>JAHTLZ010003547.1:6623636-6645149 GCA_023846285.1 Phrynocephalus versicolor | reverse complement strand
TATTATTATTATTATTATTATTATTATTATTATTATTATTATTATTAAACTTGAAATCTAGTGTTTCCTCGTACAGCCCTGTGATATTATGGACATGGATTTAGCATACAGCTCATGTTGCTATTAAAGTGCACAAATTCCCTGAATCCCAAGTTTGGCTAAACCACAGAAGTTGGTTTTATTTATTTATTTATTTATTTATTTATTTATTTATTTATTTATTTATTTGATGCATTTATACACCGCAAGCCTTTTTCCACAAGGAACTCAGGGCAGTTTCCATAAAACAGTTAAAACCACAGGAGACAAGAACAATAAAAAGAGGCACAGGCAAGAAAAAAATCAGGAGGGAAGCCTTCAGCGGTGGGTGGCAGAGCAAAAAACAACAACAAACAAACAAAAAACCCTAAATGGAAGCGAGATCACCGTACGCCTCTGTGAAAGGTTTTTAATGCTTTTCTGAAGGCAGGCAGGGACTCTATGAGGTGAGTGGGGTGATTAGAACAGGGGAGAGGCACCATCTGCCTCGCCCACGGTCTTCTAACCTGACCAATCACCCCGCTCCAAGCATATCTCCCACGACCAGACACCACAGAGATGGGAGTCCCTGCCAACATGGTGACCCAAAGAAGGAAGGGGGAAGAAAGAAAGAAAAAAAAGACCCAACAACAAGATACAAAACAAAATATTACAAAATACAGTAGTACAAAACAACTCGGTGCAATAATAATAATAAGAATAATAAAGCAATTACAGATAAAAGGAAAAATAAAAAATAAAAAATAAAAAAATAAAATAGTACATAATATGGGCCCACAAGCCAGGTGCCACAGATGGAAAGAACAATGGACCCCTTTGTACCAAGTCTATGCTTCTTTGATGTTAAGATTCAAAACTTAGAGTCCCAGTTGGAACCCACAGAATGAAGTTTGATGAAGCACAACTTGGCAACAAGATAATATTTACTCCATGTTTTAGATTCCATGTTGGTAAATAGCTGACATGCTAGCTAACTCTAAACTAAAGGAGAGAACATTACAGTTCTCTTCCTTGACCATTTATTGGTCTAACATTTTTGGTCCAACTGTCCAACCATTGGAATGGACCCCTGGAGAGAGCTTGGTTCCTTTCTGCACCAGTCTCAGGAGACATTGAGCCCTACTTGCAGCCTATCGGTGATGCAAATTAACATTTTGGCTTCTCTCTGAAAAATCTTGCAGCAGTTCTGATTTCAGCTGACATTTCATACTAGGGAAACCAGGATTCACAGCGTAAGACAGTTCTATTTTGTCCCCTGATGAAACAAAATGCATTTATCATTAAAATGCCCGACATCTGCTGGATGCCAGAAGAAAAAGAAACAAGTTATGAAAGGAAGAATCCCTGGGGCCTATGTTAGAGAAAACTGCTAGGGGTAAAAAGTACAGAATCAAAGTAAGCTGTGCATGCCGTGAAAAAATCATAACTTTAAAGCACAGCTCTTTCCCTCTCCTCTGAGTTTCAAAGAATGAAATAAAATGTAATCAAAGAGACATGCATGGGTAACAATTAAAAATGGTCTAAGGAAAAAAAAAAGAAATTCAATTTACAGCACAATCCACAACTTGTCTGCTCAGACAAGTCAGTGCTACTGACTTAAGTGCCACTGCTTGCTTTCATGGCTCTTCAGGCTTCCAGGGCAATCTTTTAGCTGCCTACTAGGAAGTAAATTCCACTGGATTCAGCAGGACATACTCCCAATGTAAGAATGTCACTGTTTGCAGCCATAGGCTTCCTTTGCTGAACTGAGTACCTAATGCGATCTCACAAGCTGTTTATTGGGATTAAAACGAACTCTTGTTTCTTCCTAACATATACACTTACATGGTTGGGAATAACCACAGACAACTCACAAGAGCCTGAGCAAAGCAGCCGGAAGCTTAAGTTTGAGTTTTCTTTGCAACCTTGCACGTTGTTTGCAATTTATGTGTCTGGGAGGGACTTTTCTTGGATGGAGTGAACATACATCAGTCTAACACTACACATTAGTTCCTGTCAGCCTTTGAGAATGTCTATGCTTTGTCCCCCCACACACACCAGAATAACCACACGAGACTGGGTGTTGGGTATAAACATCGGGCCACACTTTATTAATAACCACAACATTAAACACAACTTAAACCAGGGGCCTGTGGTAGTGCGGCTTCAAGTTGGAACATTGGGGTCTCCGGGGACCCCACCAACTGGTAGTCATATAGGGTGAGTGAATAGCTCCAATGGTGCCCTGTCCCTGCACAGGGAATCCTCGGCCAGCAATTCCCATTTCCCCAACTGGTCTGTTCAGGCCCGTCTTTTGTGCCTGCCAGGCCGGTGGGCCCTCCAGGTGCATCCTCCCCCCCCCCCGGCATTGTGATCTCAGATCTGCAAAGCCGTGGGGTTGGACGGTCCTACAGGGAATTTGGGATCTTACTCACCTACTGCCTATCCGTACTCCACACTACCGCCCGTGTGGCCATTATCCCATGCCTACCAAAAGCCCACCACGCCTCATCAGTATGGGATAGGTGAAAAATCCTCGGGCACCAGAGCCAATTATGTGCCCGAGTCAAAAATTCCTATCCAGCCCCGAAGCGACCAGTTAGACACATACTACTGCTTAAAAGTGGCGGGTGGGTGGGAAAAGTCGGCTGACAAAGAGGCCGAGACCATGTTGTCCAGCCCTTATAAGGGCTCCGCTCTAACATCATCTCACGAGACCCATGTAGGTCTCACGTGTGTTCCGGTCGGGGGGGGGCAAAGGGGCTCTGCTGTGCGCAGTCGCGCCGTGGAGCCAGACATTCTAGAGCTCTGTGTGGAATGAATTTGGGGTATATTGAAGATCAGAATTGTAATTAAGATATGACATCCAGGTTTTCACCCAGAGTCAGGTCTGAAAGTCTGATGCTTGAAGCCTTCCTAAGAGTCCTGTCAACCTTTATAGTTTTCAAGAAAATATTTAACTATAAATTGTCACATCTGGCATCTACCCCCTAAAAGGGTTAATTCCAGTACACAACTAGGAATTGCAAGGGAAACATGAACTACCAAAAGAACTATGAATATAGGGAAGCAGAAGACAGCAATTTACACACCTGCTACACACACTGGATACCAAGAACCCAGATGCCAAGGAGAATCAGGCGTCATGCAGCAGAAGCAGCCACACAAAGAGAGAACAGTAAAAGAATGGCTAGGTGCAGACTGGCAAATGGCAATGCCCTGGATGAAAAATAATATGATATCTTGCGTGAGTGTTTGGAAATGCCAAAAGGGTAATGATTGTTCAAAGCTATAATACTTTTTACTTCTAAGAACCTGGACATTTTAAGATATGTAGTATGACTTTTTTTGCTACAACAGCCTGAATTTTTAGACTGTATGTTCCTGCTATTTCAAAACATGACTATAGCATTAATTTAATTATTGATATAAGTTAAGTTTTGCTTTTGAATCTACTTCTGCAACTTCTCATAATTGGAAGACCTTTCTTTGACAGCAGTCATACTGGCAGCCTTTCATAAGTTGCAAGAATGGCTTTCTGTTTAAGCCTTTGTGCCTTCACATAGCTGTACGAAGTTACATGTTTTCAACAACTTTGAATTGTTATTATTTTGCTTATAAAGCACAAAAGCAATGTGGGGGAAAAGCTTGTAGAAATAGGTAAGATGATGTTTCCTGCAATCATTTCAGCCATGGAGCAACTTATTTTACCTTGATATTCAGATGAACTGATATAAGAGGAAATGGTTTTCTGGTTTCATACAAGTATTCAGTCTTTCAGGGATAAATGCCAGCTATGATAGACACAGGTTTCTGATTTTTCTTTTCCGCTAGGGGCCTATAAGGTCTAAAGTATTTTAGAAAGGTTCCTCAGACTTTCTGACCTGACACAAGGTGTCAAAATCTATAGGGTGCAAGCATTAGATGCTGAAATTCAAAACCACCAGGTGTTCGTGCCAAGCAGGATGAAACACAAAAAAGGAGGCTCAGTGCATAATCAACATATTTGTTGCACGCACATACCCAAATATTCCTACCAATTCTTCTCCCCATGTATCCCAGTCTGATGTGACCACAACTTGATTAATAGGGCAGCAAAACCTCAGGCATCAACATTGCTACTTGCAGCTGAGTCAAAGTTTTCACCTGCGCCTCATGTCTGTAAAAATGGAAGGAGGCAGCAGATTTAAAAAAAAATGGAGAGAACAAGAAATGTATTCATGGTAGTGGGGAGACAGTTGAGGGAATGAAACAGGAGTAAGAAATGATTATTATTTCTTTAAAAACCAGCTTTCCCTGGTTCTAATGGCAGCAGCAATCAGCTATCCAATGAGCCATCCCTCTCCTCAGGGTCTCCGCTTGAATTTCATTGTGTGTATTACTCATATATAAGGTGCCCACAGCCAGCAACATTTCTAGGATTATAAAGTCTTTGGATGTAGCATTTTGGAACTGTGGTATTAGTAATGGTGGCCTGCAAGGGTTTGGACTGCTGCAAGAGTGGCAGGAATGCCTGTTAAAAGGAGAATCTGAATAAGGAGATGATGCTGCCACAGCTATCATTAATCTAGAGAAGCTCACCCAAGATCATTTAAATAATAATAATAATCTGCCCCCCCAAGAATATTGGAGTAAATGCTGCTTGACATATATGCGGTAGATGCTGTCAAGGAGAGGTGGTGTCTTTGACTCGAGAGGTAAAATGTAGTGACATGCTCTGCAGGTAAGATTTGGTAAAGACCCTCAGTACTGAGGCTGAAGACACTGGTAAAACAATTCAGTATGATTAGAAACATCGGACACAGAACTACAACCAACAAATCAATTCCTCAGTTCATCACATATGGGGGATTCATGGTTTGTCAAGACTGACTAGCCACAAACCATGACAAACCACCATTTTGGCGATTCATTCTAATCTCTGCTTAGGATAGACCTGATGTACAAGGAAAGCCACTGTGGTTATTTTTAGATTATTTTTACCCCAACCTTTCTCATTGGAAAAGGACCCAAGGTAGCTTACAGTAATGAGGGATAATATACAGATCCACTGTGGGCCTTTAGTTCCTTTGACTTGATAATTGGTATCACATGTAACATTTCTCTGAGACATCAGTACTTGCTCATTTTGTGTCTTCTATGTTTCTCAAGTCACCCTGTGTGCATCCGTGGTTTAATTAATGTGTGTGTGTGTACATTTAGGAAAGAATGGCAAAGCTGTTCTGAGATTTCTGACATCGCTGAATTATCAAATATGTAACACAAGTGTATCCTTTCCAATTACAGTATCTTGGCTTATTCTTGGTTTTCACTGTTTTGAGCTAAATTATTATTACCTTGTGGCACAATGGTTAAACTACTGTGCTGCAGCTATAACTGTGCTCACAGCCTGGGGTTCAATTCCAGCTATCAGGCTCAAGGTTCACTCATCCTTCCAAGGTTGGTAAAATAAGTGCCCAGTTCTTGTGGGAGGGGGGAAGGCAATGTGTAGCCTTCATAATTAAAATTGTAAACCACCCACTGAGTGCTTTAAGTGCTTTGAAGAGGAATATAAGCAGCCCAGTTCTGCTTTTGCTATTTTAAATTGTTACTTTTAAAGAGCTTTAATTTTAATGGCATTTTAATTATATGTGAATTTGATTCTGTTTTAATTGTGTTCTTACTGTGTTCTAATCATCTATTAATTGTTGTTTTGTAAGCTTTCTTGAATCCCATTTCTGGAAGAAAGATGATGTGTAAATGAAATGAGAAGAACTAACTCACTGCCAGGATTAGGGCTGCATGACTAAGCAAATGTGGAGCCTCTTTGCAGAATCAAGCTGTACTCAGGCTGAGGCAATCAGGGAATGAAGCTGGCGGGCCTGCTACTGGCGTAGAGCTAGCAGCCAGCACTCCCTGCTCCTTGCCTCAGCAATGTGAGTCCTCTGGACTCCTGAAGCTTTGGCCTGGTTACTTTGAACTTTCCTGGAACTCTGTTGCTCTGTATGTTTTCCTGTTTGGCACCCCCTTTCCTGTTGGACTGTTTTGTGTGGATCTTGAACCTGGACTGGCTGACTACCATCTCTGTGAATCTTGAACCTGGACTGGCTGACCATGCTCTCTGTCTCAACCCCATCTGGCTTCTGGGATCACCCTGGTCCTGGCCTCCTTGCTGATATCCTAGCTGCCGCCCATGCCCCGGCTGTTACACTACCTAAGAGTCAGGGATTACCATGAATTAAGAAAATTTTGTTGACATTATCTGTTGCATACTTATATTTTTTTTAAAAAAATCTTCCGTCAATTTGCATCTAAAAGGTATAACTTTCTGCATAACATGCAACAGGATTTTAGCTGAAAAGTATGTTCAGACTCTGAAGCTGGCTTTGACAGCAGTAGGAAATAGAGATGGGCACGAAACGGAAATATAGTGTTTCATTTTGTTTTGTTTCTTTAGTATTTTGGTTCATTTTGTTTCATTAGTAATGAATTTTAAAGTAGTTTTGTAAGGAAATTAAATGAAACAAAATGCTATGATCCCCTGGGTCCTAGAGGCACCAAAATAGCAGGGCACTTCTTTGGACTCTTCCCTGTAAGGCCCCAAAATTAGGAGAGCATTGGGGTTCAGGGAGTTATTAAACTCCAAAGAGGGTCTCCCTCAGATAAAATCATTTCTAATTGAGTCAGAAGCTGCTAATCGCTTAGCCACACATGTGGGGGGGGGTGTATTATCGGCTTAGTTCTGAACTTCTGACTCAGTTACAACAATTTTTCCTAGGGGGATCCTTTTGGAGTTTAATAACTCAGCCCCCTGAAACCCAAACATCTCCAAATTTCAGGGGCTTACAGGGAAGAGCTTGAGGAATTTTGGCCCCTCCAGGGGCCTTTTCACATGACCCCTAAGATCCACTGGCCACTTAAATTCAGACCAGAGATCTTGGGGGTTCGTTGCTCTTCCTGCATCCCCACCCCTCTGCACTTCCTTGCTCCTGCCGGCGTGAGGGGAGGGAGAAAAAAAGAGAGGAAAAAATGCAGGCTCACCTCCGAAGCTGCCCAGAAAGCCCCGTCATCGTCCTGGTTCCTTCTCTTAAAAAGGGGTGGGAGGCAAAAAAAAATAATACAGAAGCGAGGAGAGCCAGTCACTCACCAGATTACATCCAGATGTGAGGATTTTCACCCTCCGAGAGCAGGTACATGAAAAGGGCGCTGGGACGCGCTTAGGTGGGCGTGGTCACACTTAATTTCCTGCAAACTCCAGAGCTGGTGTGGAAACAATTGTAAGCTCTGGAGCTGGCAGCCATTTGCGGCAGAGTTTAGGGGTCATGTACAAATTCTCTAGGATGAAGGGTTTTGTTCCTAGAGGAATAAAAATCGTGTTTCATTTCATTTTGTAATAATACACGCTCTACCATTTTGTTTCATAATGAAACAATTTGTCACATAAAGAAATGACAAAACAGTGTTTTGTTTTCCATTTTGTGCCCATCTCTAGTAGGAAGTGCACAATTTCAGCTTGGGTCCCTCCAGGGAGAAAGGCGGCATAAAAATAAAGTTGTTGTTGTTGTTGTTGTTGTTGTTGTTGTTGTTGTTGTTGTTGTTGTTGTTGTTGTTGTTGTTAAAAGGGCAGAGGCATTGATCTGTAGTTGTGGTTCTAAGAAGATAAATAAAATACAGTGCTTGTTCAGTCAGTGCAATATAATAATTTCCCTGAGTAGAAGAAAATGTTTGCTACCTGGTTTTGGATCACTGCTTTTCATGCTATTGAATCCAACACAGTTTAATTGTTTATATTCAGGAAGAGGTCCTATCTCTATGATCTGGCATTATTGGTAATACTTGAACCATTTTGTTCCGGGCTTTTTAAAAAAAAAAAAACTTTTTTCCCCGTCCCCCAAGCCCCACCTGCCATCTGATCGGTGCTGGGTGGGGAATTTTTTTTTAAAGCCCAGGGCTTTTTAAAAAACACTTTTCCCCTCCCCCAAGCCCCGCCTGCCAGCTGATAGGCGCTTGGGTGGGGGAAAAATAATCCCCCCACTCCAGTGGAGATCAACTGGCAGGCAGGGCTTGGGAAGGGAAAAAGTTTTTTTTTAAGCCTCAGGCTTTTTAAACTCCTCCCAAGCCAAGTGCGCTGGGAGAGGGCAAGCTTGCAAGTGGAGAAGCCCTGCTGCTGCTACCACTGCTGAAGAGCCCAGGTGGAAGCGGGTGAGTGCGGGTGGCAAGAGGCCCTGGCACCATCACCAAAGAGCCTGGGATGGGAGAGGGCGAGCATGCTTGGCAAGAGATCCTGCCACCACCGCCAAAGAGCGTGTGATTCCCAGGAGGAGGAGGAGGAGGAGGAGGAGGTAAGCATGAACCAGAGGAGGAGGAGGAGGAGGGCTGCCCTGGAAGGGGCCTCGGTGGCTTCTGGGGCCACTTTCCAGCTCCCCCCCCCCCACAAACCATTTTGTTAGTGTTTCATTTCATATGATTTTTTTTAAATTCATATCAAATAAAATGAAAAAAATGTGGCGGGATGAAACAAAATGAAATGAAACATAATTTTCCATTTTGTGCTCCTCCTTAGAATGAAGCTTTTTATCTTGCCAACAAGAGTGTCTATAGACTAGTGAGCCTTCTGGTTGTTCACAGAAGCCTCCCCAACTCGTAATCTTCACTCAAACAACTATACTTTAATAAGTTTTAGAGCGGATGCCATTTTCCTAGACATCTTACATATCAACAGGGTCAGTTCTCTGTGGCCAGAAGATATTCAAGGCAGATAGCAGTTGATGATATTCCATATTCAGGGGCAGCTTGCTGTTGTTTGAATATACCTTTTGAAAAACTTTATGGGACATTGGTTGTTACGAATTCCCAACTGCTCCAGTCTTGACCTTTTTATCCGTGCTGCTGATTAATATTCAACAGTGAACACAAGGTAATATTGGCCACCCTCCTCTTTCTCTGCGTTTATCACATTCTTGATTCAAAGCAGCTACAACTACACTGCTCACATTGAATGTGATTGTTCTTATTCCCATTTCTCTTTCAAAGCCTTGACGGTACTCCTGGCACCAAGTCAGAATATAAACTGGGGGCTCAGAAGAGCTTCACCTACTGCTGTTGTTTAACTTAACAGCTGCCTGACAGCAACCATTGCCTTGAAGAGAAAGCAATTTCCTCTGTGCAGTTCAAGAACAATGGACGCCACTGGGAAAGGCTCTGACACTGGATGACACAACCCCAGCAAGAAAGTGTCTTCAAAGTCAATAATTTAACAATGGGGGGGGGAAATAAACATTTTAAATGCCACATTACAAATTGAGAGAGCTTCCCACCTCTGTCAGCCTACAGCTTTCTTTGATAGGGGATCTTATTTAAAGTAAGGATTCGGCAAACTGAAACACAGGCCCAAAGGCTTGCTCCTTTAAATCTGCATGTACCCTCTGAAACAGCAGAAGAGAGCATGGTTCTGTTACTTCATGTTAGGGATCTTTTAACAGTAGTACGGATTACAGTAATACCTTGGATAACGATTGCCCCAGGTAACGAATTTTTCAGATAATGACATGTTATTTTCAAGCCCCCCCCCCGCCCACAGCCCCAGCCTCCCTCCCCATTTACTCTTACTGGTTCCTGGCAGCGGCAGCAGCAGAGGTGTGGGCAAGATGGCAGAGGAGGCAGTGGCAGTAGAGGCGGCAAAGGTGGGTGTTGAGGGGGAAGAAGCACCAGAGGCATGCTGCTCAGCCCGGGTTTGCCTGGTGCCCGAACACCCAGCGGCGGCAGCGATGACGGAAATGAGGCAGGGGCAGGTGGAGGAAGCGCCAGAGGCATGCAGCTTTGCATGGGTTTGCCTGCCACCCAGGGGCCCAGCAGCAGCGGTGGCAAAGAAGGAGAGGTGGGGGCTCTGGGGAGGATCGTGGGAGGCAGCGCCCATGGCAGGGGTGGGCGAGGAGGGGGAGGAGTGCACTTTGAAAGTGCACTTTGTAAAGAGGTCTCATGGGGAAAAGGCTTTTTTGGCCTTTTTTCCGGACCTTGGAACGTATTAAAATGGTTTCCCATTCATTTCAATGGGAAACCATGTTTTGGATAACGATTGTTTCGGATAGCGATTTGCCTCGGAGAATGAATTAAAATCGTTATCCGAGGTACCACTGTACTGTGTTTTCACACTGAGTCAGACAATAGTAATGTATTATCTTATCTCCTACATACTTTTTTGTTTGTTTCTTTTTAAGGAATTATTCCCATCATTAAATTCCCTGGTTTTTTTCTTCCCCTCTCTGAGCTCTGTTCAGATTTGTGCCGGAATGTTATAGGTGTTGACAGATTCATTCAGTTTGATCCAGCTTTAGGTACAAACAAGATAAATGGCTAGTGGACTTCTCTTTACTCTCTGGCCTTCGAAGTACATTGTACAAAGGTACAAAGTAGACACTGAGTGCATGATTAAAAGATGACAGCTTTTCTTTTTCTTCTCCCAGCACCATGATTTCTTCAGAGCTTGCATGGCTAAACAGATTATTTATTTATTCATTCATTCATTCATGCACTCACTCACTCATTTTCACTTATAGCTTTAATTTATATACCTCAAAGAGGAGGGGAGCTTGCAGCAGGCCAATCAGAAATGTTATCAATTCATGGAACTGCACTTCTAAACTGTCTCATCTTGTTAAGAATACTTCAGAGAAGACCATGACTTGTGTCCCCTTCAAATAACCGTACCTACCTTGGCCATTGTTTCAAAACATGATTGCACAGTGAGCAGACTCCAGCAGAGTACTGCTCCTAGTCTCAAGTCCCTCATCTCGCGGGTTGGCAACCTACAATCTGAATGCCACACTGAAAGTAGCTGTGTGAGTCACAAACAGCAGTAACATTCAGAGTTCTTTAATATGTTTAATGGAACTGTTTTAGTTCTAAAGAGCTCTGTGTGTGTGATACCAAATTTAGGGGATTCAGGAAGAATCCAAAGTCAAGCCAGGCAGATTGTGTTGCGACATGGGTACTACAGATCCGGTGCAGAAAAATGGTGTTGAGATAGTTCCCCCACATTGATCGTATTCAAATCTGTTAACAGAGAAAAACTGAATTATGTATAGAAAAGCTGTGTGCTCTCCCTCCTCAGTTAAAAGGATAAACATAGGTTGGGGGTGTAGGAGTTATGAAAAAAGGAGAGACTGGGAGTTCAGAGTAATATAAGCCAAAGAAACAAATAATTCACAAACAATAAGAGAACAAATTAGCCCAGAATGCAGGCTGGGGTTGTTTTTTGCTTTCTTTTCTTAATTTCTCTCATCAGAGCAGAACAGAAAAGCAATTTCATTCAGGGAAAAAACAGGGCGGGGGAAAACAAACACACACCAAGGACCACCCTGCCTTGATTGGAGGCTTTCAGATATGAATGGATGTGAGATGGCTTGCAGAGTTATCAGAATCCCACATGGGGGGGTGGCTAGTTTGATTTCTCAGACAATCAGATATATGTCTATCTTGGCCCCCTGCTGTGATACAGCCTCTATAAACCATATATGACAGGGTGTTATTGGATGTAAGCTCTCCATGTGTGTATTTGCCTTGATTTGTTCCTTTGTTTTTTTAAACCATCCCTTATCAGAATGCTTCTCTAGATTTTGATCCTTATTCCATTTCTTTCATAATCCTATCTGATGGTCCAGAGACTGCTTATTTGTTTGGTTGCCATATTTTTCCTCTTAGGGGACCCAAGATGGCTCAAAACAGCCATGCAAGATATAACAATCAAGAAGCACTGTATAAGAAGGGGGAAATAAGGTTGCTTGAATCCCCAGGTTTCTAGACCATCCATGGAGCACAAAAACAAGGTGTTCTAATGCTGGTAGCATCAGAAAAATAGATGGGTATTATTATTTTCCACAAAAGTTCAGCAGAGGGGTTGAATGATCCCTGAAGCTTTCACAAGACAACGCTTCCTTTTCTAAAATGTAGCACTGGAATATGGGCAGAAAAACTTGACCCTCCAGCTGTTTTGGACCAAAACTCCCACAGTCCTTTATTACTTATAATATAAGCTTGGAATTCTGTGAGTTGCAGTCTAAGATCTCTAGAGGGCCAACGGTTCTTCACTGCTGCACTAGAGCAGTGATGGCAAACCTTTTAGAGGCCAAGTGCCCAAACTGTGATTCAAAACCCACTAATATTTCACAAAGTGTCAATACAGCAATTTAACCTGAATACAGGTGGCTGTGAAGGGGCAATGTCAGGTGCCCACAGAAAGGGCTCTGAGTGCCACCTTTGGCACCTGTGCCACAGGTTCGCCAACACTGCACTAGAGGATAAACTTTTGACTGTACACCAATCAGGCAGCCTGAGTACTTTATGCTAGAGAAAGAGGTCAAGCTAACTTATGGCTAACCTCTTCTGAGGGAGGAGGGAGTAGTATGTTCAGTTTTCAGTCCTTGTTTTTCCATCCTAAACTCTTTCACAAATTCAAATGCAATTATCTTTTTGTATTAGACACTTTTTAGAAGTTTGGGGTGCATTTTCATTTTAAAAAATCTATATGAAAGTACACGTGTAATGGTAATGCATGGCATACCTTAGCAGATAGCAATGAACAATAGTGCACTTGAGTAGAATATATGGACCTAATACTGTACATAAATTAGGAGTAATGTGGATGAAAATGAATATATGTGCAAAGGTAATTTAAAAAGCAAAATAATGTAGAAATAGTGTGGAACAATTTGGAATTGATGGATGCCAAATGTTGCCATTTTTGCATATGTCTACTTATAATTTATTTCATTTATAACTAGAGATGGACACGAAACGAACAATTTTTCGTTTCCGTTTTGGTTTTTTTCATTTCGTTATGTAACAAAACGATAAACAAATTTTGTCTCTAAAATGAAACGAAACGAACAGAAACACCAGAAATTTTGTCATGCGTTTCATTTCCGTTACTGCAATATGAGTGAATTGCTTAAAATCCTTTAAAAAAATCACAAAAAATTGAAATAAATGGTAATGAAATGGTAACAAATGAACAAAAACAAAAACAATTTTTTGGAAAAATTCGCAAAAAACGGAAATGAACCGAAACAGACCCTCCAAACAACAAACGACAAACGAAATGCCATTTTTTGATTCGTGCCCATCTCTATTTATAACCCACCTTATGCCAATTCAAGGCTCCGAGGTGGCTTACAAGATGGCTTTTAACAATCAGTGCAACTCAAACCAAAATAAACTATGATAATAAACTGCAATTAAATATACACTAGTGGTAGAAAACCATTATTGTTAAACATTCACCATCTTTAATACCAAATCAGAGAGAGAGAGAGAGAGAGAGAGAGAGAGCACTATCTTTTAAAATCTTTGTCTGCAGCCCATTCAATTGGTAAAAATCTATGCTATTGTAAATATAGAACTGTGGTTCTCAAACTTGGGTCCTCAGATATTCTTGGACTACAGCTCCCTAAAATCCTGGCCAGCACAGCTAGTGGTAAAAGCTTCTGCGAGTTTTAGTCCAAGAACATCTGGGACCCCATTTTTGAGAACCACTGATATAGAAGAACAGCTGACTTGATAGACAGGACCATGGCCTGTGAGTAGACACTAAGAAGACCTCTCATGCCCTTACCAGATAAGTCTGGTCTGTAGGACCAACATAATGGCCTCTCTGGAAGATTTAAAAGGTCAAAGAAGCTCATATAGGAAGATAATCAAATACCAAGGCCACACACACCCTTTCTTCCAATAAGTGGAAGCATCTTGGAACAGCAAAGCAGGAAAGTATCCTATAAATCTTCAAGACCAGCTCCTGTCAAGGAGGCACCATGAGAAATCAAATTCCCATTCCATTGATTCTATATGAGCACTGCATGGGTTCTCTGGGGATGAAAACAAAGTCCAGCAGCTGGGTGAAAGCTTTCTCTGAAAGGTACCTCATGTCATGACTGGGGCAGAGGAGCACTCCACAAAATTTTTGGGAGAGGTATCACCTGTATTTCTAGTCCATGATCTGTTACTGCTGTCACCTAACCCTTCAACCCCCCATACTGCTGAGGCTCCCAAACTTCTTTTTGCTACAAAATGTTGCTTTTCCATATCCAGGGTAGTTTCTTGATGCTTTCTTTTATTAGCCATGAAAGCATTTAAGCACACAATCCTCTATCACAAGCCTGAAGCAGTCCAAACCTAAGAATACTGTTGCTGAAAATAATTCCGAATACATAAACTGGACTCTCGCTCAAGTCAGAGACTGTAACATTTTACCACTTGGGTCTTATCAAGCACATTTTATCAAACACGGAAGGCCTGGGGTGAGGGGGAGGGAGGTGTGGTGAAATGGAAGGGAAATGAAAACTTTTTTTTGTAAGGATAGCTGTGCTGATTCGCTTTGCTGAAAAAAGTAAAGACGGCTTTAGAGACTGTAATTTACTTTAACTTTTTGTTTTTTTGCTTCAGAGTCAGATAAATCCCTAACCCAGACTGTGAAAGCATACAGTAAATAGTACAGGTTTTGGACAGTCCGATTCTCTCTCTCTCTCTCTCTCTCTCTCTCTCTCTTTATTTTTCTTTTTTTTCATTTTTTTTCTTTTTTTGCTGACAGCAGGTGGCAATATTTATTTATTTATTTATTTAGCATATTTTTACCCCAGCTTTCTCCTTGGAAAAGAACCCAAGGTGGCTTACAGTAATGAGGGACAATATATAGCCCAGAACATTTCAGTCATGTTCAAGTTAAAAAAAGAGAGAATTGGAAGAGGCAATCTGTATTAAAGTAAATACAAAATTAGTCACAGTTAGCACTTTAAAAACTTGACATTTGTTCCTCATTTTTCACCAGACCTCACCCCCACTGCAGAATCATTTCACATTCAGGCTCACATCTTCACCTTCATGATGTCCAAAGACTTTCCTATATCCTCCTTAGAATGTGCTCATACAATGGCTCCATGTATTTTCTTGTACTTCCTCTCACGCTTCTGAGAACATCTTCATGGCTCCCTTTGGGGTCACACCACCAGTATGGGAAACAGCCCCTAAACAGACTGAATTCAAATCCTTATATTTCACAGGAACACAGAGAATCAGATACTACAGCTTTATACCTACCTTTATTCCCAAGTTCTACATATAACTCAGGGATAGGAGTGTAGGAAATGGCAGAAGAAATGCAGTATTGCGACTGAATGTTCTCCTCACTTTAGATTGTTTTTTTATGCATTTTGAGAAAACAATACTGAAACAATTAATCAAAGGAGAAATCCCGTGCTCTCTGTGTTAATCAGCCTCTACTTTGAGGGAACAAGGGTGCACTGGATAAAATGAATGTGGGCATGTGGATAGGGCTGGCCTACAGATATATTCCCTATGCAGTGGGCTATGATCTTTGGAATGGCCTGCCTATTGAACGGAATTGATGAAATCTTTGGTTTCATTTCATAGACAACATGACTGATCTTGTCAAAAAGAGTACTGGATTTCTCTCAGCCTGCTTGTGCAATGGAATGAGCAAAAAGAGGGGTAATTGATTACAGTGGTAACAAAGATTTGGCCCAGATGGAAGACAATGGAACAGTGTAGACAGGCTACAAAGTTGGACACTTTTAATGGCTTTGTGCCCAGAGTGGACCCTGATTAGACATTGTAATATGTCATTTGTTTCAGGAAAAAGGAATGATTTGGTTTCTCTGAGCTTGTCATCTACTGATACAAAACTGGATTGTAATGTTTAAGACAGTGGTTCTCAATCTTCCTAATGTGGCAACCCTTTAATACAGCTCCTCATGTTGTGGTGACCACACAACATTCTGCATCATAAGATGTGTATTGCTTCTCTCTCTCTCTCTCTCTCTCTCTCTCTCTGCCTCCCTCTCTCTCTCCCCCTGTCCCTCCCTCCCTTCTCTCTGTCCCTCTCTTTAACTCTCTCTCTGTGTCTCTCTCCCACCCACCCTCTCTCTCTGTCTCTCTGTCTGTCTCTGTCCCTCTCTCTGTCTCTATCTCTCTGTCTCTCTCCCCCTCCCTCTCCCTCTCCCCTCACCACTTTAAGGAGACTCCAGTGACTGGCTTCACTCCAGTCAGCAGCTCAGGGCTTTTGCAGGAGCTGAAGCTGGCGTCTGCCTCATCCCTCGATAGCTTCCGCTGGCTGGGCACTTGCTGCACCTGCAGCTGGCTGACCAGAAGCCCTCCAGCTCTCCCATCCTAAGATCACCACCACCACCATCACCACCACCACCATCTTAACTGCTCTCCTTTTCTCCTTCCAAACCCTTTCCATCCACTGCTCCCTCTTGTATCCCTCTACCCCCTTCCTTTGCCACCCGCTCCTCCTCTCACCTCCACCAACAGCCCTGTGAGGTGGTTGAGGGGACTGGAAGTGGGGCGGGGTGGGCCTCCTTCCCTCCTTCCCTCAGACCGGGGGGGGTCTCCCTTCTCACCTACCAGAAGCGTCTCCCGCAGTACTAGCACTGGTCTGGCACTCGCACGAGCTGGTGGCAGGCTGACAACCACCTCTGTTTCTGCATGGCTTGTCACACTCCTTGGCCACACTGAGCCCAATGCCAAGGCCACCGCTGAGCACTTGCACCTCCGAGGCCACCGAGCCCAAGCCCAGTGCCAGCAGTGGCTGAGGCAGCACCACCACCTGGCAAGGTTGTTGCTGAGGCCTAGGGCTGCCACCTACGCTGCAGTTCCAAGGAGTCCCCCTGCTGCCCCTGCTCTTGCTCTGTCTGCTACCACCACTGCCACCATCGCCAGTCGCACCACTCCATCACCCAAGGAGGAGGAGGAGGAGGAGGATGAAGGCCAAGGGGAGGTGCCCACCATGAGCTTTGTACTCCGACTTAATGAGGGAAGGATGGACGGTGGCCAGTGAGGGGCTCCTGCAGCCAGGCAGGCAGGCAGGTGGGTATCCTCCCTTGGGGAACGGATGATGATGGCAGCTGGCAAAGACCAAGCTTCCCTCACTCATGGCAACCCCTGTGAAAGGGTTGATCAACCCCCAAACAGTTTGCAACCCTAGGTTGAGAACCGCTGGTTGAAGATAAGGAGCCAGCATGTGGGAAAATTAGGGACATCAATGGGAACAAAAGCCATTGCTTTTTGGGAGGAAAACATTCACACTCATGTTTTCCAATTCATTTTTCCTCATGTAATGTTTCCTTTTGTAGGTTTTGATTACTCGGGGATCTTTACACCTTAGTTTGGTTTAATTTCGAGAGAAGCATCAGTTTTTGCAATGGGTTAAATTACATCTTCTGGAAGATTATTTTTCTTCCTAACATTTTCCTACAGGTGCAGGGTGTGCTTTTTGGATCCTGAAACACCACTTTGCTTGATTGACCAAATCTCCAGGGCACAGGCCAACTATTTGCATGTCTTTATTGGCATTGTCCTGCCATCTCTGGTTTGGTTGCCCACATTGGTACTAGCCATCAACTTCCAATTTTCGGTGATGATGGAAAATGCTGCTCTGAGGACATGTTCATACCAGTGAAGTTGGCTTTCTCTCATCTTCTCTGTTATTGATACCACACCTATTTGCTGTTGGGTAGCATCAACTGTGATGTGGTTGAGAAGGGAGATACTCCATATCCAGTTGAGCATATGGATTTCCATGGCATGGAGGCAGCTTTCTACACCCATTGTTTCTGTGCTATGAAGTGCAACTGGACAAAAAAAATCATCTTGTAGATATTAGATTTGAGACAGATTAGCATGCATCTCTCAAAAAAGCACACAAGTGAATTCTCACCATTTCAACTAGGCCACATTTACTCTTGCTCACATGTTGCCACCGATGCCACCATCACCTTGGAGATGGGAGCCAAGATATATCAAAAGATATCCACCTTCTTTAAGTTTTCTCAATTCATTTGGAGTGTTTCATGGGTGGTAACAGTATCTAGGCACTTGGTTTTCTTGATGTTTAAGTGGAGTTCAAATAACTGAGACCATCATTCCATGTCTGAACTTGCCACTGCACTTTGTCCTAGTTTACCTTTTGGAACATTCTATACCTTCCTTTGTGTTTATTTCTACAAAGAGCAAGATTTTCTTGGGACAGATTTGTGACCCCAGGACTGCTCTGAGTGAACTTTGGTTCATAACTTTATTATTTTATTTATTTCCTCAACTCAACCACACATATATCCTCACAAACACCAGTGGGACCCAGACTTCCCCCCAGGGGAAGAACATTACAAAAAGCTTTTGATGGAGCTTTTTCAGAACCAAAAGGTCCCAGTCATGGGTACATACTCAAGGTCGCATGTTAACTCCTTCTTTCTCACTCACTATATACTCCACCGTCATCATCTGTCTTTGACTTACTGACTTTTTGTGACTTTTGTGCCAACTGAGCAAAAAAAAAAAAAAAAAACAGCCTTTTCAGGGTTTTTCACTCATCATAAATCAACAGCCCTTAAATTTATGAATTTCAGTCAAAAATCAAAGAAAAACAAAACAAAACAAAACAAAACAAAAGACACAAACATGTGGCACCTTAAAGATTAGGTTTCATATTTTAATGTGACGTTTCATGCACATTTTGTGGAAGCTACCTGAGACCTCACACAAACACCTTCCCTATAGAAACTCCTAGTCCTCTACTTCAAATAGAGAACTTCCTCCCCACCCCCCTTGAACATTCTCCCTCAACAAAACATCCCACTCCTGCTTTTCTAACAGCTGCATCTGGGTGGTATGTAATTTTCTGAACAGCTGTTCACCAAGAAGGTGTCTATGGTGGTGAGGTGGGGTGGAAAGTAAGGCAACTGATCATGCCATTTTCTGGAAAACCCCTGAAGAAAAAGATTGGGGTTTCAGCTTTAATATTTACACTTCACTATATCTTATAATCTAAAACTTAGCAAGCTGGATCTCTTCATTAAAAAGTATATATCTCTGAACATTTTATGCAAATGCTGCCATGGAATTATGAAATTCACCAGTGATATAAACAAAACCTGAATCAATTGGTTTAAAATTTGGCCGGGATAATCCCCTCATATATATATTGCATATAAATCTCATCCAATTCTAATGCTGCTTTTGTTTAATTTTCCTTGATTGTCAACATACATAATAAGTGGCAAGTAGAGTTGGCCTGCTGAAACAGTCAAGCTTACTTAGCAGCTAAATCACTAAATCCCCATAGATTCCATGGGTCAACTCTAGTGGTAACTTGTGCTAAGCAACAGGACTTTGACCAATGATTTAGATTATCAAAACAGATTTCATTCCAGATCTTACTGGTAAGTTTCTAAATTGTTTCAAGCCAAATTTAGGTGCTTTCTTCTTGGGTTTGCAAATTGAAATTATCTGTTAAATGTCCACGTTATTATTACCTGTGCCCTTTGATACATAGTGGTATACCTAATTGCAGCAGTGCTTATTGTAGAATCAAAAATATAATCTTTTTGTGAGAACTGAATAGCTATTCTCAGGATAGGAAACAACATTATTTTCCTTCTGAATTTATTAGTTCTGCTCTTATACACACAGCTCTGATTGCAAATAACCAGTTATAAAATTTAGGGCACTTCTAAGCATTTCCCTGCTGTGAACCACTCCTTTCAGAGCATATGGAACATGAAATATGTTGTGTCTAGATGTCCATCTTGACATAACTGATGGATTCTTATGTATTTACAGTCTATAATAATTTAATTTATAGGTGTTTTGATGAGCTGATACTAGCTAATGTCTTGGAGCTTGAAAGAGCTAAAATAAGAGAAGTGAATAAAGAAATATCTTTTGGCAGGGATAAACACCAAAGAACAAAATTTGTTCATTTGCAAAGGCAACATTTCTAAGCCACAGAAAATGATATACAAAGTAGCACATGAAAATTGAGCTAACACTAGAAGCAGTGAGGCCTGAAGATGAGAGAAGACTGACTACTCTCTTCTACTATCTGCAATGGCACCAACAAAATGGATTGAATCGAAGTGAAGATAGCATTTCTTATATTCATCTCTTAGTTTTATTTTTGCTGTAGAAGACTCATGCTGTTTGGATATTTTCTTAAAGCACTCCTATTAAGGTCCTATTAATTTCACATAGTTCCCTGAAGAAAGCATTTTATGTTCTGTTTTTCAGTGTGCTTTTATCACTCATGTTTAAGGAATGATGTGTTGTAAAAAGGATGATCATTTCAACAATCGTTCCAAAATGTTCCAAAAGCTTAAAAGAAAAACGAAACCCTGATTTATTTATTTATTTATTTATTTATTTATTGAATTTTTATACCACCCATCTGGCAATGAGGTCATTGTTTATTTATTTGATGTGAACACGGCCATCTGTCACACAACTAATTAAAGTTGTGTGACAGACAACAATTTATGTCCAGACTTCCAGTTATTATATTTTAAACATGTTACACATTTTAGTGTGTCTAAATTCATATATCCGCATATTTTGTACTGTCAAATATGTGGTGCTGATGCTTAATTGACACTAGATTTTATTTGCAAAAGCTTTCGTAATGTGGACTTTTATAACACAATGACATCTGTTCCTGTCAAGTTATTTATATCAGTTGACTGCTATGAAGGATGCAGTCTTTTGGAGTTCACTAAACAGGTCTGTCTTGGCTGCGATATTGAGGTCCCCCAATAAAACAAGTTGAGAATACTACCCTTCAAGACAAGCCTAGCTGCTTCAGAAAGGGAGGCTGTTGAGCAACCGGGTACAGTTCACCTGTTGGCCTCTGCTTCCCAAATAGACACACGAAAATCTATCAAACTGCAGGGTGTGAGACGTGGACTACATAGTGCAGTCATGATACACCACTACAATTTTGTCTGCCTCCCTCCTCCCCCACCTTGCTGCTCTGTATGAAAATAGAATCCATACAAGGAGAGTTGGGAGATTGTTGTGAGTTTTTCGGGCTGTTTGGCCATGTTCTGGAAGTTTTTCTTTCTGTTGTTTCGCCAGACTCTGTGGCTGGCATCTTCAGAGGACAAGGAGCTCAGGGAACTAGGAGTTCTCTCTGTGCTCAGAGTTGGGAGAGATTAATCCTGCATTTTATTCCAGCAAAAGGTTGGCATGTTCATCCAGGATCAAGTCAGCTGTTGATTTCCCATTCACCAACCTGGCATTTAGAAGATGTAGAATTTAGCATTTCCTCCAAACTGAGCATTTCCTCTCATTTCTTTGTGGAGGCCTTTTGAATTTGATGATGGTGAAAAGCCAGGTGCCCACGGTTCCAGGATCCTCAAAGGTACAGAAAGGTGGACCCTGGAAGAAGCCTGCACGACACCAGAATCCAAGATGGAAGCTCGACTCTCCCTTTGCATGAGCTGTGCCATATAATGGTGAGAGACATCTCAGAAAAGAACTCAGCTGTGGTTGGAGTAGGTCTCCTTGGGAGTAGAGGTCTCCTGAAACTCCTCAAACTTAAAATCCTGGGAAAGCTAAAGCAGCAACGATTGCATCTGAGGTCTGACTCTTGGCTCAGGCAGCCTGTTCATAAAAAGGCAGTTTTATTTATTTATTTATTTATTTATTTATTTATTTATTTATTTATTTATTTAT
>JAHTLZ010003547.1:6610559-6621053 GCA_023846285.1 Phrynocephalus versicolor | reverse complement strand
GACGAGACTGATGCCCACCCCCCAGCCTGGTACCAGGTCCAGCAGCCCAGGACAGGAGAGGGGAGGGAGGCCGGGACCCCCCCCCCAGAAACCACCCCTCTGGTAGGTGCCCTCAGGCAGACATATTTTCGCCTGCTTTTTTGGCCGGGAATCGGGTTTTTTAATTAATTTTTAAAACTTTTTTTCTGTGCCGCTTGGCATCGTGCGATCGCTGCGATGCTAGGAATGACAACGACAAATCAGACCCAATTTTTCTTTTGTCGGTTCGAGTTCGATTTCTGGCGGAGTAATTGTTGTTACCGTTTCCGTTGCGTAACGGAAACGAGTAACGGAAACGGAAACGAGAATTTCGTCAAGTCGTGCCCATGTCTAGAGATTAACACTGTAAGCAACAGTGACAAAGTGAAGATCTTCTGGTAACCCTACAAATGGAGCCTCAGAAAGGGCTCAAATCATCCCTATCATCATCAGCCACTTTATATCTTGGGTATTAAGCTATTAGAGATCACTATCTGCATTGCTTTCATTTTAGTACAACACAGGTACATAGGGGTAGGGAATCTCATTTTCATTTAGACAGCTGCAGATCATATTTTGCATTACATTTTATAATCCATGCAGTTGAGTGTCTCTTTGTGAATTGGCTGTGCATGTCTTGAGTATTGTATCTGGGATCTGAGTGAAGTAAGTCACATTGGCATGAGAAACAGGACCCAAGCTGCTCCGCCACTCCAAATTTTGTACAGTAAGACCCCCATATCTGCTGATTCACCAATTGCAGACTCAGTTATCCACAGTTGGTGATCAGCGGATGCAAGGGAGGCCAAGCCCTGTGGCAAGGAGGGGGGGAAATAAATAAAATTTACCAGTGCCACACTGGACAACTACCCTGATTGCCATTGCTGCTGCTGCCAGTGGCCAAGCACTGTTTCAAAGGAACCTGTTTCAAAGGAGCAGGCCTAGTAAGAAAGGATGAGGTGTAGCTTTATATATTAAGGACATTTATACTGCTGAAGAAATACAAGATAAACAGCAGGGGAAGCATTTTGAGAGTATTTTTCTGTAAATCAGGGGGAGAAAACTAGGAGGGATGTCATTGTGGGGGTATATTATAGAACCCCATGCCAGCCAGAGGAGTGGGACGATGTCTTCTGTGAGCAGATGGCCACACAGTCAAAAGGGAGATATGTAGTACTAATGGGAGATTTTAACTATCCTGATTAGAGATGGGCACGACTCAGCGAAATTTTCGTTTCCGTTTCCATTTTTTCATTTTCATTAGGTAACGAAACGAAAACAAAAATTTTTCAAAAACAAAACGGAAACGGAAATGAAACAAAAAATTTTGCCATGTTTTTCGTTTTCGTTGCGGCAAACGCATTGAACTGAAAAGAATGTTAACGAAACAGCAATTTTTCATTTTCGTTTTCATTTTTTCTTTTTGTTACCTAACGAAAACGAAAACAAAAAATTTGCAAAAAATGCAACAAAAACAAAAACGAACTGAAACGGACCCCTAAACGACCAAACAAAAAACGAAAAACAATTTTTTTGAGTCGTGCCCATCTCTAATCCTGATATATGCTGGCAGTCCAACTCAGCTAAGAATGCAAGGTCTAAGAATTCCTTACTGCCCTTGCAGACAATGTCATGGTCTAAGGTAGAGGAGGCAACAAGAGGCAAAACCATTTTAGATCTGGTCTTCATTTCATTTCTCTCCATCTCCTTGGTTTCTTCTTTCTCCTTCTCCATTTGTAGTCATGACACATGAATGCTGAATTTAACATAAGAGAGCCAACTCTTGGTCATTGCTCCCTTTTTGAAACACACAATTGGATTTATTCCATTTGCATTTTTACTTCTGTCTGAAGGCAATGAACAAGGTCTACTGAACACACATCCATCTCATAAACATTTCTCTGTTTGTAGGGGACATGAAAGGAGCCTTCCTGAAGATTATATTCTTTTCAGCTATTGGCCATTCCCTGGGCAATATTGTTCACTCCTGGCTAATCCTTTCAATCCTTTTAAGCACCGTAGAAATGTCCGCAACTACTAGGTTGGTGCTTCTGACACAAAGAATGTAGGCAAAAGTGGATGGTGAAGCAAATGCTAGGCACTTTGCCAGATGTCTAAAAATAACACACACACACACACACACACACACACACACACACACACACACATGTGAGCAATATAGGATCATTTCATTTGCTTGGATGTGGCTAACTGTTCACCTCTAGATGTTGGTCATAGAACCAAACATTAAAAAGAGTCTGCCTCTTCAACATCATGTTTACAGAAGGCTTGCAGCAAAAAATGCAGCAGAACTTTCTTGGTCCCTATTTCAATGAGAATTTATTAAACATGTCACTTGGAAATCAATGCATGCACAAAGATAAAAGTAGACAATATGCAGGCATTCGGAAGACATGTTTTCTTAAGTGGTGAAAGACCTCCGTTTCTCAGAATACATGTTTTCCTTCAACTGGTTATCCTACATTTAATGTGCTTTCTTTTGTAATTAGCTGCTGAAAGGAAAACAGAAGGTCAGGCTGGTTCATGATTTCCTGTGTACACATCTGGTCGCCAGCAAACAGATCAAACTGAAGTATGGAAAAAGCAGTCCAAAATGCAAGCCTTATCACTGTCTGATCACACCCCAAGATTTCCAGAAAGAAAACTCTCAGAGTACTCCCCCACCCAGTTATGTCCTCAATTTCAATCAACATCAGCTACAAGCTCACAGCTCTCTGAATTTTTCTACATTTGAACTGTAAACTGGTTCTTTCCCCTACACATGCCCTGTATCATTTCAGCAGAATAATTGTGTATTTTAAAAAGCCATCACCTAACCCTTAGTCCTCAGTGAGGGGAACTTCAAAAGGTCATCTTTGACTATTAGCAAACAATTAGCTTTCAAAACGATGGTCCATCAGCAACCATAATAATATTTAGCCTCATCAAAATATAACACTTATCAAGATAATGGTAAAGTTTTCTTTTTAACATTAGCAATACAACCAATTCGTAGTGCCCCTGTATTAAGTGGCAGCCTTCAGTAGAATACGAAAATTAAACAACATGTCAGGCTCGTAAAATATGATAGAAGAGAGCAGGTTACATAGATAATGAGCTTCCATTGATCCCCAAAAAGCAATGGGTTTGTGTTTTCATACTTTATTACGCAACTCTAGGTACCTGGCAAAGTTTCCACCTGAGTTGTTTTATACGTGTAAAGACAATTTCTTTCTGCAATAGTTATATACTTACTCCTATAGTTATAATAAATCTGTGCAATATCTGTACAGACAAAAATAAAAATGTTTGACTACTATCACAAACCACTATTATTAAAACTGGGGTATAACATTCCATATTATGCCAGTCACATTCCAGAGCAAATTCACTTTAAAAGATCCTCTGGTATCACAGAAATTTTTCTCTCTGTGTCACCTTTTTGATCAATGGCCACTGAGAGAAGAAAATATATGGCACAATTGCTTATCCAAACAGCTTCATCAGTCTGAAGAAAGCTAGCTGTGACTCCTCCATCTTATAATCCGCTTTGACGTCTTGTCAACCCCCTCTCTCATACACAGTCCCATCATTTTTCATAATGTTAAACAAGGCAGCCAAATCACATATTTTGGTGGGGGGGGGCTTATAATAGCAGTTGTAACTTAATATTTCTAACTCTATAGAACTAAAACTTATTCTCCTGACTGATATGCTCCAAAGGACCATAAACATATTATAATATTTCCCTGTTTTATAATTTATTGATCTATGAATCCTAAATTATTTTCTTAGGTATATAATAAGTCAGCAATATACAAGGAGTTGTAGAGAATGTAAATGTAAGCTGAGGGTTCAAAAAAAGACACAGGGAAAATTGCTACAGTGCAGGCTTGTAGCAGACCATATCCTAATAGCAAATGCTCAGGACATGTGTAAGCAGTGATGCTCGTCTTTCAGTTGGAAAGAACCTGTGTGAAAAGATACATTCTGGTCTCTGTGCCTGCTTCTGGAATTCAGTAATGCAGACAGACATTATTTATAAGCTTGCTCTCACCTCAGGCCCCCTCTCTTGGGTAATCCATGGTAACTCCAATCAGGAGTCAATGAGTTTGTTGCCCCCACAATACATGGAATAAGTTCAATTTCTCAAGAAATCACTCCAAGATACCTCAGAAATAGGTTTCACTTTTACTTCTTCCTCTAGCCTTTTGCTTTCTAATCTATGGGACTAAACAGGATTCCAGTTATTAGAAATTATTATGAAAGATATTCATAACTAACAAATTTGGATTCAGCTATATTTGGAACTATGGCATTTTTGTTGAATTCCAAATATTTCCACATCTGAATGGACATCCCTACCATTAATGCCTACATCTGCCTACATCTTGTGGGGGGGGGAGATATGCTCTCACCTCCTCCTGAATTGAATATTCATCAATAGCCAATTCAATGGTAAATGTGAAGTGTGAAGCACAGAAATATTTATGATATGCAAAGTCAAAATGTAAGAACTTGAAGGAATTGGTGCCTTTGGGGAAAAGAGAAATCAGTCTGCAGATCAAAGTGATTGCTAAAGACTTTGATATAATTTGAAAGTACCACATCCTGGGATGTGAAAAAGACCTAACATGAATAGTGATCAAATTAAACATTCTAGCCAGGCATTTATCTGCTTCAGCTCATAAGACAAACAGGCTAAAAATAATAATAATAACATGACTTTCTGATACCTGGGGTAAATTTCACAGCTTTCCTTGCACTGAACGTTGAGAAAACAGAATGGCATACTATTGGTTTCTCATAAGCAATAACTGTGGGCAGCATGCCCAGATCATTTTCTGAAGTGCCATTTTGGATTATATTAAGTCAATAGGAGCCAGTGAAATAGCTCACTGAACAAACTACATGAAACTGCTACAAGGCTTCCTTTCCCATTTCTTTAAGTACTCAAGAGTGGGATGGAGTAGAGATGACCCTAGTAGACCAGTGGTGGCGAACCTGCGGCACTCCAGATGTTTTGGATCACAACTCCCAGAATGCTGATCCTAGATGGCCAATGACAAAGGACTGTGGGGAATGTGGTCCAAAACATCTGGAGTGCCGCAGGTTCGCCACCACTGCCCTAGACATTTTGCTGTATGAGGTGAAGATGCCATCTCTAAACTGTACTCAGGAGCTAAGCAGATGTGCTGTTGGAACTTCACTGGTGATATACAAGACATTATCCTGCACTTTACAAGATGATAACAGTCTATTGAAGAACCACAGACAAGCTTGGTGAGATAGGCAACCTTAGTCTTCTACACCTTTTATTTTATTTTCACCCCCTGGGACCTTCTGTTTGAAATGCCTGTTGCATTTTGCCTGAAGGGAACAGGTGCTATGGAGCAAACGGCAGTGGTTTCCTGTTCTTTTCCTCCCAGCCCTTTCATCCAGCATCTATTTGACAAGCTGTAACAGATCTGAACATGACTGCCAGAGAGCAAGCATGAGAATGGGCAACAGGACCAAGAAGGACAGCCTGCACTGAGAAATGTTGCAAATATTCTTTATTTGAGTTGAGCTTTAGTAGAGTATAAAATGGCCTTCTATATGAATAGCAATCCAGCTGTAGACCTCCAGCTCTAGGGAGTTCAGAAGACCTCCTTCATTTTTAGCCTTAGACTGTTGGAGGGGAAAAATATTCCTATACTGCCCCACTAATATTTTTCAGATTAATGTCACTCTTGTATTTCAGAAAGTTTTCCCATTTTCATTGCAATGTATTATTATTATTATTATTTAACAGTTGGATTTGGGATTGTAACAATTATTGTATGTTGCTACTCTTGTCAAATTGCTCTGGGCTTGCACTAAGCATGAGAACAGTTCAAAAGTGAATTTATTTATTAAGACATGTTGCTTATATACTATCTCATAGTGCTTAAAGCACTCTCTATGGGAGGATTACGAGTAATTTTCAAACTAAACATTGCCACCCCTGTGAGCTGAGTACTCGCTTTACTGACCTCAGAAGGAAGAAGTGCTGAGTGAACCTTGAGCCTGCTACTTGGAATTGAACCCCATGTCTTGGGCACAGTTATAGCTGAAGTACAACAGTTTAACCATAGTGCCATGAGGCTTTCTATTAAATAAGGAATTGACAAAGGGCTCAGTCACATGTCCCTTTAAAGAGAGTTTAAATTACTAAATAAATCGTGCCCAAAAATACCGTCCTCATGGCCACCCTGCTTTTTGAAAAAAAAGGAAAAAGAAAACCCGGTAAAGCTCCCTTAAGCGAGGTTTCTGTGACCTACCTTCCAGGCTTGGGAATTTTTGCCTCGCTTTTGAAATCCGGCTTTTAAGGAGGTAGACGCTGTGTGACCCCGCTGATAATCCGGGTTTCTTTTTATTTTATTTTTGCATAGCACCCACCGGCTGTTCCAGGGGCCGATCGGTGCTGTTTTTTTTAATTTGGCTCCATATCGGAGTAACAGGAAGTCCGACACAGAATTAAATTCCCCCAGAAAAGTCTTCCGTTTTTTTCAAGTGCTAGCGCCACCTGCTGGCCAAGGGGGCTGAACCGCACTTTAAAATTGAAAAACCAGATTTTGACGTGAGACCTCTTCTCCCACATTTAAAGCACGTGATGGGAAGAAGAGGAAAAGCCGGACCTTCAGAAGATCAGGATCGAAACCCAGGTGTGACCACAGCCAAAGATGCTTTTTAAAAACCACACCAAACAGTACTCTTGGGTCAGCAAAAACAGCCTTGCCTTGTTCTCTTTTCTTAGTCTCATTGTTAGTGATGGGCATGAAATGATTTTTTTTTTATTTTGGTTTTCATGTTTTGTTTCATCCCTTAATGAAACAAAACATAAAATGACCATCAAAGAAAAATGCAATGAAATGAACTGATTTTTTTTCCTTTTGTTTTTTGTCCCCCCTCCCAATTGGGCACATCTTCCCCTATCTGAGGCTGGGGAGGCCTCCCGCCACCCAGCGTGGCTGCTGCACCCCCTGATTCCCTGAGGACCAGCTGGTTGATGATAAAAAAATAAAAAAAAGAAGTGCTGACCATCAGGGCCCCGTGAGCCAGCTGGTTGGCAGTTTTTAAAAAAAGTGCTGACCCACCTGCACTTAAAAAAAACCCAAAAAACGAAATGAAATTTTTTAAAAAATCATTTCAAATGAAAGAAAACAAAACAAAATGACCTGAAAAATGAAACGAAATGCCATTTTGGGATTTCATGCCCAATTCTACTCTTTAAGCTGACTGTTGTTGAATGGAGCATTCATTAAACACCTGCAGTCTTCCAATAAAATTACAATAGAGCAAACCAGCACCAATACTAAAAATGCTTATGTTCCTTTATACTTTATACCTAGATTTACATTATGTCATTCAGAACTGACATAAGATAGAGTGAGGAACTAAAATGCAGGAGGCCTGAGTTCAAATCCTTGCTCAACCTTGGGATATCGCTGAGGAAATAAAACAGGCAGAATCACTCCTTAAATGTCTCACTGACCTGCTACAAGTCAGTTCCGAATTACATAATGTAAATCTGAGTCAATCTTTAAATAGAAAAGCAATTTTCTTTGCTTTTCGACCATGGCTTGCAGAATTCCCTCCACCACACTATAGCCCAGTGTCTGGGGAATTATTGGACTTGTAGTTCAAGTTGTTCAACCATGTCCAACTCTTCATGACCCCACGGACCAGAGGTCTCCAGGCTTTCCTATTTTCTGCTTATATACTGTCCCATACCACTACAAGTAGTCTCTGGGCGGTTTACAATTTTAATTACAGTGTGCAGGCTACACATTGCTTCTACTGCCTCCTGGAGTTTGGTCAAATCCATATTGGTTGCATCGATGACACCGTCCAACCATCTCATTCTCTGCCGTCCCCTTTTCCTTTTGCCTTCCATCTTTCCCAACATCAGGGACTTTTCCAAGGAGTGCTCTCTCCTCATGAGGTGGCAAAAGTACTGGAGCCTCAGCTTCAATATCTGTCCTTCCAGAGAACATTTGGGGTTGATTTCTTTCAGGATGGATAGGTTTGATCTCCTTGCAGTCCAGGGGACTCTCAAGACTCCTCCAGCACCACAGCTCAAAAGCATTGATTCTGCAGCGATCAGCCTTCTTTATAGTCCAGCTCTCACTTGCATACACCACTACTGGAAAATCCATAGCTTTGACTATCCTGACATTAGTTGGCAAAGTGATGTCTCTGCTCTTTAAGATGCTATCTAGGTTTGCCACTGCTTTCCTCCCAAGAAGCAGGCGTCTTTTAATTTCATTGCTGCAGTCACCATCTGCAGTGATCAAGGAGCCTAAGAAAATAAACTCTGTCATTGCCTCCATTTCTTTCTCTTCTATTTGCCTGGAGGTGTTGGGACTGGTGGCCATGATCTTAGTTTTTTATGTTCAGCTGCAGCCCACTTTTTTCACTCTCCTCTTTCATCCTCATTAAGAGGTTCTTTAATTCCTCATCACTTTCTGCTACCAGAGTAGTATCATCTGTGTATCTGAGGTTGTTGATATTTCTTCTGGCAATCTTAATTCCAGTTTGTGATTCATCCAGATCTGCCTTTCGTATGATGTACTCTGCATATGTTAAATAGGCAAGGTGACAGTATACAGCCTTGTTGTATTCCTTTCCCAATTTTAAACCAGTTAGTTGTTCCATATCCAGTTCTGACGGTTGCTGCTTGTCCCACATATAGATGGAATGGTTGCAAGTTTTGGGGGGCAACTCCTCACACTGGTCGTTCTTCCAGATTTAATCTTAAGAATCATGCTTTCCTTTCAAAACATTAATCCATCACAGGGGACCAAGTAGACCTGCTAGAAGAGCCTGCACTTTGAGGGGAAAATATATTCACTATAGTACAACAATGGGAAAAGCTAATGGAAAAATTGTGCCAGACTGGCATTACTAAGCTTTGCCAGTCAGCCTGTGAGTTGTTTTCAAGCCTTTTCAGGTAATGGTTGCATGCAATTTGTGGCAACTGAAGTATATGTATATCTGTGGGATTCCTCTGAAATGGAAGATGGCAGAGTGCAAAGCAGGCAGGTGGTCACTCACACAGGTCCTCCAATGTAACAGAGCCTTGGCATGAACTTCCCATGAACAAAGACATCCAGCTGGGTCTAATTTCTTGGCCATTTTAAGAAGGAGAATCTCAGCTAACTCCATCAACTGCACAAATTTGATCTAAACTGGTGTTTAGGACCAGGTCACCCTGGCTGTATTAACTCACCATCAATGGAAGAACCTCAATCTAAGCCATTTCTACACCTTTCCTAAGGGAACTTTTATTTCAAACCTGTACTCTCATATTGTATCAAATAAAGAAAACTCTCTTTACTTGCAAAATGTTTTGAAGGTCATCAACATACACATTCACTCCAACATCTTAAGCTTGAATACATAGCAAGGCATTTTGGTATTGATCCACTTTCAGGTAGCAAAACAATAACCCAGACATGTTGTTTGCTAAGAGGCAAATGATGGCCTTTAGCCAAGCAGTCTACAAGACTGCAAAATATTGCAAGTTGGCTATAAATGGTCATATCCTCATGAAACAAGCAAATGGTTATTTTTTTTGCCAGGCTGAAGATAGATTTGGGCAGGATTTGGGCATTTTGTAAAGATTGCTGCCTCCACCAAATGGTGTAAGTTTAGAAGGCAAATTTCCCCAAGCTAAGAAATTCACGTAGACAAATGTGTCATACATATTTGGAATCACATAAGCCAGTATGCTACAGATAATGTTAAGATGATTAATTTAAGGCAATTTGCCTATGAAAGTTAAGCTGTTTGTGTTATGCCAGCATTATTTAAAATAGATTATTTGAGCCCTTTGTTCAAAAGAAAGCAGATTGTACGGACTGTTATCCAAAACAAATTACACTACTGGGAGCAGAATTCATAGAAGCAACCAGCAACAACGTGTATATCACCTATAACTGAGATACTGTGATCTATGTATGTGTGTGGCATGCATAGCCTTGTTTCTCAGGCTAAAGCCATTAGACAAGAACTATTAATCTTAGAAACAAGGTGGGTACCCCTCTGTACATTGGCTGCAATAACAGTAGTGCTGCTGGAACTCCTCTTTTCATTGTAACCAAAGCATCAGTATTCAGTAACTTAGGGAAGCATTATTTGTCTCAATAACAAAGAACACCTGTAAGGCAGATCTCATGCGGAATGAATGGGAAAAGTGCATCTTACTGTGAAAGAATAGGAAAGGTGAACCTTCTTTTGAAAAAAAGAAAAAGTCAGTTTGTGCTGCAGGATGGCATTTTCAGCAGCATACTGGGAAGAGGCCATGCATGCAATCCATGTCTTGTGTGCATCCCTTCTCTGCTTCAGGATAATTAATAGTTATGTATGATGGCTGTTTTTATTGCAGGTGGTATCCAGCAGCTGGATACTTGGCAGAACAGAATGGTAGATTAAGACTTGGTTCAAACATAT
>JAHTLZ010003547.1:6599639-6610519 GCA_023846285.1 Phrynocephalus versicolor | reverse complement strand
TGACTCTTTGTGTTCCCATTGCCATTGCTTTAGCTGCCTTTTCCTTTTACAACTACATCTTTTCTTTCTTTAATCTTCTTAAAATGAAAATTTATTATTTATTTATTTATTTGTTGCATTTTTATACTGCCCATCTTCCAAAAGGATCTCTGGGCAGTTTACAAACGAGAATAAAATACAGTTAAAACAACATAGAATACAAATTATAAATTATAAAACTCTGCTGCTCATGTTTCCAGCCAAAAAAAAAAAAAAAGTAAAATGCTGGCCAAACAGGAAAGTCTTTGTCTGGCACCAAAAAGCCAAAAGTGTTGGCACCAGGCAGATCTCCTTAGGGAGGGCATTCCAGAGCTAGGGGGCAACCACCAAGAAGGACCTGCCTCGACATGCCACCCCCTAACCTCTTTGACCCTTCAGAAGGCTGTTCTAGCCTGATTTTAGAGTATGGTCAGGCTCATATGGCAGAAGGCGGTCCCCCAGGCAACCAGGTCCCAAGCTGTTTAAGGCTTTATATGTAAAACAGATCTTGCCCAACATGACTTATTGTCTTCTTTCTCTCTCACACACATACATATATTTATCTCCTCCTCAATTCTGTTCATGGTTACTACACTCTACCTTCTCCTGCCAACCTCATACCACTACCTTCATCATTCATTTATATATATATACTCCTGTGTCCCTTTTATGCATACACTCAGAAGAAGAGCCAAGGGCTCTTCTATTACTTTCTCACTTCTGTTCTAGACATTCAGATAAGGACCTATATCATCTTAAAAGGACTTTTATATATCAGTTTAATAATTAATCAATTATAAATTTTATTTTACTTTATTGTTTTAAAATTTGCTGTGTTAAATAACTTATTTTGGATTAGTTGTTACTGTATTGTCCCAGTTGGTAATATTCACATTAATGGATGCTTGTGGGCTGACCCAGGAGTTGCTTAGACCCAAAATGTAAGGATTCAATACTCTCTGATCTGGTTGTGCATTGTTTGTGTTCATATTTATTGGGTGCATAAACTACAGTCAATTTAAATAAATAGGCAAATCACATTCACTCCAAAATCTTAGCTTGAATACATAGCAAAGCATTTTGGTATTGATCCACTTTCAGGTAGCAAAATAATAACCAGCACATCTTTCTTGCCAAGAGGAAAATGATGGTAATTAGCCAAATAGTCGTCAAGACTGCAAAGGTTTTGCAAGTGGGCAGATGCAAACTACCAGCAGAAACTTGTGAACATTGCAGGACAAGGCAAGTGAATGAAGACAGAGAGAAAGTCCCATTGTTGCAGCTGAAGAATGTGTCATAGCACCACTTTGTGTTCCTTCTCCCACTGTCTTGGAAATAGAGATGGGCACGACTTAGCGGAATTTTCATTTCCATTTTCGTTTTTCGTTTCCATTACGTAACAAAATGAAAAATGAAAAACGGCTCAAAACTGGAACGAAAACGGAAACGAAACGACTAATTTCGAGCCAATTTTCATTTTTCGTTACTGGAAAAGCACTTAATGGAGCTAAATTGGAAGAAATGAAAAATTTTTCGTTTTTGTTTTCGTTTGTTGTTTTCGTTACGCAATGAAACAAAAATGAAAAATTTTGAAAATTAGCTCACGAAAACGGAAACGAGCCGAAACGGACCCCTAGATGAAAACGAAAACGAAAACGAACAATTTTTCTGAGTCGTGCCCATCTCTACTTGGAAACCTTCGGCAGGGAAACTTAATTCACACATTTTGAAGCCATCTCCAAAGACGGGAAATGCTTTTCATCAAAGACTCTGTTCTGTTCATTGTCATCAAAGGTAATTTTGCCATTGACTTTAGCAAGAATAAAAAGGCCCAAGAGCTCTCTAATAGTCCTGCAATTTTAAAATGGGGTTTTATCAATTCCTCTGTGAGATGACAAAGGAATAGTCTATAAAAGTGTACTTCATTAAGGATAAGATACATAAGATGTCAACGTTGCATACTTGAACGTTTGACATTTCAGCAATCATATCATCATCCCTCAAACCGGTCCAGCCAAGCAGCAGTTGGCTGTCCTATTGATTTTTATATAATTATGGACATTTATCTCCAGGTTGGCTCTGTTTATTTGCATGTGATACACTTATTGCTTGTCTGCTTTCTCAGATATAGGAACCTCAAAGTTGTGGTCGCAAAGTAAAAAGAATGTGACCAAAGCAAAGGAAAGGGGAAAGGAAACCAACCTAGTTACATAGAACTGCAATTTTAAAATATGCCTTAAAAGATTTACCAGATTTTCCATTTTGTGTTGCAGCACTAACAAAATGGATGGAGATGAGAAATTCTTTATAAAATTATCCAAATTGAAATATGCATGTATTTGTTTAGTTATTTTGTGGATTTACTACCCATGGTGAGAACGCTTGTAGCGACTTCTCAGTTCTGTTCATCTTTCTACCACCGTTGTCATATATGCCTTTAACATATAATTAAAATCTTTCTTCTTAAAAAGATCTTCTTAAGATCCAGTGATAGCAAGTCAGAGCTATTTCTCTTATATATATTTGGGGTTGGATGCATCTGTTTGAGTGCTGTGGGGAATGGGATGTTGGACTAGGAAGTCTTTGGATGTGAGCCCACAAGACGTTTCTTATATTAACTTGCTGTAATTGATTGGATGACTGGCCTTAAGAAAGTCATGCATTTCTTTATGTCCATGTGAAGGCAATCAATTGCTCAAAAGCTGAAGGGTATTGGCTATTTTTTCTTTGATGGTTTCAGGCTGTGACTGTAAGTTATTCCTCCATTGTGGGTGTAGCAACATTTGTATGGAACTCGTTGTATGCAACTCATTAACTTCAGTCCAACTCTATTCCCTTCAATGTTGTTCGAGTTCAAACTTTGTTTGGAATTTTCAGACTGACACTCTGCCACCAATTTTCCTATTCCTTGTTCTTAGGACTGGCATGCTGTCTGTAAGAATAGCACCCAAAGCTTTCCCTCTGAATAGATGCTGGGAGCGGGGAGGAGCCTAACAAAGAAAACTTACACAACAACTTCACAACAAGTGAACTTAGTTCAACTAAAGTAAGATGTTCACTCAGATACTATAGAGAATCTTTGCAACCCAATCTGGAATCAGTCCTGAAAATTGGCCATTATCAACCTTTCTTCAGTTACCCAAAATGCTAATACCAGAGCTTGTACAGAAGAATAAGCTTAATGTTATAAGATTCATGATTTATTGCACCCCAAATCCCAAAATAAATACACAACACCAAGAATTGGATTTAAAATTGGGCCACAACTTTATTAAATTTTATTTTAGAATTTGTTCTTCAAGAAGATTTAAAGAGGGCCTACCGTAGTGCAAATCCTTTTCGGTTTAAATGAACTTAACCTATAAGGTCATAAATGGCTTAGGTGATTTCTTACCTGCCTAACGTCCTAACTCCTATTCCAGGAGACTAATTATCCCCAGGACCGCCATGAACTAACTTTAACTATTATCTTATTAAATTTCTATTCTCCTTAACCTAGATTAATTAAACGCCTATTAAAGGCTGCCCCTTCCCCGTAATGGGACCAAAATATGAACTCAGCTCTGATAGAACACTTTGCATTACCTGCCATGGCAAAGGGGCTACTAGGTATGCCCCTTGCCCCCCACAAAGCAGCAAATTTTGGCTTGTATGCCCCCTTTTAAATTACGCAGGAATAATTGCATTCCTAAGTCAGACAGGTGCATGCTGTCACTTCTATACAGTTTAGGTCATTGCACCAAAAATTCTGAGTGTAGGATCACTGAAGCTAACCTTTGCCTAACAGCTATACCAACTTCTCAGTTGACACACTTAGGTGCCCAGTTTATACGCTGAGGATTCCTGGTGCCACACCACTAAATTCTTGGTATGATCTCGGACCACATCACTCAAGTGTGAGGGAACTGGCCGTTAAATTTCCTTAAGTCAATGATAACTTGTGTCCAGTCATTGCCCCCCCCCCCCAAGTGGACCAGCAAGACATCAATGCATGCTTTGCAAGCACTCTGGGAAGCTACATCATAGAAGCTATCCCATGTCATGCTTCTCTGGCCAATCCAACTGAGGAAAGCATGCTCACCAAGTTCAAGGTCCTAACCCCATGCTGGGATCGCACATGGGGACCTGCCAAGATGAAAGAGAGAGGCCAGCCAACCTAGCAATTTGGTAACAGCCACACATAAGTTTTGAATCGGCTAGAAGCTCAACACCCCACATTTTATATGTCAGCATTGGGATATCTCATGGCCACTGCCGTAGAAGCTGCCCCAATTCTGAATGATTGACTTCCAAAACACCAAAATGATAAGCCCAATTTGCCTAATGCCAGAGGTGTGACCTTCCAGAACTGATAATGTGTCAATGGTTCTCCATTAAGATATTGAAAGAAACATACCTCCACTGAGCCCTTTCAGGTGAGGTATTTTGACCAGGCATTGACAGGGCAAATTTCCTTAACAGAACAAGTCTGTAAGTTTATCATTGTGCCCTTCCCCTTCTGGTCAGTCTTGGATCATTTTAAGTGTAGCAAAACATACTCCTTTGTCAACTGCAGGGCTACACCAGATTGGTCCTGTTTAGATGCAGCCACTAATTCTCCAATGTGAAATGCTCCAAAGAAGGCAATTAAAGCTGCTGCAGAGAATAAATGAACTCCAAAGTCATCCTTACAGATCACTGGCCATTCTTTTTTAAGGCGTAAGAGGATTTCAAGTGTTATGGGTGCTCTTATCATCCTTGCTTGAACCTCTTTCTTTGACCCAGCCCTCAAGCATCTTTTGCACCTCGTATTCATTTGCAGGGTGAGGGAGACCTTTGGTCCTAGCATAGGCCGCGGTCATACCTGCATTTTCTCCATTTCCCTTTGGCTAACTGCACATAAAAAGATTGTGTCCTAACCACGAAGAGAAGTAAATTCCGGTACTGGCTGACCATGCCCCTTGAACAGCAGTTTCAGCGAAGTTTCAATAACCACTGCCAGGGGCTGGATTTAGAAACTTTGCTCGAAAATGCTTACTTATTTGCTTCTGTAAGTATGACAGGATACAGAAAATATGCAGTAAAATCAGTTGTTCCCCTTTTTCGACAGCTTAAACACCATGGAGGCTTGGAAAGTAGAGCCGGAAAGAAGGGAAAAATGCAAAGTAGACAGGTAGAGAAGGAACCAGAATAGGAAAATACGACACAGAAGAGAGGACTCAGGACACTAACTGCACATAAAAAAACACATGACCACCCAGGAAAAAAAATGCATGAAATTTATATAAGCAGAGAATGCTGGTGTGACCATGGTCATAGAAAGCTAACGCTGATAGCTTACCCTGAATGGAATGTGGGGCTTATCCCTTAAAATGTAAATGGACCACATATCAGGTAACACCAGTCAGGCCTGAAATTGCTCCTCACTACAAAAATTCTGATATTCTGTGCAAGCAGCCAAATAGGTCCATCTGGTCCTTGGTGCCAGAGCCAGGCCAATGGCTGTAGCAGATTCTAAATGCCAAGGTTCCAAACCTTGTCAAGAAGCATTTCTTGATCTTTTTGAGCTTTTGGTGCCAACACTGTGAAACACTCCATCTGTTAGTGGGATAATGCATCAGCTATCTGATTTTTTGACCCCTGGCACATGCTTTGCATGAAATTCTATATTATATTGCAAACAATGTAGCATAAAAGAATTCATTTCATCACCCTAACTGACTTTGGCAATAAGGAATTAGTGATGTTAACAACAGTCAGGTTGTCACACCAGAAAACAACTGAAAAATTGGCCCATAAATGAGCCTACAGCCAACAATCACATACTATGGGAAAGAATTCAAGAAAAGTAAGGTCTCTAGTAACTCCTGACTCAATCCATGCTCTAGGCCAAGCTCCTGCACACCTTCAGTCCTGGAAATAAATTCTAAAACCATGTGTTCCTGAGGCATTGGTGTGTACTTGTAATTCATCTCCCCCCCCAAAAAAAAACTATTTTAACCCCATTAAAATGTTCTAAAAACCCTAACCAAACAGCCAAATCCTCCTTCATACATTTTGACATACGTCTCAAATGGTGGGGTTTCCCTGATCCTGCCATGGCCATGCAGAATTGCCTCATGCAGAAAAGCCCAGCAAGGTGCAATAACCCAGCAGGCAAAATTAAGCTATCCCACCAAGGCCTGAAGTTCCTGAAGTGATACTTTTTTCTTTGTTATGGTTGCTGACAATACAGCCTTCAATGCCTCAATCTTATCTATCAGTAATCTACTGAGCCTCGTGGCACAGTGGTTAAATGCCATTACTGCAGGTAAAACTGTGTTCACGACCTGGGTTCAATCCCAGGTAGCAGGCTCAAGGTTCACTCAGCCTTCCATCCTTCTGAGGTCGATAAAATGAGTACCCAGCTTGCTGGGGGGGCAATGTGTAGCCTGCACACTGTAATTAAAAAATTGTAAACTGCCCAGAGACTACTTGTAGTAGTATGGGGTGGTATATAAACACAACACTTTGCTTTTTGCTTTGCTTTTACTCACCTGAGTGACAGTATCCAATTTGATGCCTAAAAAGGTTAAAACTGTCACTGGTCTCTTCATTTTTTCAACTGCTAAAGAGTTTCCCAATTTCTTTTTAAGTTCTTGAAAGTTTCTCATGAGGTTCCTAGCCTTGCCACATAGCAAAAAAATCATCTAAATAATTTATTTATTTATTTATTTATTTATTTATTTATTTATTTATTTATTTATTTATTTTATTCAACTTATATGCCGCCCACTACCCAAAGGTCTCTGGGCGGCTTACAATCAATTTACTACCATGTTCCTCCTTAACTTAGATTTCAAAGCCCATTCAATGAATGTGCTAAAACATTTGAAAGCAGCACAAGAGATGGAGCAACCAAAGGGGATTGTGCAATTGATATAAAACTGGTCCTCAAAAGAGAAATGCAAACATTCAAAATCCTCTGGATGTACTGGCAGCAAGCAGAAGACTGACTTAATATCACACTTACCAATCAGTGCCCCTATACCTCCTTTCCTAAGAATCCACATGGCTGCATCAAATGATATGTACCTGACACTGCTAAGTTCTTGGGGAATCATATCATTTATTGACCCTCCTTCAGGGTAGGACAAATGATGAATGAGGCGGAATTCACCCGGTGACTTTTTGGGCATGACACCTAAAGGGTGTGCTCTAAAGTACTTCATTGGTGGTTCTGGAAATGGTCCTAGAAATCTCCCTTCTTCCACCTCTTTTTGTATCTTACTTCTAACCACATTCTCCATCCCCACAACTGATCTGAGTTTTTTAGCAGTCATGCTCATCTGTTGCCCTATAGCAGGAATCTTGAATCCCAAGCTATAACTATTGTTTAAATATTGGGCTGTTGTGTGATCTGGGTAGCTGCTTAATCATATCTGAAGCACCCTAATAATTACAGGACTAGGAACCATTTGGGAAGCTCAGTTGGACAACTGTGGGTATTTTTTTTTTGGCACCAGCATCTCTCAGACCCAGTCTTCCTTGCTGTCCTTTGAAACAGGAACAGGGTGCATGTGATCCCAAACATGAGGAACACTGGTGTCTGAATTTGCATTGATTATGAGAGCAAAATCCTCTTGCATTGAAATCCCAACAATAAAGACAGGGTTGAACTGCCTGGCCCATGCTACTGCAAGCTGATATCAGGAATGCAGTGCACTGCAATAGGTGACAACTATCAGAACATTCACCCTGTGCTGGATGGTTGGGATTCATAACCCTAATCCACAATGGTTCTAGAGGTACATCCCAGCGAAAGTTTGGGTGCAAAGCTGCCCTCATGTGGAAGCCCTCATCGTATATTAACCATGCCTGGCCTGGGAAGCCAATGTACGCTCGGTAAATGAGGTCAACATATTGGACTAAAGCAAATGCCCTCTCCAGTTGTGCCCTAATGATGGTCCCTGCATAAATAAAGAATGCTGGAACCCAATTTGCCCAGCAGCAATTAATCCTCTTTTTACAAATTCTTTCTTTATTCCATTCTTTGAACTTTTTAAATTTATTCAGATCTACTTCTCTGTTCAAGAGATCAAAAATGTCCACATATTCCCCCTTCCATTTTTCCATGGATTCTGATAGTAAATGATCACCAGTTGGTAATGACTGGTCACTATCTGGGAAATGTTGAGATGGCACTGAACTTGCCCCAGAGCTGGCACTTAAATGTGGCACTTATACCTGTGGCATTTGCTGCTTGTTTGCCCTGCATTTACCTGTTTGTTTCCTTTGGCCTCCACTGGGGTGATCATGGTGATGCCTTCTCCCACTTTCACAGATTCAGCTGTTTGAGTTTGGGTGCTGACTGTCCCTGTATGTTGTACAACCTGACCCCCTTGGACAGTACCACTAGGTGTGGATGTACATGGATGTAAGGTACCCCAAGGACAAACCCACCCAGAATGTATATTAATAGAAAGGTATGATTCACCTGGGGGCAACCTTGCTATGGGCATCACTGCTGATATTGTGGGTCTTCCCGAGGACAAGTCCAAGGCTTGTGACTCAATTTCCCCTGAAGGTAGCAAGGTGTGCCCCACAGATGTCAGGGTTTCCAGGCATCACAACCACAGGTAGAGCTATCGCTTGACTTCCACTGGGCTGAGTTTCACTAAGTCTGCTTGCCATGTGTCCTGCAGATACAGTATACCTGGGTGGTCATTCTCAAAAACAGCAATTCAAGACAATATCGTGTCACTCATACTTTTTATTTGCTCAAGATTCTGGGGCCTAGGTACCCTATTGGATCTGAGGTGTTAAAAATATTCTTGCATTCCTGCAGCATGTGCTTTTTCCCTTTCTAAGTTGCTTAGTTTATTCATAATTAAGTCAAATTCTGGCCATTCATGCTCAGAATCAGATGATAATGCTGGCACCTGCCAACAGGTGCTTTACGTTTTGCAGATCCTTTCCCCTTCTGGGTCCACAGAATATTTTTGGCACTGTAGCACCAACTCAAAAAAATTAAATTGCCCTGGATGGAAACAAACTCCACAATGTGTGCCTCTTAACAGCCAACTGCCTATATAGAATTAAAACTGTAATTCAGAGCACTGACCACCAGGGGCCAGCAGTTATATATAACAGTATGGAGACTGCCCCCCAATACTTAATCAACAGGTCAGTTCACTAAATATATCCCTATCGCAATATTTATTTTATCTATAGTACCCTATTGTATTATGAATTTCTAGTGGTAATGTTGTACAAATTATATCTACCTTAACAATTTATCTATTATTATAATTAATTTTAATTATTTATTTTTAAAAATATCTATGTGTGATTAATTGTATTCCTCAACAACAGAATTATAACTGCCTACATAGAACAAATTATTTAAGCTGTAAATATGTAAATACATGAATTGCCTATAAAACACACCCAGTTTGCCCCACCCCCCAAAAAGAAATCACCAATTAATACTCAAGGGGAAAAATCCTTGATAGCCCCTGATCAACTCAAGTCAAATATTTTTAATTAGATAATTAAACTTTCCAAATATCCAAAAGAAGCATGCTGCAAACAAGCCTCCTAATAGGCAACCCTACACAGAGTCGATCTATCTATTCCCTATGCTTCACACCCCACCAAAGCGCTAGCCACAGGGGTATGCTAACACAACTCACCCAGTGCAAAAAATCCTTTCCCCACAACTAGATGCAAGATCAACCTAATTAATTAAAGGAAAAGACAAGCTGGGTTAAGAAGGAATCTCCCTATGCGATCGCTGATATGATCTCCCAGGGTATAGCCACATGGTCGAAAGTGAAAGCACAGGATCCATGAAGTGGCGAGGCTCCTTCTATGCTGGCAAGCAGTGAAAGAGGAAGGTCCATTGTCAAAGTGCCTTTTTAAGGCTTCCAGAGCCTGCACACCTGGACCTCATGAATTTGAAATTTTGTGTGGTTGCAATTGGTCCAGGAATGCAAAACATCCCCAGCAGGGACCGTTAGCCCTGGAGAGATGCCATTTGCTTAGAAACAATAAAGTGTGTTGCTTGTATACTGCACTTAAAACACTCTCTGGGAGGTTTACATTTAAACCATGCAGGCTATATATTTCTCCTCAACTCTGCAAGCTGGGCACTCAGTTTACCAACCTTAGAAAAATGGGAGGCTGAGTAAACCTTGATCCAAGTACATGGGATTTAACTCATGCAGTGAGTAAAGTTTTGGTTGCACAAGTGCAGTTTAACCACAGTTCCATAGGGCTCCTCCCAGCTAATACATGGCAGAATTTACTAAATATGCATGAGTGAGAGATGCAAAATTTGAATTTTGAAGAGATTCTAGAACCAAGGAAGCACTATTTTGATGAAATGTTCTAGGAGATAACTGCAGTGATATGAACATCTATATGCATACTTTCTTGACTGCAAAAAAACCTTTAACAAAATCCAACATGACAAATTGATAGAGTTGTCAATAAACAAAAAGATACTCATGTAATTGACAAGACACAGGGGTGACAAAAAGCTGCAGTGAATATTTTGACATTTAGCTGAATGAACAGTGCAGCATAATCATGCACTGTGCAGCTTCCTGAAGACAAAGCATATAACGTACAATAAAAAACAGATAGTGCCTTTAAGGGTATATCACAACAGACTTTTGTTTCTGCTATACAATATGGGGCCATAAAAACATGCATTTGAGATGTGGGTTTCTGATGGGAATTCAGAGGTTCTTGGCTCACACAAGTGATCAACAAAGGAATAAAACTAATGAATCAAATCCAAGGAATAATAATATACATGGAATGCAAAATACCTTGAATACCTAGGACCTGTTACAAGAAACAGTCAAATCAGATTCTCACAGGCTGATTATTCAAAG
>JAHTLZ010003547.1:6491747-6547688 GCA_023846285.1 Phrynocephalus versicolor | reverse complement strand
CCAGATTTCTACACGGGAAGAAACCCGAATCCACCCTAACATGCATATATATATATATATATGAGAATGTTTCCAGTCCCCCTGCAGATGCTGAAAATTATGATAGATAGCATGGTAAAAAAATACAAACAAACAAACCAAAGAGAAAAAAGTAATTTCACCATGTATTACCAGAAACGACCACTTCAATAACAAGAAAACATAACATAGTTTCTCACTCCTCCTGGTGGACAGTTCTGGTATGGACAATTGTGAAAATAGGTACTTAACAGGTTTTTTTTCCTCCTTTAATATTTTTAGTATTTTCAGATTGTGGATAAGTAAAACCATGGAGGTCCTACTTTTTTCTACCTTGCGTAGTGGCTGACAATCAATGCAGAAGTAACCAATTTTTCCTTCCCTGCCTTTGATGTTGAAAAGAGACATACCTCTTAGTTTAAGTATTTGTCTGTTGGCAGTTAGTTTGCTGCTAGTGCAGTTATATGAATTTAGTCTGCATGAACCTGCTGGAAGCATGCTGTGAGTCTGTTGTGGCCTACTACTATAAATAACAGGGATGGGCACCATACGAAAAATGACATGCTGTTTCATCGTTTCATTAACTAGTGAAATGAAATGAAATGGGGAAGCAGTGTTTCATTACAAACGGACAAAACACAATTTCCCCCTCTAGAACGAAATGATTCCTTCTAGAGGAAATGGTAGGGCAGCTTCCTCAAGCTCTTCCCTGAAAGCCCCCCAAATTTGGAAAGATTCGGGGGTCAGGGAGCTGAGTTATAAAGCTCCAAAGGGGTGCCCCTAGGAAAATACCTTCTAATTGGAATCGGAAGCTGATCGGTCTAGTGATAGCGCTGCCACTGCTTCCCATATGATTCCAATTAGAAGGTTTTTTCCTAGGGGCACCCCATTTGGAGCTTCATAACTCAGCCCCCTTGCCCCCAAATCTTTCCAAATTTCAGGGGGTTCTCTAAAATCGCTTTCTGAAGGTGCCCTACTACTTTGCTACCCCAAAGTAGGTAATTTTTGAGTGCATCTTTTTTTAAAAAATATCCACTCAAAACTTAATTTTAAAAAACTGCAATCAAAATTTTCTTACGTTAGGGCTCCAAAGTAACAGGGGTACCTTCCTGAAGTGCTTTTATGGAACCTCCTGAACTCTGGAAAGATTTGGGGACTTTAAGGGGACTTTAGTTATAAAGCTCTAAAGGGGCTGGAGGTAGTTAATTGGCAAAGTGTGCTAGGAGCATGGAGGCAATCAGGGAGTTTATTCTATGGTATTAACTCCCTAATTGCCTCCATAATCCCAGCAAAGGAGCAACGAGAGATAAAAACCCACTCCTTTCTCCATTTTTCCCCTCTCCCTGCCTCCCAGCATGGGCTTTTTGACAGGTTGGTGTTTGGAGAGGGGTGACACCCCTCCCACCCCACATACACTGACCTGTCAAAAAGCCCTAGCTTGTAGGTGGGGGAGGGGCAAAAGCCAGAAGGGAGAAGTTTTTTTCCCCCTTGCTGCTTCTTTCTGCATTTCGCCCCTCCACTTCCCAGTTGGGGATTTTAACAGGTCAGGGTCTGTGGGATAAAGGGTGATCCCCCCTCTCCAAACCCTGATCTATCAAAAAGCCCCAGCTGGGAGGTGGGGAGGGGCAAAAGGCAGAACAGAGCATGGAGGGGAGGAACCTGCTCTGTCCAGCCTCCCACCACCTGCCAGCTGGAACTTTTTGACAGGTCGGACTGGGGGGGGAGGGATGAACAGGCTGAACAGAGCAGGTTTTTTCCCCTCCATGCTCCATTCTGCTCCACTCCCCACAGTGCTCCCTGTCCAAAATACCCCCTGGGAGGGCTGGGATGAGGGGGTGGCAGGAGTCAGCCAGGGCACTTACTTCTGCCTGGCTGCTTCTTTCCTCCTACCCATCCACCTCCCAGCTGGGATCAAGCTGTCAAAATCAGCTGGGAGGGTTTTGAATCCCCTGCAGCACCAGCTAGAGCACTGGTGCCGGGGGGGGGGGATCATTTTGTTTCATTTTGTTTTGTAAGTAATGATTTTTATATAAATTTCATTACTTACGATATGAATGAACTGGGTAGGATGAAATGGAATGAAACAAAACATAGTTTTTTCATTTTGTGTCCATCCCTAATAAATAATCAATTGTGCACAGTATGCTGTTTTGATCTATTCAACAGTAAGTAAATGGAAATGTTTATTCTTTCTCTTACCAATGACTCAGAGTGAGATGTTGAGATTGTAAGTGCCAGTTGATGAGACAATAAGAGGTCATCTCTGGAGAGACCTGAAGTTAATTTTTATAGTCCCTGCATTTCACTGAAGCTAGAAGTTTTTAACCAAAGTTTAAAATTCTGCAGCAAATCATATCTACCGCACACGCTTACCTGGGCCAATACTGGGGTGGAGATGCTTTGTCCTAAGTTCCCTATCAACCATAAAGTGTGTGTGGAGTGGAGGAGGGAATAAGTAGTCCTATTACAGGTCTGCTTCAGTCTGTGATCCTCTTTGAGGCATGCCATGGGATCTCTGAAGATAAACATCTGAAGTAAAGAAGGAAAACTGCCATTTTATCTGGTTGCTCAGATAGTTTTATATATTTAAATCAAGATCAAAGATTTATTTCAGCATTGCTGCTGGACACCTCAGTTTCTGACTGTGTCTTGTCTTCAGCATGCAGTACATAAGCTCTGTGGGTGGGTGAAGGCCATTTACAAAATAAATGCATTCCATTATTGCTCTGCTTTAATCTTAGAAAAAGGAAGGGATGGTACCAGCTATAATCTGAATGTGTCTTTATCTTTTAAATTACAAAATGTTGACCACTTCTTGCCAGCCTCTATCATGCAAATTGCTATCTCGCTGTGAAAGCTGCCAGAGCATTAATCAACCTGATTAGGATTCGGAAACCAAATGGACACTGCTAAATGAAGCACAGTGAGGAGCACAGTCAGGAAAGGTTTGTACCACAGCTCCTGCTGAACCACAACATTCCTACCTTCCTTCCTTCCTTCCTTCCTTTTATCTGTTTCATTGGAGATCTTGCTAACCACTTTTCTTAGAAACCTTTTTTTGGCATTACAAAAAGTTGAGCAGCACCTAAGTTGATATTCCAGGGAATTAAATGCCAGAGAAAAGGGGTTCCAGTGCTGAATATGATGTTGTTCCCACAAGGGTGCAATCCAGAAGTTTGATAATTCTTACCTCATTCCAACATTATGCAACATAGAAATGGACACTAACAGTAGTTTGGTGGTTTGGCACAGTGTCTACACGGGTGTTCAACAGATACTAATTGTTTTCCTCTCCCACCTTCTCTGGATGGTCTCCCACTCACCAGCAGGAGCATGCTTCCCTTTTCCACCTCTTTGGGCAATCACTCATTCTCTGGCAGCAGCACAGGTGACCCTGTCCTGCCTCTTCATCAGAGGGGTTGAAAACAGTTGCTTTCTGAAATGTGTCACACCAGTAGGTAAACTACTGAGAAGGTATATACTAAGGATGGTGAACCTTTTTGGCACTGAGTGCCCAAATTCGTTGATGGGGATGGCGGCGGTGGTGGTGGGGTCGGGATCGGTGGCAGCAGGGGGGCAGGGGGCGAAGGCAGCAAGGGCAACGGGGGCGGTGGGGTCAGGGTAATTGGCAGCAGTGGTGGGAGGGGCAGGGATGGTGGCGGTGATGGTGGCAGATGCGGGGTCGGCGGCGGCAGGGGTGGCAAGGGTGATGGCAGCAGTGGGGGGTATTGGTATCAGCAACCGCAGGGGGCAGGGGTGGGGAGAGGGCAAGGGCAGCAAGGGCGACGGAGGCAGCAGGGTCAGGGTCATCTGCGGCGGCGGCAGGTGGGGTGCCGCCTCAAAACATCGAGGCTTGGCTGCCTCCAGGAGTCTGTCACGCCTCTCCGGGGGGGGGCGTCATCCACCAGCCACCCGCAGGCCCCTCATCAGGTGACCCGGGGAGGTCGCTGGAGGAAAGGCCCACAGCGTTTGCCTCCCTCTGGGCTGGCTGGTTAGCTGGCCGGCCGGCCAAGTGAGACGCTCTCTGTGGCGGTGGCTGTGGCCAGGCCTCTCCTCTCCCGCCACCGCTTCTTCTCCATGGCCCTCCCGCCCATCTCCCAGCTGGCCATCCTCCCTCCTTCCCTTTAGTCCGCCACCAGGCCGCATCGCACCCCGTCCATTTGGATCCTCCCGGCGGAAGGTGTGTGTGTTGGGGGGGGAGATGAGAGAGAAGGAGCCCGCTGGCTCCAGAGTCGGGGCCAAAGCCAGATTCCCGTCGGTGATGGCGGCAGCAGCGGTGGCAATGGCAATGGCAATGGGGACAGTGACGGTAAGGTCGGTCTGGCACGCGACATGGTCCCTGCTCCCCCACTTCCCCCTCCACAAATTCGTCATGGCTGGTGCAGTGGAGGGGGAAGTGGGGGGCAGGGATCATGTCGTGTGCCAGGGGAAAGCTCTTTGCGTGCCACCTTTGGCACGCATGCCATAGGTTCGCCATCCCTGGTATATACCAATCCGTGCATTGCCCGAATCCAAAGACCAGCCTGAAGGAATTAAAAGATAACAAATAGGTTGCTAATGAGCTTGACCCTGAACAGTGAATGGGCATTGTAAGACAACAGTTGTATTTACTTTAGGTATGTGTATTATTATCACAATGCTGCAACTTGGTGCATGTTATTAGACACTTCTAATGCCAATTATAGAAGATACTGAATTTGCCATTAAGCCAGCTATACGTAATGGACAGAAATCTAAGATGTAGTATAGGTCTTCATGATTCAGAACTTGGAGGTAAAAAAATAACTATTCACAAATAACTATTTGTAATTAATTATGTTCCTGAATCATTAAACTACAGCTGTAGTGCATGAGAGAATAACAATAAGGCACTGGCTTGCTCCTTTCATAGTTTAACTGTGACATTTCAGTTACTTTATAATTACGGATGCTCTGCCCAAACTCTTTGAGAGCAGGTGCCTTTGCCTCCTGCCTGGATGCCAGAGCAAAAGTTTGTGCTGGGTATGGTGGCCACGAGGTGGGGAGCAGGCACCCTATATAAGGAGGCTGCCTGCACTCACCTCTGCCTCTTGCCTGCTGTTCTTGCCCCCTCCCACCCACCCTATTGTCAGAGAGGTTGAGAGTAGCTGGTTGCTTCAGGTCCTGATGGGGATTTTCGGCTACCACTTGTATTGGCTCTGAGTGGCAGCGAGTTTTCACCCATCCCGTCTTCTGTGATACATGGTTGGGAGTTTTTAATAATCCCCTTACTGGTGACAATTGGTGGGTAGCGCAAGGGGTAACAGAATTCAGGTAAACCCCTTGATTTGTGCCCCTATGGTGCAAGGTAAACTTTCGTTCAAAACAAATATGTGGTAGGAAGTTTAAATTAGATTTGGAGTAATAAGTAATTTGAGGAGAAAGGTGAGATAGAAATATTTTAAATAAAGAAATATTTTAAACAAACAAACAAATGCTGTTTCTTCATGTTCTCCAGTGGATATTCAGCCAGCAATGAGGTGGCCAGGAAGAGAAATGCTTTGTATCACAAAAGGACGGCTTGGAGGATTGAGATATTAGTCTTTCTAAGAAAATAAAAAGTGGGTGCTTGTTTATTTTTGGTAGGTAGAAAAGTGGACTGTTTTAATGCTAGCAATAAAAGTAGCTAACTGCTCGTGGAGGACCTTGGAAATATTAGTGAAAATAGTTGCTCTTCAAATAGCTTCCCAAGTTCTGTCACATCTGTTAACCTTGCATCATACAATTTTACTAAATGTTTACCATACTAGAGACACGACCCTTAGGAGATGCTGGTGCACTCTACTATGGCTCCCAGAGTAAGCGTTAACAGCTGGACAGAACATTTAGCTATTATATAGACCAAGAGTATCATCAGAGGCCTATTAGAAACAAGGGATTTGTAACTGAGTTACAGCATGGTCTTTCTAGTGATAATTCTTCTCATAGGTCTTGAGGATCTGAGGGAACATGCTTCTTCCAGAACGTTTTTCCACATATTTATCTACCAGATTTTAATGCTTGCTTCTGTTCCGGTATCTGCCTTACATCACTTCAGATCACTCAGGCATTTTTTTTTTGACAGGCATAATAGCTGCCCAAGAATGATAGTCATCTTTGCTGGCTGGAGCTAATAACAAATAGTCTATGATGGAAGTCAATTTTTAATTGGTATCTCATTCATGTTTGCTGACTCTGAGTAACCTTAGCTAGCACAACCTGTTACAAGTACAGTGAGCTCCATAAGGAGGGAATCAAATTGCCATTCAGACCAGTCTACAATATTGCCCACTTACATTGAAGGAAAAGTCTGTGATAGTCCTCAGTTGAACTATATTGTTTCAGGAGTTCTCCCACCCATTGCTTCCTTTAGATGCACACTTCTGTTTTTCCAAGAGTGTGCCTTAAAAGATTACAATGTGGCAATGCAAAAGGAATAATTAAAATTAGTTTGTCATATAGATGCATGCCTAAGTGGGAAGGGGGGCAGGCTGTGGCGGTGTGGAGGCAGCCACCGGGCTGTCCACAGAGAGAGAGAGAGACAGAGAGTTCCTAACTGAACCAATGAACTGGTTCACGGATTGTTTGGAGAACAAATTACAAAATTTTGGTTTGTGTATGTGGATTTCCATGAACCAAGATGAACTGCCATTTTGCTGGTTCATGCTCATCTCTAATACTGCACCTTTGAGCTCCACTGAGTTTGACAAAATCAGTCAAAACTTAAATCCAACCTTACACCAGCAGATACACACTAATGTGCTGGAATTCTCAATTCCATTGTCAGGAGCCATTCTGGCAAGAGAATGAATGTACTGGATGCCCCCCACATTATCCTTACTAGAGATGGGCACGACTTAGCAGTATTTTTGTTTTCGTTTTCGTTTTTCATTTCCGTTACGTAACGAAACGAAAAACGAAAAACGGCTCAGAACTGGAACGAAAATGGAAACGAAACGACTAATTTTGAGCCATTTTTCGTTTTTCGTTACTGGAAAAACACATAATGGAGCTAAATGGGAAGAAACGAAAAAAAATTCATTTTCGTTTTCGTTTTTTCGTTTTCGTTACGTAACGAAACGAAAACGAAAAATTTTGTAATTAGCTCACGAAAACGGAAACGAGCCGAAACGGACCCCTAGCCGAAAACGAAAACGAAAACGAACAATTTTTCTGAGTCGTGCCCATCTCTAATCCTTACAGCTTCAGTCCAGGAGATACACTGGTCAAGGTCAAGCATGCTTCATAGAGTAACTAACGTCTCATTGGAAATTTGTTGTATCCTGGAAGCCCTATCAAAGACCGCAAATGATGGCTTTTGATCAAGCCCAAGTTTGTATTGCATTTAAAGCACAACCTTGAATATGTATGATAGGAGAATGAAAAAAATTCCTCAAGATTTATCTTTGGATTTGGCATGCACAGGCTGCCAACAGTTTAGGTGGCCTTTCTGAAATTTTAGTCTGAAGAAAGAAAAAACCCTAACAAAATGAAAGGCACATCATAAAAGTCATATTTGCTTTGTATTCCTGCAGCTTTTTTGCTTTTGATCACTGAGGGAGGAAAAGAACAAAGATTTGATTTGTGTTTCAAATGTTTGCTTCGAGGAAAAAATGGTAGGTTAAAAAACAAACCAAATGTATATGGAAATCCACCACCCTCTGGCTCTTTGGGTTGAAAAATGATCTGCTTATTTTGAGGCACTGCCAGTCATGTCGCAGAAAATGATCTGAAGTCATTTTAATAGGCACTGGCTAAACTCCAGTTGCTTCATTACACAAAATGTGCAACTTTTGCTTGTGAACTTCCTCAAGTTAAGAAATTGCCATAGGAATTATCGGTTGCATTCACCAGTAAATAAATGTGTATTCCATACATATATGGTATTTTTCCATGTATGACTGTATTTTGTCTTAAAATTTTAGACTAAAAATTGAGGGTTGTTGTAAGCTGAGGAGAGAACCGTGAGAAACTGTAGTTTTGAACTGGAAAATTATGGGTGTCTTACACATGTCTTATAATTGGAAAATATGGAAATTCACTTCTCAGTTCTTAATGCTTCCACAACATTAAGATATTCCTGCCACTCTAGCTGGCTGAATAGCTCAGTGGTTTAGGATGTGATGTTTCCCTACTGTGCCTCCTAGAAGAGCCAATTTATATGGCCTTGGGTAATGCAAAGACCCACAATTTCCCACGAGAAAGGAATAGTACACCGTTTCTGTGTATTCTGTACCAGGAAAATGAACTTGTAGGCACACACCCAGACAGACAGATAAACAGACATGCACAGATAGCAACATTTACCACACACTGAAATATCAAAAGACAATTGTTTTGGATTTTTGAGAGAAAACTGCAAAAAAAAAAAAGCCCTGTGGTGTTTTATGTTGGAAAGAATCTAAACTAATACAAAAATCAAAAATTCTGGGTGAAGAATTCCGTTTTGTTTTTTGTTTCATTTGGGGAGGGGGTTGTTTCATTTTTATTTTTGGTGGGTTTTTGTTTGTTTTTCTATTTTAAAAACTCCACACCTTCCCTCCCCAATTGGGTGTGGAGTTTTTAACCTTTTTCGCCATTGTACCAAGCACTGGTGGCCACCATTCACCGTTCAGTGGTGAAAAAAAGTTTTAAAAGCCCACACTTCCCCCACAATTGGGCAGCAGCACAAGACACCAGTGTGAAAGCCCTGGACTGGCATCCAGACCATTTTCAGGGGGATCCTGCCAAGCTGTCATCATCTGGACCCCTTTAAAAATGGCCCAGTTGGCACTGGGGGATCCCCAGGTGGCAACTGGCTGCCCCCCCCAGTGCCGATTAGCTGGTGTGCGGGGCCTTGCTGGCTGTCTCCCCAAGGTGTGGGCCGCTTGTCAAAAAAAATAAAAAAATGGATAATGGCACAACTCAGCGAAATTTTCATTTTTGTTTTTGTTTTTTTGTTTCGTTATGTAACGAAAACAAAAAATGAAATTTTTTCAAAAAATAAAACGGAAACAGAAACGAAACGAAAAATTTTGCCGTGTTTTTCGTTTTTTTTGCGGCAAATGCATTGAACTGAAAAGAATGCTAATGAAACAGAATTTTTTTGTTTTCATTTTCGTTTTTTCATTTTGTTTCATAACGAAAATGAAAACAAAAAATTTGCGGAAAAACCCAATGAAAATGAAAATGAACCGAAACGGACCCCCTAAACGAAAAAACAAAAAACGAAACACAAATTTTTTGAGTCGTGCCCATCTCTAATGGATAATAAAATGGAACAAAATAAAAATTCCCAGCTTTTTTCATTTAATTTTTAAAGTACTTCATTTTTCATTTTGTTGGGAAACAAAATGAAAAATGAAACAAAAAAAATTATTTCTTGCCCATCTCTAATTGAAACTGTTTGAAAGAGCTTTTCTGTTTGCCTAACGATGGCGTTAATAGCTCAGTAATTTAGGGAGAAAGACCTCAAAAGTGGTCCTGTGGTTCAAATTGTCAAACAAATTTTCCTACAGACAAAAATTGCTGGGTAACGTATGCAGTGTTAGGTCAAACATTTGACACCATCTGCTCCAGCCAGAAAAGAAACACACCCATGAAGGATTACTGTAGTCTGAACAATTTCTGGAAAATGTTTTTCACAAATGTGCCAACAGCATATGCAAGGGCTTTTATGCAGGAGATGTTATTCAACCTGGTCCCTTGACTTTCTTAGTTTATAGAGGTGTGTCAAGTTTGTGTGTGTGCGCACACAGAGACACAGCGGGAGTCTGGTGTGAATTACAGCACTTGAGCTGAACTTTAAACATTTGATCTTTATTTATTACCTATTTCACTAAAGAAGTTATGTCCAACTTAGCTTAGTACTTGAATACTTCAAGTGCTGGAAAAATACTTTCCTGATGTATGTGAAGATTCACAGTTATCAGGGTGAGGCTATCTGGGAGATGAACCATGACAACTGGATTTCTTTTCTTGTGGAATTGAAACAATTCACTACCCATCCAAGTAGCATCTTCAGAAGTCCAGTTGCCCTGACTCAACTCCCAGACTGCTCTCCGGATGTTCTATTATATATAATTCTGAAACACAAGTCTGAGAACTGATGTGTAGGATTCAGGTTGTTCGGCTGTCTGTATCTGTCACATCATACTAATGATGCTACCCTGTATGGCAAACTTCTCAATAAAATCCAATTTTTCCCCTCCCCATAATGTCTACCAGGGGAGATTGATCTGTATTATAGCATATGCTAAAGGACAGCAATGAAGAAAATAGAAAAGACGATCAAGTGGAGACAAAAACCAAAATAATCCACAATCTTGTATTTTCATTTATTAGGTGTGGGTTTGGGAACTGCATGGTGAAGAAACTGAAAGAGAGCTTTGTGGATACCCTGGACTGCCAGGGAGATGAGCAAATGGGTCCTAGATCAAATCAAGCCTGAACTGTCTCTGAAAGCAAAAAATGATGAATTTGATGCTGCCATAGTTTGGGCACATCCTGAGATGATAGGATTCTCTGTAAAAGACAGCAAGGTTGGGAAAGGTGGAACACAGTAAGAAAAGAAGAAACACTAAATACGAGGTGGATTGACTGCTTAAAGGACTTGAACACCAGACTTGAACAGCATGGCTTTAGAAGTGCTGTTCAAGTCTGGTGGGGACAGGATATTCAGGAGAGCTGAATGTTGTTCATTGGGTTGCCAAAAGTCAGAGGCAACTTGTTGGCATATAACAGCAGCAGCAAAATGAAATACTTTTGTCTCTGCATCTCTTTGAGGCAATAGTCTATGACGGTTACTTCACGTCCTTCCTCGTTCCGAGTTGACATTCATTTCGTGATCACGTCGCTTGTGGTCACGTGGTCTTGTCCCGGTACTGTCCCTGTTCCCATGTACCCACAGGCGTGATTGATGATACTGTGATGATGTTACTGCATGTCCTTGTTTCGTGACAACATCTGAACTTCTCAGCCTTCGTTCTTGGTTTTTTCTTTGGTCTGACCTTCTGTTTTTCAATCTTTCGTATCTCCTCAACTTTGCCTTCAATGCATTATGGAGCTACGTTTGAGGCATTTGTCTTTTAATCTCTCTGCACTGTGTTGCTGACTCCATAGGGAATGTACTGGCGAATGGCACTTCACACTCCTGCCATTAGATGGAGAATGGCACGTTGCATGTCAAGCCTTACCTCATGGGCACTCATCTCGGAACAAGAACTGAGATGAGCAGATTCCCGAGGCCAGGGAGAGGAATCATTCATCCCGCTTAAATCCCAGTTCAGGGGCGTGGTTGGGACGAACTCCAGTCATCACACAATGGACGTAGAGTATCATTTCTTCGTACCAGTCCCATGTGGGACAGTGAACCGTGATGAAAGGGACGTGAAGTAACGGCCTATGTGAAAAACTGCAGTTTGATGCCGGAGACAGTTAATTGTACAATGGACCAAAAAAAGAGATGCCAGACAGTCTGCCATCTTATCAAACAATCTTAAAAAAAATAAAAATAAATAAAAGTCCCAAGTGACCCTAAAACTTCTCACAAATTCCCTAATCTACAGGAAGCCATCCTTTTATAAATAACACCAGTGTTTTCATACCGATATAATATATCAGATGCTGTGCGATGATAGGCAACATAAATTGGGGAACGACCTGGTAGAGTTAATATAAATGACTCTGGCGTGTGGTAGACATCTGTGATTCACAAAACAATGACAATCCACTCGGCACACTGTCAAGCTGTTTGGTGGGAGAAATAAAAGGATGTTGTTTATCTTCCCTAAGTCTGTCATCTCCTTTAGACAATTTGATTCCCTCCACCTCTTTAAGTGGTGGTACATGAAAATGAATTCTCTGCAGAAAAAACCCAAGTACAGATGCTCCGCCCTTTCTCATTTGTCCCTTTACTCCCTTTTAATGGCATCTATTGTCCAGTGAAGAGCAATGTTTTTGGCAGAGTCTGTTTTATTAGCTATGGGCATGTCCTCTAGTGGAGATCCTGACCTTCATTGGCCAGCTTTTTCTCCACCCACCACCCATATTTCTTCTTCTTTTTTCCATTAACCCATTTGGCATATTATCATTTCATGCTCTGCTTTGGAGAGATTGCTTTGTTAAGACTTCCTGGTGACTATCTGCAGGAGAAGAAATCAATGTTTCTTTATTCCCGCAATAGACCTGAGATTCTTGCTCTGAATGGCCTCAGATTCCCTTCCGACATTCAGCAACCTTCCCTTCCCCCCAACAGGCACACATATTCTGCAACAAAGTTCTTCCCCATTTTTTTACTTGGGAAATAGAATGTGAAAAAGTTGGAACAAGCATTTCAGCATTAGGAGTTAAAAGATTTGCTCCATGTTGACCCTGAGTTATCGGGGAATGTATAATTTGCAAAACCTAGCTTTGCTAAAGGAATAATAATGAGACCACTCTCTCCACAACAAACACAGTTATTTCCATATGGCTATTTCAGCTCCTCGCAAAAGTGGTTTATGTTTGGGGGGTTGGGTGGGGGGATTTGGGGCTATTTTTGATGGAGAAAAAAGTGATTTTAATTTATTCTCAGAAGTGAGGAGTCTGTTATCATGAATACATAAAGCACATGAGTGTTTTCTCTCCTTTCCTTTTCATTCATTTCCAAAATGCAAACACCATGCAAAGCTGAAATGGTGGTAGAACTGTGATCAGCAGCTGCTCCACCATGCATCCCATGCAATGGCCCAACAAGGAATCTTTGTCAAGATGTAGGATAGTTTCACGGGTTATTGCTGAGGAGGGAATTCCTTCATTATTCCCTTAATGAGGTGGTCATTTGGACCTGCACAGCTCATGAATACTGGAACATCTGGACTGGATAACCTATTGGATTTGTTATCCGTTGAGAATATATAGACCCCAATCTTCTCTAAGCTATTATCCAACAGAAGCAACTTTATTTTCACCCTGTTCTTACCTCAATTCCATACCCTTCTCCTGTGAGGTAGTTTAGGCTGTAGTGTAGAATGACACAGAGTAGGAATCTTTGATCTGTGATCTGTGGTCTTGTACTACTTTGTAACACACCACTTTGTACTGCAGTGGTGGTTGTGATTGTGGTTCTGGTTCTCATTCTGAGGAAATGGACCTAGATTTCCCCCCTGGAAAAAAGATGAAGAGATAGCTTGGAAGCTGAGATTTTCGACTGTAGAGCCAGCATGAATAATGTTTTACTATTAAAAGCTTTCCCCAGTCCAAGGCTTCCAAAGGGCAAAGGGGAACCCTGGGGAGTCTCAGAGCTTAAATGGAGGGAATCAGGAAGCTTTTAATTACTTTAAATTAATTGCTTCCAGTGTCCACTCTGGGTGCTTCCTGCACAAATTTGCACAAGAGGATTTTTGCCCATTGTGGCTATTTAGGTATAACCCAAAAAGCATCGCTTAAAAAAAAAGGATACCATCTTTTAAATGTTATGCATGGATGCAAACTTATAATTAATTTCCATTACATATATAAGAATGCAGTACTTCTTGCCATTGTGGAGAAGGTTGTGACCAGGTGGCCTGAGTATCTGCCTCCTCTGCTGTCCTCATGCTCCAGATGGGTAGCTTTAAGGCCTCTGCTTTCCTTTGTTGTGGTGGTGGTGGTGGTGGTGGTGGTCGTGGTGGTGTTAATTTATGCAGGATTTGGACTGTCTAGCTCTTCAAACAGAAAACACATGGAGGAATAACCTCAGACCAGTGCGTGGTGGCTCAGTGGACTAAGGCTTCTGAAAACTGTCAGCTGCAAAGTCAGCATCTCGGCGGTTTGAATCCCAGGTGCCACACAGCGGAGTGAGCTCCTGCTGATAACCCCAGCTCCTGCCAGCCTAGCAGTTTGAAAGCATGGAAATGCAGGTAGACAAATAGGTACCACTGTAAAAAGCAGGAAGGTAAAACAGTGTTTCCTTGCAGCCATGCTGTCCATGTGGCCACGGACTTGCACAACGCTGTCTCTTTGGCTTGAATACGGAGTTAAGCACTGCCCCTAGAGTCGGACACAGCTAGCACACATGTGCGGGGGGAACCTTTACCTTTACTTTTAACCTCAGACCACCCTCTATGCAAAGGACTGTCCTCTGTAAAGTAATGCATGTCTCTACTAGAAGTACTTTTTAAATCATCATCTGCCTCTACAATGCACTATCACCAGTTCTCAAGATTTCTTCCACTGCTCAAACCAAACAAGGGATATTTTCCACAGGTACCCAATTAGGCTTGTCAGTCTGAGTGCCAACCTGCCCTTAAAAATACAATTTTTCCAGGTTCCTGAGTAGCTATTTTCTCCTCCAGCTACTGGGGAAAGGATTATCTTCCTGGAACGAGCATTTACAGTGTTTTGATCAGAGCACCAGACTCTGTCCCTCCTAGAAAGAGGACTTGGGGATTTTCCACCCAGCACTGTGCAAATGTTTTAGCACAGAAACCAGAATCAATACAACTCAAGGGTCGTTGATGAAATGTCATGATGTGGCGAGTACAGGTGTGTGATTTGTACCCTCTTAGTGGTCGGTCCATAGAGATGATCAGCAAGTTGGTACAAGCCACAAGCTGTCTTGGTGACTTTTTAACTTGAGCAAAAAGGGACCATGTTTATGTATCTAAGGGACCAAGTCTTCCATTCCGGTTCCATAAGAATGTGCATTATTTATCTGTTGCTTGCTGAGCTTGGCTGTGTATGCTGGTTACTACTCACTGTCAGTTCTTTGATTTATTATATGGTGAGCTGTAAGTTACATACTCACAGTTTTGCCTGGCAGAAAGGTGTGTGTGTGTGTGTGTGTGTGTGTGTGTGTGTGTGTGTGTGTGTTTGCACTATATAAATAATTTGCAGGAGGGAAAATCAGTAGCATAAATATTGCATCATAGTTTGTCTGTTCTACTGTTTACAGGAGATTTCCACAAAGCTGTCATTTTGTTTGAAGAAATATTCTAGGTGGATGTGCAACAGGTCAAGATTAGTACAAAGCATCAATAAAAACAGACACATAATGCCTTGACTTTGACATTTTGATGCCCTCCAAGCTGTGGTCAAGGCTTGAATCTCAATTCTTTTCACTGCTTTGTTAACTAAACTAGAAGTGGACTGCAGCAATGGCATAGCACAAAAATGGAGTCAATGTCAAGGGAATTCAGTCAAAAGATATAAAGATGTTTAAAGATATTCTGGCAATCACAGTTACAAAATGTAGGTGACATTGCTGTTGCCTATTTTGAAATCAAAATAATATAAAAACAATTTCCATCAGATATGGCAAACTAAGTCAGATGATTAAAACTGAAATTTTCTTTATTATTGTTTTCCTCTTCTGATTGTAACTAAAGTTTGAATGTAAGAAAATATTTTTTTCTATTTCATCTACTTGATTTGATTAATACAAAGGGCTAGTTTCATCATGAAAGTAAAAGGATAGTGTGAAAGTTGGGATTTTTATTAATAAGTGAATTACCAGTTTCCTCCAACAATTTTAAGGTCAAAATCCAGAGGACATTAAGAAAAAGGGAGCATACAGAGCAGTCTTTTTTTCATTTTGTGCGCAATCTGCTTTCATATTTGATTCCAAGTTTTAACTGCATTTGATTCTATTACTAATAGTCATATTAATTGTCAATTTCAGGGTCAACGGAAAGGTACATACTTAAGAAAAAATAAATCTTTGTTGAGATTTGGGGGACAAGGCAAAGGTGATGAACAGATCTGGAGTCATGTGCAAAATTCTGCTGGAAAGAAACCCAGGAGATCATTAGGAGTTATAAGATGAATTATGTTCCTCCCGGAAACCAATGTCAAAGTCTTGTGAATGTCACATTGTGCTTTCCTGCTTAGGTATATGGGTGTGTGGTACCCCCCTACTTAGCCCATGAGCTACTATACCATGTGACTCTGTGTGTATGCATGTGTGGGGGGACGCACATTAATAAGTTTCTTGTAGGTCATCTGTAGCTGTAGACTATCCTGAAAAGACACCTCAGCAGGGAACTTCCTGGCTGAGCAAGATTGTTACCACCAGCTGAGAGGAGAACAGTTTCCTGTTCTGAGAGTTTAGAGTTTCCACGCACTTCCTAACCTGCTCCAAGTCTCTGTGTGAGAAATGAATGCCCTGTGTCTTTGAGAAGCGAACCACATAAATACACAGGAAGCACAGAAGAACTGATAGTTAGAAAAGATGCAAGCAACCTCTCCATGGCTAATCATTTTTAAAGTCCATGCAACAAAGCAGGGTCCATCAACTTTCCGTACAATGTGCATTACAGTGTTTAATTGCATTACTTGCACCATTTTGCTTAACATGTACAACAGTTGCTTTCGTTGGAGTTCTTTCTCTGTAGTTGAAAGCCCTACTAGTTAGATCACCCTCTCACAGTAGTTCCTCCTCCTCCCATGTGAGGAATAGACAAGTGAATGCTAATGTTCCTAATTACAGTTGGCACACCAATGTACATTACTGTGTTTGAGATTCATATGCCCCACATATAGACACAAGCTAAAGAAGGGTGGAATACTTGAGTGGACACTGTTCTGTTCTGTTACGGCTTCACCTACTAATTGTCACACCTTCTTTCGACTTTGGGACATTTGGGACATTCCGCTTTCATAATGCCATTGGTTCCACCCTAGGATTCATAAGCACCTACCTGCTTGCGGCAACATATATTATCCTGGCAGGTAATCACATTGCAGTGGAAGGTTATGCTAAAGCAAAATAATTGTTCAGTGTGACCTTCCCATGCACATGGCTGGAGGGATCATTATTCAGAGCTGTCTGCCCTTGAGTAATTGCAGCATACATTAGGCAGCAATCACTCTGTATCATCCAAAGACTTACCCGTTGATATATATTATTCTCAGTGTCACTCTAACTGATGTATAATCAATTGCAACTTAACTAGGGTGATAGAAGATAAGCTTGCTAAGTCTTTGCAAAGATGGAAATGTTCAGAAGCAATCACAATGGACAGCCTCTTTCTCCTTTCACTAGGCTTTCTAGGTTAAACAAGAAGTCATCCTCATTCAGTTTTTTATTATTATCTCAATAGCTGGATGCTATTGGAAGCTACACTTCTCCATACATCAGAACAGGGCTTGCGGAGGATTTTGACAGGAAGTCAACACTGATCTTTCCCTTAATCCATTTGTTCAACTTTTATTTCCTTTTCCTTTTTTTAATTCTTATAGTGCCTCCTTATTCTAGACCGCTCTACCTCAGTTCTGATCTGAGAGCTATTTATTTATTTATTTTAATTTATTTATTTATTTAGCCTGTAGCTCTGCTCATTCTTGGTCAGGAGCTATGGAGACAGGGGCTGACGACAGCTATATTTTTAAAGCAATCTGGAGAGGCCCTGGTTGCAGAAAGGTACTGTGGGCACATTATCTTTCCTTTTTCTTCCATTACTTAGTGGTATTTTCAAGCATGGATCCCCCCATTGTCATTTTTATGAAATGCAATGACATTACACTGTGTGGTCCCATGCAAAGAACCTCAAGGCATTGGTAGCCCCACAAGATGTTACCCCATACTTTTGTCCCAGTATACATGCCTGTTATACTGCTTGGTTGCTATAAAATATCCCCCTAAAGAATAACAGCTTCACATGCTGTGAAGATTCCTTATATATATATAAAGATTCCTATGTGTGTGTGTATAATAGTGTGAAGAAGAAGACATGACAATTATTTTCAGTTTCCCGAGGAATTTGAGCATTGTTAATGTTTTTAATTATACTCTAGCAACTGTCCTTTTGTTCCAATAAGTCTCCAAGACATCCCTGTAATATTTTTAAAAGAAGGGAAAAATCTAGTGATATATCAGCTTGCCCAGGATATATGAACAATAATTTAATCAGATGATGTGTCATCTATTATTTAACCCCCTGTCATCAATACCTGATTAAATCTGTCTAATCCATCAACATGTAGATCAGGCCGTTTATCAAAGCAAGCAGACTCCTGCATCAGATAGCTTTCCATGGAAATGGTGTGGAGTAGACACTGTTAATGCATGTGTGTGAGAGAGAAAGTGTGCGTATTGGAGGGCTCGTTGCCATTCTTCCCAGAGGCAAGCTGGGAACCTGACACATGCAGCATCACTGCAGAGAGCAGCAGCTGATCAGGTATACATAAACTGGATTTACGCATCTTTCCGCTGAGCTGCTGATTGTCTTCTAGTTAGGTTTAGCTGCACCCACCTGCTTTTGGGTCCAGTCAAGCTCTTTTGTCCACTCAGGAACTAGAGAGGAATTTTTGGCCTAGGCCTCTTGAATTGTGTTCTCAACGCAAGGTAGCTAGGAATTTTTAACTTATCTTGCACTGCTTGCCTGAAGGGCAGGTTGGAAAGCAGGGTCATGTTACATATGTGATCGAGGCTATTTAGGTGCCTAGTGTAGAAACAGTGCTGAGTAATGGTGAGAGGGGCATGGTGGATGAGCAGGCTAGAGTACTGAAAACTGTCAACTACAAAGTCGGCAGCTCAGAAGTTAGAGTCCTGGGTGCCACGCAGCGAAACGAGCTCCCACTGATAACCCCAACTCCTGCCAACCTAGCAGTTTGAAAGCATGTAAATGCAAGTAGATAAATAGGTACTGCTGTAAAAAAAATGGGAAGGTAAAACAGTGTTTCCTTGTAGCCATGTCAGCCACATGACCATGGATTTGCACAATCCTGGCTCTTCAGCTTGAATATGGAGATGGGCACCACCCCTAGAGTCAGACACAACTAGCACCCATGTGCGGGGGGAAACCTTTACCTTTTTTACCTTTTTAATGGTGAGCTCCAGATGGCACAGGGAAGTGAGCAGGAGTCTCAGTAGGTGAGCTAACAGGCTCATGGGATTCAAGAGTTCCCCTGGAGAGATATTCTTTGGGACATACCTGGGTCCCAACCTGCTTAAAGTCCAGTGATGAGGAAATATGCCAAGAAATGTCTCCTGGTTGTGTGTTGGCTGGTGATGGACAGAGGGTTTGCTTTTAGAACACACAGGGGAGAGTCAGAGAGGAGCTTTGCTCGTGATTTAGGACCTGCACTGTGGCAGGCCATTTTGCAAGATAAGGAAGCTAACTGGTATAATAAAGTTGTGATTCTAGATACTTGGGGGAAATGGAGATACTGATCCAGCTGGAAAGCAAAAAAAAAAAAAAAAAAAGCTACATCTTCAGCTCAATCGTTAGAATGATGGCACAAAAAAATGGATTTTGTTTCATTTAATGTTATCACAGTACCTTATTTGTTCTACTCTTCCTTCATTTAAAAGCATTTTGCATAACCTTCTCTTCTATTACTATGTAATATTGGGTTTTTCCCCTTTGTACACGTGTGCAGGAGCCTGTGCATATGTGGCCAATGCCAGCTGCCATTTGACCACAGGAATGTTTGTCCATAAGGGTTCTAGTTAATGTTGCTGCCACCAGGAAGCATCTGGCAAGAAGGTTCCTCCTACCACCAGACAGCATCAACCACCTTGCACACACATCTAAACATGCATTAAGGAGGTTGAATATGCATGAACAAAATTAACAAATAGCAATAGATGAAAAATGGCTCAAGGCCTCTGCCACCTACAGGCAGAAAGAAAACCAAGGGAAAGACTCCCCCTTTGTGGTCCTGGAAGAACTTGTTTTCTAATAAACGACATTCTAGACCGACTTCCAAGTCCTCGGCATCAGAGAAAAATGGCTCTCATCTGACAAAGGAACCTGTCACATCTCTACATCGAGAAAAGATTCAGAGCACAGTGCAAAGGGCAAGGCACACATGACTGTGTACAAGACAGCAGTCACCATTTCGCCTGTAAAGGAAACAGATACACCATCGTCAGGGAATGCTCTGCTCAAAGGTCAACACCTGAAGAAGGATCTGACATGTCCACTCCACAAGTCCACACTCTCTCTGAACAAATGCAGAGAGTTCAGAAAGAAGCCTTTGGGTGAGAGGAAGGCCTTGCTCAAGGAGTATGGGATCTGTTACAAGTTTTGTGAGTCTGTGGGTCACAGGGTCAAGGCATGCACAACCAAGATGCAATGCCGTCTGTGTAAAGGCAACAAACACCCAGGTGCCCTGCATCCTGATCATGAATCGCACCAATGATCATCAGCAAATCCTCCTTTGACTGTGGAGCCTCAGCGCACCACTAAGGCACACCCAGAGCTGTCTGTGGTGGTCAATTGCATTTTGATCTGTGGCAACTCACTTAAATGAATTTAAGTCTCCTGGGCCAGATGAATTACACCTAAGGATATTAAAAGAACTAGCAGAAGTAATTTCACAACCATTGGCAATAATCTTTGACAAGTCCTGAAGAAGTTGGAAGACAGAATTGAGAGTATGCTGATTAAATTTGCAAATGATACCAAATTGAGAGGGGTTGCTAATTCACTAGAGCAGTATTGACGAACTTATGGAGTGGGTGCCAAAGGTGGCACTCAGAACATTTTCTGTGGGCACCTGACATCACCCCTTCACAGATAAAGAAAGAAAATAAGCAGATAAAGAAAACAAATAATTGTTTTTGTTTTGGTTTGTTTTTTGTGTTACAGAGACCTATGAGGGGAGGAGAAAGCATTAGGTAAGCAGACTTATTCTTAAGTATGCAACCTGCTATAATATGTGCTGAAAAGCCAGTGTGGTGTAGTGAATGAAGTGATTAAGCAGAATGCAAGGGATCTAAGTTAAAATCCCTGCTTAGCCATCGAAAATAATTGGGAAGTGCATTGGCCAAATCACTCCTTAAATACCTAAGGTACTTTGAAAACTATTTTAGGGTCACCTAAGTCAGTAGCAGTTTGATGGCAAAATCAACATGACCAACATCACAGTGGAGTTGACTGAATTTTCAAAGCATGCATCATTAATTTACATTAGCATGGGAAACTTTTTCCCATTGAGGGTTACATGAGTGGGGAGGTGGATATCAGAGGTGGGCATGAGCTGCCAAACCGGTACCGTTCCCCCCCCCCAACCAAACAGATATTTGGTGCTTTCTGAGCCTCACCTCCTTCAGCAGGCACTCATTCAGAGGCAGCAGCTGGAGGGGGTGTGGGAGGGAAGCACTCAAAAATAGAAAAGGGCACAAAACAAAAAAAAAAAACAAAAAACAACCAAAATGCTGTTTTGTCATTTCATTACGAGGTGAGGCTCAGAAGCACCAAACATCTGTTTGGTTGAAAAACAAACCAGTACCAGTTTGGCAGTCTGTGACCATCTCTAGTGGATATCTCTCAGGGAGTCCTCTAGAAAGAGGATTTAGTCGATAGGACACTGCCATCAAAATGGTTTTCTGGGCTGTTGTAGGCTTCATGTTGTCAGGATGACAAATCTTGTTTATTAAGAAATGTTAACTCAAGTTGTGCACCTTATACAGCTCCTAAAAGTACTCAGTATTAAAGACAGCTGCCAGAATCCTACACCTAGCAGAGCAACAGGCCATGGTGAGTGATGGATTCAAGGGGCTGTGGAGTAAAACAAAAAAGAGAGGCCTCCCCAAGTTCTGGTTTACTTACAGGGACTAGAGATGGGCACGACTTAGCGCAATTTTCGTTTTTGTTTTTGTTTTTTCGTTTTCGTTGCGTAACGAAACAAAAACGAAAAACGGTTCAAAAATGGACCGAAAACGGAAACGAAACGACTAATTTCGAGCCAATTTTCGTTTTTCGTTACTGGAAAAACACATAATGGAGCTAAATGGGAAGAAACAAAAAAATTTGAAATTAGCTCACGAAAACGGAAACGAAACGAAACGGACCCTAGCCGAAAACGAAAACGAAAACGAAAAAAATTTTCTGAGTCGTGCCCATCTCTAACAGGGACATCAAAGCAAACCTTTCCTTGCACTGGCCTCAAAATTGCAGTCTTCTTTCCTCCAGTATAAGCTACACATTTATTTGCAATAGTTATCACCAGCTTCACAATTTTTCACTTATAAGTCATAGCTGAAAAAAAATAAGCTTGGGAAAAACTCAGACTAGACTTTTGGAAGCAGCAAAAAACAAACAAAAAACAACAAAAACAAACCCAAAACAATATTTTTGACAGAAAAATCCTCTCTCTTTCCTTCTCTTTCTCTCTCATCCGCCTACTTCTCAGTCTCTGCTTCTCTTTCGGTCTCTCTTTCAAAGGAGAACATCATCACCACCATTGGCCAAGGTTATGAACTTAGCAGATATCAGTTCAACAGCTGCTTCCACCCACAGCTCTTGAGGGTGACAAAGGGGGCAAATATCTGGCCTACATTTTAGAAAGTTTAATTCCTGGAAGCTTCTACAAAGCTTCAGAGGCTACATACTAAGGCCTTTCATCTCAAAAAAAAACAACCTGAGGTCCTATAAGTCACTGATGATCATGCCACACTGTGCAAATCCCTTGACCTTCACTTCACTTTTTTATTTCTGCTTCTGCTTTGGTCTTCAAATGAACATTTCCCTGGATAAAAATAGAAACCACAATTCAGATATCTTAATTAAAACATAAGGCCCCCACCCCACTCCTGGACAAACATGTTGTTTTACTTTTCTTCAACATGTTTTTCCCAAGTCTAAAAGAAAGTCTTCTAAACCAAAGTTTGCTTTCCCCACCCCAGCCTTCTAGCCCTCCTCCGGTCCCCTCTGGTGAATCCATATTGTTGAATCATAACATCCATTTCCATGGCAACAGATGCTGATGCCACAAATAGAGGTTTAATTTCAGGATTAAGGAAAGATGCAAAAGCTGAATGGTGAGATGAACATTCTTATTCAGAGTCAAATATGAAAAGATAATTGCAAGGTATCTTCTTCCATGATTATTCTTTTTATCCAGACAGAAAAATATTCCCTTTCTAGAATCTTGATCTTTTGTTAGAAGGACATTTTACTCTTGAGAGTTCCTGATTGGAGATAATTAAATATGACAGCATATATCTCACTATAGATAATTCTTGATTACAAGATACCCATCTGTTTTTTCCTTATTGGCAGATAAGCTAGTTTGATGCTTTAATATGTAAGTAAGTGATGCTTGATTATTCTCACAGGGATTTACATATTTTAGGTACAGTCACACTTCAGCATTTATAAAACATTAAAGAGTCTGACATTTACAGAGATCTAGAGATTGCCAAGATTTACTGCAGATCTAAATTCAAGAATTTCTTATGGTCCTACATTTCCCTATTATAGTCTGAATCCAGATTAATTCATTTTAGAGCAGTGGTTCTTAAACTTGGGTTTGCCAAATGTTTTTGGAGTACAAAACCCAGACACCCTTGCTTTCACAATTAGTGGTGAAGGCTTCTGGGAGTTGCAATATAAGAACATCTGGGGACCCCAAGTTTGAGACTGAAGGATCTAGAGTAAGACTCCCAGGTGTTCTTGGACTACAACTCCCAGCACAGGAAGTGGGGAAGACTTATGAGACTTTTAGTCCAAGAACACCTGGTGACCCAAGGTTGAGAATGACTGATCTCAAGTGAAGTCAGTGGAACCTGAGTAAGTCATAGCTAACTAAAGCCTTGTCGGTTTTGATAGGAATGCTCTAAGTGTAACAAGCTTCCAATCCTACTCAGTCTGCAAATAGGACTTTTAAATGGTTCAGTGATTTATGGCTGCAATTTAGCAGCAAGTACACACTTATATTTAAATTTTACTATATATTGACTCAGACAACTTTCCCTTTAAATTGCAGAAATAGTGAAAATAATTTAAAATATGAATTTGCATGATAATAGATGCCTGATAATTTACATATATATTATGTGTATATATGATTTACATATCAGTACAAAACATCAAAGATCCAAAACAGTTGTGATTCAACAGGCCCATTATCAAATCACCCTTTGAAAGAAATGGATTAGCAAACATTGGATTTTGCTGTGATTAGTGAAATGCTATGAAAACTGACTCCTTCTCATCTTATTCTTTTTCGTATAAATCTTCAAATTCCTCCAATTACTCCCAAACTGAATAAATTGCACATTCCTATAATGTGCCTGTATTACCATTTCCTTCCACCCTGCTTGTGGGTCTAAGAACAGATTCAAAGGGTAATTTAGACTGGGAAAACAGTGTAGGAGACTGCTGGCTGGTGGGGCTGTGGCCGCTGTGGCTTAGGTGGCAGGCCTAGGCTGGCCTGCAGGGATCGCTCCACATCTCCAGCTGGCTGGCAGGGCTCCAGTGGTGGTGGCTCCAGCAGCGGAGGGCTGTGGTGGTGGCAGCTCCCGTGGGTCTCCAGAGGCAGTGGATTTGGCAGAGGCAGCTCCAGCAATGGGCCTACGCCACTTTCTGGGCTCGCTCGCCCTCTGCAGATGGCTGGTGGGGCTATGGAAGTGGCAGCTTCAGTGGTGGTGGCAGCTCTGGTGGTGGCAGAGGATGAGGATGAAGAGGGACACAAGCAGGTGAGGGAGCCATTTTACAGACAAACAAATACTCACATGAATGGCTTCCCTGCCCCCTGTCTCAAGCCACCTCTCTTCTCTGTCTAATATGTGTACATGGCCTTGGTGGTGAAGGCTCTTTGATTTTGTCTGGATATTGTTGAAAGCAGAGCCTTGTAAGTAGCATATATAAACACAAAATTGGAGAAACTAAACAGCCATTAAACAAAAGGATGGGCCAACATAGAAGGAGTAACAGCTCAGGACCAGAATCTGCAGTACATCTCCACTTGAAGGACAAAGGGCACTCATTCAAAGACAAGGATGTACACATATTAGACAGAGAATATGGGTTGTTTGAGAGAGGAGTCAGGGAAGCCATTCATGTGAGCACTGAAACCCCCACTCTCAAAAGAGGTGGGGGCCTCAGGAACAGTCTATCTGCTACTTATCAGACTGTGCTTTCAACAATACTCAGACAAAATCAAAAAGCCTTCACCACCAAGGCCATAGCTAATGACTCATACATCGTGCATTTCAGCACCTTAGGCCATTGTTCACCTTAAGGATATTGAAGCTGTTGTCTATGTAATGAGCTTAATTCAGGCCAAGGTGACAAGAGATCAAAGTGAGATATAACATGGAAGACTACTATAGTTCTTCCACGATAAAATGGAAGAACTTTATTCAGACTGATGAAGCTGTTTGGAAACATTTCGATCTCTCAAGAAAAAGAAGCCAAGTTGCTATGACTCAACTTCCAGATAAACTCACCTGGATGTCTCAGAATCTTCACAGACTTCTGAAGGTATGGTGACCAGAACTGTACACAATACTCCAGATGGGACCTCACCATAGATTTATAAAGAGGCAAAATGACAATTGCTGACTTATTTTCTATACTCTTCCTAATGATCCCTAGCATTTGAGTTTGCTTTTTTCACTGCTGTGGCACACTGGGTTGACACCTTCATTGAGATGGTTATCAGGACACCAAGGTCCCTTTCCTGGTTTGTTGCAGAGATCCCAGCCCACACAAGCCATGGTATCCTAGGTGGTCTGCTGCCCATGATCTCCCTGCAGATCCCTCCTCCCCATTCGTGCCATTCATCAAATTTTGGGAGGTGGGACATTATAGACACACCTTGAGTATACCCAAGGAATGTTCCATCTCAGCTCTCACACTACCCACCATGTCACAGGGGCTACATTTATGCTCCCTGCCCACCACCCAAGCAGAAAATTTCAGCTCTAAGCCCCCCCTTGGTAAATTCAGCAAAAAGATTCCCAGGCCCCTATCTAACAAATGGACCCAGTTGGGTCAAAATAGCTTGGGCTGTTTCACTCTCCACTCGGGATGCTTCACTGCCAACCCTGGTGCAGCCTTGACAGCTCTAACAGCCTCACAGTTCACTCCCTATCTGGCACAGTCAATACATTTGAGGTCACATTCAACCCTCCAGATCAAGATGTCAGACAAGATGATCCACTCCTTTGGAAACTTGGCATTGGTGGCCCACAAATAATTGATCCCCCGTATAATTAAAGACTTGCCCTTGTTCCAGGCAAAATGTCTTTATTGGTACTATCCTTCCCACTGCTCTTTGCTGATTGTCCTGCAAACCCTCAGGGCATGCTCCTGCCCTGCCCTGCTCCAAGTCTCAGTGTCTCATGTGGCAAAAGCGAAACTGTTGACATCCACAGGCCAAGAACCTCTTCATCCAATATGGGCTGGAGAAGAGGCGGCAGCAGGGAGAGCAGCGCCTTATGTAGGTTTATTCGCTCTCTCCCACCCACCCCCAGATGTGGTATTTTTGTGTGTCCCCTCTCTTTTAGAGTGGGCAGACAAATAGACTTCATGTGGCAGCTGCACGCCTTATGAAGAAGGCCAGGTTTTAAAAAACTGGGTTAAAAATGTTCCTGTCCTGTTCTGTTGCAACCTTGAGACTGTAAAACAAACAATGCAGAATGGAAAAGCAGTTCATCAGGATGGGATGTCCACTTAACCAACACTCTTGATGAAGAAACTGAAGTGTGAGTGGCTGCCACACAGTATGGTTTTTCTTTTTTCTCTTTTGAGAAGATTGCTCCATCTTTCCTTCTTTACCCCTTATTATTCTGCTTCCTGTCACAGAAGTATGTACCTGACTTGGCTTTCATACTCCCAACTTATTTAGGGAAAAATGTATTTTAAGGCCACTGGGCAACAGTTTATAGAAAATATTAAGCCTGATCTTTTGACATTTGGAAACCTTTAAGCTGATGGCAGTGAGATAGATTTTCAAAGAATCTGCATGGTTGCATATTTGATTTTTCCTGAACTACATTGAACCGTCAAAAAAACCATGTGTTAAAAAAAAGATGAGGTGAAAAACTGCCCTCTATGAACAGTATGAACATTCAGTGACCTAGAAATCTATGTAGTCAATAAGTTGGAATCTGATTGACATTTATCCTTAAACTTTTCTTTTTAAATAACGTTTAACACAGTAATGGTACCCAGATGGAGTATTATGGGAGGCGTCTGAATATTAAACCCAACCCTTTTTTCTGTGCATGAAGAAAGAGCAGCATTTGATATAAAGCATGAATGGGTCCCCTCACTGGAGGAAATGCAGCTTATAAATGATAATGAATGAATGAATGAATGAATGAATGAATGAATGAATGAATGAATGAATGAATGGCACTCACTGGCCTTTGATTCTTTTAAACAACATGTTGGGTTCTCTATACAATTATAAAACCAAATTTGGGGAAATAGCACATATCTGAAGTGATGTAGAAACAAAACAGCTGATTCTTGGCAAGGAAAGCTATCTCAGTGTCCTGGAACAGCCTTTCTTGCCAAGTATCAGCAACATGCTGAAACACCCTGTAAATGAATTGCTAACCCTCATAATTAGATTTGGGAATGAATTGAAAAACAAATCACATTTTCTGATGAATTTGGCCAATTTATCAAAATTCATCAGTTTATATTCATCATAAATGGAGTCTCCCCCCCAATGAATGTGAATTGATGATTTATTTTAGCATTTTTATTTGTTAATTCGTTGGACCATGAAATACCCCCCAGGACACCTAGAGACATCAAACTTGGAGGGAAGCATCACCGATTCTCCTCTACAACCCCTACAAGGTTGGTGGAGATTGGATATTTGATCTCTGAGTTATGCACTCCCAAATAGCATCCCTTTGGAAAGTTCTATCCAGGCACCAAGAGATGGCAAACATGCAGAAAAGCTTCCTCTGATTCTCCTTTACAATCCCTACATGTTGGGTGAAGACTGGATTTCCCCAAACTAGTTGCTAAAGGGCACTTTCATAGGATAGCCCATTTTGTGAGTGCATAACAATGCCTTGGAGGTCATTTTATAGCATTTTTATTTTATTTTTATTTTTGAAACTATGTTAAAAAATATAAAAAGAAAAACAGATGACATTTAGACAAAAAGAAAAGAAGTTAACCTGACAGAACAAAACAATCTGCCTAACAAGACTTGTGCTGCTCTCTTCCCATTCAGGACTTACTCCGTTCTTAAAATCCTTAAGATATCACCCTTCCAATTTCTCTCTGAAATATTTTGACTTTTCTCCCAGTGAGTACTGTTTACCATTTTATAGCATCTTAAAGAGGAAATAAATTGATTCATAAGTTCATCAATTTCTCACTGGAAAATCATTGATTTTTCAATTTGCTTATTAATCAATTTGTCACCCCACGAATCACAAATATTTGAAAATTGGCATGATTATTTGTCCCCATCTCCACTCGTAACAGTTTTCACCTCCAGCTCAAGAATGTGAATACAAACACTTCTCCCATCCACTTTTCCACATGTTGCACAAAATGTGTTGGTGTAAAATGAGTGTCTTTCCCATTTATGTACATAAACACACAAAGAGAGCAAACACTAGTTGACTGAATGACAGAGAAAATCTTGCCAGTTCAGTGGTGATTAGAGATGGGCACAAAATGAACGTTTAGTTTGTTTTGTTATTCGTTATTCATTTAATCACAGAATGAAATGAATGATGAACCTCAGAGTGGATTTACAATTAAATGAACCGAACAAAAAAAAGAGGTTCATTTCAGTTGGTTTTGTTAAAGGCGGTGTGGATGTCTCCTACCTGGTGCTGGTCCTTCCTGGACGGTCTAGTCTTCCTGGCTGCAGGGAAGGGCGACCAGGGAAAAAAAGCCAACTGGCTGCGCTACAGCTGGTAAGCAGCCATGGTCGGCAGTAAAAATAAAATAAAATACATAAAAATAAAATAAAATAAAAGATCTGGCATGCGGGCCCACAGGCTGGGGGGGAAAAAACACCATCTGGCGCGTAGGCCTGGTACTGGCCCGTGAGCACTGGACCTGGCTTGTGGCTCACAGAACCAGCCCGCGGGCTGTGTAACCAGCCCATGGGCAGGCGAAAAAAAGATTATTTTTGAAAAAATTTTCCCGCCTGCATGCTGTCCAATGGATTAAATCACACAAAGCGGGGAAAAATGAATAACAAATCAAAATAAACCAATGAAACAAATATTTAAAAAATTCATTAAAATGAAACAAAATGAACCAAACCCTAAAATGAACTCAACCAAAACGAATCACCATTTTTTCGGTTCCTGCCCATCTCTAGTGGTGTTGAATACATAATTATATGTTTATTGCTGTCATGCACAAGAATGAGACAAATGCAGATGGATAGCACTGAAAAGAAGTATGAGCATATTACTCAGGCATGAATATTATGTAGGTATTAAATGTAGGATTGGCTTTACAATTTGGCAAACATAATTGTCATCATTATTTTCATAAGGTGATAAAGCCTCAAAGAAACAGAAAGTAGATAAGGAAAAGCTGTTTTCCCTATTGCATAACACTAGAACTAGGGGGCACTCCATCAAACTTTGGGGTGCTCGGTCTCAAACAAATAAGAGAAAATACTTTTTAACCCAAAGGATCTATGGAACTTCCTGCCAGAAGAAGTGGTGACAGCTCTCAGCCTTGACAGCTTTAAGAAAGGATTGGACAAGTTCATGGAGAACACAGGTATCAATTAGAGATGGGCACGACTTAGCGGAATTTTCGTTTCCGTTTTCGTTTTTCGTTTCCGTTACGTAACAAAATGAAAAACGAAAAACGGCTCAAAACTGGAACGGAAACAGAAACGAAATGACTAATTTCGAGCCAATTTTTGTTTTTCGTTACTGGAAAAGCACTTAATGGAGCTAAATGGGAAGAAACGAAAAATTTTCATTTTCATTTTCGTTTGTTGTTTTCGTTATGCAACGAAACAAAAACGAAAAATTTTGAAAATTAGCTCATGAAAACGGAAACGAGCCGAAACGGACCCCTAGACAAAAATGAAAACGAAAACGAACAATTTTTCTGAGTCGTGCCCATCTCTAGTATCAATGGTATCATTAGGACTGAATCAGGGTTTCCGGTTCCGGCTGGGTGTGACTGGCAGCGTTTTGAGCCTGGAGCATTGCCTGTCTCTCCCTTTTAAGATATCTACTGCTTGCACAGTTTTCCTTATTTAGTTTTTCTTCAACCTAAGATCTTGCCAAGAAGTTATCTCTCACCCAAGGCTAAGAGTGTTTGGACATTGGAATGTCTGGAGGAGTTTTATCTCTCGAGACCCGGTTTGCCATTAACTGCTCCTGCTCCTGCTAATTTCCGCAGCCTTCTACTACCGCAGCTGCTTTTTTCGCAGAAGAGACCGGGAAGTGCTGCACGAGTGAGAGAGAAAGCTGGAAGCTCAAGGTACTGTCTCAAAGTTATAGAATTAGCTGTTTGGCAGTGACTAATTTAAAGCTCTGTGAGACAGAGGCTTCCACCCTGAGGTTAGGGCCAGCTGTTTCAGCAGGATAGCCGAGAGGGGAGAGAGTTGTGAAGACACCAAAGTAGTCAGAATGATAACCTCTGCACCCAGTGAAGAGGAGGAAGTTCTGGATGTCTCCCTCCCCACTCCAGTATTATCCCAGCTTCAGAGGACCATGTCAATAGCCATTACACCTATCTCGGACCTTAGAGAAACCAGCAGTAGAGAGCATTTGTTCACTCCCCTACAAGTCAGGGCGAGTAGCCTGGGACCTGTTACACCTCCCACCCCCCTGCTCAGGTGTCATATGCAATCTATGAGGAAGAACAAGCCTCTTATGGCTGCTAAAGATTACAGCAGAATAACAAGCAAGATGAAGCAAACCACTATAACTGATTATCTCAAAAGAGGGGAACCTGCTACAACTAGGGTGGACCAAAGCAGAGTGACCCCTTCTGGGATGTATGGAACACAGTCAATAGACTTACCAGAAAGTGTTATGAAGGACTATCAAATCCTGGATTGCAGCTATTTAGAAAATAATTTAAATGCTGACTTTGGTGAACTAAGGACAATAGAAACGTTATACTCCCCTGTGGGTCCAATTGAGAATATGGTGGTCAACAATTTGCAAAAAGACACCGCTGCATCATTTACAAACCTAAACACGCCCTCCTGTACTAGGGACAATGACTCCTCATTAAACCAGAAATCTGTTGATGAAATTAGAGATCTACTAAAGGACATTAAAGAGCTTATTGTGACTATGCTTGGATGCTTGCTAGAAGCCAAAAAATCACCTGAATTGATGACCCAGAGTACAGGGCAAAAGGAGAATGTTGTTGACCACCTGCCTCCAACAGACGAAGTGGAATTCTACAACTTATCCCCTGAAACTATCAACAAAATCACAGGGTTAAATATGGAAGAGCTGCTTTTGTGTACTGGTCCATCAACTATCATGCAAACCAGATCACCTCCCCTGATCCCACCCATTGTTGACACGGAAGGGGATGCTGCCAGTTATACCAGCCCCACCCTCACTGAGGTAAAGGGTCCCACAAAAAGAACTGTGGAGATGCATGATGGAGGGCTAAGAACAAAAGACAAGAAGAAAGATCTCTCCTCACAAAAGAAGCTACCCCTGCCAACGATGGAGAAATGCAGAAGCAAAATAGATAGCAACCATTACGCCAAGGGGAACAGGAGGATGGACTTTAAACCTTTATTCAAACGGCTAGAGACCAGAGATCGTTCTAAGAGATCCAAACAGGGTAAATCCAGCTCACAGCATAAGAAGTTAAAGCTAAAAGGAAGACAGGGGGGACACTCGCCAGTGTCGGGGACAGCAGTAGAAGAGATGCCTTTACCTGCCAGCCATGCCCAGAAGCAAGAGGAAGGTAATCACCCAAAGGAGCAAGACTTACAGGAAAAGGATCAACAACAACAGTCTGCATTAAGGAAGAATTTTGAATCGGTAGGAGCCTCCCAAGAACCTACAAAGCCGGACACCTATATGAGTAAGCCTATCCCAGTTTTGATCAGACCTAGACCCACTGTCCCAAATCCTAGAAGGAAGAAGAATGTGTGGAGTAAACCCAAACACACAAGCTGGAACAAAACTCAGAGAAGCTTGGACACCTTCAACAACCAAATTACTGAAACTTCTCCTTATTGGTGGCAGAGACATTATGTAAAGGATAATGGGGGCTGGTCCCAGGGATACTGACTTGGGGATAATAATTTTTCCATGTGCAAAGCTGAACTTTTAAATGTTTCCAATTGTGAGCTTGGCTCAACCCCAGTACCTTTTACCTCTCCCTCAACTCATAAGCAGAGGGATCTAAATCACCAGATGAGCCAAGCTTCCTCTCATTATGACCACATTTTGTTCCCCCAAAGTGATTCAAACAATAATCTGTCACAGAGACAACATATGAGGGCAGATGATAATACAATTGAAATTCTCTCTTGGAATGTAGCTGGATGGCAACGTTGCCTCCACTCATATATGGATGTTCCTTTCATGAAGAAAATATATGACATTATCCTACTGCAGGAAACATGGACAGCAGAAACGCCTCTTCTGAATGGCTATTATTCCTTTAACTTAGAGGCATCTGCTGGGAAAGGTCCGGGAAGATTAATGGGTGGGCTGGTTATATTTGTTTCAACTACCTTAAAGGTAAAATGTGTTTTGAAACCTCCCTTAGCCCACCTGGCAATGGCCGTACTGATGAGCTGGGTGAATGGCAGCCTTCTTATAATAAATGCCTATCTTCCACCTAGAACAAAGAAATCCTCTATTGAAGAAAACTGGTCAGCCTTAGATAATTATATATCAGATCTGTTAGCTGGGTGTCCCGAAGCAGAAATCTTGTTGGCAGGTGATTTTAATGCCCGAGTTGGACCAAATGATATATTTCTAGCAAAGAAATATAATCTGGTCTTAGAAGATCTATATGGGGAATCATATGGACTCCTCTCTACACGCACATCTAAAGACCCAAAGGCGAACTATGCAGGTGCATGCCTTGCTAAGTTATCACGTAGGAGGGAGCTTCATATTCTTAATGGGGCATTCTATGGGGACTGCCCAGGTGAATATACTTTTATGGCAGGTAAGAGGGCTAGTTCTGTTGATTATATGCTTGTCTGCAATGTATTACTACCTAGGATTAAAACTTTTAAAATTCTGCCATTCTTGGAAGGGGATCATCTACCACTAAGCCTAAAAGTGTCTCTTCCTCTGAATCCAACACAACCAGAGGACCAGTATACACCACAGCTAGAACTTATCGGAAAAAGGTTAAAATGGTCTAGCACCCGTAGTACCAAAGTTAAAGAAATACTAACTCCAGAGAAATTGCAATATCATCTCTTGCTCTTTAGTAACTTAAGTCCAGAGCAAGACCCTCTTGTAAACTTCCAGGCTTTGACCCAGGAAGTAAACGCCGTTTTGACTGTTCCTTCAGAGAACAAAGTATACTCTGCTTATAGGAACACAAAACCTTGGTTCGACCATGAATGTGTACAAGTTAAAAAAGAGCTTAACACCTTGTACCATCTGTCCCTGAACAAAGGTCTGGAGGAAAGACCTGAAATACATCTTCAGCTGCTAGCTCAAAAGAAATTATATAAAACCACCATTCAGAGGAAGAAAAAAGAGTATGTAAGGAACTTATGGGAGGAGCTAATCCAGTCAGCCAAACAAAAGAACTCAGCTCAGTTTTGGAAACTTATTAATGCTGGAAGGGCGAAGAATTCATCGCCACTAGATATGCATGTTCCAGCAAATAAATGGGCCACTTTTTTTCAAAATCTCTATGATGATTCTGTGCAAGGCACTCCTATAGGAGACCTAAGGAATTTGCCTATATGGTCCCCAGTCAGCCTAAGAGAGATAAAAGACCATATTGGCCGTCTAAAAATAGGAAAGGCGCCAGGATCGGATGGAATTCCACCTGAAGTCCTCAAAGAAAATGCTGATTGGTGGGCACATTATCTAGCAGAATTATTCACATTTATAGACCAAACTGGCCGGATTCCCAAGCAATGGGGGATGGCTATTGTGGTCCCAATTTATAAGAAAGGTGACAAGAAAGACCCAGCAAACTACAGACCCATCAGCCTTCTAAACATCATTAGTAAGCTATACACAAGACATCTCTTAGAAAAACTAGAATTATGGCTTGAGCAAGAAGAATGCATTCCAGTAGAACAAGCAGGCTTTAGAGAAGGAAGAGCAACAATGGAGCACTGTTTAATACTCCAACAATTAATTGAAAAATATGCCTCTAAAGGCCCAATCTCCCTATATGCTGCATTTATAGATCTGAAGGCCGCCTTTGATTCTATCTCAAGGCAGAGGTTATGGCAAAAACTAGGCTCTTCTAGCATTGATAAAAGACTTCTTTACCTTATCCAAGCCCTCCATCAGGAAACATACCTTAAAGTAAGATGTAACCCTCAAGGCTTACTAACAAATTCTATCCAAACCTCCAAGGGAGTCAGGCAAGGCTGCCTGTTGGCCCCCACATTGTTCATCTATTATATAAGCAATATGGTGAAGCACATGAGTAACTTAAAATTTCACCCACCAAAGCTTGCTTCACGGCACCTCCCAATACTGATTTATGCTGATGATACTGTTATTCTATCAAGGTCTCCAGTAGGTCTCCAAAGGGCCTTGGATAGCTTCTCAGCTTACTGTGATAAAGAACACTTGATTATTAATTGTGATAAAACAAAAGTGATGGCCTTCGGCAGACGGCCAAAAATAAGATCTTGGCTAATAAAAAAGAAGAAAGTTGAGCAAGTGCATAAATTCACCTATCTGGGGGTGATAGTACAAGAATCAGGGGCCAACAATGCACACTGTAATTGGAGAGCTGAGAAGGCTGAGCAGTCTGCTAATGCTATTGTGAGATTCTTCCGAACAAAGGGAGGTCTCTTTGTTCCAGCAGCATTAAGGCTCTACCAACATAAAGTCGTAGCTCAGCTCCTATATGGCACCTATACAGGAATATCTCTGGCTGATCTGGCTGTGTTAGAGAAGGTACAATCTAAGTTCTTCCGCTCTATCTTACAAGTCCCTCCAGGTGTTTCCAACGCTTTGATACGATTAGAATTGGGTCAAATGAAACTAGAAGCTAGAATACTTATTGCCTCTGTTTGTCAGTGGCTTAAGAGCTTCTCAGACCAAAAAGGCCTTCTCCCTTTAATAAACCAAGACCCTTGCCAACCTAGGTGGATACAAACTTTAAAAAGAAAATTAGAATCTATGGGGCTCTCAATAGATGACCTATTGGTTCAGAGTACTATGCAGGCCAAAGCACTTATTAAACAAAGGATCCAAGACATTGAGCGCCAACGAGATATAGCACAATCCCCTTTGTTTAGGGCTCCCATGGAGACCAGATATGTTATGAGAATGGCCAACTATCTCTTACAGCTGGAAGAGCCTGCTTACCGGAGAGCCTTTACTTTAGCCCGCTGCTCAGTTATTCCTTCAATGGTTTTAGAAGGGAGATATAAGAAAATTCCCTATGAAGATAGACGCTGCATGTGCTCCCAAAGGGAGGTGGAATCTATGGTGCATATGTTTTTTTGTTGCCCTCTTCACAACCCTTATAGAAAGAGATTCATTCACCCATGCTTAGAGAGACTTACAGTAGACCCAAACGAGATGGGTCTGGAAAGACTTTTAAGTGATGAAAATTCTTTTATTACCAAACAAATAGCCAAATTTTGCTTATACCTGATTAAATTCCATTCTAAGATGGCGGGCTAGAAAATTCTCTACTTTCTTTTACTGGTTTAGTTTCCTTTTGCGTTTTAATATTTTTATGTATATCGTTATATCCACACTCTTTATGTAACTTTACAATTTTGCTACCATGTTTTAATGATTTTAATGATTTTTATGGTTTTATACCGCAATAAAAACCTGACTGACTGACTGACTATGGTATCATTATGGATGCCTAAGGACAACCTCCGGTTGGAGAAATAGGCAGGATATCTCTCAATGTAATTTGCGGGGAATTATAAGCAGGTGAAGACATCTGCTTTAGAATACCCTGAAGCAAATGGTGAGCCACTGTGTGAGACTGAATGCTGGACTGAAAGGGCTGTGGCCTGTTCCAGCAAAGCTGTTCTAATGTTCTTATGTGTTTAAGTATCTCAGTGATTCTTTTTTTTAAAAAAGCATTGATTGTATGTTGCTTATTCTGAAATCTGATCCTTGTGTCTATATGACCTCCAAATGAGGTCAGCATTAGCCCTGGGCAGTTGTTGCAATTTGTACCTTGAGAGACACAATCGAGATGGCAATGAGACACCCATAAAAGCCGTTGGGTGGTTTAGAATGTTATATGAACTGTTTGATGTTAACATATAGTACAGTATACGACTGTTCAGATATAATGTCCAGAAGTTGACAGTACTATAAAATCTACTAGAGGCCTCTCACCGGTTTCTTGTATTTTCTTTTTCTTCTTGAACAACCGGAATGGCAGAGCATCAGCAAGGACTAACTAGATACTTTTCAAAGGAAGTGACTTAAAGCAAGACTGGAATTGTTTTCAAGAAATCCCAACCATGATCAAACACATACACTTCATTTAAAATGCTGGCACTAGAGAAGGGACCACTTACTTTCACTCAGAGCAAATGGTGGACCAGAGACAAATGGCATCTAAGTAGCAATCCCAAGGCCAGAATCAAGAATACATAAGTTTTAAAAAGCAATTTCTTCCTTTACTTGTTATAGTGTTTAAACCATATTAACCTGCTGCTGACCCATCACAGTATTTTTTAAAAAGAGAGGCTTGTTGCAATTTTCATTACTTTTTCCGTACCCAGAAGACCAAGAAAAAATGACTTAAAGCTTAAAAGTATTTCTTCTAAAATATCTCTTAAAATTACTCAAATGTCCTTAAACAGTATTTTTTAAAAAATTGTTGCAGCAATGAAGCATTCTGTTTCTTCCCTTTTGCCTTTCCTTTGAAATACAACTTGCTTAGTCCTGAACAAAATTGTATCAGTTACTTACTACTTGGCTCTGCTGGAAAATAAGTCCCAGCATATGAAGATTTGGGAAATGGAATGTCTCGTTTTGCAACTCAGAAACTTTTATCCCTTTAATGGTAAAACCTGCCTTACAAGGAGAATGGTGGTGTAAAAATGTTTTAAATACCGGTAAATAAAAATAATGCTTGTGTTTATTGTTGTACTGGCTGTGGAATCAGGAGATTAAGTTGGAACAGCTCTCTCTTCTTCCCAAATAATTTTGCCACCTACTCATCTTCCAGTGTGCACTTTATACCTGATTTGAATTCTTGCCCTTTACATAAGGTAACAGAAGTGAAGGAGAATTACACAGAAAAAGGAGTGTTCAGGAAGTTACTTCTTTACCCTCTCAGGTTCCTCTTCAGACTTGGATAGGCTCATGGATTGTTTAATAGTTAAAGACACTTGTAGGAACCATAATGGTGGTACATGTTCAGATACACTATGTTTCAGGTGCGGCTTTTGGACAAGCCACATTTCAGCTTCTGAGACACCCTGCTCAGTATGAGGCTGGGTTCAAAAGAGTTAACATTGAAATAAGTACTATGTTGAAAGTTTTGTTCACAACAATTTTTTGCCCAAATCAAGGTGTAAGGAAAGAGTTAAGAAACCAAGTGTGAGGCATCTCCACAGATTTCAGCATCACTACCCAGGATAACTCTATTTTTAAAAGAATGTAAACACTCATACATTCTGTTAAATGCATATTCACAATATTGTCTCTCCTGCATGTTGGGATTTCAACACATTGCTCATTCATCCAGTGAGTCTCACCAAACATCTTCAGTTCCCATCCCATGGGCTAGTAATATGAATCCTATTATCCCTGTCACACATGATTGGCTGTAAAAACAGATTAAACTTCTTAAAGCTTTCAGAACTTCTTCTGCCTTCTTATAGCTCTCGGCAGAACCCTTCATATTTTCTATCTTCTTTTGCAGAAAATGGCCTTTACAGTGTAATCCTATACAGACCTACTCAGAAGTATTTAGGGATTAAGAACATAGGAAGCTTCCTTATACTGAATCAGACCATTAGTGCATCTGCCCAGGACTTGTCAATTCTGATTGGCAGGAGCTCTCCAGGGTATCCAGGTAAGTTTTTTTTTTCTCATTGTGTCTGGAGATCCTTGGTGGTCTCCCACCCAAACATTTACAGGGCCTCTTTTAGCTTCTCAAGTCACATTAAACCCACGTGTTTCCATGGGGTAGTGGTCTGATTATTCCAGGATTACTCCCAGGCAAATGAGTTTGGGTAAATAGGACTGCAATATTATTAAAGCATTATTCCAGTGGGAGTTTTCCAATTATAATAGTGATCAGAGGAAGGTCGGTCCATCTCTCACAATAAAGCCAATTAACCTGTTGTAGCACTGTTTTGATGTCTCTATTTGCATTGTACTGTAGATTGCCATCTTGTTCAAAATAGTATGCTGCTCATTTCATGCACATAATAAATAGCTATAATTGAAAGCTGTTTTAGAGATTTGTACATGAATGTTTTCCATTAATTAGATTGGGTTTTGTGTGATATAATACAAATTCATTCAGGTCTAAAGACACAGCAATGTAGATAGTAAAATGGCTAATGGCAAACAACCTTTAAAATTTGCATTTCAATATAATCTTTCAGCAGTGATGATCAGACCCTTTTCCCTTCCAACAATGGAAATGATTAATAGCAGCATTGTTTGTGTCCCTCATGGAACAATCAACAAACCCGAAGAAGAGTAGAACATTGTTTTATATGCTCATTATTTCTAGTAATTGAACAAGTATGGCCACTCTCAGCAGCAGATGTTAAAAAAAAGATATGGCAATTCTTCGTAAAAGTTATACTGTGATAAAAGTCTATAATTAAAAGAAAAGAAAAACATTTTGAAGTGTATAGGTATATCTTACATGGAAATACCTATCATGAATTCTGGTCATGTTCAATCATCAACATCCGTCCATGTATTCATTTCATAGCTCAGCAAGCCAAGCCTATAAATCTTCTTGAGCCAGCTCTGAACAACATGTTGTCACATCCAGTTCATAGGTAGAGCTGTGTTACAGGCTATGGGGGGTTCTGCCACTGGCCCATCCAGTGCCTGGACCACACTGCCCCCCCAGGGGGAAGGGCAAGACTCACGTAGGAGGCAGGGCATAGAACACCCAGATTTATACAAAAGGTGCCTGCCCATGCACCCTCTTGCACCTGTTCAACCCTCAATAACTGTCTTGCCTGTTATTCTGACCTGGGGTGGGGTAAGGGGGGGGGTTCTGCCACTGGCCCATCCAGCACCACAACTACATTGCTACCACCCCCAGGTGGAAGGGTGAGACTCACGGCTGAGTCTCAGGAGGCTCACGTGGGAGATGGGGTATAGAGTGCTCAGATTTATACATGAGGTGCTATGCAGCCTCTTGCACCTGGACTGCACCTACCCAACTGCCGCCTTATTGTACACTAGTGTGACATAATGTGGTTGTCTCCAGGGGCTGGATAGAAATTTTTGCCCTGCTGCTTGGATTGACTCAGGGTAGGGGCAGGGACTTTTTACCTTCCCCACACTGGTACTGGTGGTGTGGCAACGGCCATGCAGGTGGGTGGTGTGGGGAATGGAGGCATTAGGTGAGTCCCCAATGCTGGACCCTGAGGCCACACCGACCCCTAGATATTGCAGATCCTGAGATCACAGAGCCTGGGGCTAGGAGTCATTTGAAACCCAACTGGGGACAGGGAATGGCCAGCCAGTGGCGAACCTGCCCCATGAGGGCAAATGAACAACTTGGCCAGCCTGGGAAGAGCCGACGTTGAATGGAACCGTCTGGGGGCCATGGGAGTCACCCCACCCAACGATTCCCTTGAGTGGGGTCAGATGGTGACCCCCGGGTCAATTGTTCCCTGCACACCAGCAGCCTGCTCTTAATACGAAAGAGCAAAGTTAACCATTAATAAAGCATGGCCCAATGATTTCAACCCAACACACTGTCTCACCTGTTATTCCAACCTGGGGGCCTATGGATCATGCTACTTACTCCGAGGTTATGAGATGCATGTGAAATTTATCCATTTCAATTATCCCCTTCCAGGAAATTTCTTTGTGTTGCTAATAACTTTCTCCCTCAAAAACTGGATGAAGAAAGCAGTGGATCAGCTGTCTTTGACTGGATTCTAACCAATGAAGATGAGTTAGTGAAAGATGTGGCAGCAAGGGGAAATCTGGGGGAAAGTGACCATGTCCTACGTGAGCTTTGATTTCAAAGGAAGCAAAAGCAGAATGTAGCCACATGCGTAGACTGGACTTTGGGGAAGTCTATTTTAACAAACTCAGCCCAGTGATAAATAAGGCCCCATGGTAGTTGATCCTATGTAACATGAAAAACAGCCCAAGATGGGTGAGAGTTTCTTTAAAAGGAAAATCTAGAGGCACCACCACATATTATTCCAACAAATTAAAAGCAGAATTTTTTTTAAAAAGGGGGAAGATACCCCCACCCCCACCCCCACCCCCAAAGGACCAATGCAATGCACAAAAAGCGCAAAGAAAGTGGAAGGAAGGCCAGACAATAAAGGATGAGTACAGACAAGTAGCAATGAATTGCAGCTCTGTTAGTCCTTTGAATGAGTTCAAATGTCTAGGACCCAATGAAATACATCCGAGAGTACTGAAGGAACTGGCTGAAGTGCTCTCAGAACCACTCTCTATTATTTTCTTGAAATCATAGACGAAGGCCCATCATTCTATGATTGTATGTCAGCTTCTTGTGTATTGAGTGATAACAAGTCATTTTTCCACTTCCTACACCAGTGTCTCTGAACAGAACTTTCTCAAATATATGTATTTGTTAGTACACAGTTCTCTGATAGACCAACTGATGAATTTTTTAGCCCAGAATTCCAGCACAAAATTTGAAGGTGTGTGAAAACCATAGAATAATTATGTTTCAAATAGGATATAGCCCAGTATATCAGAGATGGGTAGGACACTTAAAGTTGCTGCATTCGTCCTAGCTATTTTCCATGAAAATTGATGCAACCATGTCTTTGTTAATCTACAAGCTTAATAACACTTACCAGGATGAAATCCCCATTGACTTTAGCAGTAACATTCAAAAACATGCTCAGATTGCATTGTCACTCTTTGAACTATATCTAGGGAGGATATTGCTTTCACTAGATGACTTATGGCACTATCTTATGCTTTGTGAACAGAGCAGAAGTTTCTGCCAGCATTGGCTCTTTCGGTTTCTGTGCAACTTATACTAATCAGCAGAGATCACAGGTAAAGGTAAAGGTTCCCCCCGCACATGTATGCTAGTTATGTCTGACTCTAGGAGCGGTAATTAGCTTCATATTCAAGCAGAAGAGCCAGCGTTATACAAGTCCTTGGCCACGTGGCCAGCATGGCTGCAAGGAAACACTGTTTTAGCTTCCCACTTTTTACGGTGGTACCTATTTATCTACTTGCATTTACATGCTTTTGAACTGCTAGGTTGGCAGGAGCTGAGGTTAAAAGCAGGAGCTCGCTCCGCTGCATGGCACCCAGGAGTTGAACCACTGAGCTGCCGACTTTGCAGCCAACAGTTTTCAGAGCCTTAGTCTGCTGAGATCACAGAGTGTGCTGTAAATCTGCAAGTTTCATCCCTCTCACACAAAATCCTACAGCACCAGCAAAAGCAAAAGCAAAGTGTTCTGCTTATATAGTGTCTCATACTACTTCAAGTAGTCTCTGGGCAGTTTAGAGATTAATTACAGTATGCAAGTTACACATCCCCCGCTCCCAGTAAACTGGGTATTCATTTTACCAACCTCGGAAGGAGGGAAGGCTGAATCAACCATAAGCCAGCTGCCTGGGATTGAACTCCAGGTCATGAGTACAGTTTTACCTGCAGTACAGGCATTTATCATCAAACCACTGCGCCAAGGGGCCAAACAGACTTTTGCTCACTGTACATCAGTACTGTTTTATGCAGATCAAGAATATGGCTTGAAATCCAAATTTTCATATATACAACTGTAAAGCTTAGGCTAGCTGTCTCAAAATTGTGAATAAACTATGATGTTGGTAGGGATATTCAATTTACTACCATAGGTTTTATTTTTGTAGATACCTCCTGGTGGACCACCATTATCACTCTTGTAGAAGATTCAGTGTATGATAACTTTTGAGAGAAGTCCCACAAGGAAAGTGCCCTTTAGCAACTGGCTTGTGGCAGTGCGGGAATTTCTCCTAATCCAGCTACTAAAGGACACTTTTCTGGGGGAAACCACTTTGTGGATTCCTAATCTGAAAGTACAAAACCCAATCTTTGCCAAACTTGATCATAGCAAAGTGTTGGAAGAAACTTCTCTGTAATTTTGGTGTCTCTGAGTGCCTAGAGGGGCGACCCTCTTTGTGGGTATATAACACAGATGGCTTGTGGGAAGGCCAATCTTAACCAAAACTTAAAGAGCTAGTAAAGGAGAGTCAAATGAAGTTTCTGTGTGATTTTGATGTCTCTAGATGGGGCGTTTTATAATCTGACAACCAGAGATGGGCACGACTTAGCGGTATTCCCGTTTCCGTTTCCGTTACTCGTTTCCATTACTCAACGGAAACAGTAATGGAAATTACTCCGCCAGAACTCGAACTCAAACCGACGAACGAATAATTTAGTCTGATTTGTCGTGGTCGTTCCTGGCATCGCGCAATCGCACGATGCCAAGAGGCACAGAAAAAAAGTTTTTAAAAGTTAAAAAAAACCCCAATTCTCGGCCCTAAAAGCAGGCGAAAACTGTCTGAGGGCACCTACCAGGCCAGAAGGGTGTTTTATTTGGGGGGGTCCCCGCCCCCCCTCTCCTTGGCTATTGCTACTGCTGCACTGCTGGTACCAGGCTGGGAGGGCGCATCCATTTGCCATGCAGTGCGGGGGGATCCAAAATGGCGACCGCAATATTTTTTTTGAAATCGTTGCCCAAAACCCCACCAAAGCACCACAGAAACATGCGAAAATTAGCTATTTTAAATGCTTGAATTTTTACAGTAGCAGCAGTGGGTTTTTCTTGCAAAAAAAAAGTCTCCGTTGATTTTATTTTATTTTATTTTATTTTATTTTATTTTATTTTATTACACCTGCGCATTCGCAATGATGGGCTCGCCCATGGGAGTGGACCATGCAAAGTTTTGGAGCCATTCCACCAATTGCATGGCCAGGTTTTGCTGACTGTACCAGGCTGCATTTGCCATGCAGTGCGGGGGGGATCCAAAATGGCGACCGCAATATTTTTTTTTTTAAATCGTTGCCCAAAACCCCACCAAAGCACCACAGAAACATGCGAAAATTAGCTATTTTAAATGCTTGAATTTTTACAGTAGCAGCAGTGGGTTTTTCTTGCAAAAAAAAAGTCTCCGTTGATTTTATTTTATTTTATTTTATTTTATTTTATTTTATTTTTTTACACCTGCACATTCGCAATGATGGGCTCGCCCATGGGAGTGGACCATGCAAATTTTCCACCAATCGCATGGCCACTTGGCCAGGTTGACCACAGAGACTTCTGGGATGTGCCAATCGGGCATAAACAGCCCACTAATAGTAGCCCAAACCCGAACCCTAAGCCTAAGCCTAACCCATACGCCAGTACACTGTCCTTCTAAGTGGGTCAGAGAGGCACCCAGAGGTGCACCCCAATACTCACCCTAACCTCACCCGTAACTAGCCTAACCCTAGCCCTTGCGCTAACCCATCTTAATCCTAAACCAGATCTACTTGCATTGCGCTACATGCAAGTACGTGAGATGCAGCGGGTGCAAAGAGTCTGCCAGTCCGTCACTTGTGGCTCTGGCTGACTCCTGCAGCTGCCTCCAGGAGCCCACTACCCCCCCAAACCAGTACTAACGACAACGAAAAAATGAAAAAACGAACCGACTAATTTTTGCGAATTTTTGCAAAAAACGGAAACAAGCCAAAACGGGCTGCCTCCGACACACGACAACTCAAAAACGTCATTTTCCCTAGTCGTGCCCATCTCTACTGACAACTCAACAAATCCATAAACACTGAACATTCATCAATTCATATTCATCATTGCTTCTGCCAAATACAAATCAATGAATTCATGATTTTGACATGATTTGCAAATTATATTATAATTGTGCCCATTTCTAGTCTCTCTGCCTAAAACAGGCATGTCCAAACTTTGGCCCTCCAGATGTTTTGGACTGCAACTCTCAGAGTCCTTTGCCATTGGAATTCTAAGCTTAGAATTCTGGGAGTTGTGGTCCAAAACATCAGGAGGGCCAAAGTTTGGACATGTCTGGCCTAAAATACAAGAAAATTATAATGATATTTATTAATTTATTGGACATTCATACCACCCATCTTGTGAATAGCTACTCCGGGCAGTACACATAAAGTAACCAATGCAATGGAATAAATAATAAGAGCATAAAAAATAAAAACATAATACAAACTAATATATAACAATAATATTAGTGATAATCACCCAATGCCTTTTAATGCTTTCTGCATTGGTAGTTCTATTGGTTGTTAAAATCAAAGGTCTTTACCCCAGTTAACAGTCTATTCTTTTATTGTGACAGATTTGTCTCAGTTTATAGCAAAAATGTTCTTTTCCCTGCTTACTTTCACAATGCCTAATTAGCTGTAAGTAACAGTCAATGGTAGTCATTGTGATTTATTGGCAGGTCAAAACTGTAATCCAATACAGAATTAAGTTCCTTGATTTCAAGAGCTCTAACCAGTATGTCTGGGACAGATTGTGACTGCAAGTGAATAAAGGGTGCATTTTAAAAAAATCATTGCCAAAATTGTTGTAGTGGTTGAGATCAGGAATCTACAAGGTACAGAAGTACCTGTAGAGTTGGCTTGAACCAAAAGGTATTTTCTAATTAGCTTTTGCTGCTCTTACGGTTTGCCTAACTGATCTCTTTCGACCTCCATTTTCCCAGGAATGAATGGAATGGACTAGCCTTGGGAAAACAGTCTGAAATGAGCACTGACACCAGGTACACCTGTTTGAATACAGAGCCAACCAAAGTCTGAAATGCAAGATAACATTCAGAAGGCTTCTTTGTTTGGAATTCATGCAAATGGGGATTTTAGTTGTCTTTTGTTTAGCATATGCACAGGGAGAGCACTGAGTGAGCAATGACAAAATTCAGAGAAAGAGGCAGGACACAAGCTGTTGACAGAATATGGGTTTTAAAAAATACAGTGGACCTTTGTATAACAAATGGTTTGTATAACATAAAATCTGTACAACATAAAAAATTCCGGAGATAGGGGAAATTTGCTTAACAGAATTGCCTATGGGTTGAATCCGTACAACATAAAAATGCTCATGATTAGGGATTACTCTGTTTTCAATATATTCCTATGGGAAATTTGTATAAAGAAAAATTTGCTTAACATAATTTCATTTGGAACAAATTAATTCCTTTATACAAGGGACCACTGTATAAGGATGAAAACAGATGGTAGACCAGGTAACCTGAAGCAGAAACATCTTTTCTTAAGAGTCATTTTCAAAAATTCTCCAGGTTGAGAAATCCATGCAAGCAAACTTCCTCATTGGTCTTTGAAACAGGCTATGATATAAATATAAATACAGCACAGGGTGTGTGTGTGTGTGTGTGTGTGTAAATTATTTAAAACAAAATAAAATATAGTTTCTGCTGTTTGCTGATACTGCTCTTTCTAAGTTGTATTAAGTGGCTGTTGGAGGACAAGTGTATGTTTATGAAGTCATTTTGGTCTTGGTTTGCTAGAGATAAAAAGAGTATTGTAACACAAAGATAAGGTAAAAGTAATTTTATGAGCCAGCAGCTCCACACAAACTTGCTCTACTGTCTGAATTATGATTGAACAATGAAACTGTTAATGGAGAATAAGAAATTTAATGATGATAGTTTGCAACAGAATCCCATCCATTACAGGTGACAGATCTGTATTAGGAAATGTCAGGTGATTCTAACTTCCGGGCAGCAATGAGATATGACCGGTAACAAGCAAGCTGCATCCATTCCCCAGAGCATCACTCTTACAGCCCCACATTTTTAAAAGCATTTATAAATATTGGCTCAAAAAGTCTTAATCTACTCTTTAGGGGCATGGGAGGAGTTTGCCACTTTGGCGTGGGGGCAAGACCTCCAAGCTGCCTAGCACCCCCCCCCCTTTGTTTAATGGCCACAAGAGGATAGAAGTCACCTTTCTGGTTATTTTAACCCCACTACTTTTTTTTAGAAGTAAATTGTAAGATTGCCTCCAAAATCTGGGACGAGCATGTCCTTTGATTTGTATCCTGGCATCAAGCAGGGGGGCTGGACTTGATGTCTTTGAAGCCCCCTTCCAACTTCACTATTCTATGGTGTGTGCCCCCCCCCAGACCGCATAACCCCTGACACTCTTTCTAACTATACAAATCCATGATCAAAGTTATATAAACCTTTTTATACCATGAATCCTGGAACCCCTTAGCAAGTATAGTTATAGCATTTGGAGGAGTGAGTAAGAGTGGAAATTACAGTTCAAATAACAATAATGTAAACTCCTTTTACATCTCTCTGAAAGTGTGGGTTGAGCCAAGAACTATTGTATTTCCAGGGGAACCTTCACTGTAGGCAAATGCTACCTGCAAACTTGAACTCTGCAGAAATGCATGCTCATGCATAGGCAGGCGGACATATCAACACCCAAGATGTACTCAGTCAGTCTTTTGCTTGTTCCATTTTGCTTTGCTCTATCCTGTTTTACTTTACTTTCATCAGCATTCTTTGAATGTTTTCCCTGAGCAAGCAAGAGTATCCTGAGAATGAATTTAAAATGGCATGGTTCAGCAGAAACAAATATATACATTTTGGTGAAGAAATGGATGTAACATTTATTATTTTATTTATTTATTTTTGAGTATTTTTGCCCCACCTTTCTCCTGGGAAAAGGACCCAAGACGGCTTACAGTAAGGAGAGACAATATACAGACCATTACAATTAAGACATATTCAGTTTGAGACAGGGAATTGAGGAGCATCTTACAGCATTATAAGGCAACATTAAAATTAACAATTGATAACATAGTGCCAATGCAATCACATGAGGAAAGATATAAACACAAAGTTTTAAGTGGTTATAATACAAAGTCTGTGTATGTTAGATTCATAAGAGGCATAGTAGGTAGTCCATCATTCAGGGAAAACTTGCTAAATCAATCAACTGCAAGCATGCCTGTATTTGTAGACAAGTCACCATTTGCCTTGCAATCTTTTGGACTGGGTTTGGTATCTGAATGACTACTATTTGCTTTACTGTCTTGTGACATGACAGCAAATAGCCACAGGTTTGCTGGTGAAGGGAGAAGGATCAGGCCTCACATATATACCCCTTTATCTACCATAGTGCATTCTGATGAATCTTCTCCCTTCTGTGATGTTTTCTGTACTGTTTTGTTCACTACTGTTACACCACTGTCTTCTTCCAACATTGCACTGAACACTGCCACTGTCCTGGATCTTTTAATCGCTATCATGCAGCAGAGATATTGGTTCAGTAGGACGATGCTTCTTCCACATGCAAAACACCCCAGTTTTATGTCAGAACCAACAGGTCAACCATGGCTAGGTGAGTGGTGGTGATTCTGGTGAACCTTTAGCAGTCCAGATGTTTTGGACCACAACTCCAAGTGTTCTAGGCCTGTATTGCCAATGACAAAGGACTGTAGGGGTTGTGATCAAAAACATCCGGAGTGCCAAAAGGTCTCCACCACTGGGCTAAGTATGCCTGGTGGTGTTAAAGAAAGTGAAACCTGAGGAAACTTAGCTAGAGCAAACATAGCCATGGGCAAGGACAAACTCGAAAGGTCATGCCTTGTGCATGCTATGTTTGTGTGAGAACTAAGGGTGAGAAAGAAGAGCTACATATGCTTGTGTGTGTTGTGTCATTACAGTCGTGATCAACTCTTCGTGACTCCATGTCCATGGAGTTTTCTTGGCAGGATTACTGGAGTGGCTTGCCAGTTCCTACTCCAGGCACCTACAGCACCTGGTATTCCCTGGTGGTCGCCCATCCAAGTACTAACCAGGGTTGACCCTGCTTAGCTTCCGAAATCAATCGAGATTGGATGTGCTGAGGGCATAGCGTCATTCAGTAAATAGCTCATGCATGTAGATCTGAAGAATCATCTGAGTTAGAAGCAAAGCATTACTCAGTTGGAAGCTTAATAAACTCTTTCCTTCCAAGCTAGTAGTTAACCCTTCCAAAAATAAAAAGAGGTGTGTGGAAAGAAATAAAAGAGGGGGGAAAACCCAAAGCCACGCACAGACCTTTCCACAAACCATCACTTTTAAATAATAGTGTAACTCTTCCCAAGACTCACAAATGACATCCCCAGCAGCTGGCCCTCGCTACTTTGTGGTTTATCATCAAAGTAATTGCATCTCAGTTATGGATTATCACTATGCATCATCCAAATGAGATGCCTGGATGATGTATTGATGAAGAAGCAAGGGCTCTCCAGGAAGAAAGGGATGGAGGAAGCAGACAGCTCAATTTTTGAATGTGAAAGAGAAAAGATGACTCAGAATGAGAGAGGGGAGGATGTTATTAACTACTTCATTTAAACTGCTGGTGGTGCTGATGAATGAAATTTTCTGCCGCAATTTCCCTGTCACTAATGTTGCCTCTCTTCCTCCACAAAAGGCCCTTAGATTGCTTTCCTTTTTTTAGAAGGCATTGTTCCTACCCAAAGGGGAAAAGATAAAAATGTACTTTCTAAGAAGACTCATTAGTACCAACAGCTCAAGATTGCCTTCCAGAGAGAGTGTGAATCAGGGTGACAGAAAAACAAGATGTTTGCATTCCTGCCCCCAGAAACATGGTCCCAGTTCCTGAATGGTAGACATCTTTCTTGCTATGTTCTTTATGAAGATCTATTTACTAAGAAATCTGCAGTTCATATAGTGTGGTAGGGAATCCAGAGCTGACATCATGGTGGTGTCATAGTAATGCAGAGTCAAGTGTAAGCTGCAAGTATAACAAGCATGTATAAAACAACTTCTGCCATGCCTCCATCTTTAGCATATGAGATGATCATTTCCAAATTCCTTTTATTAAAAAAATGAACCAAGGTATTCTTTGCATCCTTGGATAAGTAATATAATTTTCAGAAGCTATCTGCGGCACACTTCTTTTGGCACAGAATTTAATATAGCAATTCCCACCCACCCCAAGTTAAAAATCCCAGGTTGTGATTGAAAGGGGATCTTAATTGTTCCAAGGTAAGATTGTGTGTTTTATTCTATCAAGTCAGAACTGACTTACAGCAATCCTAATATGGCTTCTGAAGTAAGGGAGGTTATCTAGAAGAATAAAGGAGGTACAGTATTTAAGGAGTGGTTTTACCTGTTCCACACCCCAATCAGTTTATGTCTCAGCTGGAATTTGAGCCCATTTGCCCAGAGTCCTAGCCCATTGTTCTATCCACTACACCACACAGGGAAGGTAAGATTATCTCACCCATAAACACTAGACCAGACTAATTATTAAAGTTATTTTTTATTTGTTTGGACAAAATTAACTTATTTGTCACCATCCTTTAGTGTTATGCAAATAATTTAGCACACACCAAGACATAAAATGACAGTCTTCCCAACATTACATCAGGAAAAAAGAATCGATTTTAGTTTGCTTGACTAGATCTGCATTGTACAATTGTACATATTAGAGATGGGCACAAAATGAATTTTTAATTTGTTTCATTATTCGCTATTCATGTCATTACCTAACGAAACAAATAATGAACTGATCCATCAAAGAAAAATGAAACGAAACAAAACGGAAATTTCTGCTTCATTCATTTCATTTTTCATGAAGCAATGCATTCCTATGGAAAAGGTTTCCCTTGCAATTGGTGTGGGGGAACCGTGGGTGTTTTCCCGCCAGAAGCCAGTGCCGCTGTTTGGAGCTCTCCTGCTGGTGTCCCGATCATATTCAGAGAGCTCCTGTTGAGCTATCATTGGCTCGGCCCCTTTAAAAATAGCCCAGTTGGCACTGGGGAGAACCACGGGTGATGACTGGGCCATTTTTAAAGGGGCCCAGCTGATAACAGCTCGGCAGGAGCTCTCTGAAAATGGCCCCATGGCCAGCACGGAGCTCCTGCATTGCCAACGGGGCCATTTTCAGAGGGATCCTGCTGAGCTGTCATCAGCTGGAACCCTTTAAAAATGGCCCAGTCGGCACTGAGGAGAATCCCCAGTGGAGACTGAGTCGTTTTTAAAGGGGCCCAGCCAATGATACGGAAGAAAGGTCTCTTTAAAGGGATCTCCCCTGCAGTGGATGACAGTGCCGAGCGCCCGCTCAGCACTGCCATCTGCTACAGGGAAAAATGTCAAACGAGAGCCCGCTTCTTGCCTCCTCATGCAGAGGTGGGAAGTGGGGTCCCTTTAAAGGGATCTTCCCCGCAGTGGATGACAGTGCCCGCTTGGCGCTGCCATCCGCTGCAGGGAAAAATGTTAAAAGAGACTCTGCTCCTCGTCTCCTCATGTGGAGGTGGAAAGAAGGGTTTATTTGAGGTGCTGGCTGGGGGAGCTCTTTCCCTCACCCCACAGTGGCTGGGGGGAAGATTAAGCCCCTCTTTTCCCCAGCCAAAGTTGCACAAGCATCACACACACACACAAACTACACACAAAATGAATAATGAATCAATGAATCAATGAAATGAATTTTTTCAAAAAAAGTTGTTTAAAACGAAATGAAACGAACTGAACCCTAAAACGAACCAAACCAAAACGAATTGCCATTTTTCGGTTTGTGCCCATCTCTAGTACATATATGATGTAAGCCCAAGGGTAAAGCTACCTATCTTCAGATCATGTGATGATTCCCATAATGAATCAATATAAAACTCAATCCCGAGAAGACTGAGGTGATGTTCTTCAGGAGTTCTCCGTCTGGATACGGAGGCCCTCTCCCCAGTTTCCCTCCAGCTGGCGGACAAGGTTTGGAATCTGGGCATGGTTCTGGATCCGGCACTATCCTTGGATGCCCAGGTGGCTGCCGTGACCTGGACCGCCTTTTACCACCTACGTCAAATTGCCCAGATCCGCCCGTATCTAGATGGCAACTCTCTGAGAACAGTGGTGCAAGTGCTGGTGATCTCGAGGTTGGACTACTGCAACGCACTCTACATGGGGTTGCCCTTGTATCTCCTCCGGCATCTGCAGCGGGTAAAAAATACGGTGGCCAGACTGGTGGTGGGTGCGCGTCGTTATGACCACATCAGCCCAATCCTGGCCTGCCTGCATTGGTTGCCCGTTGCGTCCCGGATCAGATTCAAGGTCTTGGTTTTAGTTTTAATATTGTTTTATTTGTTCCTGTTATATTGCTGTTTGACATGTCGCTGATCTGATCAGCTTTCTGTAAGCCGCCCAGAGTTCCCTCGGGAAGATGGGCAGGGTATAAATTTAATAATAAATAAATAAATAAATAAATAAATGAAAGGTAGGCTATCATTAACAGCAACCTGAATCGAGTTGGCTCCAAACAACAACTATTCCCACAGTTTTCAAATGCGGAGCTCCTCATAATCAATTCCTACCTAAAGGCAGACAGATAGATTTGGAAACAAGCCTGGTTCTATAGTCCCATACCCTTTTCCTCTGGATAGCTTGGACAGAGACCTCTTACAAGGAACAATTATGCAAAACTGTGTGTGGAAACCAGATACTAAAACACATGCTTGCACTCTGGTACTGGGTCTCTCGTGAGAGGTATTCCAATGATGGGACACTCTCACTGGAAGAAATGTGGGGCATTATTGATTGCTACTTCTCCTGTAACATCTTAACATTTTGACTTGTATAATTGTGACAGAGAGAGTTGCTCTCAAACAGTGTGGCTGATGGTGCCCCTGTTGGGGACAGGAACAGATAGCAGGAATTCTACTCCTCCTCTAACTTCCTGTTGAATCTCAGTTCCTTCTATAAGCAGTTGACCCCCCCCCCCCCAATCTCAGGATCAGCATCTATGGGTCTATCAAATTGTTAGCACCAGATTGTCTTGCACTATAATTATGACATTTGGGAAGGCAGCAGAAACCCTCATACAAAAGTTATCTTTGGACCAAACTAGACACACAGAGAGCTTGACAAACATTCTTGGTCTATAATTTGCAGAACACTGGCTGGGTGATTCTCTGAATGTAATTTTTCTAAGGTCTGTTCACCTAAATCCATAATTACATGGATTTTCAAAAGTAACCAGTGGGGCGGGAACTTCAAAGAAGTTCCACAGCATGGTATGGGGAAAATGAGGCTTTAATATCCTATCCTGCTCTGTTACTGATCCACATCAGACATATAATAACTGCTATGTACACGGGAAGGAAAGCTCCTGTTGATGCTTTCCTTCTGAGGCAACTAGAATCTATCAGGAGATTCAGGACATGTTGTCCAGATTGAGAGGCCAAAAAGGCTAAAATGTCCATACTATAAACATGCACAGTGCAGTTCCATTCGTGGTTCACCCAATCCCAGCTATTCTTCATTAATTCATGTCAAGTCTGGTTTGGCCAGAAATAGAGATCTTTACTTGGTTCATCTTTGTCCTCCTACTCAACACATGCCATCACATAAGATGAAGAAATGATGATAATGTTTCCCACAGTCCTGCTTGCTGCACATGCTACCAAGTGTGCCATTTCAATAATAAATGGATCTCTCCAGGAGGACAGAGTTCCCCCTGCCCTGAAGGAAACACTCATTAGGGCCATTTGGAAAAATGGAAGTTTGGTAGCTGATTGAACTGAGAACTACAGACCTGTTGCCATCATTAAGATTTAAAGAATAGTATTGGAGAGGGTGCTGAAGTCCTGGGGAGGCTCTCCAATTTGGGTATCAGGGCTCCACCTTGGCATGGTGCTGCTCCTTCTTGAGGACCATCCCCAGAGAGTACACCTGGGTGAGATGACTTCTACCTTGGACCTCAGTTGTGGGGTTCCATGGGGATTGATCATCTTGCCCATGTTATTTAACATCTATATGAGATCGCTTGTTGGACCATCAGAGAGGGTGGAGCTGCCACCCAGCTCTACATCTCTTTTCCTCCATCTTCAGTGGATAATATTCCATTCCTGGAGTACTCTCTGGGTGTCGTGCTGCATTGGATGAGAGCTAATAGGCTGAAGTAGAACCCAACAAGATCGAAGTCCTCCAGGTCCCACCACCACCACAACTGTCTGTGGGTTGGGATGCTACCTCTATTTTGAAGGGGGTGACTCTCCCCACAAAGGATGAGGTATGCAGCTTGGATGCCCTTTTGGACCCAGAGCAAACCATGGAAGCCCAGAAGGCATCTGAGGTCCACTCTGGACACTTTCAACTGCACCAGATGATGGGCCTTTGGCCTGATCCAACATGGTTCTTCTTATGTTCTTATGTTCTTATGTTCTTCCTAGTCACCAGGGCCTTCATCACATTGGTTCATGCACTTCTAATCTTGAGATTAGACTACTACGTGGGGTTGAACTTGAGGCTAATTTGGAAATTTCAGCTAGTATAGAACACTGCTGCCAGACTACTGAATTTTTTTTTCAGCTACCCCACTCTGGCTCCTCTGTACTGGCTGCCAGTTCAGTTCCACATTGACTACAAGGTTCTAATGCTAACATACAAAACCCTAAATGGTTTAGAAACACAATCTGGCAGAATGGCTCCTCCCAGAAATATCTGCCTGTGTTGCTCACTCTTCCCATTTGCGGTGCCTGAGGGTGTTGACCACGAGAGAGGTTCAGAAGAATGAGAAACTGTGCCTTCTTGGTGGTGGCCCCTTGTTCAAGGGATCAGCTTCATGTGTTTTTTAAATTGTTTATTTGTTCTGGATATTATTGGTTTGCAAACCGCCCAAAGTAGTTATTTGCTAGATGGGTGATATAAAAGTTCGATACATATAAATTTTCACAGCTACTTTTTGTGTTTATGTTAAATGTAAATGGTGGAAAACTGGTAAAATTCTTGCTTTGTAGCATGGACTAACAAAACCATATGACTGGATGCATTTTGTATCACTGTCATCTATCAGCCTGTCCCTTTTGTACTTAGTGTTGTGTACATGTATTCATTTCACAAAAGGGAAAATATACTAATTTAGCTTACAGATGCTTTGCAGAAGCACATTTTGTACAAATATTGGAAACTATAATGGCCCTAATTTTTTTTAAAAAAATTATTTATTTATTTTGCATTTTAGTCTGCTGATGGGGGTAGGCGTGCCTCGTGATTTTTCAAGAAGACTTAAGACTTCTCGGGACACTGTTTTTAGCTCAGTGGCTTAGCTTTCTGGCTACAGAGCCAGACACTGGGAATTCAGTTCACCACTACCTCCTTGACAGTGGGTGGACTGAATGATCCATGAATTCCCTTCCAGCCCTGCGGTTCTAAGATTATTATATTATAATTAACATACCAAGACAGCTATACGTCTGTGAAGATTCTCAGTCATCCAGGTGCGTTTAACTGGGAGTTGAGTCATGGCTACTGGACTTCTTTTTTGAGAGATAGAAACGTTTCGCTGCTCATCCAAACAGCTTCATCGGTCTGAATACAGCTAGTGCAAGTAGTCCTTCTTATAGTCAGCTTGACCTCTTGTCCCCTGGTCTGATAGGCTCATAAGATGAACAATAGCCTGAATAGGCTCGTTAGGGAGACATTAGTGTCCATGGCCTTAAGGTAAACAATGGCCTAAGGTGCTGAAACCCATCAAGAATGGCATTAGCTGTGACCTTGGTGGTGAAGGCTCTTTTGAGACAGCTAGTTTCACCATCTCACCAACAATGGTAGGAATTCACGTCCTTAAGGCTGGCCCTCAGATAGCGTGTCAGCTACTATTTCCCATGCCAGGAAATGCTTATGCTTCATACTTGTCACCAACTTTCCAGGCTTCATTAGCAAGCAATCAGTCCAGTCACGTGATTATGCTGATTTAGTCACTTTTGCATATTCTGGGCTAGACTTACACTGATGAATTTTGTTGCACAGGGACAGGAAAACAGGCATTTCTCGAGCATCCATTGACATTCAACTGGATAAAACAGGGTCCTGTTTCTGTTTCTGTTTTTATCTGTTCTAATTTACAACACCATAATTAGCTGCATGCATAGAGCTCTTGGATTCACATTTCGTAGCAGTAACCTACCTGGAAGGCTTATTAGTTCTATCATCCAAATACCCAGAACACTCTAAATAGTCCAGCAGAATTGGCATCGGCGCCTTCATTTGGAATAATGCTCACAATTCAAACGAGATTCAGACTGGCATGTGGCGCTTGTCAAAGCAGCACCTAAGCTGAGAGACCATAATTCGTTTCAGTTTTGTGAGCATTATGTACATCCACACGAGGCAGTAAATTGAGTTTTTAATCCATGACATATTTAACCACTGGAAAAGTATAATCAAGGATTCAGAAATGCAGAGGGTCACCATTTCCCAGAGCTTGACATTGATCATACATAAGCCATAGCTGCTAGAAAGTCTCTTTATTTCCCTGACATTTGCTTTGTTAAAATACAAATACATACAATACTTCCAATCAGACGTTCATTTCCATTTGATTCCTATTCCTTTTTACATGATTGGCAACACAAATATATATTTGCTTCTATTCAGTTAGGAAACTACAGCTGAGGCAGATGGTCAACAAATAATATTAAATGGCATATCACCTGTAATCCATACCAGCAAAAGGCCTCAGGGAGATTCAGACTGCTCTGAGAACACTCTTCGCTCTGTGACTCTCCCTGCTAGAAGTCTGCTGGAAATTGACCTTAAACCCACAGTAGCACTTGCTACACCAGTAAACATTTTTATGAGTCAGACCCTCAGAGACCCCCCCCCATGCTTTTTAGAGCCACCACAGTACAACTGAGAAATAAGTCAGATAATTTTGATCAGTTAGAGGCAACATCAAAGCACTTGGAGCAGGACTGTGTCAGTGAAAATAAAAATCATTTTCTTAGGTTCACCTTGATGAACCATGGCCAGCTGTAGTACAATAGACTAAGAAGTGACTTCAAACTAAACCAGTTCTCTGTGGTAGACTTTCCATTGGTTCAATCCATTTTAAGGGGTGGGTTGTTGTTGTTGTTGTTGTTGTTGTTGTTGTTCTTCTTCTTCTTCTTCTTCTTCTTCTTCTTCTTCTTCTTCTTCTT
>JAHTLZ010003547.1:6477432-6491737 GCA_023846285.1 Phrynocephalus versicolor | reverse complement strand
TTCTTCTTCTTCTTCTTCTTCTTCTTCTTCTTCTTCTTCTTCTTCTTCTTCTTCTTCTTCTTCTTCTTCTTCTTCTTCTTCTTCTTCTTCTTCTTCTAAATCAGAAGAGAAAAGAAATACAAAGAAACAAGAACATTATGCAAAACGGGAAAATGCATTATATATCTCCAAATGGTCCTGGTAGAGGGGTGCATAGTTTGTGTAACTGTACCCTTGATGTCACTTTTGTTTTTGTGTATATTACGTTTTTTCATATGTTTGTATTTTTAGGTAATTTACGCAAAGGGTAGTTATCATAGTTCTCGTATTCTCTATTGTTCCTTGGGATTCTCCCAATCAAACTTTTCCTTGATTTTAATCTGTCAGGGACAGGATTGTAGACAAAGAGTGGGCACACATTTGATATGGATGTTTAGCAGCTTTTTCTTGCTATCTTTCTCCATATATTAATAATAAATAACAATAAACTTTATTTTTAGGTCTCCTTTCTCCCTGAAGGGACCCAAGGCGACTTACTGACTGTTGTACTAGGTAACTGTTATTGATTTAGTCGATCGATTTTATTAGTAGGGGTTTGCTTCAGGCATCTTGTCACAATTCTAAATTCTAATTATTTCACTATGTCCCACAGCCATATGTTTTGCATGTGCTGAACTGTGTCATGCAGGGCTAGTGCTCTTGTCTACAGAGTACCATAGGACCAAGGCTGTGCTTCTTAGTGCTTGTGGCCATGTGCCCCTCAAATATTTCCTGATAGTTTCCAAAGAATATTGTTCCCTGCACAGACCTTTGTTTTGAGTTTTACCAATGTTTCTTATAGGATACTATATGATCCAAAATAACACCTAGGTATCTGAGGACAAACTAATTACCTGGTTGAACACTCTTCTAGGCAACCTCAAATTTCCAAGATGTCTATTTATTTCTCAGATGAAAGGTACATATCTGAGTCTCAGTAGGGGTGGGCTCAAGCACTGTGATCCTTAATACTGTGGACTACCCCAAAAAGGTTGTCTCACTTTTAGAGGATCAACACACATATGAAAAAGTAAAAAGAGACCCCACCAGCAATTACAAGAAAAAAGTAATAGGATGCTTAAAACACTTGGAGAAGATAACACAATTGACAGGGTGACTTACCACCAGTTATATCCTGGAGAGACTGCCCTCTGTTTTGCAGACTTCCCAAAATCCACAAGCAAGGAATTCCCCTCAGACCCATCATAAGTAGGATAAATTCAGTGACTTATAACATTGCAAAATACCTGGCGACTATCCTAGCCCCACTGATTGGACACACCATGTGTGTTTCTAAAGTCAGGGAGCTGAAACTGGATACAGACAAAACCATGGTATCCTTTGATGTTACACCTCTCTTTACCAGAATTCCCACCACTGATGCCCTAACAACTGTAAAGAGAAGACTAAGAAAAGACAATAGCCTCACCTCCAGAACCAGATATGCTGGCTCCTGGACCTGTGTCTGAATGCCACATATTTCATGTACAGAGGGGACTTCTACAGACAGAAGCATGGTTGTACCATGGGTTCCCCAGTGTCACTAATTGTTGCTAACCTATTCATGGAAGAAGTGGAGAAGAAAGCACTCAACACTTTCCCAGGGACAATACCACCCCACTGATTCAGGTATGTAGATGATACCTGGGTGAAAATCAAGTGTACAGGTCTTTACAGCCCACATCAATGCAGCGGACCCTAATCTTAAATTCACAAGACAGATCACCCAGTTCACCCAGACAAATCAAAAATACTTCACACCTCCACCAGCAAGGCCATAGGTAACAACACATACTTTATGGGTTTCAGCACCTTAGGCCATTGTTCACCTGATGGCCTATTGAGACTATTGTCCACTTAACAAGCTTATTCAGGCCATTGTTCATTTTATGAGTCTATTTCAGACCAGGGTGACATGAGTTCAAAGTGAACTATAAAATGGAGGACTCACAACTAGCTTTCCTCATACTGACAAAGCTCTTTGGATGAGCAGCAAGACATTTCAGTCTCTCAAGAAAAGAAGTCCAGTTGCCATGACTCAACTTCCAGAGAAAACCTAGCATGGTTTTCAGTGGAAGGGGGGAGCTTTCACAAACAAAGATGACTGTCTTCTCCCACTAACCTATTAGCCCTTTTCCAAGGGCTTGAGGCAATCACTGTCCACACATCTGATTTGTTTGATTCCATTATTTGTTTGCTCCTCTCTTGTTCTCTGACCTTTGGCCAGAGGAGATATGTAAATTTTCTGCTTCCTGACTCTCCATTCACAGTTACATGAATCTCCCTCTCACAGATGGTTGAGAGATCCAAATTTGTTTTTTATCCCTTTAATCTTCTGATAGTAAATGAAGATCAAGTGTAAGTAAAGATCTTTTTCTCTTCTACTTAAGTTACTTGTAGAGTGACATACAAATGCTAGTGACTGTGAGGAAAAAAGGAGCTGAGTGGAAGCTTTGATTTTCAGCTATTCCCCTTCAAGTTTCCCTTGCACTTGAGCTGTTTTCCTGCTTCATGCTCTGCTAAATAAAAGGAATTAGCAAAAAATCTTCAATAAGTTAAATGTTCTTATAATGTCTCCAGTTACTTGTTTCTTTCAAGCGTAAGTCCTAATTTCCTATGACAGTATTCAGACTGTCTACTAATGAAGAGCTCATTTGTTTGGCTGAAATATTAACATGAGTAGGGCAATTAGTTGGGTTGGTGTTAACAGAACAATTGTTTTCTGCCATATTTATTTCTTCCATAAGTGTTATCCAATTATTTCTTTCATTTTATAAGATTGAAGATATTAATTGCTGTTCAGACAAAGTATGTGTGCTTTTCCCACTCATATAACTTTATTAAATTTGTGAAAATTAGTTATTCATTTGGGTGATTATTTCTGATGTTAGAACCCGGACATATTTATTTCTGCATGCTCAGGAATGACCTTTTAATTGCCTAATAGAATTGCTCATGGGCATCTGGAGCAAGACAAATGTTTGATAGTTCCATCCAACAATATGCTGAACTTCTATCAATCAGCTTTTTAAAAATTATACCTCTTGTGAGAGGGCAGTGTCAAACCTCTACCTTAGTTTGGCAAAGGATGGGTGGTGCTGCATACTCAGAACCGGGATGCAAAATGACTTCATGCATAGAGATGGGCACGGAACGGAAATACAGTGTTTCACTTCAGTCTTCATTTCGTTTCATTTCGTTTTATTAAGAACAAATTTTTAAAAAGAATTTTCATCATGAAACAAAACGCTTTGTAAGGCTATAAATAATGGGGAGCTTTCCTTTGTTTATATAACAGGGACCCATTGCCCTAAATCAAAGACCCTAGTTGGGAGTATGTTGTCATCTACATGCTGATGACATGCAGCTCTATCTCTCTTTACCCCTTCTGCAGTGGATGGCTCACAGTTCCTGGAGTGCTCTCTGGTCATGGTTTTGGAATGAACAAAGGTTATCAGGCTGAACCTGAACCAGGACAAGGTGGAGATCCTCTTGTTGGGGGGTGGCTCCCCTGATTGATTGGGTAAGACTGTCCCTAAGCTGGGCAGTGTTGCTCGCCACCCTAAGGACTGGGTGACCAACTTGGGAGTGGTCTTAAACCTGGCTCTTAACACAGAATTTTGGTGGTAGTTTGGTCTGTTTTTTGTCATCTCTGCTGGATTGAACACTTGAACTATGTTTTGTCTGTGAGTTAATCTTAGTCTGAGCAAAGATATAATTATGCGAGATGTTCAGCAGTGAGTAGAGTTTGGTATTGGCTGCTTCAGAATCAATATTAGGGAAATACAAAGCTGAATCAAATCTAGTGCAAAGGCCAGATACAAGCTGAAATCACTATAATATGTGAATGTCTTCCATTTGCACTTCCTTATTCCCACAGCCTCATTATTTTGTACCACATAGCTTGTGCAAAAGCTCTTGATAATGGGAAAGCTTCCTCACTTTTATAGCATGATGGCATTTTATGTCCTCTTTCACTGGAGGAGTCATCTTGTGAGAAGGAGAAAAAGCTCCCAAAGGAAGGTCAAATGAACCATATAGTTCCTGATTCCTTTCGGTTGCAGGACACCACACTTTCTGAAGAGACAAGGAAGAGTGGGATTAAGATATTGGCCCTCCTCCACTCCTTGAGAACAAAGATGAAGAGCCTAGACCTGTAGTGGTGAACTTTTGGCACTCCAGATGTTTTGGACTCCCACAGTCCTTTGTCATTGGCAATACAGGCTTGGAATTCTAAGAGTGGTGGTCCAAAACATATGGAGTGCCAAAGGTTTGCCACCAGTGGCCTAGACTCAAGGCCCTTAGAAGGACTTCAGGGGAGGCATTCTCATGAGTAGAAGAAGCATAGGGCCACCATAAAATCAAAATTGCGGCTTATGGGGAGGAGAGCAAGGCCTTCATAGTCCGCACTCCACACCTAAGTACCGGAGACAATCTCCAGCATCATCACTGTATAAGCTTTTGTTTCTTTCGCACTCAGCGATGAGAACAAATTCTTCAGCTCACTTTGAACATATACCTGCCAAACCCTACTGGAATCTGCACTGCCATTACTGCCTTAGTCTCTTAATTATTTAACTCTATGCTTCACACATCCAACTGTTGATGTCTTAGCTGACTGATTACTGAGGACTGTTGACCTTGGCCTGGCTGCTCCCTCTTGTATATGCTGCTGGTGTTGTTAGAGCATAATTGCCTCTGTACTTTAGTTCTGCGTGACCACTTTCTGTAAGTAGAAACACTCTTAACTGTGCTGCTCTGACACCCTGAGCAGGCTAGTAGCCTGGAAGCAGGTCTATTTTTAATAATGCCATTCCTCAACTGTGAATTTTATAATATTTATTCATTCATTTACTTCATTTCTATTGTAGCATTTCCCCCAAACTGTGTCTTAGAAGTGTCTAAAGCATATAATTAACTCACTAAAATCACAATAAATTACAATATTCAAATATAATTAAACACATACCACTGTGAAAAAGGTATTCAATAGAAAACTTAAAAACCAGTTTAAAACAAACCACAAAACAATAAAGAGAACTGCTCCCACTTTGGACTCAATGTCCAAAGACCAGTTTGAAAAGAGAATTTTTTTTCCTTGTACAACAAAAAGGCTGCTGACATAGCCTTGCTTAGGAGGGTGGCCAGGAGTCTCTGGAAATGCTCTCACTCATGTTCTTATCAAATATATCAAAAGAAGGTCCTCCTCTAAAAATTGTGAATGCGAGGGAGAAAGTAAAACAAACATTTTAGGTGCAAATCACAGGATAATGTGGCACTTTATAATAAAATGATAAAAAGGCAGGGCAACAGTAGAAACATTATGGGTGATTGCCATCAAACATGTCTCTAAACAACTCCATCTTTAGCAGCCTAAAGGGGTCCAGATGAATTTCGACCTGTGAAGTTGGCTCAAGAGTAAAGGTGCCACAGCCAAGAAGGTGCAGCTTCTTATTGATGCTCCTTTGATGTGGCCTTCATTTCTATTGAGGCCCCTTAGACATGCACTGGAACTAGAGATAGGCACGAAACAAATTTTTAGTTTGTTTCATTATTCGTTATTTGTTTCGTTAGCCATCAAAGAAAAACAAAATGAAACGAAACAGAAATTTCCATTTCATTTGCTTTGTTTTTCGTTCCTGGAACTTACATCATCTGAGGAGTGGAGTCCTCCAGCAGTTCCCCTTCTCTTCTGCTGGAACTCCTGTCCCTGGGTGCTAGGAAGCCAGTGCCTCTCAGCTATGGAAAAACAACAACAACAATAATATTAATAAAAAACAAGCACCAACCGAGCCAGGAGTCACGTGGTCAGCCCAATAAATTAAAGAAAAAAATACATAAAATAAAAATAGCACCAACCCGGCCCCGGGGGCTGTGTGGTCGACGCTGGAAAATGTAAAAAAAAATAATTAAAAAATGGTGTAAAATGTTTAAAAAAATTGAAAAATGGTGCCCGCAAGTGGGGTGGGAGGAAGCAAGAAGTACTGGCTCCAAGCCAGCACCTCTCAGCTGTGGGGGAAAAGCCCCCTGCATTGGGGACTTTTTTAAAAAAATCAAGCTGTAAAAAAAAATCTCAGCTGTTAAAAAAAAGCCCTGGGAAAAATAAAAATAAAATACGATAAAATAAAATAAAATAAAAAAGCACCAACCCGGCTTGGGAGCAGCACAGAAACAAAAAGTTAAAAAACGTTTTTAAAGAACCCAAATGAAACAAAATGAAATATGAAATGATTTTTTTTAAAAAAAATATTTTCGTATTAACAAAACAAAATGGGGGGAAGAAAAGAATAATGAAATGAAACGCCATTTTGGCATTTCCTGCCCATCTCTAACTGGAACATCCTTATGTACTCCAATTCTTCCATCTTTCTCTCAAGTCATCCTTTAAATTTTCTCTTATGAAAGGCTTTTAAGTATTGCTTACTTTATAAAGAAGATTTTAAGTATTCTATATATTTTTAAAAAACATCTAAATACCTGTTAAAAATGAAAATTTCTCACAGACATAAAACTTATTTTCATTTATGGTGGGAATGTGAAATTGTTCAAAAGTTTTGGCAAGAGATTTTTGAGGTGATAAGAGAGATACTACAAAATGATATTAAATGTGTACCTGAAATTGCATTGTTATCATTACCATCCATCAATGAATATGATGCGAAAACTAGAGAACTAATAGCTAACTTTATGACAGCTGCAAGGTTGATTATTGCCAGAAACTGGAAACTTAAATCAGACCTCAAAATTACCGAATGGTATAAGGAAGTGTGGGATATAGCACTAAATGATAAATTGTCTTGCAATATAAAAGTTTTGCGAGGAGAAATGAAAAAAGATATCTTCTATGATGTTTGGGGGAAATTTATTGATCATGTGTTATTAAAAGGAAAAGGGATACAACCAACTTATAATCTAACACAGTTCTGGTGTAAAGGACCTCAAGAAGCTTACTAAAAAAAGAAGTAGAAGAAGAAAGAGAAGATGCAAGAATACTGGACGGTTTCTTGGGGATGGGGGGCACTTTGTATTGTGTATGATAGTCTTTTTTTTTAACATATATATATAATTGTGTATTATTGTTATTTGTGTGTTTTCCTTATGTTTATTTAATAAAATTTATAAAAAAAGGGAAAAAATAAACCTGAATTTCAAGTATTGCAGAACACATGTCAACTAATGTTATGGTTCCCTTTAATTTTGTAAAAAATACATTGTAAATACTTTAGAACAGGCTTCCCAAATTTGGGTCCCAGATGTTCATCAACTAAAACTCCCAGAAACTTTTGTCACTAGCTCTACTGGCCAGGTTTTCTGAGAGTTGTAGTCCAAGGACATCAGGAAATGCAAGGTTAGGAACTAGAGATGGGCAGAACTCAGAACAATGGTTGTTCTGCTTCCCGCCCTCGGTGGTAGGCTGTGAGATGAGGGGGGGGGGGTAGCTTTTAGCTCAACAAACATAGAAGAAGAAGGGATAAAATGGTTTATTCCATGGGATTCCAACTTACAGGTTGTAGCAGATTCTTCATGAAATGCATCAGGTCTCCTTAGCCTACATTTCTCTTTCTGTCTGTAAAAACAAGGTGGCATCTTCCCTGGCGTTCCGCATGTGTGTTGCCACTGTCAGAGAAGGGTTAATAAAGCATGCAAATATGTGCTAGGACCCACATGCAATAGATGTCCTGACGAATCAGAGCTATTTTCTAGGCTGCAACCTAAAACTACAATTCCCATAATTCTTGAGCTTAAAGGAAAATTCCCTATTCTCACTGCTGGGGCAGAACAATGGTGATTCATTTCCATTCATGATTCATCAAGGTTGATGAATCACAAACAATGAATTTACAAATTTTCATCTGACAAATTGATGAATTGATTTTTGATTCATTTTTGCCTTTAAAACTGTATAAAGTGACTCTCTAGACACCTAGAGGTAGAAAAATGACAGAGAAGCAACACTTACCCTCCTCTTCAAGCCCTGTATATTTGGCCAATACTGGTTTTCCCTCCCTGTCTCTCTTCCTTCACTTTTCAAAGAACCCCACCAAGGGAAGTGCCCCTGTGGCATCCAGAGACACCAACATTTCAGAGAAACGTCCCCTGACTCTCCTCTACAATCCCTCCAAGGTTGATGAAGAGTGGATTTTGGAATTCCTAGTTATGTACCTGCAAAATGGGTCCCCCAAGAAATTGTCCTTTAGCAGCTGGCTTGGGGAAAACTCAATGCTGCTCACTAAACACAAAAAGCTTATATAGGAGGGTCAGGGGAAGCTTCTCTGAGATTCGAGTGTTTCTAGATGTTGGGGGGGGGGGATTTTATAACCTGACAAATAAAACATTGATAAAATTTCATTGATTCATATTTGTTGGGGGGGGTATTGGTTCAGATGAATACACATTGATGAATGAGCAATTTTTGATTATATTTGCATTCTTGTTGGGGGCCACTGCCGTACAGGACCCTCAAGCCTTAATCTAGCTTTGCTGGAAATAACACAATATACATCAAGCCTTCCTTGCCTCTAGTTCCAGTCTAGAGTTATACTGACATGGAGAGCTATAGCGTTTATACACGACCCCTAAACTCTGGGGCAAATGGCTTAAAAATGTTTCCCCACCAGCTCCAGAGTTTACAGGAAATTAAGTGCAACCCCGCCCACCTAAGCGCGACCCAGCACACTTTTCAGGTACCCGCTCTTGGGAGGTGAAAATTCTTTGATGTGGATGTGCCGGGCTCTCCTCGCTTCTTTTTGTTGTTCTTTGCCTCCTGCCCCTTTAAGAGAAGGAATCAGGAAGTGACGGGGCTCGGAGCAGCTTCCACCGGCACCAGGAGGTAAGCCTTTATTCTTTTGTCCCTTTTTTCCCTTCCTCCCCTCATGCAGACAGGAGCAAGGAAGTGCGGAGGGGTGAGGACGGAGGAACAGCAATGAACCCCAAAGATCTCTGGTCCGAATTTAAGGGGCCAGCGGATCTTAGGGGTCGTGTGAAAAGGCCCCTACTGATTAACTTAATAGATTCTTCCATGGGTAGATAGGATGTTGATAAGAAGGGGTGAAAAACCTTGCTATCACAACTGGACATCACAGCTATCATTTCTATATAGCAGCTAATATGAGAGTCCGTGGTTCCCTCCTTCCCTCTCTCCTTCCCTCTCTCCTTCCCTCTCTTCCTTCCCTCCTTCTTTCCTTCCACTTTTTGAACCTTGTGTGTGTGTGTGTGTGTGTGTGTGTGTGTGTGTGTGCGCGCGCGGGTGCGTGCGCGCGTGCATGCGTGCATGTGCGTGTGCGTGCGCGTGCGTGTACTGTTTCATTTTTGTCTCACTTTGTTCACCAGACAAAATACTAATGCTAAAGGTTAACACTCATGAGAAATATTTTGATGAAGCAATCGAAACCCTAAAGCAGCAACATACTTTTCTGTTTATTTCCCTACTGAAACAAAATAATGAGACAAGAAAATGTATCATGCCTTTTCCTGACAGTAATAAAGGCAGTTTCACAACAAGGGCAGCTTCTGTTGCCTCTAGAGATAAAGATTCTTCCCTTGTCTTTCTGTTTATTTGCAGATATCCAAATTAGCCCCTTGTTAACTACTAAGTAAGAAGCTTAGCAGGTACAACTCCTTGCTTTTAAAAACAGTCCTCACTGGTATTCATATTATCCAACATCTCACATCTTAAAATGAGAGGCATTATTCTACATGAGAGTCTAAATGGGTCTTAGTAATTCAGCTCCAGAATCCAATGGGAGGATTAAAGGACCATCACTCAAGAAACAACATAGCACTAGGCAACATAGAAATTTATGCAGCATTAGGCATCTCAAGAAAATGAGACAAAAGGTAGACCTTCCCTTAGCAGTAAACCAAACTTTACAAACAGTAATCAAGTCTGTAAATTTATTGACAATGCTATTTCAAATTTAAACCACAGCTGGAAATACCTTTGCTATAATGAAGCACAATAACAATCGTGTGCCATCAGGTCAATTATAATAATAATGTGTTGTCAAGTCAGTTCTGGCTTATGGTGATCTTTTTCAGGGTCTTCTTGGTAGCCAGTCCTCAGAATTGCTTTACTCGGCCCTTCTTCTAGGGATGTCCTGATACTGTAAGAGGCTGGTTCCTGCCACTGGAGGCACTTTGGGGAATGGAACTCCAAGCCTCTGGTTCCACAGCCAGCTGAATTATCCAGTCAGCTAAGGGCGCTTTTACATGACCTCTAAAATCCGCTGGCAACTTAAATTCGGACCAGAGATCGTGGGGTTTTGTTCTGCTTCCTGTGTTCCCACCCTTACTCACTCCATTGCTCCTGTCTGTGGTGAGGGGAGGGAGAAAAAAGTGCAGGCTCACCTCCGCTCACCTCCGTCTGCCATCGGAGCAGCCCCATAGGCCACGTGTTAAAGGGGCGGCAGGGACAACAAAACAAACAGTAGGCGAGGAGAACCCGGCATCCACAGCTGTACAATCCGCATCGGAATTTTTTTTACCTCCGGAGACCAGGTACAGTGGAACCCTTGTATAACAAACGGTTTGTATAACATAAAATCTGTACAACATAAAAAATTCCAGAGATAAGGGAAATTTGCTTAACATAATAGCCTATGGGTCAAATCCATACAACATAAAAATGGTTGTGATTAGGAATTACTCAATTTTCAATGCATTCCTATGGGAAACGTATAAAGGAAAATTTGCTTAACAGAATTTCATTTGGAATGCATTAATTCCTTTATACAAGGCACCACTGTACTTGTAAAATGTGCTGGGGTGCACTTAGGTGGGCATAGTCGTAATTAATTTTTTTAAAAGCCCAGAGCTGGTGGGAAAACAATTTTAAGCTCCGCATCTGGGAGCCCTTTGCATCGGATTTTAGGAGTTGTGTAAAAGCAGCCTAAGTCAATTTATACATCACCCGAAAGGAGATGCATGTGAAACACTGGCTCATATAAAATAACATATGATTATTTACAAGTCCAGAAGAAAGCATAGAAAAAATAGTACTGATCTAATAGTATAAACAAGATTTCAATATATCTGACTTCACCAGGAATGATACTGATCAAGTGAACAGAGTCTTGTATCCTGGTACTAAATGTGGGAGGCTAAATTCAGGGGCCCTGATCTTCCTCACCATTTTTAATCTTTAAGTCAGATTTTTTGTATTCCACCAATCAAAGCAAAATCATCTTTACAAAAAAAAGTGGGGAGGGAGTTGACTTCTGGTAGCCCTACAAATGGAAGACTGTCTTACCTGAAAGAGGGCATATGACCAACCTAAGAAGTTTAGAGGGAGCTTCTAAAGGTGGATGCAAATTGAACCCCCTCCTCCAGATATCTTTATACACTGCACAACATCATAATTTGGAGCTGACTCCATCCAAAATCAAATTCATTGTGATGACATCTAGTTGCTGCTAAGAGAGGATTGAGGAGCCATAGAAGAAGAGAAACATAGGAGTAGGCCAGGTTAGAGAGTGAAGCTCAGACTGGGGTGGTCTTAATGCCTTCTACACATGTTGGTGGACCTTTTCCAAGCATAGTGGACAGTCACTCTGAAAGATCTTCATGCCCAGCTGCTTTCCATTGTTCATTACTTGCTTTCATTTTTCACAACCCATCCCAACTTTTCTTCTTCTGCTGCTCTAGTGTGCAAAATCAGAAAGCCTCCTGTTTTCTCAAATGATCAGAACTTCTCATGCTGCACCTATGTTGTAGGGAACAGTTTAATAGCTTTGGATTCCATATTGCTTAGGCAATATAGCAAATTAATGAACGGATATTGTTACCCTCGTTTGTGAACATGCAACAATATTATTTTAAACAGTCAAGTATGAGCTGCTAGTTCTATGAAATTTTCAAGTAAGGATGTGTTATTTGTGAAATGTTTGTAACTTGTATATACAGAGCAAACCATCTATACATTCTCTAATTTAAAAATAATGTGTGGAGATGTCTTTTTGTGGTGTTCAAGTGAGGTGGTTTGAGACCTAGCTCTCTTCCTCCCAAAGCAGATTTCCACAGAAAATTGTGTGTGTGTGTGTGTGTGTGTGTGTGTGTGTTAGATTTCTTCTCGCCTCCACCCCATCAAAACACCATGATGAGCCACCGATAGTAAGGTCATTTGGTTTATAGAGGATGAACCAAAGAGCATTAATATCTGTGGCTTATCATGGTGTTTTGTCCATTTAAAACTTGTTGAGATGGGAAGTACTTTGCGATTATGGCTATTACTGCTCATCTGTGATATGTTCACGCAGCACCTTCCTCAGAAATGTGAGCAATGACATTCATGGTTGTGCTGGTAATTTCTCTTCTGCCTATGATTTGACTGAAGAGTCATTATCATATCAGGAGGATGCATCAGTCAAAAACAAATATAAAACTGCAACTTTCTCTCACATATCTATAAATTAGATATGCCAAGTAGTCCTGGTGAGGAAGGATATAAAATATAATTCTAGTATATCAGATTGATTGGTCAAGTCTTTCCAAAGCAGGCTGTCCACAAAATGAGAAAGAGAAGGTTCAGTGTTCACAAGATGGCTGTACATAAAATTATTTGAAGATATGAGGATCCCAAATCCGAAGATCCAGGAAGCAGAAACGAAAGCAAAATGGTCTCATATGAAACCAAGGAGGACATGGCATCAAGAATAAAAACCTCTAATCTGTTTGTTGCCTTACAGCTGAAGGACACCGATAATATATCTCTTCAGCAGTCACTGTTAACAGCTGGCCACAGTATTCCAGAAAGTAAGACAGCCCATGAAGTGCAAAGGGCTAGACATTAACTAGTAGTAAAAATTCAATGTCATCAGCTCTGTATCACTTTATACTAGACAATAAGTAATTAAGGAATAGGTATTAGATATAAGTTTAGCATAACTGCATAAATGCATGTGAAAAGAATGGAATATAGATAACAATGGATTCAGGGGGGTAATAATGGTTTATTATAGGTATATTACTGAGAATTTGTTATATTTACTTAAATTATATGGGTAGAGTGGGTATTTGGGCTGGAGTTAACTTTACATAGGGGTGGAACTAACCCCTAGCCCCACAGCATCCCCATTGGCACAGTTCTCTTATGGGCTGGAGATTCGTTCTCAGTGCCATTGAGGGATAAGTTTGGGGAGAATGGGAGGGGGGAGGTTTGTATGGGAAAAGAGGGAGGGGGAGGGAGATGGGTATGCACAAGACAATCCAAATTGGTAATGATATATCATAAGCTATACAAGATTAACTACACTGCTTTAATGTGTAAAAATCGTCAGAGGTTTATTTGGAGGTTCGATTTTTCTGAGAAAGACATGTTGGAGGGACTTAACATAATTTCTTATAACACCAACAGGTTTGGTTCCCCTCTGAAAAAACACAGAGTTATACGAACTATACAGAAATTGGGAGGGGATATTATTCTGTTACAAGAAACACATCAGAGAAAGCAGGTGGAAACCATTATTAGACACCCAATTTTAAGTGATCAATACATTGCCAATGGAATAAATACAGCCAGAGGCATGGCCATAATCCTCAGAAAAAATTCAAAATTTGAAGTACAGTGGTCCCCCACCCTTTCGTGGTTCACATACTGTAGTCCTGCTATATTGCAGGACTGCATTACCCTGAAAGGACATGAGGGAAAGGGGAGCCATTCTGCGCTCTCACCTCCCCTCCCCTCGGGGGTGCGGGTGAGCAGTGTGTGATGTTTAAAGGGCTCTTGGCCATGGAGACAAGCTCTTGTCTCTGCAGCCAGGAGCCCTTTCCAAAGATCGCTCACCGCCACCCGCTCTCCCCAAGGCAGCTCTGGGCAGCGCACGGCGGCACCTGGGAATCGGATCTCCCAATGACGATGCCATGCACTGCCCAGAGCCGGCTCTGCGCAGCATGTGCCGGCAGTGGGGGGATTAGATCCCCCAACGTCACTGGCACACACTGCTCCGAGGCAGCTCTGGGCAGTGCGGGCAGGCGGTGGGGGGGATGAGATCCCCCAATGCCACTGGTGCATGCTGCTCTCAGGCAGCTCTGGGCAGTGCGCGGCAGCAGCGCCCCTCGCCCCCAGGCCCCACCCAACCTGCATCCACATATTGCAGATATTCAGTTATCATGGGTTGGGTGGGTCCCTAACCCCCGTGATTGGCAGAGGGTTACTGTATATGATTCATTAAAATACCCTGATGGTCGATATATTATAGTGAGAGGGAAATTAGCCCTTGGTCTAGATGGGTGGTATAAAAGTCAAATAAATAAATAAATAAATAAATAAATAAATAAATAAATAAATAAA
>JAHTLZ010003547.1:6458002-6477422 GCA_023846285.1 Phrynocephalus versicolor | reverse complement strand
AAATAAATAAATAAATAAATAAATAAATAAATAAATAAATAAATAAATAAAAGAGAACAGATTATTCACAATTGGGTCCTATTATGTCCCTAATTCTAAACAAGCAGGTTTTTTGCAAACTCTTCTAAGATGGTTCAAAGATTTTGCCTAGGGGGAAAGTTATTATAGGAGGAGATACAAACTGCATTTTAAACTAGAAGCTGGACACAGCTTCTAGAAACAGAAAGTTAATAAGCAATGGAATTAAAATAAATAAAATGATTAGGAAAGCAGGGCTAATAGATGGCTGGAGATACTTGAATTCAAAAGAGAAGGATTTTACATTTCTCTCAATTAATATGTCCTATTCTAGAGTAGACCATATTTTTATTTCAAACACATTAGCAGCCCTCTTGGAGAGAATATACTTTGATTAAATTATAACTGCTGATCATACACCAATTAAAGTTTCTTAGACTAATAATGTACAGACAAAACCAATAATATGGAGATTAAGTTCAAATATCTGTTTAAATACAGAGATTACAGGGAGAATAAAAGAGGATATAAAAACCTTCTATGAACTGAATGATATAGAAAGGATGAGACCATCAATATTATGGGATATTCTGAAAGCATTTCTTAGAGGAAAATTTATTATGGAAGGATCTAGGATATCTAGTAGTAGATAAGCGGGATATAAATACAAAAATAAATAAATAAATAAATAAATAAAAAGAAAAGAAATAAGCTACAAGAACAGATAGAAAATAAAATAAAGGAATTATCAGAATGTCATAAGAAAAGTAAATCAAAGGAAATTTTAATGGAGCTAAAAAGAGTTAGATGTGAAGTAGAGGCTTTAGAGATATGTAGAATGCAAACAATGGTAAATTATTTAAAAAGAAATTATTATGAGTATGGAAATAAAAATACTAAATTGTTATCACATGCAGTTAAGGAAAAAGCTATTAAAGGGGGATGATAGAAATTCCTAATTCATGCAAAACAGCTAGCATAATAACCATATTAAAACCAGAGAAGGACCCTCAGGACCTAGCTTCATATAGACCTATAACTCTGCAAAATCAGGATCAAAAGATTTTTTTCAACAATACTGGCTAAAAGGATAAGTAGTTTTATTAATACAATAACTATGTTCATGGGGACCAGTATGGATTCATGCCTACTAAACAGATGCAGGACATAACCCACAGAGTATTAAATGTTATACACGTAGCAAATAAAAACAGAAGGAAGCTTGCAATACTCTCACTGGATGCACTCAAGGCCTTTGACAGAGTGGATTGGATTTATATGTTAGAATGAAGGAAGGAAATGAACATGGGGGAAATTTTGTTCATGTGTTAAGAAAATTATATGTAGAAATGAGAGCAACAGTACTGATCAATGTAACAGAATCTGAAAATTTCCAAATACACAGAGAAACTGGACAAGGAGACCCATTGTCCCCATTAATTTTTGCATTAGTAATGGAACCATTAGCTGCACAAATGAGAGGGAATGAAAATATTAAGGGACTAGAATTTAAGAATAGAAATCATAAAATAAATTTATACGCTGCTGATATGCTTTTGTTCTTGGAAGACCCACTTAAAAGCATTTTTTGTTGTTGTTGTTCAGTCATTCAGTCGTGTCTGACTCTTCGTGACCCCATGGACCAGAGCTCGCCAGGCCTTCCTGTCTTCCACTGCCACCCGGAATTTGGTCAAATCCATATTGGTTCGTTTCAATGGCACCGTCCAACCATCTCATTCTCTGCCATCCCCTTTTCCTTTTGCCTTCAATCTTTCCCAACATCAGGGACATTTCCAAGGAGGTCCCTCTCCTCATGAGGTGGCCAAAGTACTGGAGCCTCAGCTTCAAAATCTGTCCTTCCAGTGAACATTTAGGGTTGATTTCTTTCAGAATGGATAGGTTTGATCTCCTTGCAGTCCAGGGGACTCTCAAGTCTCTCCTCCAGCATCACAGCTCAAAAGTGACAATTCTGCGGCAATCAGCCTTTTTTATACTCTAGCTCTCAGTTCCATACATCACTACTGGATAAACCATAGCTTTGACTATCTGGACCTTAGTTGGTAAAGTGATGTCTCAGCTCTTTAAGATGCTGCCAAGGTTTGCCATAGCTTTCCTCCTAAGAAGCAGCCATCAGTTAATTTTGTTGCTGCGGTTGCCATCTGCAGTGATCAAGGAGCCCAAGAAAATAAACTCTTTCATTGCCTCCATTTATTCTCCTTCTATTTGCCAGGAGGTGATGGGACCAGTGGCCATGATCTTAGTTTCATTATGTTCAGCTTCTGCCCATTTTTTCACTCTCCTCTTTCATCCTCATTAAGAGGTTCTTTAATTCCTCCTCACTCTCTGCTATTAGAGTAGTATCATCTGTGTATCTGAGGTTGTTGATATTTTTACCAGCAATCTTAATTCCAGCTTGTGATTCATCCAGATCTGCCTTTTGCATGATGTACTCTGCATATAAGTTAAATAGGCAAGGTGACAGTATACAGCCTTGTCGTACTCCTTTCCCAATTTTAATCCAGTCAGTTGTTCCATATCCTATTCTGACTGTTGCTGTTTGTCCCACATATAGATTTCTTAGGAGACAAATAAGGTGGTCAGGCACTCCCATTCCTTTAAGAACTTGAACAATTACGAGAATATAGAGTCTACACGGGTTTAAAAATTAATTATCAAAAATCTAAACTTTTCTGTCTTAACTTTTCTATCACAGAGCAAAAGGAAATCCAAAGGATGTCAAATTTAGACCTATGTTACTCAACCTTTAAATATCTTGGAATTTGGATAACAAAAAATACAAATAAATTTATAGAATTTTTAAAAAATTGTTCATATTTGTCAAGGAAAAAAATGACGAGTTGGAAAAAAATTAAACTTATCTCTATTAGGGAGAATTGAAGTGGTGACAGAACATATTTTACCCACATTCTTGTTCTTATATCAAAATATACCTTTTCAACCTGACATAAAGAAAATGGATTTGGTGCAGATGTCTAGAAAATTTTATTTCGGGCAAAGGAAAAAGTTTAAGATTTGTTGACAGTATTAAGTATAGTGAAAGTGCAAAAGGAGGTTTGGCTATACCACAATTACTAAAATATTATGAAGCTGTTCAAATCACTCAAATGTCCAAATTTATACAGGTGAAGAATATACCTGATTGGGTTAAGATGGAAGGAGGGGGAGAGGAAAGTATAATGAATGAATATGCTTTTACAACAAACCAACTTAAGTGTGACCAAACCCAGAATTTATATAATTTTGAAACATTAAACATATGGAAAAAGCATATAGGAATCTTAGCTCCTCCCAAATCACCCCTCTGTCCCATCATGGATCACCCTAATTTTAAGTCTCAAGAGAAATTTGAACAATTTAGGGACAAGGCCCCAATAGACTACTAACAGAGTTTGAACAATGTTGTGTTGAAAAAGATAAAAAGATAAATAAGGGATTAACTTCAATAATATATAAATGTATTATAGACAAAGAATTTACCAAAGGTTTAGGGTCTAAAATTGTCTGGGAAACAAACAGTCCTATACCAAATGAAGTATGGGCAAGGATTTCGACCGGGTACCCTTATAAAGCAATCTCAGCAAAAGCTAAGGAAACAGTTTGAAAGATAGTACACAGATGGTACTTCTTCCCCACAAAATTGGATAAAATTAATAGAAGGATCTCTGATGCATGTTGGCGTAATTGCAGGTGTAAAGGTTCTTTAGAGCATATGTGGTTGGCATGTCCAAATATAGAGACATTTTGGAATAACATAATTAACTGGATAGAGAAATTAACTAAACAGAAAATAGTTCCAAATGAAATGTTGTTATTATTCTCATTATTTACTGGGGAGAATGAAAAACTAGCTAATAAAGAATTAATAGCAATTCTTATAGGTGTGTCTAGAAGAGAGACTACTCACGGTTGGAAATATGCCCAGGATCTCTCACTCACAAAATTTGGAAACCAAATATGGGAAGTTGCAGTTATGGCAAAACTGACTAGTAGGTTTAAACTATACAGGGGAGAGATAAAACATGATAAATTTCTGAATATATGGCAACCTCTATTAACCTCAGATGTTATACAAAATACTAAATTGCATAAATCAGAATATGGATTGGACTGTTGGATAGTTTAAGAATGTTTAATTTGTTGTGTTTTTCGGTATTGTTTGTATAATAAGCTTAGATGTATTACCTTAAGTGGATTGTTAATAAAAAAATTTTAAAAAAAAAGAAAGGCAAAGGGGAATTTAAAAAAAACAAGATGGCTGTGCCTAAACAGACTTCTAAGAAGAGCTGCATGTCCTGGAATTAAAGAGATGAGGAATTAAAAGAGAGGCACCTACCTGCTTAATGACATCAGGAATGTCCAGAGATAAACTAAAAATAACTTGTTTGTTAATTTGTTACTCATTTTAAAAAATAGCCAGAAGTCTTAAATTATATTCTTGTTTCAGCAGCATTTTGCCATGTTTAAGTTCACAAAAAACTTTACACATAATATTCAAAATATAATTCTTGCCTTTCATGTATGTTTACTATAACTCTGGTCATTCTTTATAGAATTTTGCCTAATTTATGCATTTTGAAAAGCAGTCACCTTTGAAATATGGTAGTCATCTTCAGAATGTAGTAGTTTTATAACTTTTTCAATAACATATCTACCTTGTACATTTTTAAGAAATGTATATAATTTAAACATTCGAAAACTCAATTTTCCATATTCAAAGAAACATGAACACAGAAAAATAATTATATTTTGATTCACGTATAGAGTCAGAAATGCTTATTAGGAAAGTTTGTAGAATAATGCAATTTTTCTATTCTTCTCCAAGTCCCCCCCTCCCCCATGGCTTCAAAATTTCTAGAAATGTTACATCTCTACACACATACCCCATTTATTTATTTATGTATTTATTTATTTATTTATTTATTTATTTATTTATACATTTGCATACCACCCATCTTCCAAAGGAACTCCAGGAGGTTTCCAACATTACAAAAAAAGAGTAATTCAGCAATATATATATAAAAAAAGAATCATCACAAAAGTAAACAAAACAACTAAAATAGATGTGTAACACACTCTATGTGGGCTACCAATGGAAAGTATCAGGAAACTTCAGTGGGTCCAAAAGGCAGCAGCCAAATTGCCAATTGGGGCTGGTTACAGGAATCACATAACACCCCTGTTACAGCAGCTCCACTGGCTGCCAGTACATTTTGTGGAACAATTCAGAGTTCTGAATTTAACCGATGAAGCCCGTAAATGGCCTGGGCCCAAACTCAAAGACCACCTCTCCCATTATGAGCTAGATCGGATGCTAAGATAATCAGAAGAGTCATTTATCTCAGTCCCACCACTTTTACTTACGTATTTAGTGGAAACATGGGAGGGGGCCTTCCCTCGATCACTAGCTACCTGTTATGTGATTTTTAGATAGATTGCTATGCGTGACTGGATTTTTATGTAGTACTTGTGATTTCCTTTTTTGTGTTTTCCATTTCTCAGAATGGCATTTTTCCTTTCTATATTCATATACTTATAGTTCTTAGCATTAACATTGGCTTTCCATGATGTAAGATCCCTTTTGGCATTCATTGTTGTCAGCTTTAAATATTGTCTTTAACGTTGTTAACTGTTCTATGCCCATTGTTTTCAATTTTAAATATCGCCTTTCAATGTTGCAAGCCGCCTTGTGTCCTTTTTCAAGGACAAAGCCAGGATACAAATATTTTATTTTAAATAAATAAACAAATTCACCTCTAGGTTTTGGTGCCTTCTGCGGTTTGGTGCCCTAGGGCAAAGTCCCACTTGCTCCACCCTAGCTATTGTTTTCCTTGATACATAGTATATAGCAAGCTGATTGTCTGACATGTCTGTAAGAATCAGGTTAGGCAGAGATGCTGCATTTTCTCCCTTGGGTTACAATTATTGAAAGATGAACAGAAATTTGACAAGCAGATTTTTTAAAAACAATAGTTTCTTCTGCTTCACCTGCTGTGGTCAGTGGCCTTGCTGGTTAGGAGATTCTGAGATTACTTTCAAGCTGAAAAAACTCATTTCCCAAGAGCTGAGGAGATGAACTGAGCATGCCAATTAAAGTGGCAAGCTTTCCATCGGGCTCAGTATATAAGCATCCTTCTACGATGCTATTGAACTAAAAGAATTGCTAATGAAATTAAATAACAGCCATGAATTCTGGGGGGGAAAGCCACATCTGGGTTAGTATAACATTTTCCTTGGGCAATAGTGGATTAAGGAATCCTTTTCTGTGAATATCATGTCCTCAAAACCACCGAACAGTGGGTACTTATAAAGAGTGTCTTTTTATCTGTTAATTGGCAGAAGTTCAGGAGAAGTGGAATACATTTACTTGGCGAGATGAGAATAAGCATGAGTAAAGAGCTATAAATTTACATTTGACACAGACAATTTTTAAAGTGCCAGACTATATGCTTCTCTTCTCATACATCATGTTTAATTATACTGCAGCATCAGCCATAGAGTTCTTCATTTTTAGTGAGCTGTATTTGCTTGGTTTCTTGAGAAAAGGCACAGGGTCAGCATGCACAACCCAACTGATTGGTTTAGAATTAAGTCTGAATGGACCCTTAAAAAGTATAGCATGTGCCAAAGGAACTACATCATTCATCTTTATAATGAATCACAGGAGCTGCCCCAAATATGTTCAGTGGCAAAGCCAACTGAAACTGAACGGAGATCTAGCCATAGAAGTAGCCACATGATTATATGTGACACTGGAGGAAACATACTGATTGTTTGATTCACTGCATGTTGATATTTACATGCATGCTTCTGCACTCAGGTTCAGTTTTTTGCTTTTGGGTTAGGATTCTTTTGTTTTTTGGTCCAAAGCTATAATGCTGAGTCTATATGAAATTTGGAGGATGGTGCTGCATCAGTCTATCCAGTCTCACCCTCAGTGGCCAACCAGTTGTTTGTGAGATGACCATCAAAAGAATATGGGAGAAACTGCCTTCTTAGTTTTACCCCCAAATACTTTGAGCATGGTAAGATCAAGAAAGGGCAGAATTCCTTGTTACAGATTTCTTTGTTTCTTTTTGATGAGAGACATGGCAAATGTGTTTCAGGTGGTTTTGTCGTTTGTTTATAGCTTGAATTATTTCAGACAGCACCTACTGTACATAACCTGGCACTGGAAAGTTCTAGTGAAAAATATTAAAATAAGAAATCATCTTTGTATTACTTAAACATACAATGTGTAGAAAACAAATTATTTTAAAATGTTTTACATCAACATTTATGTAATGTGCATCTCATTATTTCCCTTATTGTCTTCACAAAATCAGAGTGATATTTTTATGATATCTAACAGGGCATTCTTTATAAGTCACCAAACATTCAAGACCCCAAGAGATACAGTTTTCCCAAGTATATTCTAGTTTATCTTCTGTTCCTGATAAGTGATATACACCCAATTCAGTTCAGGGCTGGATTGGTTATTATAATTTGATTCTAAAATGAAAAAAGATATATTAACATCTTTTCAATCAAATGCAGGATGGCAGATTTATGGTGACTGGCACAGCTGGTATTTTGTTCCCAGAGATGAATTAGAGAACAAACCATTCTTGAATCTAAATGTAAAAAGTTTGAAAGATAGGCCCTGAGTGAAAAAGAGACTAATATGATGTATAATGAATAGAGTGATGGGCTAGGTTCAAATTCAGAAAGCCACTAGGTAGGGTGGAGCTGCCACTGGTAAAACCCCTCCTTAAATATGTCACATATCTTGAAAGCCCTATGAGGATCACTGTAAGTCAGATATGAATTGATGATACATAAGATGCAGATTTGTAAAACTCGGAAAGTCCCTTTTTAGACTATAGCTCCCAGAATCCCATAGCTGTTGTCTGACTTACTTCTCCACTAGCTATATCTGACAGCCCCTCTCTTTGACCTCCAACTCATGTCCCTTCTGCCACTTTTTCATTCTATTTTTCCATTTCTTTACCATTCAATTAATCATGTTTGCCTTGATCAGCCATTTTGCTAGCTTTTCCTTCTTGACTAAGATCAGGAAAGTCATGGATATACAGGAATGTGTTCTCTGTCTGTCTGTCTGTCTGTCTGTCTGTCTGTCTGTCTGTCAGTCAGTCTCTGTGTCTGTCTCTGTCTCTGTCTCTCTCTCTGTCTCTGTCTCTGTCTCTGTCTCTCTCTCTCTCTCTCTCTCTCTCTCTCTCTCTCTCTGTGTGTGTGTGTGTGTGTTCAGATGGCATTCTATCAAATACAAATTTTAGATGCTTTCATGCTGCTCTGAAGCAGGACTAATTATGTATTGTATAAAATACCTAGGTTGGAGGAGGGGGTATGAAGAAAAGCAAATTGCATTGTAATGGAACACTCTGGAGTAGCCTCTGCATTTAGTAAATAGCCCATTCTGTTTTAAATATTGTTTCTAAATCCACATGTCTTCCTCTCAAAACTCTTGAGTACAGAATAATAGAAGAAAAATAAGCAACAAGTCTTGCAATCGGTTTTTTGAAATGATATAATCAGCCATGACAATTTTCACGTAATGATCAAATTTGGGTTCCAAAATTGTTTATCAAGGAACAGAACTAGAGAACAGTGTGTGTGAACAGCATAAGAAATAGAACTGTCTTATTGTTTGATTGAAACCTTCATATCTGAAATGCATTATGCATTATCCATTTTGAAACTAATCATTAATTCTTCATGTATGAATTATTTATCCTGTTCTGATAGTGGTGGTTTGTTCAGTTCTGTAGAATGAGAGGAGGAGAACAGCATACTTAAAGGAAATGCTTATATTCTGTGCTGAAATGAACATTACATTCCCTCAGCCTCCCCACAAAAAAGAGAAGATGCAAATAGATAACAGAAGGATAGACAGATTTGTAGGGAAAGGTGGTGAGGGAAAATCTTTATGCCATAACTAGAGATGGGCACGACCAGAAAAAATTACTTTTTCCAGTTGTCGTTTGTCGGGACGGGTCCGTTTCGGGTTGTTTCCGTTTGTCGTGAAATTTTTCAAAAATTTGTTGTTCCGTTTGTTGTTTGGTCGTTTGTTGTTTCCGCCGCGATTTAGCACGATTTGCCGTCCCAGTGAGCATGGGGGCGTCCCGCAATCAGGGCTGGCGCTGGGTGTTTTTGCGCCCTAGGCGGCGGGCGGGTGGGGGGTGGGCGGCGGTGGGGGGGCATGGGCAGGTGGCGACAGCGGCAGGGGGGAGGCGCGGGGGAGCGAGCAGGCAGGCGGGGGCAGGCGGCAGGGGGGAGGTGTGGGCGGGCGGCGGTGGCGGGGCGCCATGGGTGGGGCGGCGACAGTGGCAGGGGGAGGCGTGGGTGGGCGAGCGGGGAGCCAGTGGCCGCAGGCGGGCGAGTGGGCAGGCGGCGGCGTGGGCGGGCGGGCGACATCCAGAAGTGTCAGTCAAAACCTGGCCATGCCATTGGTGGAATGGTTCAAAAAATTTGCATGGTCCCATCCCATGCCCAGCCCACATGGGCAGGTCTAAAAAAATAAAAAATAAAATAAAATAAAATAAAATCAGTGCAACCTTTTACTGCTATAAAAAACCCACTGCTGCTACTATAAAAATTCAGGCATTTAAAATACCTAATTTTCACGTTTCTGTTGTGCTTTGGTGGGTTTTTGGACCACGATTTAAAAATAAATATTGCGGTTGCCATTTTGGATCCCCCCCCACCGCATGGGATGGACTCTGGAGACGACGAGGATGACCCCCCCCAGCCTGGTTCAAGCAGCCCAGGACAGGAGAGGGGGGGAAGACCGGGGACACCCCCCCCAGAAACCACAGGTAGGTGTCCTCAGGCAGGCATATTTTTGCCTGCTTTTTTGGCCAAGGGTCGGGTTTTTTTTTTTTACTTTTTAAAACTTTTTCTGTGCTGCTTGCCAACGGCATTGCACGATCGCCGCAATTCCATGAACGACAAAGAAAAACCCAACCAAATTTTTCTTTTGTCGGTTCGAGTTCGAGTTCTGACGGCTTAATTATCGTTACGTAACGGAAACGACCACCGAAAACGGAAACAATTTTGCCGAGTCGTGCCCATGTCTAGCCATAACAGAATGCTATTGGTGGACATCTCATGCTTTTGTTTTTGAGGCTGGCAGTATGTCCTCATCTATGCAAACATGACATCTGTGAAATGGCACAAAACTGAAAGGCCATGGTGCAGGCTAGTGATTCCCAACCTTGAGTTCCCAGATATTCTTGGACGAAAACTCCCAGAAGCCTTTACTACTGGCTATGTTGGCCAGGATTTTTGGGAGTTGTAGTCCAAGAACACCTGGGAAGCCAAGGTGGGGAGCCACTGAAGACCAGGACTGACTGTGTTGTGAGCAGTCTTAAAGTACACCTCCTCCCATATCAGCCTTATGTAAATCAGCAAAGGACAACTTTCTCTGTTTGCTTTCTTTACGTGGGTTTCCTGCTTAGCACCTACAAAGAAGAGATGGAATGCCCTGCCATGTGAGATCTGTCTGGAATAGAGTTGGCCATGAACTAACAGTTCAGCAGTTTCTTTGCCTTGGGTTGTTTACAGTCCACAGATGTTCCATAAGATGTTCCACCTCCTCCAGTGGGAGCTCATTTAGAGGCAGCACTCAGAGGGAAGCCAGAGCACTGCACATAGAGGTCAGGGTGCCAATAAACCATTCTGATTGCTCTCTAGTCCGGTGTTACTGCCATGCTTTTTCTTGTGGTCTACTTTGGTAGGGATGTTGTGACACTGAAACACCTCATGGGACCCATTTCTTTGTCTTCTGCAACAGACCTCTGTCACATTTTACAATAACATCAAGATGAGAAGAATTTAATATCAACGTCACCCCCTCTAGTTCCCCTCCCACTATGTTACCAGTTTGATCATCTCAACTGAAGGCAAAATGTTCTCGATAGCCTGCATATTTTTTGTGTACTCCTACGCACATTCTTCACTTTATTGATTGGCTTGTAAAGTTATTACCTTAATATGGAATTTGGAATATAATCAGCTGTTTGAGGGCTAAAAGAGGACTAAACTTGCTCTTAATGTTGTTTTGATAAAAGCAGGGAGAGACTGGGTCAAGCCAGAATTTAAAAACAAAACCAGAAAGAATTGATCAGTGAAACAAAATGTTTTTCCTCTGTGGAATCTGCTATCCAGAGGTATTAAAGCAATTGTCTATGAACATTTTTCTGCAGTCACTTTTAGGTAATTAATTTAAAATAATTGCAGGTGTTAGTTATTTCAACTCTGTAGTCCAACACTGGCTGGTTTTATAATACTAAGGATTCACAAAGTGCTATTTATTTATTTATTTATTTATTTATTTATTTATTTATTTATTTAACTTATATGCCGCCCACTACTCAAAGGTCTCTGCGCAACCTACAATCAAAATAATGACAACAGTTAAAACATAAAACATCAATAAATAATTAAAACAATAAGGAAAATACTGTATTACACTAAAATCATTGCACTAAAATTGCCATCAGAGCACCCACAATCTATATTGTATCTATTAAAAAAAAACTCCTTAGTCATTAAGGGAGGAGCAAAAGGAAGATACAGTGGTACCTCTACTTATGAGTAATCCAATTTACAATCTGAAATAGAGATGGGCACAAATAAAAAAAATGGTGTTTTGGTTTTTCGTTTGTCATTAAGAGGTCTGTTTCGGTTCGTTTCCGTTTGTCGTGAATTTTTGGAAAAATTTTGTTACCATTTTTTGTTTTTTCATTTGTCGTTTCTACCCACTTTTTGCATGATTTTTAAAGCATTTCCGTGCGCAGGCATTCCCCAATGCCCCAGACCAGAGGGAAAACACGAAAAAAAATGGATGCTGGCAGAGACACAGTATAGACTAGGTACGCAGGGAGGCTGCAGAGGCAGCGGCGGGCATTGCCCAGGGTGCAAGGCATCTGCAGAGTGACTGCACTGCGGGGCAAGGGAGGGTACTCACCGAGAGGTACGCACGCACGCACACAGGGAGGCTGCAGGACTGAAGCTAGAGTCGCAGAGACAGCAATTCCACCCTAACTCCCACCAGAGACTGCAAGGAGGATGGGGGCTGCCAGGGCTTTTTATGCCCTCTGTGGCTGCCAGACCTGTCCAGTCTGCAACCTGGGCATGCTATTGGTTGAACATGATCCCATCACATGGCCTGCCTCCATTTTGAGGCTGGTGACAACATCCATTTTAAAGGGAAAAGAAAAATACATCGCGATGGGAGAAGACAAAAACAAATATTTTAAGGACCCCAACCCCCCTGGTAGGTATTATCAGACAATATAAATAATTATCGCTGTGTTTTTACAGATGTCCAGGACGTTTTTTAACATTTAAAACAGCTCATTTCATTGTGTATCGCCATTAATGGAAACGAAACGTAATGACCACAATTTTCATGGTTCTGTTCGTTTCGTTTCATTTTCATCACAATTTTCTTTTGTCATTTCGTTACTAACGGAAACAACAAACGGTAATGGAAATGAAAAAATGTTCGTTCCGTGCCCATCTCTAATCTGAAAACACCCCTTTTAAATGCCACCTTACGAATTTTAGATGCATTTTGCTCTAGTTACAATTCATCCAGCCTTGCCTTCTGGTGGGGGCTTTGAAGCGGCGAGCGCTGGGCTTGGGAGAGTGGAAGTGAGGTGCGTGCATGGAGAGCTGTGCTAGGAAGCACCAAGGTGGTCGTGGTGACAAGTGTGTGGGTTTCAAAGGGCTGCAGCTGAGCTGTCATGACTCCAGCCCTTTCAAACCCACCCCCCATGCCACCTTTCCATAGGAATGCATTGAAATCCATTCCTTCCAGAACAGATTAATTGATTTTCAGTGCATTCCTATGTGAAAACAGTGCTCTACTCACAGATTTTTTCTACTTACGAGCACACACTCAGAACGGATTAAATTTGTAAGTAGTGGCACCACTGTACAAGCTGTAGGTCAACTCATGTTGTTTACTCGAGATGGGGATAAATTGAAAAATAAATCACATTTTCTGATGAATTTGACTAATTTGCCAAAATCTGTCAATTGTATTCATCATAAAGTTCCTCAATGAATACAAATTGGTCAATTTTAGCAAATTTTGATTTGTTAGTTGGGCTACAAAATGGCTTCCAAAGCAACTAGAGACACCAAATTTGGAAGGAAACATCCCTTTGCTCTCCTCTACAATTCCTCCAAGTTTGGTGAAGATCAGATTTTCTCAAACTGGTTGCTAAAGGGAATTTTTCTAGGGTAGAGGAGATTTTGTGGGTGTTTAAACCAGATTTCTGAAACCCAATCTTCACCAAACTTGGAAGTATTGTAGAGGTGTGTTGGGAGAAGCCTCTCTACCAATTTGGTGTTTGTAGGCACCTAGGGAAACTTTATTGGGGTGCCTTGCTCAGATTTCTGAATCGCAATCCTCACCAAAGGTTCAGGGCTTGTAGAAGAGCATCAGAAACACACTGAAAATTTAGGGCCTTTAGGTTTGAGAAGGTTCTTTTCAGAGTATTTTAAAGGGGATACTAATTCATTGATTGTCAGTGGAAATTCACTGATTTATCAATGTGTCAATCCCAATAAATCACAGATCATGACAAATCACCAAAAATGTATTTTTATTGGCTACCTTGAAAGAAAAAGAAAAACCAAGAATATTCTGAAATACATTCAGTCTAAGTCAGGCATGTCCAAACTTCAGCCCTCCAGATGTTTTGGACCGCAATTCCCACAGTCCTTTGCCATTGGCAATCTAAGCTTAGAATTCTGGGAACTGTGGTCCAAAACATCAGGAGGGTCGAACTTTGGACATGCCTGGTCTTAGTAGTACCACCCTTACCTTGCCAATTCCAAATGCATCATCATTGATTAGCTGGGTGCCTGGGTAATAAATATAATCCTGAACTCTCCCCAGGATTTAGTGATAGGCATTTCCAGAAGATGTATTTTCAAAGGCTTTCACGGCTAGGAATTGATAGCTGATGTGAGTTTTGGGGGCTGTTTGGCCATGTTCTGGAAGTTTTTCTTCCTAACGTTTTACCAGATTCTGTGGCCAGCAGAACCCCAGACCACAGAGGGAACTCCTAGTTCCCTAAACTCCTTGCCCACTGAAGATGCCGGCCGCAGAATCCAGTGAAACATCAGGCAGAAAAACTTCCAGAACATGTCCAAACAGCCCCAAAAACTCACAACAGCTATTTCCAGAAGACTTTGAGTGTTTCTCTGGAGCTTTGGCCATCAGTCTGCTTTGGCACATCCTCCTTTTGCTATAGCCAAAACTTGTGCCAAATGTTTGTTGTTGTTGAAATGCCAACATTTTATCCTCCTCTTCCTCCCCTGGAAGGAAGGAAGCTTTAGTGATTTGTAGGGGCACCTAACTGCCAGAAATATGCCTTTAGGCTTCTTTAATTACCCTGTAGCTCTATTGGTAATGTTTTACGAACTCACTAAAATCATCATCATGTCACTAACTCGGCTTTGCTCCATTTTAAGATTTCTTTCTCAAGGCAGTGTAGACCCCCCCCCCCCGGTGTGTGATGCTGTACTAATTGTCCAGCCGTCAGATACAGTTGTAACTTTGTCTCTTTCTTTCAAAAAAATTCTGTATTCACTACCCAAGTAGAGATCTCTTGAAGTTTGCTTGATCCAGTCCTCTGTGAAGGTGAGAACTGAGATGCTGGGCCTATGTGTTGTCACCAATTAAGCATACATTCAGACTGATCTTTGTTCTGCGAGATTTGTTTCCCATCTGAGGTTTAGTAGGTACTTTTGTTATTTAATGCAAATCAAGGTGATTTGCAAGGCAAGAAAGGCTCATAAATGAATATTTGAACAGTGAGCAGTTGGAATATACACAATAACATTAGCTGTCTGCCAAACAAACAAACAAACCCAAAAATGTCTGTCACCAGTGAAGTGTACTCTAGCGTACAATGCCAATTTCTGACCCATTACAAATATGCGAAAAGAGACTAAGCCTTTGATTCAACAACTTACAATACCTTTCTAAATACTCATTTTGTTCCTCAATGTGATGCCAAAATTCTTGACAGCATTTTCAGGCTTTTTGTTCCAAGCCTCAGCAACATGACTGGATTACCATTACTTAGCATTATTCAGAATAACACCAAACTAAATTATACCTTATTCTTATTATTCAACAATCACAATAAGGAAGATAATGAGAAATATTTATGATAGTTGGCTCAGAGAATCATTGCACCAACAAATTTTTGCATCCACTTGTTCAGAATGGACAGTTGCACTAAGCTAGCAATCCGGGTCCAGATAAAATTATAATTGCAGTTCCGAAATGGACAAAGCCCCACTGCCTTTCCCCTTTTCTGAGCCCATCTCAGCAGAAGGTGGGGTAACCCAAACACACACACACAAGCCTGCCCCAACCCAGCAAAAGAGGGGAAAAGCTTCTCCCCTTTGCTGTGTTAGGGAGAAAGCTCCGCAATCAGCCAGCAGCCCAAGGCTGCTCTTCCCAGCCTAGCAGCCAGGTGGAGCAGCCTTCTGCTGCCCAAAGGGGGAGAAGCCTTTCCCCCGGGTTTGTTGTCTCTGGACAGGCTCCCACAGGAATGCATTAAAACCAATTAATCCTATCCCTTTTTTTGCCTCCCCCCCCAAACTTTGGAACAGATTAATTGATTTTCAATGCATTCCTATGGGAAACTGCATTTCAACTTACGGAATTTTCAACTTCCAAAAATGCATTCAGAATGGATTAATTTCGTAATTTGAGCTACCACTGTGTTCACTTAACTAGTACGGGCTGGAATATTGTGTTAGTCCCTCCCCTACATCTACAGGCCTGCCTTTCCAATTGGGCAGAGTGAGGGGGACCATCTCAGGTAGCAGATGTGAGGTGACAAGAAACGGCAACAAATTATTACTGAACTTGATCCTGTTGTTGTTTTACTGCAATGGGTAGGGAGTACCATGCATATGGGACTTTCTGTTTCATCTACATAAATGACTTGGATAACTCAGGGTGCTATGCCCCTTGACTTGGGTCACTGCCATGCATGGGGCATTGAATGATTTGCTTCAGCCCATGAATTGAATTGAGCAAATACTGTACATTTAATTTACTTGGATAAAAATTGGGAATAGAGGTTGACTTCCAACACCTGTTCAAGAAACCTTGACTGCTTTTATGATTGCAGGGTTCTGCAAGGCAGGCTCAAGTTCAGATATTGTCAAAGGGCATCTTTCAGCTCTTGTCTATACAATGCTGTAAGAACCGCATTATCATGCTGGCAAAGTACATTATGGAGTCTGTTTCATCGGGCACTTTTTGTCTCCCGAAGGCCACAACAAAGTAACTTCAAAAGCATATAAAGCATTCCTATTTGTCCCAGATATCTGTTCCCTGGGGGTAGTATTTGAACTTGGATGTTCTATTTTATGCGAGTAGCTTATGTAGTCTGCTAGAGCAAAAACCACTATAGTCTTGGGCCAACTTAAAGACGATGGAGTTTTATTTGGTGTAATTTTTTTCTGGGCTGCAACCAACTTTCAAATACACAATTAACAAGTGAATCCGATGTGACCTCACTGATTTTTTTTTTGCACCCCAAATGCCTGAGTATAACAAGGACTATTTCATAGTTAAAAAATATTTTGCTCAGACCCTATTAAGGCACCCCTGGTGCCCTTCTTTTCTTTTCAAAATTTGTCTGGGTACCAGCTGAGATTGTACTGAGATGCTCATCTCAGCAGAGCTTCCCTGAAAATCTGAACTGAGTGGAAGACTGAAAAATCATTGCTGCTAGATGTTTCTGTTCATGGAGGGGTGTGAGAAAAACCTGTGGAAAAAGATAAGGTAGGACAAACATCCTGTATTATATCATGCCCAATCTTTTGCCTCTCTAGGTGCTCTGGCTCAGCTCCCTTCACTACTCTCTCTGTCCTAACTGTTGGCCCAAAAACCATCTAGTGTTGAATACCCAGAGTCACTACTGTCTGGGGGGGTCAATTTGCAAGAGAATGAAACAATCAACTAATGGGACCATTTGTTCAGTCCACTGAAGAGTCTATATTTGTAGGGGATCGAGAAACCAATTGCTTTGCCTTTCCCCTGCCATTTGTTACATTCCAATACATCTGGAATGCCCCAGATGTCCATTCTTTGCTTGTCTACATCTGAAAGTCTAGCCAAGTTGTGATGGATGCTACTCTAATTATGAATCAGTGTCATCTAGATGTACAAATATCTGAACTAATAAGCTTGCCTTGATCATTTTTATAAACACATCAGTTAGCAGACCAATCTTTTTGAGAGTGATACTGATAATAATAATTAATATTAATACTGTACATTCGTATTATTATTACTGCAACATTCCTGCCTCAGGAGGGGCTGACTTTTTCACTAACACACTCCTTAGGCTGTTGCAGGCACCTCTCAGGCACCTTCTCATTCTTTTGTCACAGCTGACATCCTAGTGGTAAAACTTAGCTTCATGCAATGTGGGTGTTTCTTCCTTTGTTAGAGGTGTGGGTTCCCTACTATTAGTTCCGTATAAAGCAATTAACAAAAAGGGATTTGTTCAAACAATCAAATATTGTTTTTTATTTAGGGACCGGAAGTAGTAGGTATGAAGGGAAAGGTATAAGCGGTAAGAGTTAAACAACAGTATAGGATATAAAGGATAAGGATTAAACAACAGTAAAATCTAAACATATTTCTTCATGAATTTCACCACAGACTATTAACTTCCTTCAGCTCTCTGCTCTACCTTTTTGATGTCTCCCTTTAGATAGTCATATCTCAACTATTATTTTCTCTCTTCTCAACTTTTCTGATGTCTCTGTCTAAGCAGCAGGGCTTCTACTTAAATCTCACTAGACCACACTCCATCATGCTGGATAATCACGATTCAGCTTCCAAATCACTAATCATCACGGCACTCTGTATATATTCATTCATAACACTAGCATTGAAAACTGCTTGCACACACGCATAATATACATAACCTGTGTATGTGTGTTTTCTGCAGTGAAGTAAGAACTGACTTATAGTGATCTTAACAGGGCTTTCAGGTTATGTGAGATATTTAAGGCATAATTTTACCAATTCCACTTGCCCAGTAAGTTTTCATGGCTGAGTAAGAATTCCTAGGTCATCAATCCATCGAATAAACCACTGGAAATCCATATATAACTTGCATAATTATAAACATACAATCTCCAAATAGACTGAATTGCCACAATTACAACAGTTTTTTGCTTTGAAATTGATTGGATTCAGTTGTTCTAGATCTGTTAAAAAAAACACCAATTCGTTTAATCTGTAATGAAATGCTGCTTCCTCGTTTTGTTTTGTTTTGTTTCATTTTGTTACGTAATGACATGATGAAACAGCATTTTGTTTTTTGTTTTGTGCCCATCCCTAATTGGAGATATAGAGCTTAAATATGTCACCTGACTTGAAAGCCCTCTTAAAGTTGATGTAATTCCATCTTGCCAGCATATAGCAAAGTCTTAGCAGCTAAACCAAGGGCAGGGATCATGTTGTCATTCAGATGATGTTGAACTACAACTCTTATCCTTGATTGCCATTGGCCGTGTGGCCTAAATGTGCTTGGGTGCTGCAAGCTGTCAAAATCAGGGCAGCAAACAATTTTACTTGTTTATTCTACTGTTTGTTTAATTTGCATTGTTGCTTGTTTCTTATTTGCAATTATGTAAACCGCCCAGAGTCCCTTCTGGGAAATCGGTGCTGTATAAAAATGCAATAAATAAATAAATAAATAAATAAATAAATAAATAAATAAATAAATAAATAAATAAATAAATAAATAAATAAATTTGTCAGTTTGCCCATCAGATATCTATTGAATTTAGAGTGTGGTTTGTTAAAATTAACCTCAGTTCATTTTGAAGGCACTACTAGAATAAATATTGTAAGGAATTCCCAAAGAAATAAGCAAAAATAAGGTGTAGTATAGGTGATCTATAAATTGGAAGCCTCCCACCAACTTTTTTCAGACTGAAAAAGCTGCCTGGATGAGTAGTGAAACATTTCAATCCCACAAGAAAAGAAGTCCAGTTGCCATGACTCACCTCCCTGATAACCGCACCTGGATGACTGAGAATCTCCAGGGACTCTTAGAACTCCTGTTCAAAAATTAACTTTTGCCAAGCACAAACAAACAATGACCAAAGGTCTGTAGGTTGTTTAGCTAATCCTACCAGAGGTGGCTCATGCACATTGTGATTTATGAGTTGAAAACCACATCAGCCATGGCCTGGCTGGGTCCGGTCACAGGCAAGAGTTAATAGTCACACATGTATGGAAACAAACACATTGTGCATGCAGGGCTTCACATTTACTTACTTACTTACTTACTTACTTACTTACTTACTTACTTACTTA
>JAHTLZ010003547.1:6423230-6449324 GCA_023846285.1 Phrynocephalus versicolor | reverse complement strand
ACACACACACACACACACACACACACACACACACACACACACACACAAGCAAGCAAGCAAGCAAGCAAGCAAGCAAGCAAGCATGCAAGCAAACAAACAAACAAACACAAAGTTATTCATTACACAACGTAATACATCATCAATGTGTTCTTTAGAAAGCAAAATGTGCTGCCTATGTACTGTCCCACAGCAATAAAATCACTTCCTGGTCAGTTTATAATTTATTTAAGCAGTACTGGAACAGGGTTGCCTCTCATATGCTTCATAGAATCACAGAATCATAAACTTGGAAAGGGCCTATAAGGCCACTGCTCAACCCTCTGCTCAGTGCAGGATTACAAATCAAAAGATACATATATTCCAGGTGGTTGTCTAAATTTCTCTTGGATGCCTCCAATGTTGGAGCACTCACTACCTCTTCAGACAATTGGTTCCATAGCCGTACTGCTCTAACAGTTGGGAAGTTTTTCATGATATTCAGCTGAGATCTGGCTTCCTGTAACTTGAGCCCATTGTTGCATGTCCTGTACTTGGCAATCAAGAAGAGATAATCACCACTCAGAGGTAGTAGAGATCTGAACTGAATCCCAACCTCCACATTCCAAATCTAACCTTCTGGGTGAGATACACGGTTGAATGTTAAGATATGGTTGGGGGGGAACCATCTGTGCAAAAGTGATTTTCTTCCCCCAGCAGTCTGTCCTTCATGTGATCAGTCCTACAATGGTCATTTCATAATCAGTTGTATAAAGGACATGATTCATGATTCATGAAGGAACATGCATGATTACCTACAGGATTCTGTTGATAGTGTGAGTAAAAACTGAGAAAAGTTCACTGTTCCAAAAGCTAAGAGCTGTGGAGGCATAAAGGTAAGCTAGCAATGCACTCTAGCCTGGCTTGGATCAGGGACTTCTTTCATGTGATACTCACTCAACAACTCACTCACTGTTCTTTAAAAGAGAATTCTATGTGACATTGAATAGCCATTTGTTGCAATCACAAAAAACTGCCACAACTTAAAGTCATATTTGGTTAGCATATATTCATATGGAGCTGAACTGTTTGATTCATTTTAGCATTGCTCTATGTTGTACAGTGTGCTCGTGTTGTTGGGGGGTGGGGGTAGTAAAAGAATAGGTTCACTACAACAATCATATTAATTGCATTTAGTTCTGATAGTTGTTGTGAGGTTTTTGGGCTATTTGGCCATGTTCTCTCTATACCCCAGAGCACAGAGAGAACTCCTAGTTCCCTGAGCTCCTTCCCCTCTGAAGATGCCAGGCACAGACTCTGGCGAAATGTCAGGAAGAAAAATGTCCAGAACACGGCCAAACAGCCCAAAAAACTCAGCCATGAAAGCCTTCAAGGATACATTGCATTCACTTCCTTTCTACAGATAGCCAGATCTGTTACATACCATAAACAGACTCAAGTGACTGCATTTGAGCAAAGTACTCTGTTTCATCTACAGTCTTCATGAAGTACAGTAAGTGGATTCTGCCCCCATCCTTTGGTCACTTAAAAAACAAAGTTGTCCTGCTTTTTAGAGTTTGGAATGGGGTGAAGAACAGATGGGGGCTTGTATCTTTCTTTCGCTCAAGTTCCTTTGACCACATGCCAGCATATAAGCTCCTACAATACGAGACATTCATGAACAGATGGATTAAATACAAATCGGCCCAAGAAACAGTGAACACATTGTATATCCTAAGGGCCAAAATAACCCGTCAAATTTACCTAAGCCATATTTGGTATGACTTTGAAAGGAATCAGCACAACCAGATGCTCTCCTCTATCATTGTAGTTAGAGGCAAAAAGGCAGAAGGCTGGGGAAAAACAGATCCCCAAAAGCTTAGTCTTTCTGAGATTTTGACTGACAGTTTGTAAATGATTGGCTAACTTTTTTGCATGCATGGTGTCACTACCATATGAGCAAGGCACTAGTCAAATAGACTGAGCATTAGACAGCTGGACAATTTAAATTATAGATGCTCACTGTCATTTTCCTTTTTTCCTTTATTATTTTTTTGCTGGTGACCTAGAATGGAAAAGAACATTGACACTGACCTATTTTGAAAATTGCTTTCATTAAATGGCAGCCACTTTGCTCTCCTTGTGGAGGGGTGTGTGTATGTCATTGTCTGAATTTTATATTTGCCATGTTCACCCCTCTGAAATGCTGACAAGAGGGGCTTCGTAAAGGAGACTTCAGGCACACGGTAAAAAAATGGAATGCAGAAAAAGAGAATCACCCCACAGACAAGAGATATCACTCCATAAATATCTGGAAAAGTCACATATTCATATATCATTCTGCCACCCTTTAGTCACATCTTTCATTGGCCACAATATAGGTCCATCTGGCATCCACTTTGGCCGAAAATTTGCCTAATAGAGCCAAGGATGAACATATTTCTGCTACTAGCAAATAAGTGAGCAACAACAGAATTTATGCCTGCACAATTTGCATTCTTTGTGCTAAACCCAATGTGGTTATGTACTGTCACGTTGCCGCCAATTTACAGTGACCCTATGAGTGTGAGGTCTTCAGAATGTCCTGCCCTCAGCAGCTCTTCTCAGCTCTGTAAACTCAAGCCTGTAGCTTCTTTTAGACAGCAGCTCAGTTCACATTTGGCCTTCTGTTTCTGCAGCCTTCCAACTTTCTCAACTTTATTGTCTTTTCAGGGAATTCTGCCTTCTCATGGTATGTCCAGGTTAGGAGAGCCTCAGTTTCAACATTTTTGCCTTCAGAGATAGATCAGGTTTGATGTGATCTAGGACTTGCTTGTCCATCTTTCTCTCCATCAAGGGTATCCGCAAAGCTCTCTTCCAGCATGACATTTCAAGGAAATCAACATATTTATTAATCTGTTTGATTGCTTATATACGTGATCCATTGCAACAAATCTGTTGATTAAGGCAGCATATGTATACAGAGTCCTGCACAGCCCTGTGCTGTTTATTGCTTTGTCTTGCAGCAGCTGACAGATGCTCACTCCACATCAAGCAGTTTCAAATGGACAGGAGAATGCATGCTTAGGCCCAGGTATGAAGTAGCTATCACAATGGTATATTACAGGAGATACATTTTAATGTTCTTTTCATCTCACATTGAGCTAGATTTTTGGGAAATAATTTGCCTTTTAGGACAATGAATCCCAGAATTCTCCAGGTGACATGGAGCTCAGAAATCCCAGGAATTTTCAGCCCCCCCAAAAGTGATTTTTCTAAGCTCTGCAAAAACATAATACTGTATCATTCTAAGATATAATATTTTGTTGTTAATATTCCATATAACAAAACCTTCCCTTTACAATACGGTAATGGGAAGCTACAGACTGGGTTTAACATTAATCTTCTTTCCTCCCCCTCTCTTTTTTTGCATTCTTTCTTATTGTCAGGGCAGTCATGAACTACATTTTAATGTTAGGGCACTGAGTGCCCACACTGATGACTTCACAAAGGTCATCCAACGGGAAAACCAGCAGGTCGGTATTATAAAGCAAAGTGTTCTGCTTATATACCGCCCCATACTACTTCAAGTAGTCTCTGGGCAGTTTACAGTTTAATTACAGTATGCAGGGTACACATTGCTCCCCCCCCCCCAAGCTGGGTACTCATTTTACCAACCTCAGAAGGATGGAAGGCTGAGTCAACCATGAGCCTGCTATTATATATTATGACTATTTTTTTTGGGGGGGGGGGTGTCTTTATTCACATTCCAGGTCTCGAATTCCCTTCTTCGCTGAATGAACATTCCCAAATACATGGCTTCACAGCAGCATGAGTGATACAAGTATAATTCAGATACTGTAGATGTATCTATTTAGGATCCCTCCACCCGCTCTCACACACACACCATATGACTTAGAAAGCCACCAGATGGCTTCCAAAAGTCTGTCCTTTTCCCAGCAGCCGAGTGCAGAACTCTGTGTATGATAGATCACTCTTTTGTCCATAAAGCCAATCTTGCTGATGCCTGTCTCCACGAAAAACTCAGGTGAACTAGATAAAGGTGGGGGCACTGATGCTGGAGGGAAAGAGACACATGGCAGCTGGTTTTAGCAGGGACATTAGGATAAGGCTTCCATCTAGCTTCATCCCCTGCTATGTCCATATGGGTTTCCAAAAAGGCTCCCTTTCATTTTGGTTTGATTTCTTTCAGCAGCAGCTACAAACATCAGCTTTCTTTCTAGATGTTCCACCATAGTATTTTTAAGTTTTGGTTGTGGAGATTCTCAGCCTGCCAGGTGAGGTTACCTGGGAGTTGAGTCATAGTAACTGGAGTTCTCTTCTGGTGGGATTGATATTTTTAAGTTTTCTTTTGCAGAGATTGAAATAGAATGGCTAGCCTGTTCTATAGATCTGGCACACCTGAGTTACCAATTGCTCTTGGGCAAATCACCAAGACTGTACTATTGGTTGTGTGGCTTTGAACTATGATCTCCACCTATCCTAGAGGGAAGCTGTGCAGTATTGATCTTTTCCTTGCTTCTTTTTTTAAAAAAAATATTTGCAGCTTCCATTGTTGGTGAAATGCTAAAGACACATCTGCAGGACCTGAAGATGCGTCTAGAAGCAGCCAGAAATATTTGTACAGTTTCCAAAGAAAGGCCATAGGGTGATTGTTATTTCTGTGAAGCGTAAGCAGACTTTGGGCCACACAGACTTACATGTCAGACATCCCTCTAGGCCAGGCAGGAGATGAAGTAGGAGTCCATCTGTAAGGTGTTTATTTAATAGGTCTCCGGAAGGTATCATAACCATTGTCTAGTTAACTGTTTTCTCCTCTAGTCAGAGGGTAAGAAGGAATCATAGAAGTACAATAAGAATGGACATTAAAATGGATGCAAGTGAAGGCTCTTCTCCAGAATATTCTCTTCTATTTTTTAAAAAAGGATAAGATAAACTTTCAAACTCTGGGCCAGCAATGCTCTGAAATAAAAGTGGAGTCTCATGAGCAAATGAATACTTCCTATCATCATTTTACAATTTTAAAAGGCATGAAATAGCTCTTCACTGGAGACTGAATCATAAGCTTTCTAAATCTTGCCTCTCATTTATTGCACTTTTTAAAATGAAAAGCTGTAGAAAATGAAACCCATGTGATCCACATGCCAGTCTCTCCACTGATTGCAACTAACATTTGTTAGTAACTTAGGAAGTGTGGGCAAATATTTCTAATTCTTTAGACAATATCAATGACATTTGGAAGTGCAACCATTTTGGTACTGAGGCCACTGCTAGAATAATTGTTTAAGTGGTTTTTTTACCTTTTGCAAATCTCATTGCCTCAGAAGACAAGGAGATTGGTTGTTCTTGATTTCCACAATAAAGGGAAACTATTCCAGAAATCACAGCGTCACCTATTTTGAGAAATTAGCTTTTAACCAACATCCACCACAATAACATCATTAGCCTCATCAAGCTGCCATGCTAGATACATGTATCTGACAGAAGGCCCAGCTAGAATACCCCTTGTGGGGTGGTGGGGTAGAATGATGGACTAGGACTCAGGAGATCTGGGTTCAGATCTCAACTCAGCCATGGAAGCTCACTTGGGGAAGAACTTATAAAGCCACTCCTTAAATATCTCATTGACCTTGAAAGTCCTATTACAATTGCTATATGTCATTTTCAAATTGACAGTACAAAAGAAGTCCAACTGAATTCAAGGGGATTTATTTCTGAATCCTGTCTTATTTAACAGGATTCCCAGTTTCTGTTCCTTTCTGTTTTGAAAACTCCCATTGATAATGTCTGTTCAGAATGTTTGATCTGTGCTTTGAAAGCTCCAAATACTGTATTTGGAACATACATACCACACCCAACCTAACACACTCCAATGAGAGAGAAACAGGTTTAGGAAGGTTCATGAAGAGAACAATATATTCACCCCATGTCAAAACAGGAAGAGACAATCTGTTCAAGTAATAAGAAAAGAAATGATAAAGTTATCAATAGTTACTGTATTTTTCCATCTATAAGATGTCTCCATGTATAAGACGACCCCAATTTTCCCAATCCAAAATTACAGTTTTGCAACCACATGGTTCTGTCCTCAGCTTACTTCCATGTATAAGACAACCCTTAAATTCTAGACAAAATATAGTCTTATTAACATTGAACCATCCAAACTTCAATGGGATTTGCCTGGTGCTCTACCATCTACACCACATTGTTGTTAGCAGAATCAGAAGATGTTAGAACTACTGATGTTGCTGTCTTAATTGTTTTGACTTCAAGGAATGAGAATGACTAAAATGGAGTATGGATGAATGAATGAATGAATGAATGAATGAATGAATGAATGAATGAGAGCTAGTAGCTGTACTGTTTTATTCAAGTGATAAGTCGAGATGGGCACGAAACGAACAATTTTCCGTTTCCGTTTCCGTTTTTTCATTTCATTATGCAATGAAATGACAAACAAATTTTGTCTCCAAAATGAAACGAAACGAACAAAAACACCGGAAATTTTGTCGTACGTTTCGTTTTCGTTACTGCAATACAGTGAACTGGTTTAAATGCTAAAAAAATCACAGAAATTGAAATAAATGGTAACAAAACAGTAACGAGATGAACAAAAACAAAAACAAATTTTTTGCAAAAATTCTCAAAAAACGGAAACGAAATGAAACGGACCCTCCAAACGACAAACGACAAACGAAACGTCATTTTTTTATTTGTGCCCATCTCTAGTGATAAGTTCAGTTTTTTCTGTTTGCATAATTCTAGTTATCTCTTGATATCTCTTTTTAGATGTTTCTCCATTACACTCCATAAGGTATTAAAAATGCTTCCTGGCAATAAACACTCAAACAATGGCCGAACAGTTAATTGTTATGGGGATGGCAGCCAAAGCCACCCAAAGCAGCATTGGGATGAACAAGGAGAATGAGGACACTTTAAACTCTCTTTCCCTGATCCCAACATAAAACCACATTTTGAGTTATTTCCAAAGTGGTAGCCATAGTAATCTATTACAGCAAATGGGGGGGGGATGGGTGGTGGTGGTTGTAGCACCTTTTAGAGCTTTATTTCAGGATCAGCTTTCCTGCATTATCATTTACTTCCTCAGTTCCTTGTAGTATGATATTTAGACCAGCGGTTTGTATATATTGTACACACAATGTATATGGGTGTGGTGATGGGGACTAAGTTAAAATTGCATACATAAACAGGGAATGACCTTTCAAAGCCACAGTACTATTTTAATGTAGATAATGACACTGGACAAGTGCTAACTGCATAAACATCTTTAGTCTTAGTTGTAAATTAGCACGACTCTTTCCTTAAACCCTGAAAGGCTGCTACATTGCCGACAGTACAGAGTTAAATGAAAGGATACCAGCCAATGCACTGTCTAGTCTAAGTAAAATGGCAGAATTCAAAATGTACATTTTGGGGATGAAGCTGCCAGCATCTCCTAGCCAATGTGGCCAATGATCCCCTGTAAACCATTTGACAATTACTGTATGCCAACACCATACCCTACTGTACCTCGCTAAAGCCCTTCTTTTGCTAGGAATCCAAGAATGTAGTGACCTCAAAGTTTTATTTCTCCTTTTGCTCAAATATTAAAGTGACCAGATGTAAAAGAGGGCAGAGCCTTAGAAGCCTTGTTGGTGTGGTAGTGCTGGGCTCGTGTCCCACTGACACATAAGACACAGTCTACTGAAATGTCTTCCTTCTGCAGAACCAAATTGTAAGACACCTTTCCTTTTCCCATAAGGGCCAATGTCCCCAGTATGACATGTTTGCCAAGTAAGTCATCTACACTGGCAGGAAGGATTTGATGGACTACTGCTTTACAACCCCAACAATCTCATCAGCTGAAGAATGAAAAAGTATAGTTTACCAGAAGGTTTGACTTTTCTGCCTTCACCCAACACATGGCATCTGTTGGGAATCCATCTTCTGCACCATATTTAAAATGGTATTTTGGTCTTCCAATCTCTTCATTTGTTAGTACTCACTCTGTATGCTATACTTGGGCTGGAACATGGGTTAGACAAAAATAGCAGCCCTGTCCAAAGAAAAGAGACATGAATTATGATCTAGGACTATGTCTGTGAAGATTTTCAGTCATCCAGGTGAGGTTATCCAGAAGCTGAGTCATGGCAACGAGATTTCTTTTCTTGTGAGATTGAAAAATTTCACTACTCATCCAAGTAACTTCATCACTCTCAGGAAAGTTGATGTGAGGCCTCCAATTTATAGCTCACCTTGGTTTTATACCATCCTGATGAGTAGGCTTGTTAGGTGGACAGTGGCCTGAAAGGGCTTGCTAGATGTACAATGGCCTGAGGTTGCCATGACTCAACCTCCAGATAATCTAAGATTATTCTCTGGGGAACTGGTTGATGGAAGAAATGAAAACCTTGCAAGAGACTTCTACCAGTAGGCTAAAGATTAAGTCCAAATGTCTTCCCGGTCCCCCAGGTTGTGCTGCCCATTTAATTCAAACAGAATTTAGTAGAACAATTCAATCAACAAACATGTTGAGATTTCAGCAGTCTCATATTCTATGCATATCTTCCTCCCCCTCCCCCCATAGAGCTTCCTATTGGGGGAAAAACAACCTCAGTAACTCTGCCAAATTATTGAAACATGGTGCATTTTAAAACTAATAAAAGAAGTCATTCTGATGAATATAAAAACAAAGTCTTGAGTACACAGACTGCCTGCACTAGGTACTTCAATCTGATCTCTTTATTTTCCTGTAAATTAGAATGTTTTGCCATGTCATAAAATGCTCATTTTCCTGGGTGGAGGTAATGTCTCTTGCATAAATACATGTAATTGTTTTAATGCCTTGCAAGCTGCTGTCACCTGATTGAAGAGCCCAGACAAATTGGTTTTGGCTTATTTCATGCTAAGATTCTTAGCAGAAGCTGGAGATGTGCCAGAGGACTAAGTCACCTAACATCTGTTAATTATATATTAGGTTACACTGCATAACTCCATACGGAAAATTACTTGAATTGTTACAGTCACTCAGAAGTAGTAGGGTAGGCTGTGTTTCCTGCAGAATATCCTGAACTTTAATGCTATTTCTGAGCAAGTTTGGCTGCAGAAAACTGAGGTCACACAGAGGACTGGAATTGAGGAAATTACTCTTGGATATCCTTTGTATTAGAAAAACATCATTCTTGTTACAAAAGGCACTGCTCCCCTGTTGTTTTAGGAGAAACAAAAGCTGCATTGCTCAAGAGTTGTACCTGCCCCCTTTATCAGCTGCAAGTGCTTAGTTTTCCCTTCTACAGTATGTAGGGGACGTTTATGAACTAGTGCTTTTTCCATTGGTGGATAGTAGAGCCACACTACCTGCTCGTGTATTAAGGAAAGTGAGTTCTACAATGGACAAGTAAGGGTCCAATCATATGTGTTTGGTCCATTGCAAGAATGGGTTAGCTTTCTCCTTTCTCCTGCAATCACACAATGTACCGTATATACTCGAGTATATGTCGACCCGAGTATAAGTCGAGGCTTCTAATTTAACCCCCCAAAACTGGGGAAACTTATTGACCCGAGTATAAGTCTAGGGTGGGAGATGCAGCAGGGCCTGGCAGCTCCCCCTTTTTGAGCTAGGGGGAATGGTGTGTGATGTTTAAAATGACTTTTAGCCACCGAGGCTAAGCTTGCCTCGGTGGCTAAAAATCATTTTAAACATCATGTGCTGCTCCCCCATGATGCAGAGGGGGATCAGGAGAAGTGTTGCACAACATTTAAAATAACTTTTAGCCACCGACCCAAGCACTTGCCTCAGTGGCTAAGAGTATTGACCCAAATATAAGTTGAGGGCCCCCTTTTCAGCCCAAAATTAGGACTGAAAAAGTAGACTGATATTCGAGTATATACAGTAAGTGCTAGAGTAAACAAGCCCATCCCTGTGCTCCTACCTTCACGTTTCCTGAGCCCCCATCAGTGGCTTCTGCTTATTGACAAAGCTGTCAAGGCTCTTTCAGCTGTCATTTTACCTTATGATGAAGTGGCTTAAGAAAATAGACAGTTCAGGATACTGGGAAATCAAAAACTTCCTCTCTGGAGTAGGAATGGAGACTCTATTGGACCAGTGCAGAAGCAGCGAAGAAACAGGGGACAATGAGGGACATCCACCACCACCACCCTTTTCTTGCACTTACCTTCAGGGTCCAGTGGAGAGAATTTGCCTGCAACATAAAGGAAGCCTTGTTGCTATGGATTTAGTTGAAATAATAAGAGTATTTTTAAAAAAAAAAACTACTCCCCCTCTCCCCAAGAAAGAGCTGAGCAAATGTATAATTTGCCAATATCCTGATGTTGCTCTTTTGTTAAGCCACTTCACAATAAGGCAACATAATCAAATTAGGTTGTCTGAGGATCACACCAAATGATATATCACACCACTACCTGACTCCAAGCAGCCCTCTTTTAGTCCACATTACCCCACTCCCAAACTATCCCTGTCTTTGTAGACAAGCCCTGTCATGTATACAGTAAATATGAAGCCGTCTCACATCAAGTGACCCAATTCATCCACTTGGTCTAGTCATGGATTATTTGGATGGACACCAGCTATTTGAAGACCAAATGATCAGCAGAGCCCATGGCCAGAAGGCGAATTCTTTAGCATTCCAAAACTATGATTCAGGCAGACCACTCCAACTGAGTAATCAGACTTACAAACAAAGCATCTCTCTACCTCCCCATGTGTGTGTTGTGTTGTGTCATTACAGTCGTGACTGACTCTTTGTGACCCCATGTCCATGGAGTTTTCTTGGCAAGAATACTGGAGTGGTTTGCCAGTCACAAAACAAGCTAATTTGCAAACTGCAAGACATACGAAGGTCTCTTGCTGTGACAAGCAGGCCTTTTCAGTACTTACGAGCATAAGAACAGCCTTGCTGGAACAGGCCACAGCCCATCCAGTCCAGCATTCTGTCTCACACAAGTGCCTCACCATCTGCTTCAGGGTATTCCCAAACAGATGTCTTCACCTGCTTAAGATTCCCTGCAAATGGTATTGAAAAATATCCTGCCTATCTCTCCAAACCAGAGGTTGTCCTTAGGCACTCATGATGATAGCCTATGATACCCTTGTTCTCCATGAACTTGTCTTAATGCTATCAAGGCTGACAGCTGTCACCACTTCTTCTGGCAGGGAGTTCCAGACACCAGTGATCCTCTGGGTGAAAAAGTACTTTATCTTATTTGTTTGAAATCTAGCACCCAAACGTTTCACGGAGTGCCCCATAGTTCTATTGTTGTATGATAGGAAAAACAGTTTTTCCTTATCTACGTTGTCTGCACTGTGTATGATTCTATAAACTTCAATCAGGTCACCTCTTAGTGCTGTCATTCAGGAGTGAAGAGGCCCAGCCGTTGCGGCCTCAGAGGTAAGGAAGGTGTTCTAGTCCCCTAATCATTCTGGTTGCTCTCCTCTGCACTTTTCCAGATCCACAATATCCTTCTGAAGATATGGTGACCAGAACTGTACATAATACTCCAGATGGAGCCTCACCATAGATTTATAAAAAGGCAAAATGACACTTGCTGACTTATTTTCTATACCCTTCCTAATAATCCCTAGCATTGGGTTTGTTTGTTTTTCACTGCTGAGGCACATTGGGTTGACAACTTAATTGAGCTGTCCACCAGAAAACCTAGGTCCCTTTCCTGGTTTACTTCAGAGTGTTCAACCCCATCAGTTTATAAATGTAATTGGCTTGGTGTTTTTTTGTTTTTTGTTTTTTTGCCCCAACGTGCACCATTCTGCACTTATTAATGTTGAAGCTCATTTGCCACTGGTTTGCCCACTCCCCCAGTGTTAATAGAACCCTCTGGAGCTCCTCACAATCTCTCTCAGTTTTTACTACCGTGTATAATTTCATGTTGTCGACAAATTTGGCTACCTTGCTATTTACTCCTACATCTAGATCATTTATGAAGAGGTTGAAAAGCAGGGGTCCCAGTACTGAACCTTGAAGGTTGTTGTTGTTTTTGTTGTTGTTGTTCAGTCATTCAGTCATGTCTGACTCTTCGTGACCCCATGGACAAGAGCTTGCCAGGCCTTCCTATCTTCCACTGCCTCCCGGAGTTTGGTCAAATCCATATTGGTTGCATCAATGACACCGTCCAACCATCTCATTCTGTGCCATCCTCTTTTCCTTTTGCCTTCGATCTTTCCCAACATCAGAGACTTTTCCAAGGAGTCCTCTCTCCTCATGAGGTGGCCAAAGTACTGGAGCCTCAGCTTCAAAATCTGTCCTTCCAGTGAACATTCGGGGTTGATTTCTTTCAGGATGGATAGGTTTGATCTCCTTGCAGTCCAGGGGACTCTCAAGACTCTCCTCCAGCACCACAGCTCAAAAGCATCAATTCTGCGGCGATCAGCCTTCTTTATAGTCCAACTTTCACTTCCATACATCACTACTGGAAAAACCATAGCTTTGACTATCCTGATCTTAGTTGGCAAAGTGATGTCTCTACTCTTTAGGATGCTAGCTAGGTTTGCCATTGCTTTATTTATTTATTTATTTATTTATTTATTTATTTATTGCATTTGTATCCCGCCCATCTTCCCGGAGGAACTTTCCTCCCAAAAAGCAGGCGTCTTTTTATTTCGTCGCTGCAGTCGCCATCTGCAGTAATCAAGGAGCCCAGGAAAATAAACTCTGTCATTGCCTCCATTTCTTCCCTTTCTATTTGCCAGGGGTTGATGGGACCAGTGGCCATGATCTTAGTTTTTTTTTTTTATGTTGAGTTTCAGCCTATTTTTTCACTCTCCTCTTTCACCCTCATTAAGAGATTCTTTAATTCCTCCTCACTTTCTGCTATCAGAGTAGTATCATCTGCGTATCTGAGGTTGTTCATATTTCTTCCAGCAATCTTAATTCCGGCTTGTGATTCATCTAGACCTGCCTTTCGCATGATGTACTCTGCATATAAGTTAAATAGGCAAATACTTCCCTCCACTTGTAGAAATGTTCATTTAGTGCTACCCTCTGTTTTCTCTCCGTTAGCCAGATGCTGGATATGGAGCAGTCTTGTGAAAAGAACTGTCCCTTTATTCCATTCCTGGCAAATTTGTTCAAGAGCCTTTGATTTGGGACCTTGTCAAAAACCTTCTGAGAGTCCAGATAAACAACGTCAACTGAATCTCCCTTATCCACAGGCTTGTTGACACTCTCAAAGAAGTAGAACAGATTAGTGAGGCATGATTTGCCCTTGCAAACGCCATGTTGGCTCTCCTTCAGCGGTACCTTCACTTCTATGTGCCTATTAATTTTATCTTTTAGGATGGTTTCCATCCTAAAACCTGGGACACATGTCAAACTGCCCAGTCGGTAATTTCCTGGATCAACTCCGGACTGGTGTTACATTTGATACCTTCCAGTCATCAGACACAAAGCCTCATTTGAGGAAAGGATTATATATTTTTGCTAGGACATCAGCAATTTTATCTTTAAGTTCCTTGAGAACTCCTGGATGGATGCCATTTGGTCCTGGTGATTTGTTAGCATTTAGTTTAACAAGACATGCAAGGACCTCCTCCCAGATTTCTATCTGGCTTTATTCTTAAGTTTCCCTCCCTACGAAGATATGCTCCATTTGGGGCATGTGGTCTCTGTCTTCTTCAGTGAATACTGAAGCAAAGAATTCAACTAATCTCTCTGCAATCTCTGTTTCCTCTTAAACAATCCCTTGCCTTACATTGTCATCTAATGGTTCAATGGTCTTCCTAGTTAGAGTCTTTCTTCTAGTGCACTTCAAGAAGTCCTTGTAATTTCTTTGAGAGTTTTTAGCTATTATCTCCTCAAAGTGCTTCACTTTCCTGATTGTTGCCTTTCATTTGCTCTGCCAGAATTTATGTTTCTGCCTGTTGTCCTCCTTTGGATGAGCCTTCCATCTTCTAAATGAGCTTTTCTTGCTTTTGATCACTTCCTGAACAGCTCCTGTAAGCCACATTGGAGTCCTCTTGGACCTGGCAGTGCCCTTTTTCCTTTTGGGTACGCATTCCAATGGGCCTCTCTTATTGTTTTTGTGAGCAGCCTCCATGCCTCTTGGAGTGTTTGGACCCCCTCTGTTTTTCCTTTCATCTTCTTTTTTACTAGTTTCCTTATCTTTGGGAAATTGTCTTAATTTAAGGTCACTGTGTTAGATTTTATCAGTGTTTGACTGTCTATGGTTAAGTAATTGTGTTATGGTCACTGTTCCCTGTTGGATCAGTCACATTAACATTTTGCACCAGATCCTGTATATTACTCAGGATCAAGTCAAGGATTCTTATACCTCTAGTTGGGTCTCATAACTTCACATGAAATTTGACTCTTTTTAACTGCTCGTGTTCTCTGGTAGCTTTAATGTAATGTTGTCTTTTGATGCTGTAGGGTACTTGAATGTGTCTTAATTCTACTGGACTGTATATTATCCCTCGTTACTGTAAGCCGCCTTGGGTCCTTTCCAAGGAGAAAGGTGGGATAAAAATACCCTGAAATAATAAACAAACAAACCTGGCTGGAGTCCTTTGTGTGTGGTTGACTATGATTCCCTTGATTTCTGGCTAGGCTGCCTTGGCAGGCTGGAAGTTACAGGCTGACCCATTGGGATCAATTTTGGGAAGGCTTCTACAGGCACTATTATGTGCAAGTCTTGCATTATAACAGCCTTTCAGCTGCTGTCTTCTTGTTCTGTCTCAGCTGGATGAATCTGGCACTCACATCAAGGCCTGCGAATGTCCTTGGGATTGTTCTTTCTTTGAACAATTCAGTATTCAAAACAACGGTAATGTTTGTGGTGAATATAGATGACTGCAACAACAGATTCTGGGTTCTTTAATGTGTAGAATATATCTAATGGTGTTCATGCATTATTCACTGTAAATAAAATAAGAGCAGTCTGTGAGCTTGGGTGTTATGGATTCATACAAGGAAAGAAGTAGACAGAATTTCTATTGATGTGTTTATTCTGTTTTTGTGGAGATTCGTTGGATTTTTGTGATATTACGGAGGAGACATGGCAAGCCAATGACTCAAGAAATGCAAGCAGCTGAGAGGTATTAGTAACCAAAGCCTGTTTTCCAAAATAAGATACTAGGTAAACCTCTGTTCATATGGGTTACCGTGGTTTAAAGGTAATATGAATTTGTATAGCTGTATACAGGATCATGTCCATTTCCTTTTAATTTATTCCAAGAACTACATCTACAAGTCAGATTAAAAAGCAAAACATGATTATATTGTCAAAGATCTAATTGTTCTCCTGTTTCATCTGTTGGGAAATGATGGAAAAACAAGGTCGAGGATTCATAAATGTAGAAATACATATATGCCTATATAACATACATGGCAGTCTATTTGGCAGTCTATTCAAAGATGATCTAACAGTTTCCTGCTTAGGAAACATAGTGAAGGTCATAAATCCCCTAAGCTGCCTACAATGCATCTTTAATCAGCCCACCTCTCCACAGAGATAGGAGTGTTAACACTGTATTACAGGCCTGCACAATCCACTGACTTCAGACAACCAGTAGCCCATGGCGCCATCAGAGGTCACCCGTCAGGTCCCCCACCTTCAGCAGCGTGTTTGGGGAAAATTTTTCCCCCATCTGCCTGCCCAGATATTTGGTCCAGATTTTACCCTTCCTACCTTCTGCTGCTGCCGTGACACACCCCTCACTTGGCTCCTACTACTACTCAGGAGCACCGGTCCTCCTGAACTTAAAAGGGAAAGAGAGAGCCTGGACTGTGAGTGTGAGTATGAGAGAGAGATTTTAACTAGAAAGAGGTGCCATATTCTGTGAGGAAATGGCAGCTGCAAGTTTGGAGTCTGTGAGGCCAACCCAAATGGTGGGCAGAGGGGACAGTGGAAGAGGAGGGGAGGGGAGGGGGAAGCGGCAGCAGTGGCAATAGTGAAGGACAGGAACAGGCATTATTCTACTACTAAAGAGCTGGGCGGCAATGGTGGTGGGGCTGAGGGTGTGGGGGGAAGTGACATAGAGCACAGGGGTGGGGTGGGGGTGGCCGGTGGCACATTTGTTTTCTGAGGGTGAGTGTAGTGTGAGCAAGAAGCCGCTACTCTCGCTTGCATGCTCCTCCAGGACGTGTGTGTGTGTGTATGTTGTGTGTCCACTGCATGTACATGCCTATATATCCCTCCTCGCCTGTTGGCAAGGGAGAAGTGGTCAGTGTGATGGCACCGCTGACATCTCTTTGCTAGGAGCTTGTGTGCGCACACACACATTTCTGTTTTTTCTCCCCCTTCCCTTCAGGGAAAGGCAGGGTGAGTGCCCGCCTGCCCCCTCTCTCTTTCCCCCTCTTCCTCCCTCTGAAAGTAGCCCATGGGGACATGCAACACTTCAGGAAGTGGACCACTGGAACATCCGGGGCCTGAAGTCGCCCACGGGCTCTTCAAATTTAGACAGCCCTTCTGTTTTAGAAATGTGAGATCTTTCTGTAAGTGCAAAGAGGGTGGATCTGAGATCATATCTCCCTCATGTAGGTCAGAGGATCAAGAAACAAAATGGTACCATTAAATAAGAATGCAGGAAGACACTTTATATTGGGACAGATCCTCAGCTCATCAAGCCTAGTATAAACTGGCTGTCTCTGGTATTTCAGGTAAGATTCTTCCTAACTCTACTCAGAGATTTCTCAACTTGCCTTGTGGCAAGTGCATATTAGCTTTGATCTTGGTTAGATTCTGAGCACCCTGCTCATTACCTCTACCTGCTAAAATGTTCTGAGGAACGGAGGGCCTACACTCTTGTTAGATGCAATGACATTCCATCTGCAGTGTTGTATGGGAGATTCAATGGAACTCCATACAACGACAGGCATTGCTCCTGTGCACTGGGGTGTGTGGAATCACTCCCCCATTTGGTTCTGTACTGTCCATTTTATGATCATTTTGGTAAAAAAAACTCCTTGATCCACTCCTTCTGTATAAGAGGCTTTGTTCAGACACTGACAATTTGAGGTTTCTTCTGTCTTCAAGAGAGTCTATTGTGATAGAAATGAGCCAAGAATCACTCTAGAACTTCACTTGTAAGGGAGCAAGTTGGAAATGCAGCAGGATGATTGATTTGATTTGTATATCACCCCATGTAGACTTAGGCTCATCAGGGTGGTTCACGATGTAATCAACAATAGACATAATCTACACAATCAGCAATAAAAACAATAAAACAACAGTGAAAACTAATGGTAATAGTACTGATTCTGAAATCAATGAAAACCAGCACATCTTCACCATTCTTCAGAAGGAAGAAAGAGAGGAAGAGGCAAACCTAGCCTGTTATGGTAACGATTTCCAGATTCTAGGAGCAGCCACTGAGGAGGCCCTCAATGGAACGTTGCATGTGGAATGACACAACAGGATTCTAGCCTGAATAACTAATTTAATTTTGAAATTATTTTATTGAAGTCTAAGCCATTTTGGAGTGCCCATCTGCCATTCTGGTTCTAATTCCGAATAGCAATAACTAAGAAAGAATTGAGTACTTTTAAATTCAGCATACTGTTTTCGAGTGTGCTCTACCCAATTTTTTTTTTAAATCTACCCTTTATTCATCCACATTGTAATTGAATGCCTTGCCTTGGCATTCATTGATGTACTACTTGAGTACGTATTTCTACAAGCAGCACTGGCTTTGTTGTTTTTGCTGTACTTCTTTTTTATGCATATTTTACCTACAGACTTTAATTGTTTTATTCTTCTGTACTATGACTGTTCTTTACAAATAAGAGCTTTCAAGTCCTTGCCTTTTACTGGATTATTTTTTTAAAAAAAACTATTTTTGTTTCTTTCATGTTCAAGATATAACTGGGTTGTTTTTAGAATGCTTCCCTCCCTGCCCGGGAAACTAGAGCTGTGCCTCAGCTTCTGGTAAACACAGGGCCTTTTTACACGACCCCTAAGATCTGCTGGTCCCTTAAATTTGGACCAGAGATCTTGAGGGTTTGTCGCTCTCCCTGCGTTCCCACCCCCTCCACACTTCCTTGTTCTGTCTGTGTGAGGGGATGGAGAAAAAAGGGAGAAAAAAGGGAGAAAAGAATGCACTCTTACCTCCGAGTGCCGGTGGAAATTGCTCCGAGCCCCGTTCACTTCCTGGTTCCTCTTAAAGGGGCAGGAGGCAAAAGAAAAACAACAAAAAGAAGCGAGGAGAGCCCGGCACTCTGCGCATCAAAATTTTTCACTCTCCCAGAGCAGGTACTTGAAAGGTGTGCTGGTTCGCGCTTAGGTGGGCGGGGTCGCACTTAATTTTCTGTTAGCTCCGGAGCTGGTGGGAAAACGTTTTTAAGCTCTGGAGCTTGCAGCCATTTGCTGCGGAGCTTAGGGGTCATGTATAAACACTCACATTGAAACAAATAACTGCTAAGTAGCTCCGTGATTTAGGCACTGGGTGGCAAAGCCAGAGGCTGGGTGTTTGATTCTCCACAGTGACTCCTAGTTGAGGGCCGGACTTGATGATCCATCAGATCCCTTCCAGCTCTGCCTTTCTAATATTAAAGTAAAGCAGGGTTGTCTGTATATTAGCAGAGGAGATAGAGGTTGGTTGTGCTTGGGTTAGTTAGAGCACCCCTTATGACATCTGCTCCAGCATTTGAAGGGGGTAAAATACTGACATTTTAACAACATAACCTGGCACTAGTTACTGTAGCAAAAGAAGGGTAGAATTAGATGAATGACCCCTGAATCTCCTAACAGAAGCTAAAATCTCTCTTGCAAAAACTCCCTCTGAGTTTTATTATTGGACCTTTGAGGAAAGAACAGGTCAGTCCCCCTGGACTCTACTTATTTCTTTTCCACTGTTATGGTTCGAGGCATGACAACGGGAAGACGGTACATTGTCTTATTAGACTGGCTGCATTCTAGAATTTTCATGCTTTCTCTTTTATGTACCTATGCTGAATATTTATTAGTACTTAGGTTTTAAATATGTTTGCCAATGTAGCAGAGAAAAGAGAGAGTTTGTCTTGGTTCATGATTCATGAAGTCAACAAACCATGAACTTCAATTTTTTTCCCCAGAACAAACCACGAACTGGTGGTCACTTTTTTCAGGAATTTTTTTACTTTATGTTTTTTTCCCTGTTCCTGAGAGCTTCTCATTTCAACTTATAAAAGCAGAGGAGCTTCCTTATAAATCAAATTTCTTCCATTCTAGTTCTTTGATGAACACTGAATGGACCTTCTCAGCAACAATTCTATGTGCTAAATATTAAGGGATTTCCAGTTTGGGAAGAGGGTAGAGATAGTTCTCGCCGTAGTTTCCCATCTCAGGTACTAAAACCAGTCACTCAGCCATGTGCCCTACAGAAGGAAAAACATCTGCCTCAACATAGTATCCTGTTTTTCTTCTAACTTATGGACACTAAGGGTGTTTTATTTTCATATGGATGCCTCTGTATGTCCCATAGTGAGTGGGTGCCAAACATTCAGTTGTTAATTTGGGATAAAGGAGAAAGTGTGTGGGCACTCTTGGGCAATCCAGGGCATTGGGCAGGGACATATTTCATACCCCCCCAACATAGTTATTGGAGTGGGACAGAAGGAAAGAGGGAAATTTGGAGGTATTTTGCCTGAAGCCAGAAGATTCACCACAGTCCAAAGCTGGTGGAGTTGAGTACCACCCAATATCCCAGATCATGGCCCTTTGTCTTCCATATTTCCATTACATCCTTTTCAACTGGAATCCATGCATGTAGCTACAGGAACCCACAAATTAATTGGTATAGGCCATCTCAAAATTAGGTCCCAGTGGGGTATTTCCTAATTGTACAATAAATATTTGGATGTCCATTGGCTTAGGCAATATTCACACTCTTCAGATAGAAAGTATGAGAAGGATAATTAAAATAAATGAGAAAAATGAGCTGGAAAACCTTGATAACTCTTGACGGATGGGTAAGTAACATAGTAAGATTCAGGTGAACATGGGTTTCAGAATTCCAGTCTTAGGCACTTGAGCATCAAGGTTAATAAAAGAATTATTGACAGAGCCCTAGTGATAGATGTGCATGAATACAATTAAAATACTTTTTTGCCTTTGAACTATTTAAATGCCCATGTGCATTAACCAAGAGGAAGGTCTGCTCTGTTAACAGCTTCTCTGTTTTCTCTGTGGAACACTGAAAATGGATTTCAAAGAGAAAAGGCTATCAGTGCAATACTAGTGTACAACTGAAATTTAATAGTTGTTTGAGTCAGGTGTTCTGGAAATATGATTTTAAATTAATCAAATGATGAGTTAAATATTCATGATTTTTTTAAAAAAAAGGATTTTTATGAGTTATTCCCTTTTCACCAATGCAAAAGCCAACCTGTTCAACAGCACTTTCATTTCAAGGTATTTTCTCCAGTTTTTAAATAAATTAGGCACCGGTTGTTCTATTATTAAAATTTTGAGCACAATTTTGAAGGGAGGATGAATTAGCTGGCAAAGTACAGATGTTCAAATGTATGCAGGTTGCCCCAAACAATATGCAGTTTCAGAAAGGTGGGATTTAATCTTTTGGCTGAATATAGCTTTCCGTATTAATAATCAGATGAGAAAGTCTTTCTGAGGTAATAACATAACAGTTGCCTCTGGGTGGGATTTGCCAGTAATGCAATAGGAAATAGGAATTTCTGGAAATTCAAAGAAAACAATCTGGGGGAAAGAAAGGTAAAAGGTAAAGGTAAAGGTTCCCCACGCGCATGCATGCTAGTCGTGTCTGACTCTAGAGGCAGTGCTCATCTCCATATTCAAGCCAAAGAGCCAGTGTTGTGCAAGTCCACATGGCCGGCATGGCTGCAAGGAAACACTGTTTTACCTTCCCGCACTTTACAGCAGTACCTATTTATCTACTTGCATTTACATGCTTTCAAACTGCTAGGTTGGCAGGAGCTGGGGTTAACAGTGGGAGTTTGCTCTGCTGCGTGGCATCCAGGGTTCGAACTGACGAACATTTCTGGAAATTCAAAGAAAACAATCTGGGGGAAAGCAAAGCAATATCATATTCTCATACCTCTCTTCTCTACAGTATATGAATATTGATCTGCCCATTGTTGCCCAAGTTAGAAGAAACCACTGTCACTCAGGTTTATTTCATATTATCTTTTTGCTGAGAGATAAAGGTACGTACCAGACCTGACCTATGGTGCCAAAAGATTAAAAATGCCACCTCTCAGCTCCCATGCCATTCATCCTACTGTAGTTGATATAACAGTGTACAGTCAAAATAGATAGATAACTAAACACCATTACATTAAGAAGGAAAGTGGTAAAGTTTCCCACCACACATGCGTGCTAGTTGTGTCCAACTCTAGGGGCAGTGCTCACCTCTGTATTCAAGCCGAAGAGCCATTATTGTACAACTCCGTGGCCATGTGGCCGGCATGTCTGCAAGGAAACACTGTTTTACCTTCACACTTTTTACAGCGGTGAAGGGGTATGATATAACATTGTACAGTCCACAAAGCTCTGAGCCAAAATAGAGAGATAACTAAGCACCATTACATTAAGAGTGAAAGTGGTAGGTTTCACCAATATCACAAAAAACCTCACCCAGTTTTGTTTTAATTAGCACCCAACAGACCTTTCCCTGTTAATTAGGAATGGGAAGGAATATTGTTCATTTTTTTAAAAATTAAAAATGACCAACATTTACACATTTCTTCATATTCCAAATTGAATTAACTTCAGATTTAAAACTGTGAATAGAAAGAAAACAACACATTTATCTGATTACACTTGGAGAGTTTTGAGTGTCTCACTCTTAAAAATCTGTGTTTGAATCCTTGTAGACACAACCATATTCTGATGCTGAATCTTTTTTTTCCTTGAAAGGTTCCTCATGTGTACCATCTATATAGCTACCATCTACAATATGGTACTCGCCATGTGGGAATAGTCTTTGTTACTGAATTTATGTAAAGGTAAAGGTTCCCCCCGCACTTGCATGCTAGTTGTGTCCTACTCTAGGGGTGGTGCTCATCTCCGTTTTCAAGACAAAGAGCCAGTGTTGTGAAAAAATATGGGGTTGGGGTCCACTATCCTAATAATATAAGAAAAAAAATCTGATGCAAGTTGATGTGAGTCAAAATGGCACTGTGTGAGCCTTCATTTAGTGCACATGACTGGTCAGAGGAGGGTCATGGGGTACATAAGAACATAAGAACATAAGAAGAGCCATGCTGGATCAGGCCAAAGGCCCATCTAGTCCAGCTTCCTGTATCTCACAGCGGCCCCACCAGATGCATTTGGGAGCGCATGAGACTAGATATCTGTCTCCTGATACCACTCCCCTGCATCTGGCCCTTGAAGTACCCCGGTTTAAAGCGTGGAGACTACACATCTCCATCATGGTTTGTAACCTGTGATGGACTTTTCCTCCAGGAATCTGTCCAATCCCCTTTTGAAGGCATCCAGGCCAGATGTCATCACCACGTCCTGTGGCAGGGAGTTCCATAGACTTAACCTGCGCTGGGTGAAAAAATATTTTCTTTTGTCAGTTCTTACTCTCCCAGCCCTCAATTTGAGTGTATGTCCCCTAGTTCTGGTATTTTGGGAGAGAGAGAAGAGCTTCCCTCTATCCACTTTACTCATACCCTGCATTATTTTGTATGTCTCAATCATATCCCCCCTCAAGCACCTTTTTTCCAGACTAAAGAGGCCCAAATGTTTTAGCCTTTCTTCATAAGGGAGGTGCCCCAGCCCGGTAATCATTTTAGTCGCTCTCTTCTGCACCTTTTCCAGTTCCACTATGACTTTATTGAGATGCGGTGACCAGAATTGTACACAATACTCCAGGTGGGGCCTTACTATTGTTTTGTATAATGGCATTATAATGTTGGCTGTTTTATTTTCAATCCCCTTTTTGATAATCCCTAGCATGGAATTGGCCTTCTTCACCGCTGCCACACATTGGGGAGACACCTTCATGGAGCCGTCCACCAACACACCAAGATCTCTTTCCTGATCCGTCACGGATAACTCAGAGCCCATGAGTTGATAGATGAAGTTTGGATTTTTTGCCCCAATATGCATTACTTTACATTTGGTTACATTAAAACGCATTTGCCATTTCTCAGCCCATTCCCCCAGTTTGGAGAGATCCTTCTGGAGCTCTTTACAATCTTCTCTGGTTTTTACCACAGGGAAAAGTTTTGTGTCATCTGCAAACTTGGCCACCTCACTGTTTATCCCTGTATGAATGCACTTCCCCAACTCTTAATATCTATTCTCTCTGCAAGATTATATCCAGTCTCATCAGCCTCAACTTTAAAACATTTAACACATAGGTCTGAAGGAAAATTGCAAGCACTGTCAACTGATCCTTTTCCACGTAAGATGTGTACAAAGCAAAAGAAGCTAAATCACACAGGAATTCTAGGCAAAAATCTAAGAAACAAAACGAAACGAAACAAAAGACAAAAAAGTGGCACCTTAAAGACTAACTATCATATGATAGTTAGTCTTTAAGGTGCCACATATTGTTTGTCTTTTGTTTTGTTTTGTTTTGTTTCTTTGATTTTTGCCTAGAATTCTTGCACAGATTAACATGGCTACCTCTTCCAAAACTTCTACATCACACAAGGCGGTCTGGAGGCCTGCCATTAGATATGACATTTGTGCCTTGTTAACAGCTTCCCAACTTTATTCTCTCAAAAGTTTTGTTTGACAGGTGTTTAGATGTATAAATCATGCTCATCAATTATATCTCCAGCAGAGCTTTGGTGGCTGACAACAAACCAAGAATAAGGATGTCCCCATTTATCTCCCAGCTTGATGAAAAATGACACAATTCAAGACCTTGCCTGTCCTTGGCGGATACCAAAAGAGAGAAGAAGAAAGCAAAAGATGACTGCCCCGTGTGAAAAAAGCAGGGAAGGCTGACATCTCTGCCCCCTTTTAACTACAGAGAGAGTGCAAGGGATCCAGCTGAGGCTCTCTTTTAAGTCATTCTCCTGCAATTGCAGCACGCAGACGGCTTTCTCTCCTGCTCCTTAAAGAGGCACTTGAACTTTCTGTTAATTTCTAGCCATCAAGTGGGATTGTTCCATCCTGTCTCATTATCCCAGCCTACTGCTGCTGTTTATGTTCATCCACTGTTAAGGGAGAGATGGGCAAAGCCTCTTCACTTCAGAAGCTTCAGCCATTCTTTCATGTCACATTATTCTGAATTTCCATTTGGTCTGTAGCTCCAGAGAACATAGCAAAGCCATTTCCCCCCAATTCCTAATGCAATTAGCCCCCTCTCCTCCCTTTGTTCATGTTTGTTTTTAAAGGACCACTGCAGATGAAGGATGTGTGCTTTTTGTATAAGAACAAAAGAGAATTATTTATTATTTACCCATGTCATTATTTAAGCTCGTTTCCAGGGAAAGAGCCAATTCAGTCAATTGAGAAATGAAAATTATTTTAATGGTTAAATGGCTAGGCTCTCCCCCCTGTTGTTAGTAAAAACAAAATTTACAGCTGTTGTGTTAATAATCAATGGCCTAAAGTTTCCCCGGTAGGAAGCCTCCTCCTTATTTTTTTTTTTAAAGAATCAGTTTGGTCGGACTAATCAGTTCAATACATATCTAAATAGATATTTCACCACCCATTTAGTACCTTCCAAAATACACACCATAAGGTCCTCTTTTAGCATGGGCCGAGTTCCAGGGATCTTGGGAAATCTAGGGACCCAGGTCCAAAGTCCAAGCCTGAGTCTTGAGGCCCAAATCTCAAACCCAAGTCTTCAGGCCGTATGTCTGTGAAGATTCTCAGTCATCCAGGTGAGTTTATCTGGAAGCTGAGTCATGGCAACTGGACTTCTTTTTCATTGATTGGTAGATACATTTCGCTGCTCATCCAAACGGCTTCATTAGTCTGATTGAACGGTGGTGAAGCTGTTTGGATGAGCAGCAAAATGTTTCTATCTCTCAAGAAAAAGAAGTCCAATAACCATGACAGAACTTCCAGAATCTTCAGGCCTGAATCCTGAGTCTCAAGCCTCAAGTCTCTTCAGTCTTTTTATCCCACGCCCTGAGTCTTAGGACTCAGGACTTGAACCCAAAAACTCAGACTTCACATGCACTGCCCAGCTGATGGGTTAGCACATGCACAGAGACAATGGGCCTGCCACTGTCTCCGCCCAGCATATCCACCGCTATCTCTCATCCCCACTGCCATTGACCTACCTGCTGGTGTTGTCCACCATTACTATTTTCAAAAGCACAAGACTTGGCTTCCCTTCTAAGACCCAGGCTGCTGCCTCCACATGCATGCACTGGTTAGCTCATTGGCTGGTACATGCACAGACACAGGGGGTGATATTATCCGGGTTAAACTTTAGAAAAAATAGGAGTTCTCCTCCAGAGATTTGGCTAGTCCTACCATTAGTCAAAGTGAGGCAGCAAATGCAGAGAGGTATAAAATAGATGGTGCTATATGTGCAATATGAACAACCTATCCCTATGCCCTCAGTACAGGCCTGTATCCTCTCAAGCGGGCGCAGAATGTGGTGGCCAGGCTGGTGGTGGGTGCTTGTCGATTCGAGCACATCACTCCAGTTCTGGCCTGCCTGCATTGGCTTCCCGTTGTCCTCCGGATAAGGTTCAAGGTCCCGGTTTTGATCTTCAAAGCCCTCCCTCCATGGCTTGGGACCAGAGTACCTGGTGGAGCGTATCTTTCAGAGATCAACTGGGACCAGATCCACGAGACTGGCGCAGGCGTGCTCACTGAGGGTGGCCACACCCAGAGAGGCGTGGAAATCACATACACGTGACCGCGCCTTCTCTGTGGTGGGCCCCACGCTGTGGAACCATCTCCCCAGTGAGCTGCGCCTAGCAGAGTCCCTGCCCGCCTTCAAAAAGGCCCTGAAAACTCACCTTTTTAGGGAAGTGTTTGGCGACCTTTCTATTTATTTATTTTTTCCTTTCCCACCTGTGCCATCCCCGCTTCGGGTTATGCCCTTTTATCTTTTATCTTTTTTAAAAAACTGTAACCTGTGCTCTGTCTTGTTTTATCTGGTTTATTGTAAACCGTCCAGAGTTCCTTCCTGGAAGATGGGCGGGATATAAGTTGAATAAATAAATAAATAAATAAATAAATAAATAAATAAATAAATAAATAAAT
>JAHTLZ010003547.1:6409523-6423220 GCA_023846285.1 Phrynocephalus versicolor | reverse complement strand
AATAAATAAATAAATAAATAAATAAATAAATAAATAAATAAATAAATTGTGCTGGCCGCTAAGAAACTGAGGCCTGGTTTTCTCAAAGACCCAAATGGTATCCAATTTAAAGGTCCTAGATTGGTTGGAGCTGCTCTAATAGAATGGCACATTTGAAAACATGCACCTTTAATAGCAATACTTTTTAAAAGTTGGAATTTCTTTTATATTATGCATTCTATATTGTCAAGGCCTATGGCAATAAACAATAATAACTAACTTAGGGTTTGTTCAGACTGGCCATTTTCGGAGTCAGGTGGATTGAACTCCAAACAATATGTCAAAGTTGGGGGGGCAGCAATATGTCATTTGATATGGTCCTCCCATCTGAACAGCCAATGGAGGAGGGATGTAAGCCAGGGAAGTTTGGAGGGTTGTGCAGCATCAGCTTCCAACCTGACAGCTGTTCTTGTTCTTGCTTTGCCCCATATGCCCCATTCCCCGTCTCAGGGCTGTGTTAAAAGATGATCTTTATTTACAACATGCATCCCAACCTATCCTGCCTTCTAATGTTGCTGTTGCTGCTGATTCCCTTCATTTAAGGGTCATGGTGCATCTGTCCTCCAACACACATCTCATATGTGTAATTGCTCCCCTTGGAGAATATGTCCTCCATAAGATGGCTGGGCTCTGAGATACATCAAAAGAAATTAATGCACTAGCCCTGTGTCAGAAAGGCACAGGGCAACTCTTAAAGGGGACGGATGGATCATTCAAGCACAAACATACGAACTCTTGTTTCCTGTGCTAAACAGTGCAGTCAGAGACCCATATGCCATCAGTATATGTCAGTGTGGTCAGGCTCTTTGGTTACGGATGTTGGTCCCTGGCTCACCAAACTAGTACCATTCCTACACAAGTGGAAAGTATCAGCGGACAGGGGAAAACTCAAGTGTTACAGATGTTCAGCTGATTTTCTGGAGGGGGAAAAATCTCAGCAGAGGAGACCTTGAAGTCAAAATCTCTTAATGAGCACAGAGCTTGCTCAATGGCTTAAGAAATACACAATGAACTGGCATCCCAGCATATGTGAATGAAACAAAAACCCAGTGTGATTCTGAAAGGAACAGTGGTTGCTGTTTCGGCATCATCGTTTGCGGTATTTTGTTGCTCTCAAACACCCTCTCCGTACAAAATCGTTCAAATGAAAATGAAAGACAGTCTAGGGCTGCTCATTCATTAATTTTCACAGCAGTTGGTGCCCTGCTGGCATTTGAAATTAGCATTGAGGAAAAGTTCAAGAGATTCAGCTTCGTTTGAAATCATGTTTACCACCATGATTTTCGAGAAACGTTTCAGATAGATTAAATTGCATTAGGAAAGCTAATTGTAGAGCAAAAGAGGGGAATATTAAATGCTAAGCAGCAGAACTCATTGCAGCGCTACCACATTTTACTTGCTGGATAAACCTACAGACGGCATGAAAGATTACACGAGAGCTAATAAAGTGTCATGACAGTACCTGGGGATCCCTATACAATACTTGAATCCCCAAAGCTGAAGCCCACTGAAGTGTTAAATGACAAATGGAAAAGAAGGCATTTTCTGCTGGTGTTCATTACACAGCTCCAATCCCCTTTTCAGACATAGGGAGAGAGAGGTGAGAGAGGAGAGAGGGGGTGAGGGGAGGAGGGGAAAAAGCTTGCATCTCAGTAAATACTCTCCAGTTTGGGACCTTCTAATCTTCCAGCTTGCCAAAAGAATTCTCAAGTCCTTCAATTTAAGTGAGGTCCCAAGTGAGGCTAACATATGTTAACAGAGAATTCTTGTCACTCATTTGTATTCAAGTCTCATTGCAGTCCTTTGAGTCAGCGGCTCCACCTACTGCCTTTTTCTGAGCCCTCCATGCTAGAGTAATTGTGCCAGAGAAACTGGCCTGATAAGAATTTGGCCAGTTTACAGAGTTCATGCAGAGATGTGAAGCCAGCCCTTTGAAGAGAAACACACATTGGCACTCTTCAGGGCTTGAGAGGGAACCACGCTTGAATAAGACCTTAACCATGAGCTTGTAATTTTTTTTTCCTTCTGTGCTGTGGTGGGGAAGAGAAATGTGAAGGATTGGTGCCCACTTGGAGGCAAGATATTGTTTTATTTAAGTGAGAATCAAAAGGAAAAGAGAAAAGAAAAGAGAAAAGAAAAGAAACAAACAATCTCCAGCTGGCAAAAGGGACAGAAAAGAGGCAGACCTAGTGCCCACAACATCCAAAAGGACTTGGAAAGAAACAGACATAGGCCGTCACTTCACGAGGCTCTTCGCTTCGCAGCATGATTGCCTTTGCTTTGAATGCGATGGCGATCACGTGGTCTCCCTTCGCTCCCACCCCTCTTTCTATGTACTCACGCGGAGCATTTTTCGGTCTGAATCGAGCATTACCTCACGAGCTCCATTCGCATTGAATAACTGATTTTTCCCGCCCATTTGCAGCTTCCTTTGATTTTAAAAAAATTAAAGGGACCGAAGTATTGATGCATCGATACTTGGCTGTCAATTACAACGGCGCACGGTATATGTATGAGCCTTCGTTTTCAACTTACAATTTACATTAATACGTCCATTGGCGACCTCCTATAACTGCTGTTCTCAGCAATGGCCACTAGGTGGACCATCGCACAACGTTGGTAATTCAGGTTCACACGGTCCTCCGAGGACATTCGAGTGAGCCCCTTCTAAATCCCTAGAGCATAGACCAAGCTACTTCCGTCTCCTCTCTACCATTAGGAAGGTATCATGCCTCCATCGCGTTCTTCATGCCGCCTACAGAAACTCCATCGGTATCGTCCGTATTTCGTGGCTGTGCTGCATAACGTTTATACTTTGATGAACAGTGTAGCTTTGTTATGTTTTGGAAAGGGAAGACGAGTATTCCGACGCAGAGCTCTGTTTATGGAGGCATTGAGGACCTGCAACACTTTGATATGGGTAACTTCAGGTTGGATAAAAACCTCTCCTCGAGAGAAACTATTCTGGTGTTACCCTGGACGTTCTCAGTGGTTTCACGACATGGTTCTTCAGCTTTGGGACGATAGGCAATGGTTGGAAAACTTTCGTATGACTAGAAGAACACTTTTCAGGGTGGCCGATAAGCTGCGTCCATTTCTGATGCGCAGGGACACAGTTATGCGCTCTGCTGTCCCAGTGGAAGAGCGAGTTGCAATCGGCGTGTACTTCTTGGCCAGCCGTTCTTGCTACAGAAACATCTCTCTGGTCTTCCAGAAAGGAAGTTCTACTGTTGCAAGCATTGTCATCGAGGTTTGCCTAGCAATGGAACATGTCCTACTCAAGGAAGAGGTTCGCCTACCAGAGTTCAATAAGGTAACCTGGTTTTTCTCTGCAGATTTCCTCCTTAACTTTTGTAGCAGTATCCTTCCGTTTAATAAAATGATGATGCTTAATATAATTCATTTTCTCCCTGTATACAGATGACATCATCCATGAAAAACTTCGGATTCCCAGATGCTATTGGTTGTATAGATGGAACGCACATCCCCATCAGCCCGCCGAAATTGCAGGGAGCGGCTTATTTTAACAGGAAATCTTTCCATTCTGTACTACTTCAGGCTGCTTGCGACGGTGATGGTATTTTTTTCTCAATGTTGACTGGACATTCAGGTGTTAATCGTGATGCCCATGTGTTCAGATCCTCTATGCTTTTCAGTCGGATGGAGGAAGGCACCCTAATACCGGGCAGCCCTATGTTCCACTATGCAGGGGTGTCAATTCCGCCCATTATATTAGGGGATGGTGCCTATCCATTGTGTAAGTGGCTGATGAAGCCCTTTGCAGTTCCTAGAAATGACAGGGAGTGCCACTACAATAAGATTTTTAATCGCTCACGATGCGTCGTGGAGAGAGCATTTGGGTGGTTGAAGGCCAGATTTAGACGTTTGTCTGTTAGGATTGAGGCGCACATCGAGAACATGAATTCAATTCAATAACAGGAAACCCCTTTCCGCGCCGCCACTGATCACAAAGAAAAGGGGTTCGAAGCATCATAAGGCATATGTCATATGCTATTTATAAATTCAGCGGTTTCCTTTATTGGCGTCCTTGGGGGTGTTTTGGATGGAGTAAAGTGGGGGAATCCACACATTAAGGCTCATAGCCGCAAACGGTGTGTACAGTAAAGCTCACTTTTTTTTCAAAGTTCATTCTTCTAAACTCTTGTTATGCTCAGAGGCACTGCTTGCATAGTTCACCAAAAAAAGGAGATTTATGCAAGAGACGGATATGGGAAAAGGTGTTTTTAAAAGCCAAGTAGGCATCGTAATCCAGATGACGTCGGCGGTATATCAGAACTGATTTTTCTTTAATGGCTGATGGTTTCGGTGCAGCGGGGGAGGGGAAAACAGGATAAATTGTATCAGCAGTTTCATTTCTATCGCTACGTCCAGGAAGCTAAGCAGAAAATGCCAACGAGTAACAAACGGAATACAAACAGCCGTGACGGGTTGTTCAGAACGCCACCTCATGGATATAGGATCCGTAAACACATTTACAGATTTGGCGGGCAGGGGAAAACAGAGACACCTGGCGTTTGTTTTGTGAACAGAAAGAGGATCTAGATGACACCGGGGTACAGTGGAAAAGTTGCATTAACGAACACAAACATCTGAATATTGCCGCAACAGACGGCAACCACAAAGCACCGACTGAACGAAATATCGATGCATCGATATTTCGGAGGGAAAAGAACACTAAAAAAGGGGGGGGGGAAACCCCAGTCCACACGCGGTGCTGGGTGCGAAGCGAGATGCGAATCGAAAATATTCCCGTCCTCCGCCAGGGGCATCACTCGCCCCGGTTGTAGCACGCTAAAGGGGGCGTGGTCGGGGTGACGTCGCAGCCAAAAGGGAGGAGCGTGCAGACTGAAGCGGTCGGTTCACACAGAAATGACGGCTTGCCGCGAAGCGAGCGGCTCGTGAAGTAACGACCATAGAGATCACAGTGTCTAAAACAGCTTCTAGCGAAGAAACAGGCATAATGAAAATAAACTAGGGGTTGAATAAAGAATGAAGATCCACAGGATCTCAGAAAGTCTCAGAAATAGACAGGTTAGGAGAAGCCAACAAATTATTTAACAGGCACTTGCAGGGTGTTGCTCGACAAGATGGAATTACATGGGTTAATGGAGAAGCAGGAAGGTGGGCAGCAACAGGATGGCCTGCAGAATCATCCTCAGGGGAAAATCTATGATGCCTTTCACAAATCCCACCTGTTGTTGGGGCTTTGAGCAGACAATAAGTTTGCCACTAAAGAACTATCAGAAAAGAAACAGGAATGAGAAACATGAACATGAAAAAAATAAACCTAAGGTAACAATTCCACAGTTTCATGCCCTGACACACAGCAGCACGACACACAGTATTCTTGTCATACAGAAACAGAGAATGGCTAGGTCTCTGAAATCTGACACACAAAATTCTCCATAACTGAAATCTAAATCCCCCCATGAACCCAAAAGAGACAGTAGAGACAGAAAGAGAGAAAAAATGCAAGCTTACCCCAACACAGAGAAGGATGAAAGGCGAAGAGGCGATGAAGGTCTACTGAGAGCTCAAGGCAGGGGAGCAACAAGCTCAGACAATCTGGGGGAAAGCTGACAGGAGTTGAGTGGCATCCATTTCAGAACACCTCATCCCCCTGGCACGAGGTTGGAGAGGGTAGAGAACCACAAAGTGATGACATAGTAGTTATTAGCACTGAGAGAATAATGGGCTGTGGTAGTTTGTCTACTGGAATTAAAAGCTGTGGGGGGGGGTGCAAAGAAGCAGCCATTCTTGGGGGACCCACTGCACAGGTGCTTCTACACAAATGCTCGAAGCCTCCGAGCAAAGATGGGAAAACTTAAACATTTGGTAGCCATAACAGAAACCTGGTGGAATGCGGAGAACCAGTGGGATACAGCACTCCCAGGCTATAAACTCTATAGAAGGGATAGAGAGTGGTGGGCTGGAGGTGGAATGACCATCTATGTCAAAGAAGAGGTAAAATCCAGCAGAATGGAGATTGATGATGGGTCTGGCTCCACCATAGAATAATTGTGTGATAGTGGGGGGGGGGGAGTGCTAACTTCCACCAGATCAAAACCTTGATGGGGGCCTTGAAACGAGGAGACAAATCATGGAGATGTCTAAGAGGGACAGGATAATAATCATGGGGGACTTCAATTATCTCCACGTAGACTGGGCCAATGCGAGCTCGGGACAAGAAAGAGAAACCAGGTTCTTGACATGCTGAATGAGCAAATTGGAGCAAATTGTCATGGAGCCCACCCGAGAACAGGCAACTCTGGATCTTTGTGATACTCAGGATCTGGTCATGGATGTGAATGCCACTGAGCCTCTGAGGAACAGTGACCATTCTGCAATCTCCTTTGCCATGCATGTTGGGGGAAGAGTGTCCAGCAAATCAAACACAAAATCCCTTGATTTCCAAAGGGCAAACTTACCTCAGATGAGGAAACTAGTTAGAAAGACATTGAAGGGGAAGGTAACAAGAATCCAATCTCTTCAGAGTGCATGGAGCCTGTTTAAAACAACGGTAATAGAAGCCCAGCACAAGCGCATACCACAAAGAAAGAAGAGATCATCTAAGTCCAAGAGGGAGCTGGCATAGTTAATGAGTGGAGTTAGAGAGGCTCTAAAGTGCAAGGAGAGGTCTTTATGTAAATGGAAATACTCACCAAAGAGTAAAATAAAAATGAACACAAACGTTGGCAAAAGAAATGTAAGAAGATGATAAGAGAGGCAAAGAAAGTCTTTGAGGAACATATGGCTAACAATATAAAGGGAAATAATAAATTTTCTTTAAATATCTTAGAAATAGAAAACCTGCCAGAGAACCTGCTGGATGTCTGGATGGTAAGGGAGAAAAAGGGGAGGTACAGGAGGACTTGGAAACTGCAGAGAAATTAAATTAGTTCCTTGCATCTGTCTTCATGACAGAAGACCTTGGGCAGATTCTGCTGCCAGAACGGCCCCTCTTGACTAAATAATTTAATCAAATACAGGTTAAAAGAGAGGATGTTTCAGGTTTAATTGATAAATTGAAATCCACAAGTCACCAGGCCCAGATGGCATCTACCCAAGGGTTATTAAGGAACTGAGAAAAGAAATTGCGGGTCTCTTAATGGTAATATGCAACTTGTCTCTTAAAAAGATCACAATGCCGGAGGACTGGAAGATAGCGGATGTCACACCAATTTTTTAAAAAAGGAAGGAGGGGGGACCTGGGAAACTACAGACCAGTTAGCCTTACATCTGTCCCAGGGAAAATGGTGGAAAGCCTCACACAAGAGAAAATCTTAAAACACATAGAAGAACAAACCTTGCTGAGGGACAATCAGCATGGCTTCTGTAAGGGTAAGCCTTGCCTGACTAAAGCTTTAGAATTCTTTGAAAAGGTCAACAGGCATGTGGATTTGGATGAACTGGTGGATATTGTCTATCTTGATTTCAGAAGGCTTTTGACATAGTCCCTCACCAAAGGCTGCTGAGAAAATTGCACAGTCAGGGGATAGGAGGGCAGGTCCTCTTATGGATTGAGAACTGGTTGAGATCCAGGAAACAAAGAGTAGGTGGTAAGACTGGAGATTACACATCTCCATCATGGTTTGTAACCTGTGATGGATTTTTCCTCCAGGAATCTGTCCAATCCCCTTTTGAAGGCATCCAGGCCAGATGCCATCACCACATCCTGTGGAGCCGAACAATTGTTTATATTCCTCCTTCACCACCACACCCAGAGTCCAGAATCTTTTTCTGATGGTTCCGCTTTTTGTTCAAACCAGCTAAGACCAGTAAAACCCAGTTCATCTCCGGTGCTTTAATACCCCAGCTTGACCCTTTGTTCAGAGTCCTAGTTACTTGCAAGTCCATCAGCAAACACTTCCTCTTTCATGTTTTTGTCCTATAGGAAGCTGCTTGTGGTTAGGCCTCTGTGGTTAAGCCTATACAGATGTTACAGAAGTTACCTAACTCCTTGTGTTGCCAGATCTGTGTGCTCTCAGTAAATGCAGCTTTAAAATGTGCAAAGACACGGCCCTTATGCACATACAAGCTTACTGATTATTGATTAAAGAATATCAGTTCTATCACCTACCACTCCAATTACAAACACTACCCCTTCTTCCCCTTTCCCAGTCCATTTTTGCTTAAGCTGTTTTGTGTGCCATAATAAATTTCATTTCATTTGTTGTGATAACATTAGAGGAATCATACTAGAGCAATGTACTGTACCTGCCTAGCATGGTAGACAGTACTTTATATCTCAGGCCATTTCTTACAAATTTCCATTTATTACTTTGCAGATGAGTGATTTCCTGAAAGCTTGTCTGTTTTCTCGTTCATTTAATGGGATAACTAAAATGTCCTCCTTTGCCTTGCACCATCAAACTGATTTAGCTTTGCAGAATGGTTCCATGGCAAAGACCCGGTATAAGGTTATTCACCAATGCCCTGGTGTCAGTCTTGAGCATCCAGTGTATACATGATGATGACATGATGGCTGGGACAGCACTGTTTGCTGCACTTTCTTGGTGACACCTTGGAGTAAATTGCTTGTCCAATACACCATTGGCTGTTAATAAGATGGCAATATGGCCCAGATGAAAAATCAGCTTCATAGCTTGCTGTTGGACTGAATATACGGCTGGACTTGGAATATTTATTATTTGTACTATTCATTCGCTATTCTGATGCATTGCTTTGATGGAAAGATGGAAAGACACCTATTCTGGGGTGATGGTTTTCTTAAATAGATCCCTTGAACAGTGCATCTGTTTGCATGTGGCACGAAATCAAAAATGGATCCTCATGATTTCATATCATTTTCTGTGGAATTCTTGCCAAACCACCATTAAATCACAGAGCCCTTCCATGCCCACAGACAACAACAGAGAATTCAGGGTTCTTTTGGCTCATGGCTTTGTTGTGTTGCAAAAATGCAGATCTGAGGAATGGATTCTCATGATTTCATATGATTTATAGATGGAATCATCCCTAAACCTAAATCCCATCTGAGCCCACAGATGACACCACATAAATCATGGGTACTTGGGCACTTGGTTTTGCAGTGATGCAAAAACATGAGTCTAAGGCACGGACCCTCATGGAGTTTTACATAATTTTTACACATGGAGCCCCAAATCACTATCGAACATTAAGTGCCACCTATGCCCACAGAAATCATGGATCAATGAGAACTTGGTTTTGCTATGCATGGCGCAAAACCACCAATTCAAAACACAGATCCTCATGAATCCACATACTTTTTTCTGTAGGATATACCCCAAACCATTGTTGAGTCATAAGTCCGATTTGTAGTTACAGTCTACAACACAGAAATCATGGGTTCTTCCGCACATAGCTTTGCAATGATGCAAAAGCATGCACCTGAGACATAGATCCATGTGGATCCACTTAATTTTTAAGTAGGATCATCCCATCATAAGTCCCATTTGTACCTGCAGACAACAATACAGAAAACATGGGTCCTTCAGTACATAGCTTTGCAGTGGTGTAAAAGCAAGGATCTGGGGCATGAATCCTCATGGATGCCCATGCTTTTACACTGAATCATTCTCACTGTCGAATCATAGGTCCCATCTATGCCCACCTACTATACTCATAAATAAAAGATCCATCGGCATGTGACTTTGCTGTGATGCAAAAACACCAATTCAAGGCATGGTTCCTAATATCTACACAGTTTTTTACATTGGATCATCCCCCAAACACTAAGGGCGTTTATACACGACCCCTAAACTCCGCCGCAAATGGCTGCAAGCTCCGGAGCTTAAAAATGTTTCCCCACCAGATCCGGAGTTTGCAGACAATTAAGTGCGACCCCGCCCACCTAAGCGCGACCCAGCGCACTTTTCTTGTACCTGCTCTTGGGAGGTGAAAAATATTTGATGCAGATGTGCTGGGCTCTCCTCGCTTCTTTTTGTTTTTGTTTTTTGCCTCCCGCCCCTTTAAGAGGAACCAGGAAGTGACCGGGGCTCCCCCGGCAGCTTCCACCGGCACTGGGGAGGTAAGGCTTTATTCTTTTGTCCCTTTTTAATTTCCTCCCCTCATGCAGCCAGCAACCAGGAAGTACGGAGGGGTGGAGACGCACGAAGAGCGACAAACCCCTAAGATCTCTGGTCCGAATTTAAGGGGCCAGCAGATCTTAGGGGTCGTGTAAAAGTGCCCTAACTATAGGTCCCATCTGTGCCCGTAGGCTGCACCACATAAATCATTTGTCTCGTCATGCATGGCTTTGCACTGGTGCAAAAACAAGGATGTGATGCATACAGCCTCATGTATCCACATGCTTTTTGTGCAGGGCTGTTTCCTAAATCTAGTCATAGACCTCATCTGTGTGCACAGACTATACCACAGAAATCATGGTTCCTTTGGCACAAGCTTTACAGTCATGCAGGCACAGATCCTCATGGATCAATTTGAATGGAAAAATACAATAAAGGGAGGGGTTTTTCTCACCAACCATTTCAATGCCCCAACTGATTATTACATCACAATGTTGTAGATTTTCACAAGAGCTCATGTCTACTGGTACTGTATATGCAGGGCAGCAATGTTTTGAATGAGGAAGTGCATGTATATGTAGAATTTAAAATGTAATGGTTCTTCTATTAAAAAGAGGGTGCTATATAATGAAAATATGGGAACAAATTATATAGAAAATTAAATATTAGCATGTAAACTGCTTGAAAGATGTAAGAAAAAAAATGACTATGATGCCTCCTCTCTCAATGTAACCTTTTATCTATCTATCCTTTACCCATCCTTATTACCCCCTACTTTTCACCTGTAATTGGAAAGCCTTAATTAAAAAGAGAGAGAGAGAGAGAGCTATTGATACTTGTTGCTAAATATATGCTTAATTATCAAAGTTTGGAAATTGCAATGATGATAGGGTAGGGGAACAGTTTCACAGACTTCCCCCACTTTACTCAAGAGACTGAAGGTTCTGTGATAGTGCTGGCTCTGAGATGCAGAATAGAAACTCTGTGATGATTTCAATTGCCCTACAAGAAAGCAAGTAAACACACAGTCAGTAAACCCATCTGGCTCAAAGAACAAAGGAAGAAATGCAACAAATCAAGATATCATTTCCCACCAAACCGTGTGGTCTCTGAACACCTTATTGCAGCCTCTAAATCTTCCCGTCCTTCTGTCAATGGTGAAAGCTCACTTGCTCTCTCTTTTACACACACACACACAAATAAACATAAGCACAAGCAATTCACATTTACATTTTAGTATAATTATGCTTGCAATGGATTCAAAACCTTAGTTATTCATTTACATCTTAGGTCTCCAACGTTATTGTAGGGAGAACTGTCCCCAGTTTGTGAGTTGGTTTACACATCATAATACCACCCTGAACATACCAAACCTTGTCTGTTTCCTAAAGCTAAGCATGGTCAGGGCTGATTACAATTTGGATAGGAGGCTACCAAAGAAAACCCTGGAGAGTTGCTAACATTCTGATTTGATGGTACTAGATTTAATTGAATAATCATTGGATAATTGAGTTAGAAAGGGCCTATAAGGCCCTCAAGTTAGCCCCTGTTCAATCCAGGAATGCAAAGCAAAGCATATCCCAGCAATGGAGCACCAAGGTAGTTACCATATTTTTTGATGTATAAGACACACCTGACCATAAGACACACCTAGTTTTTAGAGGAGGAAAACTAGAAAAAATGTTGATCCTAAGGTTTTATGGACGGGAATTCCTGGCTGCAAAAGGGGAGGCTTGCAAACAAGGTGATTGGAACTGTGGAATGCAAAGGGGAAGGGTTGCAAATGAAATGACCGGAACTGTGGAATTAAAGCTGCAAAAGGGGAGGTTATCAAATGAATTGATCGGAACTGTGCAATGCAATCTGCAAAGGGGGAGGCTTGCAAAGAAGGTGAATGGAACTGTAGAATGCAATCTGCAAAGGGGGAGGCTTGCCAACGAGGTGTTTGGTACTGGAGAATCCAAGCTGCAAAGGGGGAGGCTTGCAGGCAATGTGATTGGAACTGGGGAATCCAGGCTTCAGAAGGGGAGGACAGAGACTCCGTGGAGGAGGCCTCTGCAAACAAGTTGATTATTGACCAGTGAATCTAGGTTGCAGATCGGGAGGGGTGGGAAGAGGCTCCCTGGAGGAAGCTGCCTTGTAAATGAGGTAATTGGAACTGCAGGAACCCACTGCAGCAGGGGACGGGAGAGGCTCTGTGCTGGTACCTTGTCTCTAAAGGAAAATCTGTAATATATATGTAGCAAGGAAAGACATTTCCCCTTAGTTATGAGGGTGTGAAAAGTGTGCCTTGTACAGCAAAAAAATGGTAGTTCCATTGTCATAGTGCTCAAGTAGTTAGGAATTTTTTCCTGATATTCAGCCGAAATCTGGCTTCCTCTAACTTGAGTCCATTATTATGTGTCCTACAACCTGAGGTGATCAAGAACAGATCATGTTCCTTCTTATACTGCAGGGCTGTCCAACTTTAAACAGGCCGAGGTCTTCATTTTCTGGCACAAACTGCCTGAGGGCTACTACACTAAAACCTCTACTTACAAATTTTATCTGTTCCCAGCAGATGCTCATAAGTAAAAAAAATTGTAAGTAGAGCAGCAGTTTCCCATAGGAATGCATTGAAAAATCAATTAATCCATTCTGGAGGGAACAGATTTCAATGCATTCCTATGGGAAGGCCGACCATGCACACACTACTCTTGTACCCACTCAAACTGGTGTGGGTGGGTGCAAGGGGGGGCTCATCCATGCTTGCACAAATCACCACTTCCAAGGGGCAACACACATGACCATGCACATGTCTCTCTTGCACCCGGCTCAAGCAGGGGACTGCGTCATGGCCCTTGAACTGTCCCACTTGGCTGAGACAGTGGGCTGGCAGACTGAGAACTTTGCTGGGGCAGTGGTAGTCCCTGGGATGAAGGAGGGAGGGGTGGAAAACTTATCCCCTCATCTTTTTACTGATGGCCAGTAGGCTACTTTTGAACCCTTCGTGGGCTACCGGTAGCCCGCGGTCTACCTGTTGGGCAGGCCTGTTATACTGTATAGCAGTGGTTCCCAAAGTGTTCTATATAGACCTCAAGGGTGTATTTTGACTTGCAGGGGGTCTATGACAGTGAGAAAAAAATGGGGGGTTCGTGAAATGTAAATGGGGGTCCACATGTGCAGACCCCATTTAGGCAGATCACCATCAACATTTAGGCATTCTGTAAATGTCTTACAACTAACACAAATTGTTTTGGTGCCATTTTTGAAAGTTTTTGCAGCAATTTTTGGAAATCTTTACTTTTTTGGTGCATTTATCAAGAGGTGCAAATGTAGGGACCTGATTCTTGTGATGTGCATACCTTTGAAGTCCATTTTGCATTGTGTGTGCAGGGCGGAGGCATTGCATCATTTTTTCGGAACTTGATCCTCTCCATGTGCATGTTTTTAAAGTCCGTTTTGCAAAAGTTGGAAACTCATGCTTGGAAATGCCTGCCCTAGGCTACTCTATTTATGAGGCCCCTCCCAATCCCCCTCCCTCATGACTAGAAGGAAATGGGAAAATGTTATAAACAAAATTGAGTGAAGCCTATTATGATGATGGGTATTTAAAATTCTGCCATTCACAATTTCTCCTCTAAAGGA
>JAHTLZ010003547.1:6389835-6409513 GCA_023846285.1 Phrynocephalus versicolor | reverse complement strand
GAAGATTTTTTACCTCCTGGAAGCCAGGTACTTGAATAGTGCACTGGGACATGCTTAGGTGGGTGTGGTCGTACTTAATTTTTTTTAAAGTCTGGAGCTAGTGGGAGAACATTTTTAAGCTCCAGATCTGGGAGCCCTTTGCCTCGGATTTTAGGGGCTGTGTAAAAGCGCCCACACTTACTGGGCCCAAGTTGCCGTGCTCTTGAATGATGTATTGGGTTTGCAGTTTTGGGAGAGGACAGACTGCCTGCTGGGGAGGGGGCAGGGCTGTGGAGGCCCTCCTAGATTTATGGGCCTTGGCTTCAGTCTGCTTAGCCTATACATAAATCTGGCCCTGCCTGGCACACAAAAGCAGGAGGATATGCAAAAAGGAAGTGCTTGCATTATCTAAGTGTTCTCAACTTTACTGGACACATTTGTTGAAAATAAATGCTCCTGGATTATTATTATTATTTTAAAAAAAAGAACGTAATAGCTGATGCTTTAAAAAGTCTCAGAAGGTGAGCAATAAATACAAAGATGAAAAGAAGAATCGAAGTATGTATATAATATGCTTTATTCCAAAGAACGAGAAAACACACAGCAAGGGGGAATCTAAGAATTGTCAAAATACAATTCTAAGCCTCATAACACAATCTGCTGGAATGTTAAAATCAAGCAGACAAGTTATAAAATTTGCACTGTAGTCAAAATGCAAAGTCAAACTCAAGCATAGAATATATAATTAGTGGGGCCACCTACTGGGAGCCATTTCAATTCAACAGATATACAGGAATAGAAACTTTAATGAAAGACCGATGTAGCCCATTTCAAGCTGAGGCTCGCTGGAACATATAAACTATGCAAATTCTTGCGTTCTATTGTGTTTGCGGTGGCAAAAGTCTAACCACACATACATCACATTTGTCAAAGAGTTGAGAAGGGTGAGAAACAGGCATGTGGTACAAAAACTAGGGGGAAAGAAGAGACCATATTCAAAAGCAGAAGAGAAGAGAAGGAGCTTGAATAGAAATATGAAGGGCAAAAAAGAGAATACAGTAAAGCAATAAAGACCATAAAGAGAAGATCAGTCCAATGTGAGCTATGTCGAGACAGATTTGCATAGCAAAAATCAAAGAAAAGTTTATTTTAAAAAGTGTTAAGTGATGCATTGCATTTTCACTGCTAACGGAATGGGTTTCAACAGAGGAAAATGTAGGCTGCTGCAGCTAGGTAAAAAGAATGAATTACACAGATATAGGATGGGAGATACCTGGCTGGAAAATGGCACCTGTGAAAGGGATCTGGGAGTCTTGGTGGACCACAAATTGAACATGAGTCAGCAATGTGATGCGGCCTCCAGGAAAGCCAATGTGATTAACAGTTGCATCAACAGAACCATAGTGTCTAGATCAAGGGAAGTGATAGTACCACTCTATTCTGCTTTGGTCAGACCCCACCTGGAGTACTGTGTCCAGGTTTGTGCGCCTCAGCTTAAAAAGGATGTTGACAACCTTGAGCAGGTGCACAGGAGGGTGACCTGGGTGGCTGAAGGTCTGGAGGAAATGTCTTATGAGGAACATGCCTGCCTTAGATAAAAGCAAGCAAAATGATGCTCAAGACTCCAACAAAGACTTCTGTCATATATAGCAGAGGAATCACCAGATGATCAAGCTGGACTCAGAAACAGCAGAGGAACTAGAGGTCATATTGCATATATAATTAGATGCTGCAATACTGTATACCAGGCAGGTCCAAACTTCAGCCCTCCAGATGTTTTGGACTGCAACTCCCACAGTCCTTTGCCATTGGAAATCCAAGCTTAAAATTCTGGGAGTTGTGGCCCAAAACATCAGGAGGGCTAAAGTTTGGACATGCCTGCTGTATACTGAAGACCCTCAGAAGAAAATGAGTTGGTGCTTCAAAGAGTCAGTAAAGGCTTTTATCATGGAAAGCTATAGGTTATATTAAAAATAAGTCCAGTGTCTTGGTGAATTCTTACTACAAAATGGGCATGAATTTAAAAATGAATAACAAATTCATTCAAAAAAACAAATTCATCATTTCATATTCATCAAACACAATCACTCCTGATGAATACAAAACAACAGATTTTTAGTGATTTTTGATTTGTCAATTCATTAACCCCCCTTTTGGTCTTTTTTTTTTTTTTTTTTTTGTTCCATGACATCTGCAACCTCTGTCATTTTCCTGGGGTGACCCACTTTGTAGATGCATAATGGACATCCAAACCCCAAACTTCACCAAATTCAAAGGGATTGTAGAGGAGGAGAGTCGTGGGAAGATTCTCTGGGATTTTTTAATCTCTTCTCTAGGTATCTGCTGGGAACTTTCCTAGGTGGTACCTTTGGGAGTTTATAACTTGCACGTCTGAAACCCATTCACCAAACTTGCAGTTTACCCTGAAAAATTCATAAATCTGTAATTTTTGATTCATCAACATTGTTTCATCACAAATAACAGCAAATCACCATTTTCTGATTCATGCCCTTCTCTAGTCATCACCACTATGTCCAGCTTGCAATGATGTGTTTGATTAAAAAGCTAGCAAAAGCCTTTTTGGTAAATAAAGAATACGTAAGGATTGCTTTGCTTGCTAGAACTTTCTGCAAGAACTGTGAAGCTACTTTGGCCTAATCCTAAATCTGGAACTGAATCAGACAGATGTGAACTGATCCTGATTAGGTCTGATTTAGATCATTCTAAACTGGGTCTGATTCCCTCACAGACTGGGAGATCAAGTTTCCAATGTAAGTAGGATAAAGCTTTCAATGGCAAAGGGGAAAAATAAAAATAGGTTCATTACCTTTGCTCTGAAAACACTGAGCATGGGGAAAGGATGTATTTTTCTTCCTTTCTCTTTCCTTTCTTTGCTCTCTTGAATATGAGACTTCAAATTTAAAGTGGCTTCTTAATATGATATTCTGAAAGGAATCCAGAGAGTAAGCCACCATTCAAAACCTCATAATTGGTTTATGCTTTCTAGTCCAGCATAATTTGTTAATGGCTATTAAGCAGGAGCTGAAGTAGTACCAAAAGAAATGGGATAGGAGTACAGCAGGCAGAGGAAGATGGAGCTCTCAGCCTTTCCTTCATTTCAAACAGCTTTGTGTTTAAGGCTAGTGGCAGCTTGTGTTTCCTTTTTCTTAATCCTGTCAGTACTCAAATTTCAATCCCTCTTTCCCAATCAAGTCTCTGTTACCAGGTACGCTCTTGGAGCACATGCACAAACTCACACTTGCTCAGAATCGCAAGCATACGGGATCTCGGAAACATGGCATTAGTGTGTCTTGACACAGATTGGGCTGAGTAGATCACACTTGCGCCAAGACAAGGGGGATTTTATAGAACACATAAGAATTAAAATAAATTTAAAAGCCTGCCTTCCAGTACTAAAAGCTGCAGAGAGCAAAAGGTCAAAGGTCAATGATTCCCACCCAGCCACAAGCACCAGTGATCAGTTCACATAATAGAACAGCTAATGACACCCATCAGCCACAGGGAACAATCGCCACCCCACCTGATTGCAGTGAAACTTCTTAATCCCGCCACATCACAATACAATGACTAACACCTATTATCCTTAATAAGACAAGTTTCCCCTTTCCCATAACTTTAAAAACCCACAGTCTCACTCATTCTATACCCCAGAGCATAGAGGGAACTCCTAGTTCCCTGAGCTCCCTGCCCCCTGAAGATGCAGGCCACAGAGACTGGAGAAACATCAGGAAGAAAAACTTCCAGAACACAGCCATACAGCCCGAGAAACTCACAACAGCTATCAATGTCGATAACAAATTAAGCCCACATACCATCTCCTATTGAAATGCATTTGCTATGAGGATTGAGGGACAGATTGTGAATCACCACTAGAGATGGGCACGACTAAAAAAAATGGTGTTTCATTTGTCATTTGGTCGTTTAGGGGTCCGTTTCGGTTCGTTTTTGTTTTCGTTGGGTTTTGTTTTCGTTTTCGTTACGTAACGAAATGAAAAAATGAAATCGAAAATGAAAAATTGCTGTTTTGTTAGCATTCTTTTCAGTTCAATGTATTTGCCGCAACAAAAATGAAAAACACGGCAAAATTTTTCGTTTCCGTTTCCGTTTTCGTTTTGTTTTGAAAAATTTTCGGTTTTGTTTTCGTTGTGTAACAAAACGAAAAAATGAAAATGAAAATGAAAAATTGCTCGTTTCGTGCCCATCTCTAATCACCACTCCTTTTTCTTTCTTCCAAAATTTCCCTGGATTGACTCCTTAACTACAAGGGCACCTCCGGGGGGTGCTGGAGAACCCCTTTGTAGCCTCTCTTGTGGATCTTGTATTTGGCACTGCTGACCTGATGTGTACTGATATTTTTTCTCTGTTGTTTTGCTGACCTTTCAGGGTGGTGGGCTGGTGGTACCAGTGGAGGCTTGCAAGCTCAAATCTCCATTTTATTTAAACAGATAAACGGTGTGATTGACAATACAGAGGCTCTGGGGGAAAGATGAAAACAGAAGAGTTTGACAGAGATATTCAATTAGGTCTCACAGGATCTTGGGAATTCATAAGTGTTAAAAGGCTTTCTGGTGACAGGGCAACAGAGCAGACAACATCCTTTGAAAAGGGAACCCAGCAATAAAAATGAAGGTGCTGGTAAGAGAATGGGAGTCAATTGCATTCTACAATTATACCTTTTAAAAACCTGAAATACTAATCTAGTTGGACACGCTAATAATAGAAAGCCACAGCAAAATTCCAAAATGTATTGTTTCTGTATTTCCACTTGGTAGTGGAAAGGGAGACAAAAGACAGGTTATGCAAATCTGTAAACAGATCTACAATTGTTTCAAAATTTAGATTGGGTCAAGTGATGCAGAGCAGGGGGCAGGAAATGAATATAGACCCCTCCCCCTTTCACAACCTGTATGTAGACTGGATCCAGGATCTTCATTCTTTTGGCTATCATCTGATTTTTAGGAATTTCTGTATGGAAGTGAGAGCTGGACTATAAAGAAGGCTGATCGGTGCAGAACTGATACTCTTGAGCTGTGGTGCTGGAGGAGAGTCTTGAGAGTGCAAGGACTGCAAGGAGATCAAACCTATCCATCCTGAAAGAAATCCACCTCGAATGTTCACTGGAAGGACAGATTTTGAAGCTGAGGCTCCAGTACTTTGGCCACCCCATGAGGAGAGAAGACTCTTTGGAAAAGTCCCTGATGATGGGAAAGATTGAAGTCAAAAGGAAAAGAGGATGACAGAGAATGAGAGGGTTGGATGGTGTCATCGATGCAACCAACATGGATTTGACAAAACTCTGGGAGGCAGTGGAAGATAGGAAGGCCTGGCGAGCTCTGGTCCATGGGGTCATGAAGAGTCGGACACAACTGAACGACTGAACAACAACAACAACAACCTCAATGAAACCGATGTGTCTGGGTTGAAAGAAGGACTAGAGAAGAGGGCTGGAGTAGGTCTAAGTATAAATGCACCACAGATTTGAATGAAAAGTATCACAACTTTGGTCCCCATTGCTTAATGATCCCCATCATCTAAGCCATTTGTATCGCATCTCCAACACGCTAAAGCTTAACTACACTGAAATCTTAACTATAACTCTAAGATCTGGGATATTCATGGCCATGTCAGCCCCCACCAGTGTTTACATGTAATTCCGAAAGGTTTGCCTGAATGTGTCTCCTCTGAGATGTATGTGCACCAAACTGCACTTCACATTCTGTTACCCAGTTATCCAACTGGGAAAGATATTTTCAGGGCTCACCTGTAACAGAGCTCTGCTGTATCTGAAGATACATTTTTATCTGGCTATTTCTAGTATTGTTGATCTTTTACGCAAGCTCTATGGCACCTTTTCCTTTCCCGTTAAAATGAAATTAACTTTCACAAGGGAACTGTCAGCAGATCTGAGAGCCTTATCGTCAATAATGTCATTTATTACCATTCCACGTCTAGCAAGAGCCTTTAGAGTCTTTTCTTGGATTCTGATAAATCCAACAGCTTCCTGCTGACTTTATTGTAAAACAACAAGGAAGCTCTGTCAGACCTGGGGACTCGGGAGGGCATTCCTGTGCTGATCTTGCAAGCACAGGTGGTACAAAGCTTCTCTTTTGGAATGTCTAGGGATTATTGATGGAGTGTTGCTGGAATGTGTTGCATATCCAACTGTGGAGCAGATGTGGGGAGTCTGATTCCCCACTGTGCCTTCTATGAGTAGAGCCAGACTGTGTTGCCCTGGACAAGCTGCACAGTTCTGGGGTGTTCCTAAAAGAAGGGAAACCACCTCTGAGTACTCTCAGCTGAAGGACCTGGGTGGACAGATGGTAATCTCATCTCTCCTCCCTGTAGAAGGATGTGGCCCATGAAGGGAAAGAACAATAGTGGAGGTGAACAATTTTCTCCAAAAAGAAAGAAAGAGATCAACTGGGACAAAGAGTAGATGAGGTAGGATGAGAATTGCAACATAGAATAGGTAGAGAGGTAGTACAGAAACACCTGGAAACATTAAATGAATTTAAGTCTCCTGGGCCAGATGAATTACACCCAAGGATATTAAAAGAACTGGCAGAAATAATTTCAGAACCATTGGCAATCATCTTTGAGAAGCCTTGGGGAACAGAGGAAGTCTCCATTGATTGGAGGAGGGCTAATGTTGTTCCCATCTTCAAAAAGAGGAAAAAAGAGGACCCAAATAATACTGCCGAGTCAGCTTGAGTTCAATTCCTGGAAAGATCCTAGAGCAGATTATTAAACAGGCAGTCTGTAATTATTTAACAAACAATGCTGTCATTACAAGAAGTCAACACGGGTTTCTTAAAAACAAGTCATGCCAGATAGATTTGATCTCTTTCTTTGATAGAAGTACATGTCTGGTGGATGAGGGGAATGCTGTGGATATTGCTCATCTGGACTTCAGTAAGGCCTTCCGTAAGGTTCCCTATGGTATTCTTGCTAAGAAGTTGGTAGAAAGTGGGATAGATAGTGCTACTGTTAGGTGGATTTGTAATTGGTTAACTGATCACATCCAAAGGGTTATCATAAATGGCCTCTCTTCAGCTTGGAGAGATGTGACCAGTGGGGTGCCCGAGGAATTTGTTCTGGGTCCAGTGCTGTTCAATATCTTTATTAATGATTTGGAAGAAAGAATAGAGAGTATGCTAATTAGATTTGCAGATGATACCAAATTGGGAGGGGTTGCTAATTCCCCAAAGGATAGAATGAAAATACAAGAGGAACTTAACAGATTAGAGTGGTGGGCCAAAGCTAATGAAATGGGTTTCAACAGAGGGAAGTGTAGGGTGCTGCATCTAGGTAAAAAGAATGAATTGCACAGATATAGGATGGGAGATACCTGGCTGGAAAATAGCACTTGTGAAAGGCATCTGGGAGTCTTGGTGGATCACAAATTGAACATGAGTCAGCCGTGTGATAAGGTGGCCAGGAAAGCCAATGTGATTCTTGGTTGCATCAATATAACCATAGTGTCTAGATCAAGAGAAGTGATACTACTACTCTACTCTGGTCAGACCCCACCTGGAGAACTGTGTCCAGTTCTGTGCACCTCAATTTAAAAAGGATGTTGACAACCTTGAGCGGGTGCAGAGGAGGGTGACCAGGATGGTTGAGGGTCTGGAAGAAATGTCTTACAAGGAACGGCTTAGGGAACTGGGAATGTTTAGCCTTTCAAAAAGAAGAATGAGAGGGGATATGATAGCTATGTTTAAGTATTTGAAAGGGTGTCATATTGAAGAGGCAACAGGTTTGTTTTCCATGGCTTCAGAAACTAGGACTCAGGGCAAACTACAGGAAATGAGATTCCATTTGAACATTCGGAAGAACTTCCTGATGGTTAGAGCTGTTCGGCAGTGGAATATGCTGCCATGGAGGGTGGTAGAGTGTCCTTCTTTGGAGGTTTTTCAGCAGAGGCTGGATGTCCACCTGTCGGAAATACTGTGATGGGGGTTCCTGCATGGCAGGGGGTTGGACTGGAAGGCTCTTGAGGTCTCTTCCAACTCTATGATTCTATGATTCTATCTAGACAACCTGAAAATGGTTTCTATAAGTCAGAATTGACATGATGGTACATCGTTGTTGCTGTTGCTGTTGCTGTTGCTGTTCCTGGCACATGGCCAGCCCAAGGTTGTGCAGTCTGAAGCAGAGGAACAAATGGTGCCACCACAACCCCCAGATCTGGACATTTGACACCAGCTAAGTAGTACTGTGCACTAAAAAAAATCATCTAGAGAATCTGACTTTGAATTTACTAATATTGGCCTTAAACTAAATATTAATTGCAACTCTCTGATGGAGACATATCATGTAGCTGTGCCACCTTTCCCAGCCACCAAGCCAAAGAGAATTCTCCATGCTTCAAAGGAAGGCAGACAGCTTGGTGATCCTTTCTTTGAAAAGATGGGACATAATTTTTATGATGCTACTTGTTGCTCCCTGGGGGGGGATTCCAACCCCCCCCCCCCTTTTAAAAAGTCCTGCATGCTGCTCAAAGTCCTGCATGCTGCTCAAGAATGTTTGCCTGGCAAAAGCTATCACCATGAACAACAACCCTGCTAAGAAATTGCCTGATGAAGATGGATGCATTACCTTTATAGATGGGCATGAAACAAACTGCAAAGCAAAAAAATCCCACAAACTGAGCCATCTGGTGGTTTGTTTTGGAGCTCTTCGGGGAAGCACACTTGCCCAGGATGAAATGAACTGCAAAACTATTGTCAGCATTGGCGATTCATATGGTTTGTGCAATTTGGGAATCCCAAACTGTTGGCTGTAATGTCAGCAGCTCGGCGGGTCGATCCAGGTGCCACACAGTGGAGCGAGCTCCCGCTGGTAACCCCAGCTCCTGCCAACCTAGCAGTTCGAAAGCATGTAAATGCAAGTAGATAAATAAGTACAACCGTAAGAAGCGGAAAGGTAAAACAGTGTTTCCTTGCAGTCATGCCGGCCATTTGGCCATGGACTTGCACAACACTGGCTCTTCGGCTTGAATACAGAGATGAGCACCGCCCCGAGAGTCTGACATGACTAGCACGCATGTGCGGGGGAAACCTTTACCTTTACCTTTATCAAAACTAGTTACAGGTACAGTTGTCCCCCGCCCTTTCGCAGTTCATATACTGCGGTCCCAGTATATCGCGGGTCCTCAGTATATGACAAAAAGGTCTCCTGGGTTAAGGAGGAAAGGCCTTCCCAGGCCCATCAGAGGCCCCAAAAGTGCTTCCCCGCAAACCAGAAGTGACTTTTGGTAAACCAGAAGTTACCTCTGTATCACTAGAAAGCACTTTGGGGCCTCCAAGGGCCCGGGAAGCCCCTTGCAGGCCCATTCAGAGCAGTGCCAGGCCTGGGGTAAGTACAAGAGCCCCCAGAGAGCCCCCCCCCCAGTCTCAACCCAACCTAGCATCCGCATATTGTGGATTTTCAATTATCGCAGGTCAGGTCAGTTCCCTAACCCCTGGGATAGGCGGGAGTTTACTGTATTTGCAGTTAATTCTTGGATTCTATCACAAAGGTTTGATGATATTATTACTGTGCTAGAGAGGAAAAGGTGTACCGCTTTTTTTGGTACAACTATGACTGTTTGATTACTTTTACTGATGAGGAGAGTAGCTATACTAAAAGATATATCCAGAGGTATGCTGTTACCTGGCAGTTCTGATGTAGTTTATTTTGATACAACTGCTATGATCTTGAGAGAGAGAGAGAGAGAGAGAGAAAGAGAGAGAGAAAGAAGAAGAGAGGGAGGGAGGGAGGGAAATTTCCACGTAGTTTGAGAATTGGGTTGTGCTATGCTTCATTGCTGATGCCTTGAGCCCCCTTAAGGTTCTGGAGAGGGCCAAGGGCATTTTGGTGCCAAAGTCAGCAGGTTTCAGTATTCATAATTTTTTTAAGGATCTAAAAGGAATTCTTTCACTTAAGGTACAGAAAAGTAGAGAGGCTGTGTTTTTTTCAGTGTAACCATAACAGCAACTAAATCTTTTGGGGCCTTCATATTATAACTACAGATGGGCATGAACCAAAAAATGAACCAGGAAGTTCTTTAAAAAATCACTGGTTCATTGGTTCGGGTTGGTTTGGGTTTATCAAAGCCAATGGCCCAAAACAAACTGAACCAACACAATTTTAAAGCAATTTAATAATAAACTTCTTGGTTCAGTTTGTTCCCTGTCATTCTGAAGGAAGACCTCAGTGCTTTAAAAAAAAAAACCAGAATTGTTTCCAATATGTTCAAAACCATCCAGAAATTTTTGTTCTACAACTGGCATCATTTATATCTAAGCAGTCTTGAGTTAGGAGGAATAAATGAGACACCTATAATTTGATGTACTCTTCTAAATAGTATCATTTCACACACAGCTAAAGCCTTCTTATCCTGCCAAATAAAATTATTACTAATCAAAGAGGCATTAAGCCATTCCTAAGTGTACAAATACTCCAATGTGGCACATAAATGTAAATGAATAAATCTCTTGATAGCAATGTTTTTAATAAGGTGTCCCATTTATTTTCACTGCAGGTGGGATAAAAATACTTTAAAATAAATAAATAATATTTTTGAACCAATACATGTCAACGGAAATGAAGTGCTGTATATTTAAAGTGCCATGTGAATTAAGGTTTGAAAGAAATGGCTGACAATAGGACTCAAAAAGAATTTGGTTTAATTAAACAGGTATTGGTTCTGATGCAAAATCTATTACACACACATCCGTAAGTTTAGTTTTGTACTGAATAAGCAGGAACTGATTTATTTCACTTGATTTCATCCTACATCATTTCAGACTATCTAAGGACCAAGGTCCCTTCTAAGATGTGTGTGGGAGCATACTTCTCTGGCCCACTCCACACAGGGCTTTTCCACCCCTACTAGAGATGGGCACGAAACAGAAAAATGGCATTTCGGTTTTTCATTTGTTGTTGAGAGGTCTGTTTCGGTTCATTTCCGTTTGTCGTGAATTTTTTGAAAAATTTTGTTACCGTTTTTTGTTTTTTCGTTTGTCATTTCTACCCACTTTTTGCGCGATTTTTAAAGCATTTCCGTGCGCAGGCATCCCCCAACGCCCCAGACCAGAGGGAAAACACTAAAAAAATGGATGCTGGCAGAGACACAGTATAGACTAGGTATGCAGAGAGGCTGCAAAGACAGCGGCGGGCGTTGCCCAGGGTGCAAGGCAGCCGCAGAGTGACTGTACTGCAGGGCAAGGGAGGGTACTCACAGAGAGGTACGCAGCACGCACGCACACAGGGAGGCTGCAGGACTGAAGTTAGAGTCGCAGAGACAGCAATCCCACCCTAACTCCCACCAGAGACTGCAAGGAGGATGGGGGCTGCCAGAGCTTTTTATGCCCTCTGTGGCTGCCAGACCTACCCGCCCAGTCTGCAACGTGGGTATACTATTGGTTGAACATGATCCCATCACATGACTTGCCTCCATTTTGTGGCTGGTGGCAACATCCATTTTAAAGGGAAAAGAAAAATACATCACAATGGGAGAAGACAAAAACAAACGTTTTAAGGACCCCAACCCCCTGGTAGGTATTATCAGACAATATAAATAATTATCGCTGCATTTTTATGGATGTCCAGGGCATTTTTTAACATTTAAAACAGCTCATTTCATTGCGTGTCGCCATTAACGGAAACGAAATGTAACGACCACAATTTCCATGGTTCTGTTCATTTCGTTGCATTTTCAGCACAATTTTCGTTTGTCGTTCCGTTACATAACGGAAACGACAAACGGTAACGGAAACAAAAATTTCGCCGCTCCGTGCCCATGTCTAACCCCTACTCATCTGCTACAACCATTTTTGTTCTGGTCTGCAAGGGGGAGTGGGGGTTCGTGCACATGGAATAGAGGGTACATTGCTCAGGACTGAGCAAGAGAGTATCTACATGTATCTCTTAATGCCAAATAGGTTGCTTGTAATGTACACACCTGTTCAGCATAAGAGATCCCTAAGATCTGTCATTCTTAAGCTACTCACTGAGCTGCTGATATACCTGTACATACACACTTGTAGGTCCCCTGAGTTTCATTGAGATAGTTAAGTCCCTCTTTATTCTCCTACTGAAATTGGATTGCACCCAGCGATGTGATCCCATAAATGCAGTAAATGCAAAGAAAATCTATATGTGACTTGCTAACGGCACCATTTTAAAAGGATGCCTGCCTGCATACCAATCTGAAGTTTTGTTATATGTAGTGTTTGGTTTTTTTTTAAATCACCTGGTCAAATTCCCATCCCCCCTTTTTGTTCAATTTTCATTCTGGCCTTTCCTGGCTTGTCAGCTTGCCTTGTTTTATTTATTGCTTAATTATTATGGGGTAGTAATAACAAAAAATGACAAATGGCAATATAGATTTTTACTCATAAAGTACCCATGTTCCATTTTGCTAAAGTGCTGTAAAAGATCTATTCCGATTAGATATAAATGTGCTGACTGAAATAGCTGAATGGACCAAGAGCCAGACAGTAAATTGGTGGTGGCTTGGGGGTGGGGGAATTATCTACAGATGGAACATTTTAGCTTACGTTTAAGCTTTCAGCGTGAAAGCTACAAGATGTAAACATGAAAGAAAATGGCTAATGCATGTTTTCCACCCATTTGGTGGTCTATGGAGGAAAGTGAATTAGTATTACGCAAGTCACCTGCCCTTAAATGAAATAAGAGTGACTTAAATACAAAGCAGTAGCGAGCACAGAACATGAAGGATTCTTTCCTTAATCATATCAGCTGATGTCCGACATAGGCTGGAATGTCCATCTGGATGAAGCTATGGCTGCTTTCACATGACCACTAAAATCCGCTGCAAAGTGCTTGCAGATGTGGAGCATAAAATTGTTTTCCCACAAGCAGCAGAGTGTTTTTTTTAAAGTGCTCCATGTCCACTTAAGCACAACCCAGTACATTTTACAAGTACCTGGTCTCCAGGAGGTAAATTTTTGTCAATGTTCTGATGCAGATTTTAAAGCAGTACATGAGTCCATGGGAAAAGGGGAAACCCACACAAAAACCCTTTCTCCCCCATTCCGGTGCCTTTTGTTGATGTATTTATTTATTTTTAAACTGGCAAGTACAGGATACCGGTACGGAGAAACCTATTCGTCATTTTTGCATAACAAGCAGGCACTCCCTGCCCCATGTGGTGCATGCCTGGCCCTCCTCTGCCTTCTGTATGTCCCCCCCCCTTTTAACAGACAGGAATTCCTAATGGGCTTCCTCCCCTGCTATAATTAGCTGGAGGAAGTGTGCTGGGCAAGTGCAAGTGAGCCTGCATTTGTTTTCTCTTTCCCCTCATCAATCCACAGCAGACAGAAACAACAGAATCAGAGTGCGAAGGGTGGGAACACAGGAACCACGACAACAACCACATGATCGCTGGTTGGGGGGATCCGAATTTAAGTTACCAGTGGATTTTAGTGGCCGTGTGCAAGCAGCCAAGGAAGGCTCACGGTGATTTAAAGGGTTTTGCTGGTTTAAAGGGGCTCAAGAAAGGCAGCCATTCATGCAACCTGGCACTCACTCTCTATGGATAGTACCTAAATTTCCTGAAAGCCACCAATTTCTATATGAGAAGAATTCTTCTTTATTGCCACCTACTTTGGGTTCACATCGCAGGAAGCATGTTAGGCCTGTACTTGGTGAAATCCAGAATATTCAGTTCTCCTTTGTGTTTTCTGTCCTTCTCCACCATTGCAGGCCCAATATGGTTTTTCTTTTTTTACAGTAAGTGGAGAGCAAATCCAAGACTTCACACATATTGATAGTCAGTTTCAACACTATTCTAATTCTTGACTATGGCGGTTACTTCACGTCCTACCTCGTTCCATGATTACGTTCGTTCCTTGACAGCATTGTATGTGGTCACATGGTTTTGTCCCTGTTCAGTCACTGTTTTCATTTACCCACAGGCATGATTACTTATCTCATGACAATTGCCACTTCATGTCCTTGTTTCGTGACAACTACTGGATTTCCCTGGCTTTGTTTAGCCTTTTTTTAATTGCCGGGCTTCCGTTTTTCAATATTTCGAATCCTCGCTGCCCAGCAGGAGGAGCCAGGCAAGCCCAGGCGGCTGCAACTTCACCACTTGCTGTGGCCGAGCAGTGGCAGCAGTGGCGTGGGTGGTGGGTGAGACACCCTCGCCCTGAACTCAGCAGTCTGTGGGCTGGCAGGCGAGGAGGCAAGGAGAGCTCAGCCCCACCTCCGGGACCCAAGGAGGATGAACCTACACCTGACAGTGGCTTTCCACCTGTCCCTTCAAGAGCCGACTTTCCTGCAGGGACAGGTGGGCAGCCGAGCCTGGCCTGGTGCAGGAGTTCCAGTTGGCTTTCTTGGTTGTCAGAGTATTCCTAGAACGAAAGGGGGAAACAGCCAGGGGGAACAGGAACTGGGAACAAAGTGTGACAAGAGAATTCCCCAGCCCGGGGCAGGTGCAGCTTGTCACACTCTGTTCTCAGTTCAGGGGTCGTGGTTGAGACAAGTTTCCGCTGTCACACTATGGATGTGAAGTAAGTTTTTTTGTACTGGTCCCCAGCGGGACAGTAAAGAGGAATGAAAGGGACGTGAAGTAATGGCCTATGTTTATTCCTGTCTCTGCAGCATGGCAAGAGTGGTCTCTGTCTTTAAAATAAGCCTTTCTGTGTCTATCAGTCCTGCTCTTATTGGCTGACTAGAAGCTAAGAAGAGGAGGTTCAGCATAATCTGAACCTGGCTGAAGCTGTTATAAGTATTTGTGCTTATAACTTATAAAGAATACTTAATTGCAATACTGAAGACACGATTGTGAGGATGATCAGATGGGCATTTCTCCTGCTGCTTGGTCTGCTGTGGCAGTGGTCACCAAACTTTTAGATTCATGGCTCCCATGATTTCCCGGCTACTAGTCACAGCTCCCCAGTACAGTAGAACTGTCAAGTAGGTTTTGTGGGATACTATGGGTGGGAATGGGAAAAGAGAAGTGGGAAGGATAAAAGGAGTCTATGGCAGCCCTAGGTTGGCTTCCCAGTGCCTCATGGAGCTACAGCACACCACTTGGAAATTGCTGCACTGCGGGACTGAGATAGTTCACTCTTGTTCTCTGGTGATGACAAGACATAATAGCTGGAATGAACCAAATGGTCCTCAGACCATTGCTTCCCCCACCTTTCTGAGTCCGTGTCAGGGGCTTCTACTCTTGTTTTGATGCCAATAGAATTGTCTTAGTTTGGTCCTTTTCCAGTGTGTGATCAAAAGTGAGCCTTCCACCTGCCAAAGCTCGTTCCATTTTGAATTTCTGATGTCATTAAGTGGCTTAATAAGTGAGTCACTTCAGAACAATTGAACATTTCCTCTGCTCCTCACCAGAGGGGCAGGGGAAGTTAATTTTTTACCAACCCAGAGTAGCCAAGCAGATAGATGGAGCGGTATATAAATTTAATAAATAAATGATAAAATAATAAATAATTTTTAAAAGACTTTAATAGACCATTTCTAATGTGTAACATCAGTAACAAAGAAATAAAAACATACTTGGCCTTATCTGAAGGGCTGTTTGAGAAACAGTTGATATTTTTCCAACTAGCCCTTTAGGATGCAACTTTTTTTAAAAAAAAATATTTATATGTGATCTAGCACATAAGCAATAGTGTACCAGAGTCTTGGGGGGGGGGAGATACACTTCCCCTACCGCTCTGCTGAGGAGCAGAGGATGTGTTCAATTTGCCAATATCCTAAAGTGGTTTAATTATTAAGCCACTTCACAATATAAGAAATTCAAAATGGAAGAAGCTGGACCAAATAAGGTCACTTGAGCTCCGATACACCATTTGGACCACACAGCATATTGCGCATACCCACCCAACCCCAAACAAGCCATAAGTTACTTTATGTTTGTAACTTGACAAGGTATAACCTCGCTAATTTTTAGCTTTAACTACAATGTTTTATTTTTATAGACAAGATGGTATGAATTCACTGACCTGGGGACAATCTACTACTCTGGATCATGTGGTACAATGCGGTACAACTTATGCCTTGTACTGAGTCAATATTGAGACAAGAATCTGCTTTCTACCACACATCAGTGGTTTATAACTTTCAGAAGCTCTTCTTGTTTTGTCTAACTTAAGTAATTATTCTAGTATTTTGGGGAACTGGAGCTCCACAGAATTACCATTAAAATGCTAACTTTGAGCTACTTTTAAGTCTTTGGCACTAGAAATGTCAGTGTGTGTGTTGTGTCGTTACAGTCGTGACCGACACAACTTTCCAAGTTTTGTATGTTTGCTAATAAACAGATATTTGATAATCATTTTGCTCCAGTTTCTACATGTTCACATCACCCCTTCGGATTTAAACAGGCTCTCATTGGTACTTCAACTTCCAGAACAGCCACACTTTATTGAATGTCTTGCAAGAAAGATATTTAAATTAAATGTAACTTCAGTTTAAAACAACTGGCATTTTTCTTTGTTTTTTAAACTCTCTCTGTGTGTGTGTGTGTGTGTGTGTGTGTGTGAATGCAGTTTTCACTTTTCACTCATTCTTTTTATTGTAAAAGTTTTCTTTTTGCTATCTCATTTCCCCTCAGGGCTTAAGAAGTTTTGCAAAAACTGCTTCAGGAGTAAGGGGAAAACACAGAGGACACCAATGTAACTAGACTTATTTAGGATTACACATTTAAACACAGTACTTTTGTCTCAGCAACAATGTCTACAGGGCACATCAGTCACACCATATACCCTCCAGTGATTACACTATCTTCACATTGCTCCTCCGGAGGATCAGAAGAATCAGAGTACTATGAATTGGTGACAGTCCCTAGTTCAGTCCTGTTGGAGATCTCTGCACAGTCACACTACTCACTATCTCTGAGAGAATGCTCATGTCAGTCCTTGTATTATGGTCACCACCACCACTCAGTCAGTCAGTCCTCCCACCACTGTTGACCTGACATGCAGGACATGTCCAATTAAGTCCACTCTGTGTCATCACTCATACCATAAATCACCACCACTACAGTTACAACAGGCCCTATATCATCACCTCATTTCAATGTAGAGCATTCCACCCACTGCACCAGCTGTCTTGGTCATTACATTACCTACTTTCCCTCTGCCCTTTCCCTTGGTACTGTCCTCCATAAACCTGTTGTACAGCACTTCCTCTGTCACCTAGATGATTTATTACCCAAATAACTCCATGCCTCCTCCCACTGTAATCAATGTTCCCTGTGTTTCTGGAAGAAAGATTATGGCTAAGCATTAGCAACCTTGGTTTCAGTATTCCAGATTCACCACTGAATCAGATGAAGGCTCTGTATGATCAATTACATCTGCTACACAAACACCATCCTTGCCAGTGGATCCACTGGTGATCCCTGGTGATCCTTTTTCTCTATCAGGGGACTTGTCCTCCTGTTCAGAACTGCTCATTCACCTAGCCAAGTCTCTCAGCCTAACATAAAGTTATGCATAACATGAAATTGACAGGAGCCTACAGGAGGTCCTGTCTTTTCCATGCTCCAAGACATAAGCATCAGTTCAGTAGCCCTTTAGACACTCATCACTGTAGGCATGAGTGGAGTCAATACATCTGAAATCATCATCAACACTAATCACAGCAGATAACTGTTCTATCTTTCAGGTTGCATTATTTTTACTTATATTGTTGGGCTAAGATTTATCTTTATCTCTGTTTTTCCCCCTGGTAAAAATATGTTCAGAAGCCCTGTCAGCTCATTTGATTCTGACTAATAGGCTTCACTCTACACTTGTTATAATACCTGAAGTTAAAAAGTTTCTGCATGCGATGCAGCTCAGATTCCCTTCTGTGTCTTCTCTTTTTCCATCCTGGAACCTCTCCTTGATGCTGGATGACTTCATGGAATCTTCCTGTGAGGCCCTTGGGCCCTGCTTCCTTGGAACTCCTTATGGCCAAGACACCCTTTTTGGTGGCTGTTGCATCAGCACGTCAAGTAAGAGACTTCTGTGCTTTAAGAGCACATGAGACTACCTCTGCTACTACTACTACTACAGATCCATCCGTACCTAGATGGCAGCTCTCTGAGAACAGTGGTGCAAGCACTGTGATCTCGAGGTTGGACTACTGCAATGCCCTCTACATGGGGTTGCCCTTGACTCTCCTCTGGCGTTTGCAGTGGGTACAAAATGCTGCGGCCAGGCTGGTGGTGGGTGCGCATCGTCATGACCACATCACCCCAGTCCTGGCCCACCTGCATTGGTTGCCCGTTGCATCCCAGATCAGATTCAAGGTCTTGGTTTTGGTTTATAAAACCCTTCATGGCTTGGGCCCGGACTACCTGGCAGAGTGGATCGCCCAGCGGTCAACTTCGGCCCGACCAGTTCGGCAGTCACAAGCACACTCGCTTCGGGTTGTCACTCCCCGAGAGGCCCGAAGAACTTCTACCTGCAACCGGGCCTTCTCGGTGGCTGCCCCTTCATTGTGGAACAGCCTCCCAAGCGAAGTGCGCTCTGCAGAGTCCCTGCTGGCCTTTTGCAGAGGCTGAAAACCATCTTGTTCTGTGAGGCCTTTGGTGACCAAGTTTAATTGCTCCCCCCCCCATCTTCTGCTACTAGTCAGTTGAATTAATAAGGTGTTCTTTACTTGAGCCATATGTGTTTTTACAAGGGTGCCAGTGTTTTTATCTTAATGTTGTTTTATTTGTTCATTTGTCTGTTTGTTTATGATTTTCTGCTGATTTGATCAGCCTTTTGTAAGCCGCCCAGTTCCCTTGGGAAGATGGGCGGGGTATAAATCCAATAATAAATAAATAAATAAATACTGTGATGAGATGATACGCTGTTAATAATACTCCCAATGAGTGTGCCATCTCATTTCCACTTTGTCCAAGAATTATACTACTTGCTTTATTCTTTACCTCACCCATCAGCAACAGATAACGCTGTGCACACCCTGGTTGTGAGAAGAGCATTGGCTTTTCTTGGGGTTTTATGGACTTAAAAAAAAGGTTCAGATGAAGGAGGAGTGAAAACTGGTGAAAGAAATATCAATAATTTAAGTCATTCAGATGACACCATCTTGCTGGAGGAAATGAGCAGTGACTTTAAAATGACTTTGAGTGAAAGTGAAAGAAAAAAGTGCCAAAACGGGACTGTAAGACCAAGATCATCCACTCTTGTATTCTTTGTCACTATGTATGGGCGTGAAAGTTGGAGAATTAAGAAAGCTTACAGGAATAAAAAATGATTCGTTTGAAATGTGATGCTGGAAGAATGTTTTGCAGATACCTTGGACTTCCAGAAAGATGAGCAAGGGTGTCCTGGTTCAAGTAAGTCTGAACTATTTTTGGAGACAAAAATGATGAAACTGAGGGTGTCCTACTTTGGGAACATCACGAGAAGGCCAGATTCTCTGGGAAAGACAATAATGGTGGGAGAGTTTGAAAGCAGCAGGAAAGGGTGATGACCAAGTACGAGATGGATTGACTCCCTAAAAGAAGCCACAGGTTTGAGTTTGCTAGAGCTGAGCATGGCTGTTGAGGACAGGACTTCTGAATATCACTCCATAAGTTGGAGAAAAGCTGATGACTCATAGCACCACCAACAAGGAGGAGGAGGAGGAGGAGGAGGAGGAGGAGGAGGAGGAGGAGGAGGAGAAGAAGAAGAAGAAGAAGAAGAAGAAGAAGAAGAAGAAGAAGAAG
>JAHTLZ010003547.1:6355407-6389825 GCA_023846285.1 Phrynocephalus versicolor | reverse complement strand
AAGAAGAAGAAGAAGAAGAAGAAGAAGAAGAAGAAGAAGAAGAAGAAAGGCACTTTGATTCAAAGATTTGGACTGGTTAATGATCACATTACCAGCTTACTGAAAAACTTCCACCAGATATTCCTAGAAGACATTGTGACAAAGCCATTCTGCATTTTTGAATTTTTAAGAGGTGCCTTCTGCTGAGCAACAACTTGGTCTTAATGGTCCAGTTTTGTCCAGCTCTGCTGTCTGGATACTAGGTCTCTGCTGTCTGGGCTGCCCCACCTTCCTCCTCAACACCAACCACCTGGCTGAGGGAAGAAGGGACTTGGGGTGTGGCTGGGGGGGAGGGGCATTGGTCTGATGCCACACTTTGATATCGTGGCACTCCCTTGGTACTCAGCATTGGTAGGAGTAAGTTTTATTTTTAAGTTTGTCCCCTCCTTGTAGCCACCACTGCTGCCACTGCTGCTTCCAGCCAACTGGTCGGCAGTGGCAGTGGCAGCAAGAAGGGAATAAAGTTTTTTCTTTTATTTCTCCTTGCCGCAGCTGAGCAGTAAGGAGAAAGGGGGAAAAACTTTATTCCTTCCTTGCCATTTGAAGGGTGTTGGGGGCAAAAGCTTTAACCCCGGCACCCTACCACCCCTTCTTCCACCATTATCCTCAGATAAGAGCATTTGCTCTTATTCACAGATTTCACTATCTGTGGGGGGTCCTGGAACCAATCCCCCACAGTTATGGCAGTCAAACTGTACTTTCATAAGACACTGTGGTTTTCTCCAATATTTCTCAGCCTAGAGAAGTTTGTAGGACAGAAATGCAGTCCATAACACATTTCTGGGAAATACTAATAACACATGTATTGAAGAGTTATTAGGACAAGGTCCATGCTACCAAACAACGGCAGCTTAAGCTCTTCTGGTACTTGAGATGGGAAGTAAGATACCAAACACACAGCCACATAGGCACCCCGCTCCCACTGTAACCAAGAGAGAAAGAAACTGTGAAAGATACACACACATTCACACCAGTGCAGGATAAGGGGGCAAAGAAGTAGAAGCACCCATATCTGCAATCATAGGGCAAAGAGGGGGAGAAAAGGAGGAGGCAATAATGGACACAACAGCTTTTACAGGACCCCCCCCCCACTTCCATCCTCCACTGGGCGAAGAGCCCTGTGCTCTCCTGCCACTTCCAGGGAAGAGTTTTTTCCAGGTTACACTTTCCTTGGTCCCTTGGAAGAAATAACTGGCTCGATAGAGTTGCCAGTGGTGCCGGGAGCCAGAGTGTCAGATTGCTTTGAAATGGGTGGAGGGGACTGTGAATCTCCTACTCCTGATGCTCTGCCACACGACCTAGTCTAATGGAAGGCCCAGCCAAGATGCAGAAATTACTCATCGTAGCTTTTGCTGGGCCCTTTCCCTAGTTTTTCTTTATGCTGCCTTTATGACAGGGCACCTTGTACTTGAAGAGAACTTGACTTGAGATGTTGGTGTGCTCTTCTTCTCAGCAGCAGCAGCAGCAGCCCTTACTACTTAAAAAAAGTTTTGTATCACAAGAATTGGGAAGTTCAGAGCCAGAAAACTGGGGATAAATGTCAGGATGGCAAGAGGAAGAATGGAGGAGGTGTTGAACAAGATGTATGAAGCCAAGCTCAAGGGATTAAAGTGATAAGAGAAGGTTAGAGTCCTGGAGGAGCTTAGTCTAGATCAGAGAAAGTTCATAGGGGACATGAGACAGCCAGATAATTATGAGGCGTGTTTTGACGACGACGACAAAAAAAAAAAAAGCTACGGAAATCACAGGGCTGATGTCAAAGACACATCAAAACCAAAGTGCTACAGATGCAGAGAGTCGCATGGCTGCAGAGCTTCAAGATCTTTTGAGGGAAGATATCTCTGTAGATGAAGCAACATGAAAGAGCACATGGTTTGGAAAAGTTCCACAAGGTCAAATAAGCAGCCTTCAAAAAAAATGTTTGGATATTACAGTGGATTGAAGGTCAGACAGATGAAAATTAAGGCATTATAAACAGCAAGTTCCAAGGCCAAATAAATCCATTTATTACTAATGTGGTCAAGATGGATATCTCCGTAGAAGCCATCTTTCCAAGGCTAATCCTTTCTATTTATGTTCCTCATCACCTACTCATTAATGACCCCTCCCCCTGTAATCCTCCCACACAACCGAGACAAACTCCCTGATGCACCTTCTATTGATGCTCCTATCATTTTAGATGAAAGCCAATTGCTTTTGAACAGTCCCTCTGCAAAATTCTGGCAAGAAGACAAATAAATAATAATACTCTTAGAACTGAAGAGTCAAGGAAAAACAGTGGGGAATTGAACTTCCAGTGTCTTGCTCTGCATCCTGGTGCCTAAACCACTGCACTAAAATGTCCAGCTACAGACCTACATACGAACAAAGGAAGACACTATGTAAATGTATTTGAAACACATTCTTTCAGTGTGTACGTTTTGAGGGTAGCTTAGATTATGAAAAACCAAGGGGCTACTTATGTAGTATGTGAAATGTGTGTGAAGGCACATTTACACAAACTAGTGCACAAATACTGTACTGTACTTCATAGAGATGGGCACGAAACAAACAATTTTTGTTTCCGTTTCCATTTTTTTGTTTCGTTATGCAATGAAACGACAAACGAATTTTATCTCTAAAATGAAACGAAACGAACAGAAACACCAGCAATTTTGTCGTCTGTTTCGTTTTCGTTACGGCAATACATTGAACTGCTTTAAAAGCTTAAAAAATCACAAAAAATTGAAATAAATGGTAACAAAACGGTAACAAAACGAACAAAAACGAAAAGGATTTTTTTGCAAAAATTTGCGAAAAATGGAAACGAACCGAAACGGACCCCCTAAACGACAAACGACAAATGAAACACCATTTTTTTTATTCGTGCCCATCTCTAGTACTTCACCACAGCTGCAGCGATGCAGTGTTTCCACTTTGTTTGCTTAAGCAATCCAAAGTGTGTCAATAGTCTTAAATGGCTTGGAACCAGAATACTTTGTGGATTACCTCCTACTGTACCAAACTTCCCATTCCTTAAGATCACGACATCTTGTTTGGTGGCTTTACCATAACTGACCACAAAAAGACTTTGAAGATCCTTCCCTTGGGAGGACTCTTTGGTCCCTTTTCACTCTACATTCAACTATTGAGCTACAGGGCTTTGGTTCTGGCCAAACAGAATGCTTGCTTGATGGAGGGTTGCACATGCACTCCACAGGATCAGCTTTAAGGCATTTGTAGGCATACTGTAGGTCTAGGATATGGTGAATGATCTCCTATAGCATAACTGGGAACAATAAAATTGGTCTCCAGACTAGCCTCTGTTCTTCAAGAGGGGGCATAAGAAACCCTACAAGGAGGTCTATTTGTAGATGAATAGACAAGCGCAGAGCGTCTCCATGGGAAGGATAATCTGACTGGGCCAGATTCCTTCACGTCAGGAAAAACACTTGATGCATCAACTTTAGCATGTGCATAAATGCACCAAATTGTTAAAAATAATGTTGTATGTCTTCGTTGTTGGAGGTGGGAAACAGTGCAGCCATGGTATGTATCAGTAACATGTTGGGGCCATGCAGGTCTTTTGCTTACCTTCAACTTCCTTGTGATTCTTCTACCTGTGTTCCTTCTTGGCTACTTACAATAGTGATTCTTTCCCCTGCTACAGGTAGGATCTCTTTTCATGTGGCATCAAGCTTACTAGTGTTGGCCTTTGCCTCTGAGAATTCATCAGCCAAATATAGCACACTACAAATGTATGGTGGCCTTCCAGAGGCTTGATAAATGTCCTGCTGTTGCTTCCGATTGTTGACTCCATTAGTGAGATTGCCTAACACCTTGGTAAGTCATCCTGCACATGACTATTTGGATGCATTTCGCTGTGGAGGGTTGTGCCAGTGTGTTCCTTGCATTTTCTAAAAGGGGCAAACCAGCTGCCATGTATGAGTACTTGATGAAAAGGCTACACCAGCATCTAGGAAACTGTATAAGAAAGGCAGCGCTATTCATTTGAGAAAGCCAAAGCAGTTGTGATAATGTCAGACTTCATCTGTAGTGCTTTACTCCCCATGTTCAAATGACAATTGGTTGTATTAGAGGAAGATATCGTTTGAGCAGATCCTTGGAACTCAGTGGGCCTTGATTTAAAGGCCATTAATATTAATGGCCCATCTCTAAATATGGCTAAATGTGGATATAATCCAGAAATCCCAGACTTCAGGTATTGTACAGTATGCATGCACACACAAAGTATGTGTGCCTGTATAGTAATAAACAGTAGGTTCACCATATCTGGAGGATCAATACCAACAATTCCACTTATTCACTGCAGAAAATAATAAGAAAAACCCCTCCAAACAATCTGGAAGTGGAGTCATACTTAATGGTTAGAACAGCCTTGCTGGAACAGGCCACAGACCATCCAGTCCAGCATTCTGTCTCACATAGTGGCACGGTTTTCCCTTATCTACTTTTTCCATACCATGTAAGTCACCTCTTAGGCGTCGTTGTTCAAGAGTGAAGGCACCCAGCTGCTGCAGCCTCAGATAGTAAGGAAGGTGATCCAGTCCCCAAATCATTCTGGTTGCCCTCCTCTGCACTCTTTCCTTTTCCATAATATCCTTCTGGAGGTATAGTGACCATAACTGTACACAATACTCCAGATGGGGCCTCACCATAGATTTATAAAGAGGCAAAATGACACTTGCTGACTTATTTTCTATACCTTTCCTAATGATCCCTAGCATTGAATTTGCTTTTTTTACTGCTGCAGCACACTGGGTTAACACCTTCATTGAGCTGTCCACCAGGACACCAAGGTCCCTTTCCTGGTTTGTTGCAGAGAGTTCTGATCCCTGTGGAGCACCTCACAATACCAGATTTACCACCCTGTATAATTTAGTGTTGTTGGCAAATTTGGCTACCTTGCTATTTACTCTTACTTCTAGATCATTTATGAAGAGGTTGAAAAAACAGGGGTCCCAGTACTGAACCTTGGGGGACCCCACTCTTTACCTCCCTCCACTTGGAGAAGTGTCCATATACTGATCCAGGACAAGACTTGTCTCTTGATTCCATGACTGGCACATTTATTCAAGAGCCTTTGGTGTAGGACCTTGTCAAAAGCCTTCTCAAAGTCCTGATAAACAATTTTAACTGGATCTCCCTTATCCACATGCTTGCTAACACTCTCAAAGAATTCCAACAGATTAGTGAGGCATGACTTGCCCTTGCAGAAGCCATGTTGGCTCTCCTTCAGCAGCACCTTCTCTTCTTTGTGCCTATAAATTTTATCTTTTAGGATGGTTTCCATCACTTTACCTGGGATACATGTCAAACTGACTCACCTCTGGATCCTTTTTTGAAGATTGGTATTTCATTTGCTACCTTCCAGTCATTAGGCAGAATGCCTGATTTTAGAGAAAGATTATATATTTTTACTAGGATGTCTGCAATTTCATCTTTAAGTTCCTTGAGAACTCATGGATGGATGACTCTGGTCCTTGTGATTTGTTAGCATTTAGTTTAACAAGACATGCGAGGACCTCCTCCTTGGTTATTACTATCTGGCTTAATTCTTCAGTTTCCCTCCATGTGGTCTCTGTCTTCTTCAGTGAATACTGAAGCAAAGAATTCATTGAGTCTCACAGCAATCTCAGTTTCTTCTTGTTGGGGTTGTTTGCACTGGTGTGACTTTCACATATCCCATGCCATTGTCCATTTAATGAGCCTACTTAGGCCATTGCCCACCTAATGATCCTATTCAGATTCAGACCAGAGTGGGTGAATCCAAGGTGAACTATAAATTGGAAGCCTCCCACCAACTTTTCTCAGATTGAAAAAGTTAATTAGATAAGTAGCTAAACATTTTGATCTCACAAGAAAAGAAGGCCAATTGTCACAACTCTTCTCCCAGAAAACCTCACCTGGATGACTGAGAATCTCCACAGACACAGAATACTGTATTTCCAAGATGTATTGCCAGAACAGGTGACTAGAGGGAACCAAAGACTATGCTTTATATAGAGCACTCAATGCTTGCACTTTTCAGCTTTCATAGAGGGAGGGGCCTGGAAATGATTCCCCCACCGATATCTCAGTTCTACTGAACATTTATACTGAAATGAATTATGCTGTGCAAGAGAAGGCTAGTGGTGGGGAAAGTTACATCTTAGAACTACAACATCCATAGCAATGGGTCACATTGACTGAAAGACTATGGGAGTTATAGTCCCAAAAAGTGACTTTTACAATATCTTAAAGAAGATGTAGCAGGTGCACCCATTGCATGTATTGTACAACTGAACCTTCATTCCTTTCCCATTTAGCCAAAGTAAGTGTGTCTTTGTTTACAACCACAAAAAAACAAACAAACGGATAAACCCTAGAGTGGCATCATCTCCATGGGCTGAATACACTATATGGAGTCCAGGAACTGACTTCAAAAAAGTGTCTCAGCAATTTTGGGGGGTTATGACTTACGAAGGACACCTTACAATACTTCTTGGTTCATAATATTTATAATGTATTTAAAGAACTGGGAGAAAATGTCTCCCATCTTTTTTCTTTTTACTGTTTTGTGGGGGTGGGGAGAAAGGAAGAGAGACAGAATACATCTTTCTGAACCATATATACCAAGCTGCGATAGTGGCATATATTCAGAATAACTAGATTCTCAAAGTGAATTTTATATATATATTTTTCTCAAAACCTGCATTTGAAGCTTTTTAATTTCCCGGAAATCCTGCATGCATGATGAAGAGCAGCACTTTGCAGATTTGGCTTATTTCCTGAGCAGTCCTGCAAATGGTCAAGATTACGGCTCTCCTTTCATTGCTGAGCATATCGCTTTGCTCCAAACTCCCAGGCCCAACCCATTCTGGCCACCAGTTATAAATGAAAATAGATTTTTACATTTAAAAGATTCCATTAAGTGCTTCAAAGAAGCGATATTTCTTATTAATTTTCATTTTCTCTGGTATTGATATGGATATTATACAACAGACATGAAAAGTATTCTGGAACTTTCAAAAAAAGCATTTGACATTGATTTTTATGCCTGCTGCATTTACAGCATTTTCTGGTGCAAAGGTCTTTCTCTAAGTTTTAACTTACCAGAGAGGTTTTTTTTTTTGGCTTTCTGTTGTCTATCCAACACCCATGAGTACAAAAATTTAATCCAAACTATTATCCCATATAGTTCAATAAAAATATATTCTCCAAGTGCTATTTGTGCTGTGCTGTGTAGAAATAAAATATGGATAAAAATGGAGAAGGTTAATCACTCTCCAAATAAAATTTATAGGAAGTACAATGGAAATAAACCCAATCTGCATATTATAGCAGCACTAGACATGGGCACACAGCTGCGAAATTGTTGTTTCCGTTTTCGGTTATCGTTTCTGTTACGTAATGGAAACAATAACGATAATTACGCCGCTCCAGCTCGAACCCGACCTGAAAAAAGAAAAATTGGGTCGGGTTTTTCATTGTCGTTAATGGCATCGCGGCGATTGCACGATGCCAAGCAGCACAGAAAAAAAGTTTTAAAAGTAAAAAAAAAAACAAAAAAAACGATTCCCAGCCAAAAAAGCAGGTGAAAATATGCCTGCCTGAGGACACCTACCAGAGGGGTGGTTTCGGGGGGGGGTCCCCGGCCTTCCCCCCTCCTGTCCTGGGCTGCTTGCACCAGGCTGGGGGGGGGTCATCCTCGTCGTCTGTCTCGCATGCCATGCTTTGTGGGGGGATCCAAAACAGTGACCACAATTTTTCTTTAGAAATCGTGGTCAAAAAACACACCAAATCACCACAGAAACATGTGAAATTTATTTATTTTAAATGCCTGATTTTTAATAGTAGCAGCAGTGGGTTTTTTATAGCAATAAAATGTCGCATTGATTTTATTTTATTTTATTTTTTATTTTTTTAGACCTGCCCGTTTGGGCTGGGCATGGGATGGGACCATGCAATTTTTTTGAACCATTCCACCAATGGCATGGTCAGGTTTTGACTGACACTTCTGGATGTGCCAGAGGGCATAAAAAGCTGAGGCACCTTCCAGAAGTCGCAGTCGGGTCTTGGATGTGGAGGGTGGAGGGCTGTGTGGCTGGCTGCTGCTGGCTGATTGGAGGGAGGCTGGAGGCTTTAGATTTAAGTTAGGCAGGCAGGGAGGGAATTGAATTTAGAAAATAATTTCTTTGATTCTCTGCAGCTTTGTCTGCTGAAGGGAATAGCAGTTTATTCTTTTTTTCCCTCTGGCAGTTTGTGAGGATTTTTTTTCTGATATTGGGTAAAGGGGGAGGTTCGACTGGGAGGAGGTGTGGATTTATTTTAAAAATATATTACATTGGGACGTCAAATCGCGGTGGAAACGACAAACGAAATGACGAAACGACAATTTTTTGAAAAATTTCGTGACAAACGGAAACGACCGGAAACGGACCTGTTCCGACAAACAAAAACTCAAAACGTCATTTTTTCTGGTCGTGCCCATGTCTAAGCAGCACCTTAATTCTCCCCCTCATGAGATTAAGAATTTTAAAATTGAAAGGAAAAAATTGCAAGGTGTCCTATCTTGCATTTATATTACTCAGGTTGGAATTGGTGTTATTTTCAGTGCATCTGCAAATAGACACACGAACTTTTACTGAAAATTACCCTCTTAGTTCCCATACTTTTCATGGAAAACCTTGCCAGATCCGGTTAAGCCATTGCTGTGCATTTCACTGTGGCTTATGGCTGTGAAGATTCTCAGTCATCCAGGTAAGTTTATCTGGAAGTTGCAACTGGACTTAATTTCTTGAGAGATTGAAACATTTCACTTCTCATCCAAGCAGCTTTGTCAGACTGAGTAAGGTTAGTGGTAAGTCCTCCATTTTGTAGTTCACCTAGATCAGGGTGATGTGAAATCAAGGTGAACAATCAAATGGAGTTTCAGGCAAAAATCAAAGAAAATCAGAATAAAACAAAAACAAAAGACATAAAACATGTGGCACCTTAAAGACTTTCATATTTTAAGTGGACGTATCCACAAAATGTTACATTAAAATATGAAAGTTAGTATTTAAAGTGCCACATGCTTTGTACATTTTGTTTTGTTCTGTTTTTCTTTGAGTTTTTCCTGAAATTCTTGAAAAGACTAACACAGCTACCTTCTCTGAAACTTATAAAAAGGTAGGACTTGCCACTAACCTTCCTCAGACTGACAAAGCTGCTTGGATGAGCAGCGAAACATTTCAATCTCTCAAGAAAAGATGTCCAGTTGCTGCCATGACTCAACTTCCAGATTGTGGCTTATGCTGTTCTTCCTCACTGCTGCTACTACTTCCAGAAGAGACTTGTTGCAGTGGAGCAAGAGCAATGGAACATAAAACTATCAGTGCTCTTAAGGCGGTTCTGGTCCTGGAGGGCTCCCCATGGATAAGTGCTGTCTGTTTTATTATTGTCTGTTTAGTGCAGCTGGGAGATTAGTGACACATGGTCCCCTAAGTGCCTCTAATTAGTCATCTTTTGTTCCCCATTGGGGGGGGGGGTTCCATTATTAGTTGTCTTGCATGAACATCCCCCTCTTGCTTCTCTTAATGGAAACAGGGGCTGCCTAATAAGGGCAATGAGTCCCAAATTTCCCAGCCACATGGAAGAGTGAAAAAATCAGAAGCCTTAAGTTAACAATGGAAAGAGCATTTGCTGAATGAGAGCAACTTAGGAGTAAGCAGCTAATTATACATACAGATTTTAGCAGTAACTGTTTTAAAACTAGTGTTCAAAGCAATATACAACATAGTGGTTGTGAGTTTTTAGGGCTGTTTGGCTATGAGCCTTTTCACACGACCCCTAAGATCCGCTGGCCACTTAAATTCGGACCAGAGATCTTGGGGGTTTGTCGCTGTTCCTGTGTTCCCACCCCCTCCGCACTCCTGGCTGCTGGCTGCGTGAGGGGAGGGAGAAAAAAAGAAAGAGAAGAATGCCGGCTTACCTCCGTTCTGCCGGTCTCGCTCAGCACTTGAGATAGCAATGTAAAAATATTTGAGATATCGTATAAATTTCTTTTGCATAAATGTTCAATGCCATACTATTATAATACAAAGAATCTGACAGAATGTGTCTTGTGTTTTAACTCCTCCTCCCCCCCCCCAAGTGAACACATGTTTTGTGTCTTCTGAAGCTAACATTTGCTTTGGGGCCAGATCCCTCCTGGCCTTCTGCGATCTTGATAATTAGTACATGCATTTTTTTAAAAAAAAACTACATTTATTAAATGCAAATTGCTTTTAACTTCATGGTTAAATGTGCATTGTTCGCAGCAAAAATTATATGAAAATATGGAGTAGACTATAAACAATGTGGTAGACATGAGATGAGCTTATAAATAAATGCAGTAGTTTACAGTGAGATATTTTTACACAGAATCTTTGACATACATGTGTGCAGACAATTTTTCATGCAGACTAAAATACAGATTGGACACAATAGGCATAGATATAATAATGAATACCCACTAGAGGTAGACTGGCTTGTCCTTTCTTATTACCACAAATGATAATGCTGGGGAAAGTGGAAAGCAGCTGGAAAAGAGGAAGGGGGAGTGATAAAACGGATGAATCAATAAAGGAAACCATTTTCCTTGACATCTCGGGACCTATTCACAAGGGCAACAGTATTATAAAAAACGTGTACAAGGAAAATGGAAGGTTACATTGAATCCCAAGTGACTTGTTTTGGTAAGCAGAGTTTATATATTACAGTTGCCTTGTGTCATTATTCTTTTGCTGTTCAGACCTTTTCAGACATCAGTTTACATCCCTTTCTGGACATACACAAATTATTTACTACCACTTTCACAGGCATATTTGGCGGGGTGGGGGAGGAGGCACACGAGAGGGTTATCTGTGCTGCTGCTCCCAGACTCTGGGACTCCCTCCCACAGGAGGCCAGGCAGGCCCCATCCTTGTTGTCCTTCCAAAAGCAGGTGAAGACCTTTCTCTTCAAGCAAGCTTTCCCTTCACTGAGTGGGGCTCTTAAATAGATTCCTGTGCCTTATTGCTTTGAATGAGTTTTGATGTAGCTTCTGTTTCCCATGTTCTGCTTAGGGATGGGCACCAAACAAAAAACAAAAATGCGGATGCTTCGGTTCATTAAATAATGAAGCGAAATGAAACGAAGCAGCAGCGTTTTGTTACAAAAGAAACAGAACTGCATTTTTTAAAATTTAAAACAAACTGTTTCGTTCCGCTTCTAAGAGGCCCAGTGGGGAATCCTCCAGAAGAGAGGGCACTGACATCAGCGCTCCCCTTTCAGCCGCCTGCCATGGGATTCTCCACCCCCTCCCAGCTGGGAGGCGGCAACGGGCAGAGAGTCCCAGGAGGACTCGCACCGTTACGCCTACCTCCACTGCTGCTTTGCCAAGGCAGGCAAAGGAGCAAGTCAGGAGGTGAGCAAGTCCTCCTCTAACACTCTTCTTCTCCGCTGCCACTGCCATATTAAACTACCTCCAGCCTCTGACAGCTAGGCTGGTGTTTGTTTAAAATGGCTGCAGCAGTGGAGAAGAGTGTTGGAGGAGGACTCACTTGCCTCCTAGATCTCTCCTTAGCCTGCTTCAGTGAGGCAGCAGCGGAGGCAGGCACAGCAGCATGAGTCCTCCTGGGACACTCTTCTTTGCCCACTGCCACCTCCCAGCTGAGAGGGGGAGTGTGGAATCCCACAGCAGGGGGCTAAAAGGGGAGCGCTGACATAAGCACTATCCTCTCAGCCTTCTGCTGGGGGATTCCCTTACCACATTTTGTTTCATTATTCCTAAGTAACAAAATTATTTTGAAAACAATTGTTACTTACAATATGGAATGAAATGCAGGGGGGATGGAATGGAACGGAATGAAACACAATTTTTCCATTCCATGCCCATCCCTAGTTTTACTGTGCTATTCATTTGATGCCTCTAGTATTTGTATACTTTCTTTAAATATTGTCTTTGAATGATGAAAGCTGTCTTGGGTCCTTCTTAAAGAGAAAAGTGGAATAGAACGTTTGAAAATAAGTAAGTAAATAATGGCTGTGTCTTAGTTGCTTGTTGCCTCTCCTAGTACAGCAAAGACAATGATTCCATCTCCTATGATTACCCTAGCACAGACCTGGTAGATTAAAAAAAAATCCACTTGAACTGATATAATTATCATCCCAAATCACATGTTCAATGCCTTGTTCAATGGGACATGGCATAATTATATCCACCATTCTCACACTGAAAAGCAAGTGGTCGTAAGGTCAATAAGAAAGTGAAGGACACCACCTGTTTGTGGGATTTTGCTGGAGCAGCTCAGCAGTGAGGAGCTGCCAGTCTGCACCTGCTCCGAGTCATTCACTAGTACAGTAATTTATTTATGGCTTGGCTACACTGGAACAGTGAAGAGACTGCCTTGTATTCCTTACTGATTCATAAGACTAACATCCAATAAGTTTTCCCTCCATCATCTTGTGCACTGGCAGCAGTCTTTCTGCTTTCTCCTTCTGAATAACAGGGCAACCTTTGGGGACTAGAAATCAAGATACAGGCTTCTTCTTTTCTTCTTCTTCTTCTTTTTTTAGAGACAAATGTGTGTATCACACCTTGGGATGCCAACCTCTGCGACTGATCCAAGATGTGACACCTGCACGGTAAACTCTCAGATGTGCTGTTCTTGTCTGTAGCAGATTTTCTATGTCCTTTCATTTGTAGCCACGTGGATTGTTTGGTTTCAATGGCTACAATTACTCTTAGGGTATATGGCACATTGTCTGAAGCACACCATATGCTGTGCTGTAGACAGAGACATTTCCTTGGCTCCCCAGAAATTTTCTGGGTCAGTTATATTTTTAAAATGGGGTGGAAGAGAATCAGCAGAATTGACAGCATTGTTGTACACAAGCCTTCATCAAGCAAGTGGGATTTTGGAATCAATAATCCCACAGGATCAGGAGGCTTCAAATATGAACAGAGCTCCTGGTAGCTGGCTGGACTCCATTTTTGTGTGTGTGTGTGCAGGAATCTATCCTTGAGATTGCAAAGAGGTTGAATTGCTTCACAGTTGTTTTTTTCATTGCAGACACGGCTGTTATTCATGAACCTGCTCCTCAAGCTTCTGTATGAAACATATTCACAACCCCCTATTTGAGAGATGTAAACCAGTAGCTCAGAAGAAACAATCTGACACATCAACAAACTGCATTCAGAAGTGGTGTTCATCTTCATAATTGCTTCAAAGGTATATGCACATGGGACTTTTTACTCAAGGACCAGATGTCCTCATTTAGATAATCCAGTAAATAATATGTAAGAGTATCTATAACATATCCACTACAAGATGCTGATCACAAGCTGTGGCTCCACAGCTTGTCACCCACTACAACTGCATGGTTCTTGCTTTCTTATAAAAATGATTCCATACCAACTGTCTCCAGGATATGCCATCAATGAACAGGTAGGGTATTACTGGATCCAATTGGCCAATGCTTTGTTGTGATCCCCCAAGATTTCTTTGATTACAATTTCTAGTTAATTTCTCCAATATTAAAAATAAGGAAGAAAAGCTTATGTGTAGGTGTGCATTCCAATCTCAAGGGAACTTAACAGGCCTTGCTTTCCATTCCAGTAGAGTTTCTGTTGTTGCTCCTATTTATTGTTGTGTTCAATCTTTCTGTAAACAAATGTCCAAAAATGGCAGCATCACATCCTAAAGGAAAAGGGAAGTCTTAGTATTGGGAAATGTATCTGAATAAACAAAGCAAGCCTTTCACCTTGATGTAATTGCATCTCATTGGCAACTCATTATGGATCTGAAAGTCTTTGATTGCTACTGAAACTTCTTTTAACAACATGTTTTCAAAATTATCTAAGCTTAATTGTGCCATTAGGTTTAATTAGGTCTCATGGGAAAATTTTAGTTACATAAATTAAATATAAAACACCAGCATCTAAAGGTTAATTATTAAACTTTAATGACATTCTAATTCCTATCAAAAGAGTAAAACTGTCATTTAAAAGCAACATAAAACTTTGGTGGCTGGCTAAAATCCACTGACACACATCAGGTGATATTTCAGTGCATACCAGTCAGCTGTTGATCTATGAATGAAGATGTCCAAGGCTAAAATTAGACATAGGGTTCAGTACAGAACTTCCATTTGCACTGAACTATCTCCCTTTTTTGTATAATATTTAGGCATCCTTCATCTATAACCTAAACTCCATGATATCTGAGATCCTGTGATGTAACCCCATGCTGCTTGGATCTGCAAGTGAATTACAAGTGACACGGACCGACTTATCCATGAAAGCTCACATTAAAATGTAGCTGTTTGTGCTTAAGATCCCACAATGTTTTCGCCTTATTATATATTTTCTTCTCTTTCTGCCTGATGTACAGAAAGTTTAGTTTGTAGTCTTAGATGTAGGAGGGAACCAGAAGTCCCAGCTCTAGTAAGCACATCAGGGCAGAGGGGGGAAATGGCAGAAAAGCAGGCAGGCTTCTGTCTCTGATTCAGAAGTAAGTGAAACAAGGGAGGTGAGAGGCCGGGACAGAATCCATCGAATAGACAACTTACTCCAAAGAGCGATCATGGTTTCCCTAAACATGAGATTGCTTGTGATGTTTGCAGCCGTATTGACCTATTCTCAAGAGATATTCCATTTCTCCATTGAATTGCACACATCTAGGCAACGCTGTTTGGGTTAAAAACAGATTTCCCCCAATAAATAAATAAATAAATAAATAAATAAATAAATAAATATTTCAGTTCAAGATTACCACGCATTGGTCCATTGTGGTTTGCAAAGGCAGCGGCACATGTTCCACTGCCCAGTGTCCTCGGCCACCAACAACCTTTCACCTGGCCTGGTTTTCTAGCTTCTGGCAGCTTCTCAACTGATACAGCTCCAGATGCAGCTCAGGCTTTTCTGCCCTACCCTTTTGTCTAAGTGGGCAATCAGCCAATAGGGCAGTGCAGAGAAGTCTGAGCCGTAGCAGAGAGAGTAGATCAGTTGAAAAGCTCCCAGAAGCTAGCAAACTGGGCCAGGTGAGTGGCTGCTTGAAGCCGATGGAGACAGAATGTAGTGGGGAGACAGAATGTAGTGGTCCTGATTGGGTTAGGCAAGTAAGAGGGGTGGCAGATCCACTCTGTCCCCAGCACTCCACCAATGAAGTGACCAGCCTTGGAAATGGCTGACCTGGCTTTGAACATTGCACTTTTGACATAACACCCAAGAACTTAGATGTGCCACACATATCCCCAGTAGCATCTCTACCCTTCACCACCTCCTATCTCACATGTATGGCCACATCTCTTTGTAAAATGAGCAGTATTTGACAGGCACCTTGCTAACATTTTTTAGCATTGGATTTACCCTAGATACTGAGTGTTGTTCCCCCTGAGTCCTATAGCATGGTGAGATGATATTTAATTGAGCAAATAAGGAAGTAGCCATTTGAAAGCCTATCTCAGCACCTGGATAGTTTATCACTATACCACCACTCATACCAGCATCTGGTTACATATGTTATCTCATTACCCTATGGCAAATTGCTTCATTTTGAACTCATTGCTCAGGCCACTGACTATTACAAAAGTAATCAATCATGGGCATTTTCTATTCATGCCAGGAGCATCACCTGGTAGACTGCATCATCACAATTTTCCTCATTTATTCTTATTTGCTGTAGTCTTCAAATGTCCTTGCAAAATCTTGAAGAGGTGATGTCTGAATGCCTGAATTTTTCATAAAGACACATGTCATCCTTCAGCGAGATATGAGGGGGAAATCTTTCTCAGTTCTCATAGAGTCCATAATTTATGGTACAGAAGATTTCACAGCATGTCATTGATGGTGCTACCCATATTTCCTCTCTTCTGATCAGGTTCTTATTAAGACTAATTTTTTCACAATATTCTTTCCATATACAACGTATTGCCATTAGAAAACATATGGTAATGAAATACCTAATCCCTAATAACATTTTTCTGTTAACTGAGCTTCGTCTTAAGGATCTGTTTCACATAATGCTGGTAGCATGAAATGTAGTGAATTTTTCATTCCTGCGTGAAATGTGAGATTTAGATCAACTGTTTTCTTCTTTACTTCTGGTTGAATGCATTCAAGGGTCCAGAGTGAACAAAATATATATTCTACAGGGTTTTACTCAGAAGGAATGCTTCTTGAGATCCCCTGAATTCTGACCAAGACCATCCAGGAAATGTAGAATGAAAACAACCGAGTTGCATACATGTCTAACAACAGTATAGCTGCATCCACTCTTATAATCCAGCAACACTAAAATGAATTGTATTATCCATTCTGGTTGTAACCAATTTTTCTTCCAAGGAGTCTAACACTGCATATGTTGAGTTCCTAAGTGTTCTTTCACACAGACCCTAGCTAGGGCCACATGCTTTCTTAACTACAGCAGGTTTGTTACATCATGGAGCACATTTGTACCACTTCCTGATTTAAAGGATAGTACCTGGAGTAAGAACTGGCAAGGCATTCCAGTATTCCTGCCAAGAAAAACTCCATGGACATGGGGTCACGAAGAGTCGGTCATGACTCATGACTGTAACGACAGAACAAGAACAACTAGCTACAGAAAAATGGAGGTAGCTAACTATTGTGGTCATGTCCATTCTCCAGAAAACTTTCTGACCTTAGAAAATTTGAGGTTATCTGTCTCGGAAATGGCTGACCTTGAACATTGCACTTTTCCCATGAAAAGTCAGTTACAATTGTCAGTTACAATGATAAATTTAAAATTTGAATACTGCCCTCCATAACATAGGGTGTGATCAGATGGCAAGAAAGGATTGTGCCTGATCACACCGGAACATCGGTGGCACCAGGGGCAGCGGGTGCTGAGAAGCCTCCCCACTGCCTCACGAGGCAGCCCCGTGCCAGATTAGTGGCAGGCTGGTGGCGGTGGCGGTGGTGGCAGCAGAAGGCTCCAAAAAGCCTCCCTGCCACCTCACGAGGCACCACTTCTCTGGCTAGTATGCTCCCCATTGGGGAGAGGAGAAGAGGTGGGTCTTTTAAAAGGTTTTTTTTTCCCCTGCAGAAGCAAGCGCTGATGGTAACCATCACCACTTGCTTCAGCAGTGATTTTTTTTTTTTAAAAAAGACCCGCCACTTCTCTGGCTATGCTCCCCAATTGGGGGGGGGGGAGAAGCGGTAAGTTCTCAGCGGTGGCAGTGGGTGCAGGGCCTCCTGGCATCCCCGCTGGCCCTCTCCAGCCCACGTTCTCGGTGCTGGCAGCAGCAGTGGATGCAGGGCCTCCTGGTGGCCCTGGTGGCCCTTTCCAGCATGGCGGCACGGCGGCAGCAGGGCCTCCTGCAATCTGCTCACCCTCTCCATCTAGGGTGTTTAGCAGTAGCAGCAGCGGCAGCAGCGAGCCCAGGGCGTAAGGGGCCATTTTACAGATTGAATGAAACGGTTTGTTTTAATGGGGGAAAAAATGACCATTTCATTTCGTCTGTAACAAATTGCTGCTTCGTTTCATTTTGTTTCATTTTATTTCATTATGTAATGAAGTGATGAAACAGCATTTTGATTTTTGTTTTGTGCCCAACCCTAGTGTCAGTACTCTAGAGATGACACAGTACTCTAGATGAAGCCAAGCCACTGCTGAATAGAGGGGAACTATACCTCATGGGGTGTGGAAGCCATCCTTCTGTTAAAGCATCCTGAAATCGCATTTGCCTTTTTTGTAGCCACATTACACCGTTGGCTCATATTCACCTTGTAATCTACAGCAATTCCAAGATCCTTCTCATTCATAGTATTACTGAGCCAAGTATCCCAGATCTTGCAACTGTACATTTATTTTTCTCCCCTCAAGATGTAGAACATTGCACTTACCCCTGTTCAATTTCATTCTGTTATTTACAGCCATTTTTCAAGCCTATCAAGATATTTTTGAATTTTGTTCCTGTCTTCCAGTGTATTAGCTGTTCCACCCAATTATGTGTCACCTACAAATCTGATCCTGTTAAAACTATTAAAATTAACTCCAATCCAACAGTAACTAAATCTCACCTAGAATCTCTACATGTGAAATCTAGGAGGGTTAAAATGAATGACAGGAAGATGTACACCATCTTTCCGCATTCAGTTATTTTTAGGAAAACATAAGAGCAGCAGGGGAAAAAATCTTCATCCAACAGATATTTTAGCATTTATATTTTGCTTAAATATAATAAAACCTAATTTTAAAATATTTTCCTAGGTTATCAACGTATTCACTGAATCTGCTGATTTGCTTTAGTAATTAAACTTATTGGCATCCTGAATTGATTTGGGAAATGGATTTTTTCCCCAATTTGACCTTCTCAGTCTGCTTTTTCATGTGCGAATCATACAAATGGCTTACTTCATGCATTATTCCTATGCATTTATGAAATATCCACTGGATAAATCTCCATACAATATAGCCTCTGCCCAGCATTTAGAATCATGGCAGAACTCATGAGAAATGAAAACAGGCTCCTACAAACCAATACACAATATTTACAGTAATACAATATTAAATGCACTGTAAATAAACTCTCTGGATCCAATCCAGCAGGTCATCATAAACATAAAAAGAATGATGCATATATACATAACTTGGCTTCAAGAGGAATGTCATTAGTGCTGGAAATAATCCATGGATTCTTGGGCCATACTTAAAAACTAGATGTCACTCATTTTTACCCCAGAAAGGGAACGTTAAAGGGTTTATATAATATGCAAACTTCTTTAAATTCTATACTTAGGTGCTTCTCTTTCCAGGTCTGAATTTTAATATGCCCTTGTTTTAAAAAAAAATGTGCTTCTTTCATAGGCTAATGTAGTTTTCAATGTATGGTATAGGCAGGTGGATAGATGGAAATGAGAAGCCAAAGCCTAGTCACATTCAGAAGTATGCATCAGTCTGAATAAGTGTTCTAAATAAGCTGTGCTTCCAGTCAAGGCATGTTTCTTGCCCTTATTCTGCATGCACATATTCACCCCTTTTCACAAAGCAAGTATGCACACATACCAAAATAGAAAGGTACATATTATGATGGATGATTTTTTTCCCAAGAAGCAATTTCCTGCACTGTGATTCCTTTCTAAAATATACTGTATGTAAAGCAAAGCATGCTGCTTATATATCACTCCGTTACACTTAAATGCACTAACTGGCAGTTTACAATTTATTTCATTTCATTTCATTTCATTTCATTTTGGCCATCTGGCCAAATTTCTACCCCAGCTCTGCGTACTCATCTTACCAACCTCAAAAGGGGAAAAGGCTGAGCCAAACTTGAGCTAGCTACCTGGAATTGAACTCCAGGTTGTGAGCACAGTTCACCTGCAGTACAACAGCTGAATGCACCATGAGGCACTTATAGAACTGAAGCGCAGTTTAACATGCATGCTATCCTTTATTTACTTTAGTTGAAAGGTAAGAAAACCCTAGATCAGTGATGGCAAACCTATGGCATGGGTGCCAAAGGTGGCACTCGGAGCCCTTTCTGTGGGCACCCGACATCACCCCTTCATAGCCACCTGTATACAGGTTCAATTACTATATTGGCACTTTGCAAAAAAAAAATAAAAATTAGTGGGTTTTGAATTGCAGTTTGGGCACTCGGTCTCTAAAAGGTTCGCCATCACTGGCCTAGAAGAATGAGTGCTGCTGAAACTCTTTAGATTGTTTGATACATGATAAGCAAAAGCAAAACCTGGCAGAAATCCTAAATGCAACTTTTAGGTGAACTGTACACAAGGACAAAGAGAACTGCTGCAATAATCAGAAAAGAGAAGTAGAAAAGAATTTTAAAAGGGATAAATAGGGTATCTCTTTCATAAAAACCCAAGACATTAAAGGGAAAATTAAACCTAGATTAGGAATGCTGAAAGACCAATGGGGTACATAATTTCTGACCAAGATAAAATAATGAGAAGATAGAATAATATACTGAAGAACTATTCAAAAGAGAGGTAAAGATTAAGATTCCTTTGAAGAAGAATCCTGTGATGAAAATCTTCAATTTTCAAAATTGTAACACAATTTTATTTTGTGTTACAGTGATGGGATCGGTTGAATTCTTTACAAGAATATGGCAGCAAATATAGAAATGAGACATTGACGCACAGACTGGAAATAGTCCATATACAATCCAATCCCCAAGGGGAAAAAGAGAGCAGAGTATAGGGAGATTGCATTAATTACCCATGCAAACAAGTGAAATTCAGGATTTTGCAAAAAAAGACTTTTACCATATATGAAGCAAGACTCAACCAATGTTCATGCTAGATTCAGAAAATAGAGAGGTTCCAGAAATCATACTACAGAATACACATTCTTTGGAGTGTCCCAAAGAATTTCAGAAGAAAATCAGTTGATATTAGACATGGGCATGACCAGAAAAAAATGACGTTTCGAGTTTTCGTTTGTCGGAACGGGTCCGTTTCGGGTCGTTTCCGTTTGTCGTGAAACTTTTCAAAAATTTGTCATTTCGTCGTTTCGTTTGTCATTTGTCGTTTCCACCACGATTTAGCGTGATTTGACGTCCCAATATAATATATTTTTAAAATAAATCCACACCTCCTCCCAGTTGAACCTCCCCCTTTACCCAATATCAGAAAAAAAAATCCTCACAAACTTCCAGAGGAAAACAAAAAAAGACAAAGCTGCAGAGAATCAAAGAAATTATTTTCTAAATTCAATTCCCTGCCTGCCTGCCTAACTTAAATCTAAAGTCTCCAGCCTCCCTCCAATCAGCCAGCAGCAGCCAGCCACACAGCCCTCCACCCTCCACATCCAAGACCCGACTGCGACTTCTGGAAGGTGCCTTGGCTTTTTATGCCCTCTGGCACATCCAGAAGTGTCAGTCAAAACCTGGCCATGCCATTGGTGGAATGGTTCAAAAAATTTGCATGGTCCCATCCCATGCCCAGCCCAAATGGGCAGGTCTAAAAAAATAATAAATAAAATAAAATAAAATAAAATAAATGCGACATTTTATTGCTATAAAAACCCACTGCTGCTACTATTAAAAATCAGGCATTTAAAATAAATAAATTGCACATGTTTCTGTGGTGATTTGGTGTGTTTTTTGACCACAATTTCTAAAGAAAAATTGCGGTCACCATTTTGGATCCCCCCCCACCGCATGGCATGTGAGACAGATGACGAGGATGACCCCCCCAGCCTGGTGCAAGCAGCCCAGGACAGGAGAGGGGGGAAGGCTGCCCCCCCTGAAACCACCCCTCTGGTAGGTGTCCTCAGACAGGCATATTTTCGCCTGCTTTTTCGGCCGGGAGTCGGTTTTTGTTTTTGTTTTTTTTACTTTTAAAAACTTTTTTTCTGTCCTGCTTGGCATCGCGTGATCGCCGTGATGCCATTAACGACAACAAAAAACCCGACCCAATTTTTCTTTTTTCGGGCCGGGTTCAAGCTGGAGCGGCGTAATTATCATTACCATTTCCGTTACGGAACGGAAACGATAACCGAAAACGGAAACGACAATTTCGCCGCTCTGTGCCCATGTCTAGTTGATATTTTATTGCATTTAACAGTATGGCACATAGAAAGTTTTGGACTATTCTAAAAGAAAGTAATATGGGACACCATCTAATAGTCCTAACCTAGATTCTTGGGGGGGGGGACTTAGACTCTCAACAAGAAAGTTTCCCATAGGCAATATTTTATTTATTTATTTATTTATATTTTATACCACCCGTCTTCCAAAGGAACTCTGGGTGGTTAATGGCACCAAGACAAATAACAATCAAATGTTCTAACAATATGAAAAAAAGAAATAAAATGAAGAGATACATAAAATGAATTAAACAAAATGCTAGTAAATAAAAATATTATAAAATATTAGTATCAGACAAGGGTGCACATTATCTCTCCATCTGTTCAATCTGCATGCAAAATATGTCATACAGAAAACTGGATTGAAATCAAATGAAGCAAGAGTGAACATTGGTGAAGGAATAATTTAAGATAGATGACACCATCTTACAGGCAGGTAGGCAGGAGCAATGGCTTCAAAACTGTTCATTGAAAATGAACAAAGAAAAGCAGAAAAGCAGGAGTGCAGTGGAATGTTAAAAATACAAAAATCACAACCACAAAAGAACCTTCATGAAGGGAATAAATGAAATTATTAAAGATTGTGCATATCTGAGTTCAGTGATCAGCCCAAATGGAGACTGCAGCCAAGAAATCAGATGAAGGCTGAGAACTGGAAGAGCAGCTAACAAGGAACCAGGGATTATAATCAAGACCAAGGATGTGTTAGCGGGGACCAAGAAGAAGATGATCAATATTGTGGCATTCCTGGTTATTAAACAGAATGCAGAAGCTGGAGAGTGAAAAAAAGCCAAGAGGGAACAAAAGTGTCATTTAAAATACGGTAGAACTGCCAGAGAAGAGAATAAGTGCTGCTAGATCAAATCAAGGCTGAATTCTCTCTCAAAACAAAAACGGTTAAACCAAGGCAATTGTATTTTGGACTAATTATGAGAAGACAAGGCAATAGTGCTAGGAATATTTTAAGGCAACAAGAAAATAAGAGAAAAAACCATTATTCAATTTAAAAAGCCACAGCTTTGAGTTTGCAAGAGGCCAGCATGGCTATTAACAACATGACCATTTGGAGATCAAATGCAAGACTAGGCTATAGGTGATATTTTATAGGCCACTAATTAAACAAAATAAAAAATAATTGCAAGCTTTCATGGTAATAGCTACTTCCTCAAAGCATGTACCAAAAAGTCCAGACATGGCAGGAGATGATTCTTAGATGTAAAGTTTTTGGCAAGATTATTTTTGCCAGGCACATCTGTCTTAGATGAGGCAGGAGGCATCAGGGCTGTTGTAAAGCCAAGGGTTGGGTTTCACTAGTACATAAGACCATATACATGAAAACAACATGATGCTTATTTATAATCAGAGCAACCACAGAAGAGAAGCATTTCCATTTTGCATGTTATGGTGACTAGAAGGAAAATGAGATCCGCCTAAGTATACATGTACTCATAGACTTCAGAGAAGCAAAAACTTTAACCCAGATCCACTAGGCTAAGTCATTAACTGTTCTGGGTACCTATGAGGTCTGGTGTGGTTCCCCCTCCCCTCCTGGCATGTCTGGCCCATAAGAATGAGCTTCCTGAGGTTTCAAGTGCTCCAATAAGGTTTTATTAAAACATTTTGTTCTAACAATTAAACTGTCTCCTGAGTCTTTGTCTTCATTAGGCATTGTAGAGGTTGCATGCCATACCCTCCCCAAAGTCCCAGGCTACATAACACTAACATTCTCCAAAAATCTAACTGGCACAACAGGTTTAAACTCTTCTGAAATAACAGTAAATGGCCCAGGTGTGTAATGCTCAATTAGTACTTCCCTTTCGGCAACTCCCAGAGATGGGGAGTAGGACCCCAACAGCCCGGGGGTAGCAAGGTTTGTCTCTTAGGCACATTCCCTGGGGGTAGAGAGACATCTTCTCTCTTTCTCTTGCTTTTCCCATGCCTGTAAAGACAGCAACTATTTACGGGCTGCCCTCTTGCCCATCTGTCCCCAAAATGGAGCTTTCCACACCTTCTGACTGTGCCACTCCAGGCAGTCTTCTCTGGGCAGACAGAACATGACCCACTCCCCAGTCCAAGGGTCTTCTTTGACCACTTCAAAGAGTTCCTCTGCCTCGGTGGGTTTCTCTCCCCCACCACCATGTTAGCACTTTCTATCTCCCTTCCATTGTCTCTAACTGCCCCTCTCCTCCCTCTCCTCCCTTTTTATCCCTTCTGTTTCCTCTTCAATTGTTTCTTGCCCCGCTGTTGGTGGGTTTGTCTGGAGAGGAGGGTGCACCTTTCTCTGTTTCTTCCTCACAGTACCTGTATCTGCCACAGTGAAGACAGCATGGCAAGATGACATCACATAAAATACAATCAGATTTTTCTGGCTCTGGCAAAGTGTACTTGGAAAGAATAAAACAAGCAGGCATGGACTACAACAAAAAGCCAGGCTAAAGTGCTTGAAGAACTGTGAGAATTTTGTTTCCAAGAATACAAAGGCAGTTTCTCTATGCCTTTTTTTAGTGCTGCAATATTCTATGTCTATTCAGCTCGCTTTATTTAAATATTAAAGAAAGGTTTAACAATTCTACACCGTATGTCCATTCAGTTTTTTTCTTGCTTCCTTTTATTAAACGATTTTATTAAAGTTGCATTCAATTGTCAGCCATGCCATTCCAATCTACTATTGGAAATTTTATCAGGCAATGGTTTTACAGTCATTTCTGGTGCTTTAGTTTGGAATGAAACATGGAGAAAATACAGTACTGCAAAAAGCACCAACATTGTGGAAGCTTTGGGTTAGAACTATTTCAGGGAGAAGCAATGCTGCTTGTAATTATATTTTTACCCTTCAATCTGCCCTGAATCATTGCCAAACAACAAGGTAGGACTGAGCTGTGACTGTATTCCGTTTCAGGTATACTAAATCCAAGTGCATGATGAAGCCTGAAAAATCTGGGGCTACCAGATCCATCCCAAGAACTATGCAATTCATTTTTTTTTTTGTTCTAGAGCACGGCATGGGACTTCTAATTCAAAATGCACCCCTTCCCTCCCTGTAGGATGTTGTGCTACCAAAAAACAAAAACAAAAAAACCCTGTAGATTGCACAAACCCAGCCAGGAAGCCAATTCCACGTTACACAATTCAGAAGACTTGACTGATTGCAGCTTCGTCTCCACTCCATATGCTCGGCCAGGGAAGCACTTTTGGTCTCCGCACTTCAGTTGAGGAGGATTCAATACCATTGGCTCATTTTCCTATCAATGAAAAATAGATTCATTGTCCTTCTGCAATCAGCCAAATGATGTTTGCATGCCAGCCATTTCAGTTGGGATATCAGACCACCTTTTGTTGGCAGCTGTCCACACTGCTTCCTCTCTCAATCTCTCTCTCTCTCTCTCTGTCTCTCTCGCTCTCTCGCTCGCTCATTCTTGACAAAATGAGTAAAAAAGATGAGAACTCAATAGAAATTTTTGGGCCTGTGTGTGTCTTCTAGTTCATGCTGTGCATCTGGCTGGTGGTGCTTTTAAATCTAATGAGCCCTACGTTTGCTTCAGTGCACCTCGTTTACTGTATATTTTGCTTCTTTTATCATGATTAATTGGGTCAATTGGCTTCATATTTATGAATTCAGTTTCCTCCAATGTAACTTTAATTTGGTTGTTCATAGGCTTTACCTGGGCTCATTGGCTACATCTTTGATACATCTTGTGGCACAAGGAGGAAGGGCAAAATTATGGCCTAGTGAGTACATCAAGGCTGTATGTTTCCAGGAGACGAGCAGCAAAAATCCTACCCACTCCAGCAACAGAGGCATAGGAGCTTTAAATTGGCACACTCCCTTAGAAAGGGCAGTCACATTAAGTCTAGGGACTAACCAGTCATGGTCAGTTGGCCTTCATGTTGAGGCTATATCCCTCCTGTGGCTGTTTGGGGAAAAGAGCTCACCCTATTTGTGTCTGGTGGCTGTGATACTCTGCATGATGCTTCCTGCTCTGTTTATGCTGCCATGTCTCACTTCCCCACTGCAGTTTATTGAACTCAATAAAGTTGTGCCCATTTTCCATCCCATTACAGTGTCTAGAATGTTCATCCCTTGTGGAAGTACCATATGAATCTTACAATTTGAGCCATTTGTGGTAGACGGCACAGATAATGTGAATACCGCTTAAACTGTCATCCAGAGAATCCAGTGCAAATAGCTGCATCTATACAGACAGAAGGATATTGAAACCTCACCTGTGCTTTCAGAAGTGCTCACTCCATGTGCCTGTATCACAGAATTCTCTGATCAACTTCAACTCACTACTTTTTAAAATGATCAGGCTGAATGTTCTGTCTTTCTTGAAACTTTCACATTCTTCCTTCTGGTGCTCTAAAACATCACCCTCAAATATTGACCTTGCTAAGCTTTATTTACTTCTGTACTGATCCTCAGTTTCTACAACCATCATTTAAGATGCTAAGCTGTAGGCGGTGGACAATGACTTGACAGTTCTCAAGAAAAGTCAGAAACCCAAGAGATGCAAAGGACGTACTTAATAATGCCAGCTGTGCTAACCCTCAAGTGTTTCAAGCAAAAAAGCTCTTCATCAGGAGATTGTCTTTGCTGATGACTACTAAAGCAGCCATGGATCAATGAATGAGGGAAAGTACACAGTCCTTCCCAGGCCAGGAAATTAAAGATCCGGCAGCAGCTAACTGAGTGGATTTAGAGAGTGAAATGTGTTTATCATTTGGAGCCATTCGTGGGCGAGGGCAGATGAAGGGGTTTGCTGCCTTTTGGAGGAGAATGTGATAATCCTTCAAATGTGAGGGCAAAAGAAAAAACTGCCAGACATATAGTAGACATGTGCAGTCACATTAGAAAAGTATGTGTACCCTTTGAACCATGGAATAAATGCACAATGTGTTGCACAATCAACCTTTGCAGCTGAATATGCATCCAAATATTATGTGTGTTTCTGAGATGTCCTTCTGAGTTTGAATGCATCAGTACTTGAGATGGGCTGAAAACAAACCACAAAGCACCACCATCCCTGAATCAGTCTGTTTCGTAGTTTTAGGGAAATGTGCCTCCCCAGAATGAAGTGGAATGCTAAACTCTTAACGGCACTAGTGATTGGTATACTCTGTGGACATCCAGCTGTGGTAGACCAACCCCTGTATGAGTTTGAGATGCCAAGCTCACAGTCTTTAGCTGACTCTACCCCTATTCTCTCCAAGTGTGGCCAAGATTGGATTTGGGGCATCAGATTTATAGGCCAAGCATCAGGCTAAAGAGCACTTTTCTGGTTTGCGGCTTGCAAACAGCGACAAACCATGAACCGTTACAAGATAAATCTTTATTATTAATCCCACATCAGGGAAATTTACTTGTTACACGGCTCCCAGCATAAAGAACAAGCAAGAAGGGTAGGTGCACAAAAAGTGTAAAGTGAGAAAATAAATAGATAAGAACCACCATTTCCCCAGTTTGGGCCAATCTCTAATCAGGACCATGGTGCTGAAACTGATTTTGTATCCCTTTCATACTGGCTTTACAAGAATCTGAGGTAAAGATTGTGACCACAATTCCTCTTGTGTGGTTGTACCCGTGGAAGGGAAATGACATAATTCACCCTGGCAAACCATGGCTAATTGAAGAGTCCTTCCTTAGATTCCTGACCACATGCCACAGGTGCACCACAAAAAACCCTAGTGGAGCTTGCCACTGTGAGTGACATCATTTCCCTCCCATTAGCAGACCTATGGAAGAGGATTTTGGCAAATGAAAACCTACTGTATCCATCACTGAATATTTTTCTGTTAAATTATATCAGAGGAACTCACCATCTGCAGCATGTGGATTCCTCTGTGTTCCTATTATGTTCATTAATGCAATACATAGTTGGGGAAAGTCTGTTTTATCAAGGACTTCATTTTTAATGATGATGTTGTCTTGTGGCAATGCAGTGAATATAGCATTTATACACAGTACCAGAAGCTAATGAAAAAAGCAATATGCCTTCGTATGTTGTCCCACACTATAATGCATCCCAAGGGAAGCTGACTTGTAAACATTACTATGCATCATGAATTAAACACCCAGCGCACTGCCAACATTTTGCATTTCAGATGCAAGCAGCAATGTTCTTGGCAGATGTATCACCTTCAGAGAGGTGGGGGGGAGAGGAAACAAAAGCACTAGACTACCATTCAAAATAACCACAAAAAATCTGGGTCTAAAGAGCTAGGACATTATAGATGTTTGTTTTCCTCTGCCTTTTTCCCTGCTGCAAGCCCAAGAGGTATATAAATCTGCCCCAATGCACAAAATCTAAATAACATTAATATTGATTCTATTCTTTGGGTGGTGGTGGCTGTTGTTCAAGTGAGTAGCAAGCTGCATAAATAACATGCAATCATGAAGCCAAATATCGAAACAGAATTGTAAAGCAGATGGGCATTGCTCTAAGTCAGGCATGTCCAAACTTCGGCCCTCCTGATGTTTTGGACCACAACTCCAAGAATTCCAAGCCTGTATTTCCAATAGCAAAGGACTGTGGGAGTTGTGGTCCAAAACATCTGGAGGGCCGAAGTTTGAACATGCCTGCTCTAAGTACATCATGTTTTAACCAACACTTTATAGCCCTTCAATTATATTCCAAATTCTGGGATCAATGGCAAGTTTTGTCATCATTTCAAGCTCTGAAATAGGTATGAGCTAAAATCCTCTTGCACTTCTTGATGCCTTGCGAACAGGATGATATCATCCAGAGTCAAGGAAGTAGATGGGCCATGTAGTAGTTTTCCAGACTTCTCTAAGAGTTTACGCTGGTGTGCCTTGTTGACATGAAACCGGGCCTGCCAGACCAGACATGGCCGAGTGAAGGAAGGCCAAACACATTCCAGCTTAGCTGACAGTGACAGAACTTCTCGTGGGAACTCTCCTGGGGAGGAAAATTAATGAACACAGGACCGAATGCAGACTGGGTGACATCTTGGGTGATGGGCGGTGACAAGAGACCTAGCTAACAGCCATTTAACATGCTTTAGTAATGGTAGAGGGAGAGCTTTGTTGCAATTCGAAAATAGGATTTGGCACTATGGATTTTGTTGTCCTTAGAGAGAGATGATGACTTTGTATCCTTAATTAGCTTTATTGTTTTAAGGACTGCTTTCCTAGCCAGCTCACATATTAAGCTGAAGACGCTTTGCCTTACTTTTGCATCAGTTTGAACGGTTAACTGTCTGTACCCTTTTACTTTTTAATTATTTTTAAATAAATCATTTAATATTTTACAATATAGTAATTACCTTGAGGAAGAAAAGGCCAGTAGCTAACGAAAGTGCTACATTGGTAACGTCAGATAATTGGAACCATCCTATCTTACAAGAGTGGTGTGCAGTCTCAAAGAGTGCAACCAAGTTAATCTTGGTTGGGAAGTAAGAGAGGTTGGAAGTTAGGCTCAGAAGAGCCCCACTGGCACTCAGACATACATCCTGCAAGGTCTTAATTAGCCTATGGTTAAGTGGTGGAGTTTTGGGGACTAGGACAGAGGATCTTCACCTAGTGAACAGCTTGTACCCATTCATGAACCAGCTTTTGGAAGCTTCCAGGGATGAAGATAAATATTTTACTATCCAAAAATTGGCACCAACTTGCCTATTTGTGAAATACAGTCTTACTGAGAGAATTTCAGGCATTACAGTGCTTTGTCCATCTGAGTCTACCCTGCAAATTCTGACTTCAGTGATACTGCTAACAAAGTCAAACCCAAGAAGATGCTTTATAATGAGTCAGGCAATTGGTCCAGCTAGATCAGTAGTGGAATTTCTTTTCTATTCTGCTTCACACACACACACACCCCACACACACCTTAATCAAAAATTATTTTTAAAGTCTAGGATTTGGGAAGCAACATATTATTTTTACAAAAGAAGCGTACAATAAAACCATAACAAAACCTTCATAAGAACAATCCAGAAAAAACCTGAAATCCATAGAAGTAGCGAGAAACTGGATTTTGTTCTGGTTTTGTTCTTTAGTTCCATGTCTAAAACTCAGTTTGAATAGAAAAAGCATGAGGTGGCTTGGGAGGAAATGACAAAGGTGCAGTGCTGCTACAGTAAAGACCCTGTCTCACATAGGTACCAAACTCTCGATTGAAAATTACAGATTATGGGCAGTAGATTTACAAATGTGTGGACCTCAAGCCACTCAGGACTTCACAGGAAAAAAGAGCACTACAAACTAGAGATGGGCACGACTTAGCGGTATTTTCGTTTTCATTTTCGTTTTTCGTTTCCGTTACGTAACGAAACGAAAAACGAAAAACGGCTCAGAACTGGAACGAAAACGGAAACGAAACGACTAATTTCGAGCCAATTTTCGTTTTTCGTTACTGGAAAAACACATAATGGAGCTAAATGGGAAGAAACGAAAAAAAAATTCGTTTTCGTTTTCGTTTTTTCATTTTCGTTACGTAACAAAACGAAAATGAAAAATTTTGAAATTAGCTCATGAAAACGGAAACGAGCCGAAACGGACCCCTAGCCGAAAACGAAAACGAAAACGAACAATTTTTCTGAGTCGCGCCCATGTCTACTACAAACTGGCCTACAAAACAATCTGGAACCTAATATGATTGGTTCTAATATGCCATGTTTGGACCAGGAGCAGAACTCCTCTGAGACACACTGGGGTACATGACATAAGCAGGAAGATGTGAGGAGTTACGAACTGCACCCTCTTCTTCCTCAAGATGGCACCCACCATTGCTTTGGATGGCCTCACTGGCTACATTTGGCACAGCTAGCCAACAACCAGATGGGCCCTCCAGACCTGCCAAGCTTGAATGTGCCCTTTGGGCAGGGTACCCACAGAGAACATCCAAGATGTGCATACATGCTGGACAATTACTTGGCTCTTGCATTTTGCCTTTTCCACCATCAAATGACAGAGACCACATGGAAGAAATGTCTGACTGCACACCTCCTTCTCTACAGAGAGAGATAAAACCAGCAGAATTCCATGACAGAGGAAGCAACCAAGAACATTCTCTAAGTATCTCATCTCTGGAACCAGATCATAGGATTCTCTCCTTCATAAAGCAGAATAACTGTTATTATTTAAAATGATAGAAATATGCTAATATAGAAATAGTAGGCTGTGCACAAGAAATAAAAATGATTGTTAGGGGAATCTGGCAGCTGTTTGTGGCTGGAATGGCTGATAATTCTTAACTTAGAAAAACTAGTATTTGAGTCAGGTTTGTTAATAATAACTCATTTTAAGTATAAGCTGAAGGCAGTATAATCTCTGTTTAGGTATTTGCAACACTGTTAGATTTGGCAATGGCATATTAAATAATCAGATAAATAAATGGATGAGAGTGTGAGGGCCTCCCCCACCCCCTCCCTCCTCCCCCAGAGCACTGGGCGACAAAACGGGAGTGGCTGTGGTTGGTTGCTTAAATAAACTTTTATTTAACAGCATTAAAGGTTTGGGATCTTCATCTGCATCAACCCTCCCTTCACCTAGTAAGGGCTCTGCCTCCGACCACCTCTCTGCCAACTGTCTCATAGAAATGTCCAGTTGAACAGTCCACCTTTTAACTGGGAAAGCTTCTTCAAACATCTGGCCCGGGTCCAGTGAAAGCCCGGCGAAACCCTCAGAGGTTGGGCTCTCCTCCTCACACATCTCACCACTAGCGTTGCCCTCAGATGCATTTGGTTGCTCGGCACCACTCACTTCTTCTTCCGTAGCTCCCCAAGGATACTGCGGCATTCTTCCCCATCAGCCCTAAGTTCACGTTGGGTTTCTCTCCTCTGTGCCAGCCTCTCAAAGTGCTGTCTCACCCTTCTTTTCTCCTCTCTCCACAGTCCAAAGGGTGCCTTCACTACTTTTCTTTCCCGCCACTCCCATTCTGGCACTTCTCGTGGGAGTCTGAAAGTCACCCATCCCCCTATCCAGGGGTCCTCTATCGCTACGTCCACCAACTCCTCAGCAACCTTCCCTTCTTCCCTGCTGATCCAGCCTTCTAAGACCATCTCTCCTCTTCCCCCTTTCCCATCGCTCCTTGTTTCACCTCCCAACTTCCATTCTTCTTGTCTCCCCCTCCCCCAGTGGCAATGGATACTCCCAGTGAGTGCAGACTTAGACTGTGTACAGGTTCTGGGGAAGAGACTGCCACACAGCCCATTTTTGATAAGTAAAATATATTTTTTTTCTTTTAGCGTGTTTAGTTCATCCAAAGACTCTTCTAAATAAATATAGTTCACAATCAAACCCCACTGCAGGGAAAAAAATCTTCATTTTTCATATCAAAAGACTGCACAACAGACACATTTAACATATAGATAAAATTAAAAACAAATTAAAACAGTGGTTTCCTATAGGAAAGAATTGAAAACCAATTAATCCATTTTGGAGGGTTTTCAATGTATTTCTATGGGAAGGCTGTCCCAACCCCAACCCCGTCAATCAAGGGCAGCCAAAGACTGCTTTCCACTTTCCCACCAGACAGCTGACTTTGACAGGTCCAAAATGTCAAAATCATTTTGCCTCCATAATTCTATGGTGAGGCCTCATCTGGAGTATTGTGTACAGTTCTGGTCACCATACCTCCAGAAGGATATTATGGAAATGGAAAAACTGCAGAGAGCAACCAGAATGATTAGGGGAGGTAAGGTAAGGTAAGGTAAGCTAAGGTAAGGTTTATTGTTATGGCATCAAGCCAAACATAAGATAAAATAGAATAGAGCAAAATACAATAGGATATACATTGGCTGAAAAAATGTTTAATTCTTGTAATGGCAGAATTGTTTGTTAAATAATTACAGACTGCCTGCTTAATAATCTGCTCTAGGATCTTTCCAGGAATTGAAGTCAACCTGACTGGGCAGTAATTATTTCGGTTCTTCCCCACCCACCCCTTTTTGAAGATGGGGACAACATTAGCCCTCTTCCAGTCAATGGGGACTTCCCCTGTTCTCCAGGACTTCTCAAAGATTATTGCCAATGGTTCTGAAATTACTTCTGCCAGTTCTTTTAATATCCTTGGGTGTAATTCATCTGAGACTAAAATTCATTTAATGTTTCTAGGTGTTTCTGTACTACCTCTCTAGCTATTCTATGTTGCAATTCCCATCCTACCCCATCTACTCTTTGTCCCATCAGATATGCATCTTAGGGGTGCTCCTGAATTTATCTCAGAGCCTGGATAAATCCCAGGACTTGGGAGTTCTACACCAACTCCCCCAACAGTTTCCTCACAGAATTTGCTTTCGCTTCTATTTGTGTGGAGGAACATCCATGCTAGAATGGCTGAACATTTAACGGGGTTTTTTTTTGGTTAGTTGTATGTTTTTTTTAAAAAAAGTAACTTGAGAGAATGTGTGGGGTCTTTAAATTACAGACAATGGCTCCTAGAGGCCATGAGGAAATGATGATCTATTATTTTTCCAACAAAAAAAATGGGTGGGTGTTTGGAGGGGTAGGAGTACTAGATGGGGAGGGCTAGGGGCTCATTTTGACCCTGTGGGCTGCATACAGGCTTCATGTTACCAATCCTTATGTTACAACAGAAGGACTCAAGAGACCTGAGCCTTGTAAAACCATCCTGGACCAGTGACTGTCCTTTGGTCTAATCTGTCCCAGAAGACTGTCCTTCTGTTGGTGAAAGAAAAGCATGACAACATGTGCTTTCATGAGATCCTTGAAGGAAGGGCAAGATAAGATGTAGTAAAATGTACACATAAACAATTAACTATCCTGAGAGGAAGACAAGCAGAGTGTGTGGCATATGAGGCACAGGCAAAATATCCCCAAGAGGATGTCTTGTGCCAGTTTATTTTCCAATAAATCTATCTTTCAATAAAGATCCTGCCACAGCATCATTTTGAGAGAAGAACTGATATATTAAATGCCAATTAACTGCTAATCCAGTTACTTGTCCTTGTGTGTTCTCCATCCCAAGTGTAAAAAACTAGGAGCAGTGGAGGGCTATTTTGTTTCCAGCGCTAGCAAACAACTGAACATGCTGAGGAAAGACACCTGAGAAGCTAGATGGGTAGAGAATGATTGCTTTGCAGAAACCCAGTTACATTTAAGCTTTCTAAATCATTGTGCATGTATGGTAGACAAAACTGCTGTGCTTGGAAAGGAATCATTTTCAAGGTTATATTAATAAGAAAAAAATTGCCGCCTAGAATTTACCCCCTTAGCACCAAGCATATGGAAATTACAGCTTTTTTGTCACTGTGAAGGGTGCCGAGGCAAAAGAGAAAACAAGATTATTTGAAGGCTTCTCAAAAGTCACTGATAACTTTGTACCTGAAGGTCTGTTCGTGATATATTACACTGAATATGCCAATACATTTTTAGATATTTAAATACAAAGTGTTTGTTTAGTGGTGGGCTATTTGCGGTTGTTGAATTCAGATTGCTGTGATATCTTATATCCTGGGTCATTACAATGTCAGCCTGTGGGGAAAATACTTTTCTTTGTCTATCATATTTGGGAAGAAAGTATACATCATGTGTGGCATCAATATTGATGTATCTGTTAGGAAGATTATTTTGTCCCCTGAATGTACAAAGTGGGTTGCAAGAGTACTTTTCTCCTTGCCATTTTTATTCTACTAAAAAAGAAAAACACTCTCTTTTACTTTTGAATCTTCATTTCTTATGACCTTGGCATATGAGGACTCTAGACCAAACTACTGTTATCATGCTTAGCATTAACCTAGTTGTCTTGGGACTCATTTCAGATAGACACTTTTTGAAGAAGTAGATTCATTATTCTATCTCAGCACACACACACACACACACACACACACACA
>JAHTLZ010003547.1:6325236-6352570 GCA_023846285.1 Phrynocephalus versicolor | reverse complement strand
AGAAAGAAAGAAAGAAAGAAAGAAAGAAAGAAAGAAAGAAACTGACTGAAAAGAGCTGCTGGAAGAAAGAGAAACTGTAAGGTCAGTTGGGATTCTCTTCCACCTCACCCCCACAAATCAGGAAAGGCTTATTTCCATGTATATGACACCCCCTTAACTTTTAGTATCATTTTTTGGGGAAATAATGTATACATGGAAAAATATGGTACTTAAAAAGAGTCAAAAGCAACTCACCAAATCCCCTTGTGCATATGAAGCAGTAGGTCTGAAGAGACAAAACACGCCTCAATCTATGAAGGCTCACAGTGGCAGCTAGAGCATGGGTAAATCAAGGTTCTAGTCTGAGCGGAGAACCTTTACAGTGCATAAGTGTCCCCTCTTCAGATCTGTTCCTTTATGTAGGAAAAGCAAAGCCCATTCACTTAGCCCAGGTAGATACTGAATGAATAAGAAGAAGGGCTCTTGCTCTTCACCAATGGTCATTCAATCATTTTGTTTAAATGGATAGAAATGCAATAGTTTTCTTTCAGGGCTATAGGTTAATTATGCAGAAGCCAAATAACCTTGAGGTCTATACATATGAAAGCTATAACAAGTACCACTTGTGTGTGTCCCTCAAGGCTCCTTCCTCAAGTGCGTGGCTGCTGGGATCTTTTGCCGGCCTGGTCAGAAAGATCAGGTACAGGTAAACTGCATGACGGCTGAGGGAGGGGAAAGAGAGTGATCTCCCTGCCCTGGCCTCTCTGTAAGCTGACAGTGCTGGAGAAGGTTCTCAGCATGCAGGTGTGGATGGTTTGGTTTCCTCATGACACCGTTGGGCCCAGAGCAGTACTGCATTGTGCTCTGGAGGTTTTGTGGTCTTAGTCCGGAGAGCTAGCAGCTGAAGAGCTTAATGAGGACAATTAGTTTTTGTTTTGTTTTGTTGTTTTTAAGGGAACAGTTTGATTGCAATGGAGGGGGACTGGATAGATTACAAGGGGCTAGGTTAGAAGGGAGGTTGGAGCTGCTGCGGGGGAACAACAGGTGGTGTCAATTGGGAAAGGATTATACTATAGATAGAGCAACTATGTTATCATTGTAGAAATAATACAGTAATCCCCCACCGATTGTGGGGGTTACGGACCCACCCCACCTGCGATCCACAAAATTCTGCGATATGCGGAAGCGGGTGGGGGCCCTGGGGGCAGGGGCGGCGATCGTGCGCCTTTCCCAAAAGCCTTGGAGGAGTAGGGGGCGGCGTGGAGCGACCCGATCGCCCCCCCCTGCCCCCTGCACGCAGCTCCAAGGCCTTTCAGAGGCGCCTGGGGGCGAAGGAGAGGGACGCCATCCCTCCCCGCAGCCCTTCCCCGCGGCTCCGAGGCCCTCCGGAGGTGCCCGGGGGAGCTGCAGAGAGGGACGCCATCCCTCACCGCCGCCCTTCCGCATGGCTCTGAGGCCCTCTGGAGGCACCACAGAGAGGGACACCAGCCCTTCCTGCAGCCCTTTTGCGCGGTGGCGCCCGGCGGGCGACGGAGAGTGACACTATCGCCACCCGCTGCCCCCACCCCCAGGTTTCTTGGAGGTGCAGGGGGCACAGAGAGCAATCAGATGGCCCCCTGCCCTCCCCACGGTGCAGGTACTATGATCCCACAATGTAGCGGGACCGCGGGACCTGAACCGCGAAATGGCGGGGGGTGACTGTACTATAAAATACATAAAAAGTAAAAAGTAAATTAATAGTAATACAGTGGTACTTATGATAATGAATTTAATTCAATCTCTGAGGCAATTCGTTACACGAGGCAATTTGTTATCCAAAATGCAGTTTCCCATAGAAATGAATGAGAGACCAATTAATCTGTTCTGCTAGTCTCAAAAAAGGCAGAAAAGCTGAGGGGGGGGGGTCAGACCTCTTTATAAAGTGCACTTTAAAGGCTTGCAGTGCTGTAACAACCCCTTTCATTATACCCCCCCATGCAGTGTAATGCAAACATGGACAAAAGAATACAGCAAAACTACCCCAGCCTTTTCCCTCCAAAATGCAATGGAAAGCAGTTCAAGTGCTCCAAAGATCAATAAAACCAAGCTCCCATAAAAAAACAGTCGTTCCTGCCAAACACACAGAAAAAAAGCCAGGAGGATTCTCAGCAAACCCCTCCTCAGCTCACCCCTCATTTTGCAATGGAAACGCATTTTGTGCCCATCTCTAGTTGTGGAGATTAGTTCAAATGTTGCAATAGGAGCAGGACAAGCAGTAGTGCAAACCATCAGTGGGAGGAAAAACAGGTTAAGCAAAGGACATGTAAGAAGCATACACAGGCTCAAATGCCTCTACACCAATGCACAAAGTATGGGGAACAAACAAGGCGAGCTGGAACTCCTAATACAGCAAAATAAATATAACATAATTGACATCACTGAAACATGGTGGGATGAGACTTATGATTGGAATGTAGTTATTGGAGGGTATAATCTGTTTCAAAGGAACAGACCTACTAAGAAAGGAGGAGGTGTAGCTTTATATATTAAAAACATTTATGCTGCTGAAGAAATACAAGATAAACAGCAGGGAACGCATGTTGAGAGTACTTGGGTGAAAATCAGGGGTAAGAAAACTGGGAGGGATGTCACTGTGTATGTTATAGACCCCCAAGCCACTCAGAGGAGTGGGATGATGCCTTCTGCGAGCAGATGGCCACACAGGCAAAAGGGAGAGATGTAGTACTAATGGGATATTTTAACTATCCTGATATGTGCTGACAGGCCAACTCAACTAAGAATGCAAGGTCAAACAAATTCCTTACTGCCCTTGCAGACAATTTCATGATCCAGAAGGTAGAGGAGGCAACAAGAGGCACAAACATTTTTGATCTGGTCTTAACCAATAAGGAGAACCTTATAGATGGGGTTGAAGTGATGGGATCATTAGGTAAAAGTGACCATGCCCTCTTGGAATTTGTTATAAAGTTGGAAGGTGAAGCTAAGCATAGCCAGACAAGAATCCTGGACTTTGAGAAAGCTAATTTTGTAAACTTAGGGAAATATTGGCTGTGATTCCATGTACCAAAACACTGAAAGAGAAGGGAATCCAAGATGGATTGGAGTTCCTTAAAATTAAGATATTAAAGGCACAATCTAAAGCTATTCCAACAAGAAGAAAAAATGGGAGAGGTCTAAAAAAAACACAATGGTTTACTACAGAACTTTCAACTCAGCTAACTATAATAAAAAAAACCAAGTACAAGAAACGGAAAAATGGGGATTGCACCAAATACGAATATAAGCAAACAGCTAATATATGCAGGGAGAGATGGTAAAAAAAGCTAAAGTGTAAAATGAACTTAGACTTGCCAGAGAGATTAAAATAGTAAAAAGGGTTTCTTTAGTTATCTTCACAGCAAAAGGAAAAATAAGGAAATGATAAGCTCTCTGCTTGGCGATGATAACCAGGCACTAACAGAGACAAGGAAAGGGCAGAACTAATCAATACCTTCTTTGCCTCTGTTTTCTCCAAAGAGGAAGAAAGAGATCCGCTGAGAAAAAGAGTAGATGAGGTAGGATGGGAATTGCAACATAGAATAGGTAGAGAGGTAGTACAGAAACACCTGGAAACATTAAATGAATTTAAGTCTCCTGGGTCAGATGAATTACACCCAAGGATATTAAAAGAACTGGTGAAGTAATTTCAGAACCATTGGCAATAATCTTTGAGAAGTCCTGGAAAACAGGGGAAGTCCCCATCGATTGGAGGGCTAATGTTGTCCCTATCTTCAAAAGGGGGGGGGGAAGAGGACCCAAATAATTACCACCCAGTCAGCTTGACTTCAATTCCTGGAAAGATCCTAGAGCAGATTATTAAACAGGCAGTCTGTATAAATTTAACAAACAATGCTGTTATTACAAGAAGTCAACACAGGTTTCTTAAAAACAAGTCATGCCAGACTAATTTGATCTCTTTCTTTGATAAAATTACAGGCCTGGTGGGTGAGGGGAATGCTGTGGATATTGATTATCTGGAATTTAGTAAGGCCTTCAATAAGGTTCCTCATGGCATTCTTCCTAAAACACTAGTGGAAAGTGGGATAGATACTGATCACACCCAAAGGGTGATCATAAATGGTCTCTCTTCAGCTTGGAGGGATGTGACCAGTAGGGTGCCCTGGGGTTTTGTTCTGGGTCCAGTGCTGTTCAATATCTTTATTAATGACTTGGAGGAAGGAATAGAGAGTATGCTAATTAAATTTGCAGATGATACCAAATTGGGAGGGGTTGAGAATAGGATGAAAATCCAAAATGACCTTGACAGATTAGAATGCTGAGCCAAAGTTAACGGAATGGGTTTCAACAAAGGGAAATGTAGGGTGCTGCATCTAAGTAAAAAGAATGAATTGCACAGATATAGGATGGGAGATACCTGGCTGGAAAATAGTACCTGTGAAAGAGATCTGGGATTCTTGGTGGACCACAAATTGAACATGAATCAGCAGTGTCATGCGGCAGCCAGGAAAGCTAATGCGATTCTTGGTTGCATCAACAGAACCATAGTTTCCAGATCAAGGGAAGTGATAGTACCACTCTATTCTGCTCTGGTCAGACCTCACCTGGAGTATTGTGCCCAGTTCTGTGCACCTCAATTTAAAAAAGTTGTTGACAACCTCGAGTGAGTACAGAGGAAGGTGATCAGGATGGTTGAAGGTCTGGAAAAAACATCTTATGCGGAATGGCTTAGGGATCTGGGAATGTTTAGCCTTTCAAAAAGTAGGTTGAAGGGGGATATGATAGCTATGTTTAAATATTTGAAAGGATGTCATATTGAAGAGGGAACAGGTTTGTTTTCCATGGCTTCAGGGACTAGGACTCAGGGCAATGGTTTCAAACTATAGGAAAAGAGGTTCCATTTGAACGTTAGGAAGAACTTCATGATGGTTAGAGCTGTTCGGCAGTGGAATATGCTGCCAGGGAGGATGGTGGAGTCTCCTTCTTTGGAGGTTTTTAAGCAGAGGCTGAATGGCCATCTGCCGGAAATACTGTGATAGGATTCCTGCATGGCAGGGGGTTGGACTGGATGGCCCTTGAGGTCTCTTCCAACTCTATGATTCTATGATTCTATGAAAGGGTTTTTGCCTTCTTGGCCCTCCTGGTCAGATAGGAGGGTTATCTTTTTAGCATGGAAGCTCATAACCCATCACACGGATGCAATTTTGGAAATTACATCCCTGGCACTGGGCAAGATTGGTACACAACATTTGTGCTTTGGTAGCCATTCCTTCTGGATTGGAGCTGCATCTACAGCTGCCATTATGTGTTATTGAAAGTGCAGGCTGTTGGGCTTTTGACAGATTCAAAACTTATGTACGGCCATTACCTAATTGTTCGGTGGGCCAGCCTCTGTATGTTTTATAATTTCAGGTCTCCAATGCTGAGCATGACTGTGGGTGGTCATTGGTGGCCAGTTATGTTTTGAGCCACCAAGTTTACTGAGTGTTCTTCTCGCAGCTGGAATCTCTGCTTGGGCGAGCATGCTTTGCTTGAATGGAGAAGCCTGAGAGGCATGACATGGGACAAATTTTCAAATCTTGCTTCCTAGAGTATTTGTGAAGCACGCTCGGTTGTCTTGCTGGTCCAAATCGGCGGCAATGACTTGACATGAGTTCTGAGAAAAGTGTTATTCCTTAAAGTTATTGCTGACTTGGTGATAGAGATGGGCACAACTCAGCAAAATTTTCATTTTTGTTTTCGTTTTTTCATTTTGTTATGTAACGAAAATGGAAATGGAAATTTTTCAAAAACAAAACGGAAACGGAAACGAAACGAAAATTTTTGCTGTGTTTTTCATTTTCGTTGCGGTAAATGCATTGAACTGAAAAGAATGCTAACGAAACAGCAATTTTCGTTTTCGTTTTTGTTTTTTTGTTTCGTTACGAAACAAAAACGAAAACAAAAAATTTGCGGGAAAAACCCAACGAAAACGAGAACGAACCGAAACGGACCCCTAAATGACCAAACGACAAACGAAACACCTTTTTTTGAGTCATGCCCATCTCTACTTGGTGATGTTCAAATGTATGTTTCCAGATGCTTGGGTAATGTGGTTTGGCGAGGAGTCAGAGATCCCAGGTGCATAGATCATACCAGAGCCATTTTGGGGGAATTTACAAGGATGCTTTTGGGGCCAGAATTGTCAGCCTGATGGGGGGCAAGGAGCATACCTCGTAGCCCCTTTGCCATAGCAGATAGTGCAAGGTCTTGTCTGGAGGTGAGTTCACTGTACTAGTTCCCTGTAATGGGACTGGAAAGACTTTAATAAAATGTCATTAGTCTAGGCTAGGATTAGCTGTGCATTAATAAAGTATTAGTTTGTGGTTAGTATTGTTTATGGCTGCTAGGGGGATAGTTAGTTTTCCTGATCTTGGCAACATGCAAAATAAGCCCAGCATATTGCCAGGTAGATATTCACCTAGCGTATTTGGACTTGGAGGTATATAGGCTCCAGATGACAGGTTCTGTTGCACTACTGCAGGCTCCCTTGAATTCCAAGGAGTGAGATTTATTAATAAATAAATAAAGTTGTGGCCCAATTTAAAACTCAATATTATTCTTTGGTCTGCTTATTTTGGGTCTGGGACTGAAAAGGGGTTTGTCACACATGTTGGTGTGGCAACCAGGCAGTAATTCATGTAGTTCACTCATTTTCTTCTTTCTAGGCTTCAGGGATATTCTGATATTTTGATGGCCAAAGATATGCTGGATAGTGGGAAGCACAATTCGACATTAGGAACTCACCTTGGAGAAGTCTGGTCAAGAGGTAAGAAGTGGCTTTTCACTTAGATAGGACCTCACCCTATGCTAGTCCTGTTTGTGAAAGGGGATTTAAAGTTTAATTGGTTGAACAAGGTTCTGGCCTCAGTGTGACCCAACACATGTGTCTTCACTGTTTATTCTGGGCTGAGCAGGCAAGACACCTGATCTCTATATATGCTTCTTTAATTTTTTACCTTTGCATAACCTCTTGGTGGTGCACCATGGCAACGTCATCTCAGATTTTAGGCACATATTATATGGGGTGGGGTGGTCAGTTTAATAACAATCAGACTTGTGATGTAGTCCTTGAGCTCCATCTTTATGGACTGTTGTTCTGTCAGTGAATGACTCCATGGCCAAAAGCCTTGTGCAAAAGACATAGAATAGCAACTAACAGACTGATCTTTCTGGAGTCCAGTTCTGGTTATTGGATGAGGACTCGTTTTCAATGGTGCCAGGTTAATTTTTAACATTTTTTTTCATTGTTCACGTTGTTGCCTGAAGCCGACACAAAGAAAAATTATCACCTCATTATAGTGTCACTGAATCACTGAAATTAGAGATGGAGGACACTATCCAGCCCATCTGTCCCTGTCAGTGGAAGATTTATTATCTACGGCACATTTTCCTCTGCTTTGTTCCATTTGTATTTTAGGTTCTTTAAGTGACTTGGCATCTGAAAAGGATTAGTACTGTTCATTCCTTTTGGTTCCATGTCGTAATTAATCTCTGTCACATTGGCTTTGCTGATGATCAGTTTAAATCTTCTGAATTCTTCTTTTTAAAAATGTTGTTTTCCGTTTTACAGAGGGATTACTCCAACACTTGTGAAATATCTTCTTCTCAGCATACCCCAATCTGCAGCCTATTTGAGATTTCACTTACACTTCAACCAAGAGTTGAGTTGCACAGGGAAATAATCCAACCCTTGGTATTTGCAAAGGCATGCTGTTCAGCATCCATGCACCAGTGGGCAGTTGAATGTCTCCACTGCTGTACACACTAGAATAACACAATTGTAGGTATTATTGTTACTATGCTGACATCTGTGGTAAGTCATTCAACACCACCCCAGCTCTTTGCTTGCAAGCTAGCTTTCCCCCCCCCCCTTTCTAATGGAAGAGATGGAAACATTCTTTCTTGCTGCTAACAAGAAGGAACACCTCTCTCAAGCTGACAGGTGATTTCCAAATCAATCAGTTATTACCAGAAGTTAACTTTCATCCATTAGGATAAATAAACCTGAACTAAATGAGGACTGGGTCTATGGGAAGTTGTTGACAGGTAGCATTTCTCCCACCAGCACTGTTGGTCCATCGAGCTGATAAAAATTGGTGGTTCTTAAAAATTGCCATGCAAAGAATTAGTTTATCTAGTTTATTAGACAGACATAGACACTCAGAATTATAGGTAATATATAGCAAGAATATAGCAAGCAAGTATTACATACAAAGCAAAGGTGTTAGTGGGGGTTCCAGCACAGCCTAAATTGGTCCATAGCACAGACCAAAACCCTGCTGGTCTGTCCCCCCCCCCCAAAGTGGTCTCTTGTGCTTTTATACCTTTTTCGTGACCGCAACTTACGCATGTTATACGTGTTGTTTTCAATGCTTTCTTAGATCATACCCGGTTAGCTATCAGAATTTTAGAATGACCTATCCTATTTCCTAGTTCAAAGTTGGTTCCTTATTCCTGGCTAACCGCCATGTTGTTGTTCTCAGCAAATTGACACCTCCGCAGTATAAGATAGTGCCAACAGTCTTAGAGGATGGGTCACCGTGACCATAGTTTTGTCTCCTACTTCCTAGCTTGGCTTCATTCTAGCTAACCACAAAATATTTGCTATTCTTCATAGACTGGCACCCACACGCTTTATCTTTTTTTTTGTGGTTATGCCAATCCCTTATTTGTGTCAATGAGACCTTCAGAGAGATGTATCTGACACCCACAGTCGGGTTTAACACTTCAGTGTTGTTTATAATAATTTTTGACTTTTCTCATGCCCATAAATCCTTATCAGAGCCATTCAATGGTATTGGTCCCCAAGCAACTTTAAACTCTCATTTATGACTCCAAGAAGCCATCAAGTATGGCAGGTGCCATGCCCTGCTAACTCTGCAGACACATAGGCTCAATTAAATGAGGGGCTATCATAGGTAGCTTTTAAATGATGGACTTGGTGGATCTTATGGTATTCCTGGAACTAAATTCTACATTATGCTGTTTTCAGTACTACACAATGGTGGAGTCATAATAGCTTCATAATAGCTCCCTGTGAGGGGAAGCTGTATATCTTGAGAGAGTAATAGTATAGTGATATGTAAGGTAAGGAGAAACTGACAAATTAGACCCCCCCACACACAAGATCCAAATTATCAAATGGTTCATAGTGCTAGAGCAGGGGTGTCAAAACTTTTTGCAAGGAGGGCCAGTTTTGGTGAGGTGAAAATGTGTGGGGGCCAACTATTCAGCCTGAAGGCTGGAAAAAGGGTGTGGCTCATGCTCATCTGCAACAGCCGCAAATGCTCTGGTTTTAAGGCGCCCAATGATCCAGCGGCTGTTGCATGGCCCAGGAATCAGTCCACATGCATCCAAGATGCACCACTGCTTGCATACGCAGTCCTCTCTCGCAAGGAGGTGGGGAGGGTACTGCAGCAACAGAGCCAGGGTGGGTAGGCAGGGCGGGTGGTTGAGGGGATGGACGGAGGCAAAGAGGGCAGGCAAACCACAAAACTGCAAGCTGAGATATCCACCCAACACGGGGAGGGGCCAGCTGGCAGGGATGAGTGACAGGCTAAGCTGGCAGGGAGGAGAGGCTGAGGGCCACTTGAAATTTTAAAACGGGCCACATTTGGCCCCTGGGCCAGACTTTGGACATGCCTGTGCTAGAGCATTCTATGGGCAGTTTACAACATAATTATGCAAGGAACACTTTGCCCCCCCAGCATTCTGAATATTCATTTTATTGACCTCAGAAGGATTGAAGGCCAAGTCAGCTTTGAATCTACCTGAATCCATCGGGATCAAACTCAGGTCATGAGCAGAAGCTTGAATATAGTATTGTAAGTTAACCATTATATGAATACAGTTCATTTCTACTGGTTTTGTTTTGATTCATCCTTAGTTGTTAGGAAATAGAACTTGTCCCTAAATAACTTTCCATGGAATGTTATTCCAGCTGTATAAAATAATATCATATACGAACACATGCTAGAGCATCGCTCAAGAGGAACTCTCCATATAGGGGACATAACTCCAATGATGTCAATTGTATTTCTGTACAACAGAAACAGACCCTGGCAAATATCTCCACATTACTGTGAAATTTGGAAATTACAAACTACACCTAAGAGTGTCACACAGCATATGCCTGCATCTGTGCTGAAAAACCTATTTTGTAAAATTCCAGGAATGTCATCTTGCAGCATTTGAATGCTGTTGCTCCCTAAACAATTCTGATTGATTGTGTTTGGTCTGGCAAACACAAATTATTCCATAATCATTTTTGCCTGCCAGCCATGCTTACATTGACTTGCTTCAGTTAGCAGGGGGTGGGGTGGGGCGGGTGGGAGAAACAGGAAGGATTGGTGTGAAAAATGAAAAGGATTGGAAGCAAATAAAAAAATATTTTATTTATTTATTTTTGGTGGTGAGGAGAAATGCTTCAAATTTAATTGCCATTTCAGAATAGCTTTCGTTTTCTAGTGACGGAAACCGAATTCAAAAATAAATAGAAAGTCATTTGTTCATTGCTCAACATGTGCCCTCCACCTCTGTAATGTGCATTTTGAGCAATTGTGTATAGCTCAGTTACTTCTAAATCAGATGAGACAGAGTAAGTGGCATTTCTAAATCACTTTGAAATAGAACACGATCGCGGACAAGGCAAATGTGAAGGCTCAAATCTACCTCCTCAAAAGGTCTTTGAATGTGCAAGGCTTAGTGCACATCAAGTGCATTCAAACTGAGAGCAGGTGTTCTGTAGCAGCCACAATATGCAACATGCAGGCATGGAAAGAAGAATCATTCATCTCCAGCCTCAGCAAGTACCACTCAGTTCTATTTTGGACAGATTGTAGTTTTTATAAAATGTCTGTAATATACATTTAACAGATTACAAAATGGATCCTGTGTAAAATGCTTTGTCATGAGCTAGACAAGAATGTGTATTAGGTCTAAGTCACAGGTGTAAATAATCATCTGTACTGGAAGGTCAGGATGATTAGGCACAGGTAGTATAGCTAAATCACCTCATCCCATGTAGTGTGTGATTCACTTACACCATATTGCTTTGTGTATAAAGGTATCATGCAAACCAGTGTAAATTGGGATTGCCTAAGGTGAGAGGCACCTTTCCCCATTCTCTGTTACGCTGTGCTTTGTATGTTGTTATTGTATATTACTCTTTGTCATGTGTACATATGTAACATAAGTTTTGTACTAAGTTCTATTGCCTTGTTCATCTGTCTCCTAGCTCCATAATCACTAAGTGCACTTATTCTTCCACAATGCTGCTAATCTCTGCTAGTGGTCTATAATTATTTCCTTGAACCTAACAAATCCCTATCTATCTAAAACGGTTGTATACTTTAACACACCTGGAAAACTGTGCAGTTCTGATTGTCAAACTTTGAGGAGGGCATCAACAAGCTGGAACATGGTTAAGGTGGTATAAAGTCTGGAAACCAACCCATTTGAAGTGTGGTTGAGGGGGTTTGGCATTCTTAGCCTAGAAAAGAAAAAGCAGAGAAGTGATGTATCTTTAAACTTCATTGAAGAGCTGTGCTTGGGCTTCTTGTTTCAGCTACACTGTGGTGAGACAACTTGATAAGTGCTCCAGTTGAATACCTCCAGATAAAGGGACCCTAATAAGGGTAAAGTTTCCTTAGAGGGGAAATGAAGAAGAGGCAGCAACTTTGGACCACAAAGGGAGCGACGGCGAACTTTGTGGAAGCAGGGAAATGCTTCGTCTCCCACTGGGTGAAGACCTTCGCAATGGCAAAGGCAGAGCTGTCGGTGCTGGACATTAAAAGCTGTCAATTTTAGCAAAAAAGAAATGTGTGTGAATATTTTTGAAAGAAAAGCACAAAAGTGACTGTTTTCATGTTATCTCATGAACTTGCCTTTCTGCCTATTGTTTCCTTCTTGTGGAAAATATTTTATACCATTGATGCTCTTTATACATGGTGGATTTAAAGACAAAAATTATAGGAAACTACCTTATGTCTCTGTGCTTTCTATGTTGAATTTGAAGATGAGCACCATTGGGAAAGTTGTTTTCTCAACAACAACAAAAAATCATCTGACCTTGGATAACCACATGTTTTGAAAATAACGCTTGAAGTCCTCGCTGCTTTGGATTCAATTTAGTCTAGTTACTCTCTTGTTTGGAAACTAAGTGGCAAAAATTATTACAAGCAATATTAGCCCTTTCTTGTGAACTATAAAACACGAATGGATTGGGAAAACATCTCAGAAGAAAGTTTTGCCAACATAATTCTATCTGGTTTGCAAAATATATATATAGCTATCTACACAGACTCAACCTTTGAAGACATAGACATTTTCAATTATGATAAAGTCACAGAGGTAAAACAGATAACTCAAGATGGAGTGGTTGATAGCATTGGGTCTCTTGAAAGGCCTGAGTTTGGTTCTGATTGGGAGATTGGGCTAGAACAAGCAGCTGATCTTGATTTGCAGACAGACACAACAAGATTGATGCAGGATGGATCTTTGGATATGCCGAGTTCACAGAATGTGATAAACACATCTGCTGAGATAAGCTCAAGTCAGGAGATCGGACCAGAACAAAGGGCAGATCTCAGCATGAAGACAAATGTGACAGGAATGGTGCAGGCTAAACCTTAGAGGTGCCGAGTCCACAGAATATGATAAATGCATCTGTCTTACTTAATATGGGTGCCAATCCATAGCAGAATGGCTATCAAGATTTCTATGAAGATAATACAACTCATGAAGATAAGGGATTTGACAAGGGGGAAACAACCTGTGAAGATAAGGGACTTGGCAGGAAAAGAGAAAACTGGACAAAAATCAAGGACCAGATGCAGGAGAGTGGTATCAGGAGACAGATATCTAGTCTCGTGTGCTGCCGGACACATTTGGTGGGGCCACTGTGAGATAAAAGGAAGCTGGGCTAGATGGGCCTTTGGCCTGATCCAGCATGGCTCTTCTTAGAATATATAGAGTTAGCCAAATCTCTCCTAAATTGCTTAGTACTGAAAAACTAAACAGCAAGTTTGAATAGATTGTTAAGATTAGATAGGCTATATTCTTTGTATTAAAATAGACGTAAGTAAAGATAGATAGAAGAGGGTGAGATGGTAAGGAAACTAAGTGTGAAAGTATGCTCATTTAAGCTGGAAGGGAGATATGAATTATATTGTGCTCAACTCTTGGGAAAACTGTGATTGAAGCGGTAACACAACAGAAGACAAGCAATATATTTGTTTTATATAACTTAGTGTAGAAAATAAATAAATAAAATGTTTTTAAAAGAGCTGTTCCGCAGAAGATGGAACAAATTTGGTTTTGTAGCTCTAGAGGTAAGGACCCAAAGCAATAGATTTAAAAACTAAGGAGGGAAATTCCAGATCTTCCATTCGACGACGACGACGACGACGACGACGACGACGACGACGATGATGATGATGATGATGATGATGATTCAACAGAAGCATTTTAATACCTTTCCTGACAGTAAGAGCTGTTTGACAATGGACTGAACTGCTCTAGAAGCTGGAGTATTCTCTTCATTAGAGCTTTTTTTAAAAAGAAGTTAGGATGTTCATCTGGAAGAGATGCTTCAGATGGGGATTTCCTGATGCAACAGTGCTGGACTCAGTGGTCCTGGAGTCTCTTTCCACCTTTGCAATTCTATGATTCTAAGGCTGCGGCTAACATATTTTGACGACAACTATAAACTATCATTCGAACCTCATAAATCGAACAAGTGAAACATCATTACAGTATATTGTTGGTGTTTTTGTGGTACTGGCAGCATGTGCATGTACTTGGGTCCTTGGGTCCTTTTCTAAGGAGAAAGTTGGGGTGAAATATTCAAAATAAATAAATAAATACCCGATTTTTTAAAAAAGCCTTTTTTGTTTAACATGCCATATTATGGACTTTGCATGTACAGTCAAACTTCAGAATTCTGGGTACAGTAATTTTGGTTATGGTCCTCAGTATGGATAGGTATGATATCCTGTAATGCAGTTATTTCCAGACTCACCACTGCTTTAATCTTGGTATAAGAGTCTTGTGTATAATGATGTACTAGTCTATGGCTACTATCAAATGCTGATAAATACGTCTCCAGTTTTCAAATGAGCTATAAATGCTCTACTAAGAATCCCTAGCTTCTTCAGGAGTGTACACATTTCCTCAAAGGACAAAAGGCAAAAAGGAATTCCTTGAAAGGTTAAGTTGCCCACTGCTATTGGTCTCCCTGATCTCCATTACAATTGACATGGGAGGCATGTGGGTTATGTTCAATGATGCATCTGAACTGTGTAGATGAAATATTTGCAAGCTTAAAATAGCATTGGGCACAATTATGTTTTAAATTTAGCTATTTTCATCAGATAAGATAAAGACAACAGCAGTCTTGTCGGTATCTGTAAGAGTTAAATTTGTTCTGCAGGAAGGTACAGAGGACACACCTGTAGTCTATGATAGAGACTGAGAGTAATTAAAGTCTTGTGGCACCTTAAAGAGAAATGGCACTTATCCAAGCATCATATGAGACATAATATTACTGATTCATTCTGTGACTCTTCAAAAATGAGCTTTAAAGGGTTTTCGGATATAGTTGTTACCTTTATTCACAGATGGGAAGTAGAAATGTCAGAGCCAGCCACATACTCAGTGATGATTCCATAAAGAAAACACCCCATCCTTTCTTTTCTGATGAAAAGAGATTAAACTTGCTATATTTTGATATAAGTGAGAGAAATAAGTAGCATTTAGTGTCAAACTTCATTGCCAATTTTCCCTCTTTTTAAATGTTTCATTTCTTTTTTATAAGAATAAACCTTCGGTCTATCTCCCTCCCCTCTCCTTCCCTTCTCTCTCTCTCTCTCTCCTATCATGCCTTAACTCTGGATTTGCCCATGGAGTTAAGGTTACCATCATGTGTTATTCAGTTCCTCGAAGATTTGGTTAATTGCATTCTTTGTTAAGCTGCCACTGGATTTCTAAAGTTCAGATTCCAATTCAGGTCAAGGTATAGATGGTGAAGATATAAAGAGTGTCTCATGTGGTACATGAAAGCTATGAAAGGAAAAAAATGTTTTATTCTTGTAGAACTGAGGGGGAGGACACAGCTAAAAGCAGAAGGCATAAGCACAGTCTGAAATATGGATGAAGTCCTTTTATGCATCTGTAAAACCTGAAAATGGGTGATTGTTGGATCAAACGTTCCCTCTCATCAAAACCTCCCTACTGATACAAATCCCGCATATCAACCCAAAGATTTCTAGATTGCTTTTCCAGTAAAACAGCACTCATATGAAATGAATGTGAGGGATGCATTCAAACTAGCAATCTATTGGCATTTCTCCTGGAGGCCTATATCACATCCCCTCTGGAAGGTCAGATTCACCTCTAAGACAGCAGGCACAAAATCAAGTCAACCAAGACACTATTAAAATTAAATACCATTTTCCTTTGGTCTGTTTTTCATAAGCAACAGATATGATGGAATTTTATCCTTTAATAACCAACTTCTCAATTACATTTTATAAGTGTTGAAAGACTACCCCTCCCCCTCCCCAACAAAAAGAGCTCTTAAACCCATTTGGGGTTACACATAGCTTGCGTGATTGGATTGTACATTGGGGGTGGGAGGAGAGGAAGAGAGGCTGCAAAGGGAAAAAGAGAAGACAGAGAGAAGCAAGTTGATCTACCACTCTTTATATGTTGGTGCAGATCTAGTCCTGTTTTGCATGGAGAATATCCAGTCAAGGCTAGTGGTCTCCAACTCCAGACAGAGATTAGGCACACTTTATTTATTTATTTATTTATTTATTTATTTATTTATTTATTTATTTATTTATTTATTGCTTTCTAGAACTAACACCCATATGTATACAAGTTACAGAAAGAAAGCAAAAAGAGATGGCTGGAAAAAAGAGGACCTATCAAAAATGGAACAGAAAATCAAAAGAGAATGGTCAAAGAACAAGAGACAAAAGCCTTAAAAAGAAGGCATGGGGAAACAAGTAAGTAAAGGAGAAATCAGGGACTTAAGAAAGCAGATAAAACAATAGGATAGGCCTTCAGAAGTATGAAGATAGATTTACACTTATAGAGCTATGCAAAGGACCCTGGGAAGACTGTGCCCGAATAAAGGTTGCAGATTTGGAGGCCAACCCATCCTGATCTATTTTGGTGACTCTCCAGTCTGATCCTTGCCTGGGCCAAAGAAATTACTTGTGTACTTCAGATCTCCATTTAGGAGAATACTTCTACAAACTGGAAACACAAAGGGAGGCGACCTGGGGTGAGGATGGAAACATGGTAGGCAGGTTTTTTTTACTTCTAGCAGGCTGGGATTTCTACCACCCTAAAGAAGCCTAGCACACTAGAGATGGGCACGACTTAGCGGTATTTTCGTTTTCGTTTTCATTTTTCGTTTCCGTTACGTAACGAAACGAAAAACGAAAAACGGCTCAGAACTGGAACGAAAACGGAAACGAAACGACTAATTTCGAGCCAATTTTCGTTTTTCGTTACTGGAAAAACACATAATGGAGCTAAATGGGAAGAAACGAAAAAATTTTCGTTTTCATTTTCGTTTTTTCGTTTTCGTTACGTAACGGAAACGGAAACGAGCCGAAACGGACCCCTAGCCGAAAACAAAAACGAAAACGAACAATTTTTCTGAGTCATGCCCATCTCTATAGCACACTAACTCTGACCTAGCCAATTAAAGTCCATAACAAAGGAAATGTAGATATTCATCCACAGTCACATACATAGTCAATCATAGTAATAAAGAGCTCCATAAACCAAATTAGAAATATCCAGTTTGTTAAGTTCACTACGTAAGAATTTATTTATTTATTTCATGACCCTCTGGCCTAAAAAGGTTAATATCTGACTAAAGAAGACAGTGAACCGGGTAGGCCTGATCTTTTTTTTTCTTTTTCTTTTTTTTGAGGAGCCTAAGGGCCAATTTGCCTGTTATGTCAAATACATATTTCTTCCACTCTCACAACCTTACTCTTTCAGTGCTGTGTAACTGGGAAATCTGGCCTGTGAATGGAGTACCACCTCTCACTTACAAAACAAAAGGAAGTTTGGAAGGAAGTTAATTTGGCAAATGCAAACCAATCAAGTGTATTTTAGACTAAATAGTTATTTTCCTCTCTCATATGCACACTGCTTCTTGATATAGAATCGGCATTTCATCTAGTGAGGTTCCCAAGTCCAATCAATATGTACAGAGAGTTGGAGATATTCTTTGGAAGTCCAACTGACATGAATGTCATCAGTTGTACTGGGTTTCCCATTAGCATGCTTTTCACATCCCTTGCCTAACCTTGGTTGTGTGAATGTCTTGTTTTCCCACATGGACAGTGGAACATATTCTTTTAAGCTGTTCATCTTCTGGACACAGTTCACTAGGGGTATTTGTACATGACCCCTAAACTCCACCGCAAATGGCTCCCAGCTCCGGAGCTTAAAATTGTTTCCCCACCAGCTCCAGAGTTTACAGATAATTAAGTGTGACCATGCCCACCTAAGCGCGTCCCAGTGCACTTTTCAGGTACCTGCTCTCCGGAGGTGAAAATTCCTGATGCAGATATAACGTAGTGACTGTCGGGCTCTCCTTGCTTCTGTTTGTTCTTTTTTTGCCCCCCGCCCCTTTAAGAGATCTGAATGCAGTGCCGGGACGGCAGAACAGAGGTGAGCGGCATTCTTTTCTTCCTTTTTTCTCCTTCCCCTCACACAGCCAGCAGCCAGGAGTGCGGAGGGGGTGGGAACGCAGGAACAGCGACAAACCCCTAAGATCTCTGGTCCGAATTTAAGTGACCAGCGGATCTTAGGGGTCATGTGAAAAGGCTCTAAGATATGCAAGTGAGTGACCTCCCCAACCGGGAGTTCTTCATGAGGCTTGCCATCCAGCACTGAAGTAAATGAGGAGGCCTGAGCTTTCACAGAGCGCTCCCAGACTTCTTGTACAGCAACTGCAAATCACAAGGGTATTCAACAGGGGATATAAACCAAATAAAATGGGACAGTAAAGCTATTGCCAATTACTTTTTTCTGTCGGCTATGGAAAGGGAAAAGTCTCCCTTTCTCCGTTTGACATAATTTAATATAAAAGATTCAGTTATGTGATCATTACCTCCCTGTAAAAAAAATTCTTTCCATATAAATGTGTGTTTTTATGTCTGGTTATGGCATGGAGATTGTAGGCACGAGGGATTTGCCTCTGTTTATTTTTAAATCCAGTAAAGTCCATTGACATTTAATGACACCTAGGCTTATTCTTGAGCTACTCTCAACTACCTTTGAGCAGCATGGCATACATCTAGACAGAGGCCTATTTGAAATAAGAGGCAGCCCCCTGGTGTTTAACAACTAAATTATTCACAATTTTGCTCAGGAAGATGCTGAAATACAATACTTCTCAGCAAGCCTTTTTCCTAATGACAGGAAAAGGTTGTTTATGTTTTTTTCCCCTCAGCTTGTTGCGGAAATAGGCATTACCGTGCACAAGCAACTTAAAAGGATGGCTAGTCTGCCTCACGAAATGGGTACTATGGGTCTAATCCTCAGCAAGGATTAGACCCACAGAATACTCATTCTGTGAGGAAGACTACTAGCCAATAGCCATCCTTTTAAATTGTTTGTGCAAGGCAGTGCCCCAGAGTCCTCCCATTGCCAGTCACATAGAGACCTTCCTCTGGTGATAGACCAGTGGTTTCTGTCACATTTCAAGAAGGGCTTTCAGCTCTGCGAACTATATAACTATACATGTGAGGGGAAAATCAAAGGCACCTGTGCTGCCATCTGTATAGTAATATACATTTAGAGATAATAGGGAGAAATAAGGGAAATTGGTGGCCAGCATGGTGTTGGCAACCTGGAAACTTCGTTTCTTTTCTTTTTCTTTTTCTTAAGGACATGAATTATTTGCTAAACCTGAACAGTGTATTCTCCATCAATAAGTCATCATTGGGCTTGTGATCTATGCTGGAGACTTAGCCCTTAAATACAGAGCAGATATGATGAAAGGGAAAAAGAAAGAAGGAGGTTATGAGCTTCCTACTGTTCTACTAGAGAGCAGACTAAACCAGCGCTCCAAGACTGTGGCCTCTGTCCCTTATTTTGATTTTGAAGTGTAGATCTTGGGGACCGAAAAAAAGAAAAAGAGAAATGCCCAGCTGGAGACCAGCACACAGGAGAAGTCGGGTGTTTTCATGAACCTCCCAGTAATTTTTTCTGGTCTAATACACAAAGTGCTGGGCATGTACGCGTTTCCTTGATTTTAAATTCTGAACGAAGAGGAACATTTTATGCTTTCCAAACTAGTCAGTCAAATATTATGGAGGCATCAAAAACAAAGATGAAGGAAATAGACTGGCTTGCCTACAGCAAAGCATCAGATTTGGTCACATTATTCCCTTCTGATTTTCCAAAGGCCTACAGCTTAAGACCACAATTTTTGGCCGAATGTGACACTTGACTGGGTGGGGGGACCCGACCCATGATGCTAACATGAAAGACAAAGTAGGGTAAGTGAAATCAATCATATGTGATCTACATGCACTTTGACTGTAATCCAGTCATCTCAATGCTACCTCTTGAGCCGCTAGAAGTGAATTTTCTGCCTTCCTTTTCCTTATTAAATGAACACATCTGAGTCTAAAGTGTAATGAAGATCTACTTTGATCCATGTCCATTTTTATAACATTTGTAAGAATGCAAAGCACATGACAACCAATGCACTTAATATGTGTAAACCCCAAACCTTTCTATCAACAGTAATTCCAACTGGTTTCAAAAGGACGTGCTTCCAGAGACATACTTGGTCTTGCGTATTTTATCACAATGCTATGAGCATCATCCCTGCAAATGTACAAAAATATATCACAGCATCACAGAACTTCTACAAAGTTCAACAAAGCATAGAGGGGAAAATCACATTAGTACATTGATACAAAATTCAACAGCATAACAGCATAATAGCATACAGTGCATAGACAAACTATATGACAGAGAAACAAAATGGGTGCCTTTACCCACGGAAGGCCCAATTGTATGAAATGATTTACAGAACATTTTTATACACACGTCTGTCCAATCATAAATTACATCATAGCTACTGCAACCTCTTGCATAAGTCAAAATTCATTATGTTAATTCTTTACACCTGTATTTCATTTGAAAAAGCTATACACTGAGTCACTGTGACTTTGCACTTTTTACAGACTCCATCTTTAAATTAATTAAATACATATAGAACATCCTGTCTAATACATATATTTCACTAACTAATATCTGACAGTGTCACTATCCTACTGCATGGGTACTCAGGCTTAACACTGAAATATTTTAAGAGGACATAAACCAAAACAATGCTTTTACAGACGTAGTACATGGGAGTCAATTGAAGTTTGAAAATTGTGAGTTGACTTACAAATATGTCCCAGCATGTTCCATAAAGTTCACATTAAGGTTAGCGGACTAAGAACTGCTTCCCAGGACTACGTCAAGTCAAAGAGTAAGAAAAACACAATTTTGTTGCCTTGTGGTTCATAGTCCAGATATTGTTTTTAAACATCTTCTTTTAGAAAAGAAAAGGTTTAGACAGGAAAGGAAGAAAATAATAAAGTATGTTCTGTATAGAAGACCCTAATTGTATGAAATGTTTTTTTTTATTTGTTTAACCCCACTTTTATCCATGTAAGGACCCCAAGATTGTTTACAGCAGTAAAAAAACAATGTTTAAAAGCTAAAATATACAAATATTAAAAGGAATAAAAAAGTCACACTAAAAATGGTAAACAAAATCAACACCAAAGATCGATTCAAAACAACAAGGCACAACACTCCATTAAAAAAAAGCTCTACAGCAGCCAATTAGTATAGAAAAGTGTTCCTGAAGAGAAAGGACTTTAAAGGTTAAAACCAGCCATTTGAATTGTGCCTAGAACTGAATAGGGAGCTGCTTTAAAGGGGGCGTTATTTGATTGCCTGTAACCAGCACTAGCTAACAATGAGCTGCACCTGGAACAAGGACCTACTATGATTTGCTGCCGTTTCTATTAGGAAACATTTCACAAGAAAATGTATATATACTAGAGATGGGGACAGCAATTCATGAACCATGAATCCCCCACCAATGAACTGACAAATCAGTGAATCAGTTTGATTCTCAGTCATCCAGGTGAGGTTATCTGGAAATTGAGCCATGGCAACTTGACTTCTTTTCTTGAGACACCAAAATGTTTCATTGCTCATCCAAGTGGCTTCATCAGTCTGAGGAAAGTTAGTGGTGAGGCTTCCAATGTATAGTTCACCTTAATTTCACATCATCCTGGTCTGAATTGGCTTGTAAATTGGACAATGGCCTGAATAGGCTTGTTGGCTAATACATTGAAATAACAGAAAACTTTGGAGTTGTGTTTTCAGCTGGATCAAAATATCAGGAAAGGCTATTTTGCTACACTTTTCTAACAAGGACATGCAGCAAAGATTTATACCCAGATCCTTCACTTGCAGTCACACAAAACTAAAGAGGATTATTTCCATCCTAATGAAAAGCACAGTCGAATAATGATGTGCCAAGTACTTGTGTTCTGAATAATGCAGAAATAGTGTGCCTCTGTGGATCTCCTTTCATACGCAATAATAACAAGGTCTGATAGGTATGGCTTAATTGTTTTTTGGACCACAAGTCTTATTTATCCTTCCCCTCCACACACACATTTCTTCTGGACGCTTGAAAGAAAACTTCAAAAGCTTTCTCACCTGGCACATCTAGGTTAGGAACTGCTATTGTTACAGTAAGGGACCACAGGGGATTTAAATAACAAAATAACCACATTCAAAGAGAAGAAAATAAACCCACCTTCTGCCTCCTTAGAGTACCAAGTACAAGGGAAAGAGAGAGAACTCAAGCAAGACTAAGGAGGGAGAGCCATATTAGAAGGAAACTGCAAAAAGGAGAGTGAAGATGCTTAAGGCTACATTGCCCTCTTTTGCAAGAAGTGCTGTTAGCAAGTAATGGTTTGCTAAAAGTGTCTTCCAAATCAGCAGTGCTAGGACTTCTAAGTTACAGAGCTGAGCCCTTGGGTTATTTGCCCTGGACTCAAACTAGAAAAGATTTGCCCACAGAAGTGTAGCAGATGCTCTCTGTTTTCAGGGGTGGGAGCTAGGGGGCTAGAAATTGGTGCTCTGCGGCTTTAGATATGTTTGGTATTTGTGGACCTAGGTGAGATAGCCTGGAATGCCCTTTCAGCCCATACTTCCTAATTAAAACACAAATATTAATACGTTTATTGGAAAGAAAGATTAATGAATACCCAAAGGCTGCTGCTTGGATTGGCCATAGTAGCATGATATTAGTACAGCAGGAGTAGATCCTTAGATCAGGTGATTCACCTGCTATCTAATCTCTACCACCACAGTGCACATCTGTGATTCCAACAGTGGGGAACTACGGCAGCCCTCCTGAGGTGAATATGCTTCTTATTAGTTCCCCCCACATGATGCTTCCTCCCACCGCCCACCCAAATGGGTGGGGTAGGGCAAAATGCCCATCTTCCTCACCACGGACTTGCTCCTATGGGTAAAATCAAAAGGTCGCAGGGGGAAGGGTTGAGTTCCCAGCCAACCTTCCACCAACAGGTGATCCCTAATATCCCATGCCCAGACTTTATGACCTTGGCAGAAATATGAACATCATCCCAATAAAGAGTCATGTTAGAATAAATAATGCTTACTGTTGATCCCAAGGACCACTTTCCTTCTCAGCGGGGGGAGGGGAACCTGTTGCCCTTGTAACTTTCCACCGTGCTAAATCAACCTGCCCTGGGTTTTCTACCACCTGCCAATTGAAGCAGCAATGCTTGCCCCAGAACTCTTTCAGTGGAATGTCCTGTTTGCACAGCCACAAACTGGCAGACACACACACACTACAGGTAGTAACACCAGGGAGCCTTGCTTTATTTCTAGGATAATACATAACACTGGTGTGAAGTCTAAGGTATAGCCCATCAACAACCTACAAAACCAACTGCCAGTAACGTTATCGTTATTCTACTTCCTATCATCATGATACGTCTAGAGGCTGGAATGTGGGCCGCTAAACTGAAGTTGAATCTTGACAATGTGGAGATACTGTATTTTGGAGGTTCCCAGGGAGATCCTTTCTGGATTGAATCATATTCCATCTGAAGGAGCAAGTACCTAGTTTGGGGGCACTCCTGGATTCACCTTTGTCACCAAGAGCTCATGCAACCCCAGTGGGACAGAATGCCTGGGGCCAGCTTCAAGTTGTCTGCCAGTGGGCATCAGTTCAGTACCAAGTCAAAACATGGCTATTAGAGTTTGTATGTGTTGAAAATCCCTGGCCTGCAACTGATTTATTGAAATGGCTTAAATTCTTTAACCTTATATTGTTCAAACAGTTTCAATTTCAATGGCTTTAAAGATGTGTTTGTGACTGTCTTATATGGCCATGTAACTCAACCTGAGATCTTGTGATATAGGGTAGGCTATACATATTTTAAATAAATTCATTGACCATATTTTACCAGCTTGTTCACAAGTATGTTTTGGGGGACCTTGCTAAAAGTCTTGTTGACATGATGGTAACACTGCACCCATGACATTCTTCATCTACCAAATTTATGGTTGTTGTTTTTTAAATCAGTCTTGGATGACTTGGTGGTTTTTTTCACTAACTCTTCCTTGCTCTTAGTGATCCGTCTGTTCTCTTCTAAGTGTTCATAGACTGAATGGTTAATTGTTAGAGATGGGCACAAAATGAAAAATGAAACATTGTTTTGTCATTTTGTAATGTAATGAATTAGTTTGTTACACAATGAAATGGTAGAACGTGTTTCATTATGATACAAAACAAAACAAAATGCCATGTTTCCTTCTAGAGGTAGAACAATTCATCATAGAGGAACCAATATGGCAGGGGAGCTTCCTCAATCTATTTCCTGTAAGCCCCCCAAATTTGGAGAGGTTTTGGATTCAGGGGGCTGAGTTATTAAACTCCAAAGGGGGTCCCCCTAGGAAAAATCATTCTAATTGTCAGAAGTTTGGAACTAAACCGATAATACCCCCACACACACACAAACACACATGGGCGAGCGATTAGAGGCTTCCTGACCCAATTAAAATTATTTTTTCTCCTAGGGGTACCCCCTTTGGAATTTAATAACTCAACCCCCTGAACCCAAAACGTCTCCAAATTTCAGGAGCTTACAGGGAAGAGCTTGAGGTAGCACTGCAGCAAATTTGGTGCTGAAACATGCATGCAATGATTATGTACTCAAAAATACTGATTGTAGGCATGTTTCGGCACCAAAACCATTTGAAGATGGGGACCAAATTCAGCTGCGAGTCCCCAGGGACCTCCCTTATTCTGTAAGAATACTCAAGGACTTCAGATAGCAGCTTTGACACTACATCTATCCTGAAGACCTGGTTTCTAAAAGAAAAGTAGCTAGATGTTCCTGCACACCACTTTTTCTACCTTGGTTGTAACATCTCAGTTCCTTTGTTATTCTGGACTTCAGTATTGCAACCTGAAAGAACCAGGCACATTTATCCTTGAGAAAAGAATACTGAGGTGAGATGATAGCCCTTTTCAAATATTTGTAAGGCAGGCATATAGAAGATGGTCTGGATCTGTTCTCAGTCAGCCCAGATTGCAGGACACATAATAATAGGCTCAAGCTGAATGAAACCGGAGTTATGCTGAATATCAGGAAAAACTTCCTGACTTTTAGAGCAGTACAGCAATGGAACCAGTTACCTCAGGTGGTGGTGAGGCATCCAACAGTTATCCGATCTGCTTTGATTTGAATACTTGCATTGAGCAGGAGGTTGGGCCCAATGGCCTTAAAGGCCTCTTACAGCTCAAGTATCTAAAGATCCTGTGATGCATTTTTGTAAGGCTGAGCACTTTTCTCTGCTCTTTCACTTTTGGAAGAAGATGGGGGCAAAAAAGTTGATTAGCAATTCCATTTTACCTTTATCATCTGTTCCCGTTTCTCCATTCTCTCCACATTTTGGCGCTACATTTTCTTGTGCTTCCTTTTGCTTTGGGCTTAGCTGAAACCCTCCTTTTTGTCATGTTGAGCCTCACTGGAAAGTTGTAGTTAATATTGAGCTCTTCACCTCTTCACCTTCTCTCTAAAAATACTGCCCTACAGGTTTCTTCACATGGCTCCCCTTTTTCTTTCACATGCAAATTGTTTCTGCCTTCAGAGTCTTCCTTTTAAGAATTTTCGACCTATCCTGAATTGCCTTCCTTAGGAATATTTCTGCCCATGTGATTTAACTTGGCATTCTCTTAATCTTATTGAAACCAGCTTCTCTGAATCCCAATAAGGTGTGGTCATTTATCTCTGAGATTCCTCATATTTCAGCGTTATTAACCACCACCACCCCTTTGTTGGTAAGGAACAATCAGATCCAGCATAGCCGATTTCTTTATTTCCTCACTTTCTGAAAAATGAAACTATCAGCAAGGCAGATGAGGGGTCTGTTGATACTATATTGTCAGTAGGGCTTGATAGCAGGGTAGTTGAAATCCCTCGTTATTAGTGTGTCCTGTATGAATGTTTAATAATTTGCTATAAGAGGACATCATCTAAATCTTTGGTCTGGCTTGAAGGTCTGTCATGTCATGCTGTGTCCCCCCACAATCATGTCATGCTTTGTGTCCCCCCCCCCAGCTGTCCTTCAGTTTTTACCTAAGTAATGTCCACCAGCATTCCATGTGCCATCTCATAGATCTCCTTGCAGGGGTGCAAATCAGCAGATGTACACAAACTGCACATAGAGGTATAATGCTAGTCCTGCTCCTTTATTGTTTGTCTTTTTTGAATAAGCAGTAAACTTGTGAGGGAGATCTCTGTACGTGACCAAGGCTCCTGTCTCTGCTGATGTCAAGCAAGGTACTGGTAGCCAGTTGCCTGGCAACTCAAGGACAACAGAAATGTGTGGGAGCTGGACAACATAAGGAGGAGGTGGAGGAGGAGACAAATTGGAGGACAGAAGGATAGTAAATGCTGAAGAAAAGGCAAATCAGAGAGAGAAGGAGCAGAAGGGGGCAGCCAAGAGAACAGGAAAGATGGGACGGCAGGAAAAAAAGGAAAGAACAGGAGTGGCAGAAGGTAATGGTGCTGCCCACAAGTACTGAGCTGCCTGTGAGTAGGGACTGACTACAGCCTTGGGAGACAGAGAAAGACTAAGTGCTAGAAGACCAAATGGACAGAACAACTGAGAGAGAGAGAGCTGGGACCAGGAAGCCTATGAAGCAACTGGAAGCAACCTCCAACGTGAAGCTTGCAGGCCAGGAGGAAGATATTTGGCAACTCACCCATCAGCAAGCAGCTGTTGGGAGACATGCTTGTCTGGAAATAATTCAGGCCATTGTATTATGCCCCAAACAGTAACTTCCAGGAAGTCCCTGCACCCCAAGGAGATGGCCAGTCCTTTCATTGCTTATCTTAATGGACGATCCAGTCTTACTAGTGCCTACTGTCTATCAAGTTCAGGCCATCAGTTATATGGTATTTACTTTAGTAAAGGTCCTAATCTTACCCATAATTACTGGTGAGGAAAGTCTGAATCTTGTGAGAACCAACCCCAACAGTGGCATTCATTCTCCCATTACTCAGCCTCGTAAGGTACCCTATCTCCCTATTACTTATCGAAGAAGAGCTCTCATCTTACTATCATGCATCCAGATGTCAGCCTGCATCCTGAGTCCATACTCTGTGAAGAAGTGTGGCCATGATCCTGGAAGTCAATTTTACCTTAACAATGTCCTATGTTCAACTAGTTGTTTTCTTCCAGTAGTTTCACCTCTCTTCCTGGGCCACGACTAACAGGAAAAAATAAATAAAATAACACCTTCTTACCCAGAATCTCCTAGTCCAGTGATGGTGAACCTGTTAGAGACTGAGTGCCCAAACTGCAATTCAAAACCCACTAATTTTTTTTTTTTTTGCAAAGTGCCAATACAGTAATTTAACCTGTATACAGGTGCCTATGAAGGGGCAATGTTGGGTGCCCACAGAAATGGCTCCGAGTGCCACCCCTGGCACCCGTGCCATACGTTCGCCATCACTGCCCTAGTCACTTGCAGTCTACTGATGGGTGTGTCTGGCACTGCCATTTGTTCCCAGGAGAGATATCAGAAAGAGATGGTGGTCAGTAGGCTTGATGACTCTTGGCAAAGTCTTGTTCCATGCCTTGCAACTAGGATTCTGATGTTCAAGAAGAAGAAGAAGAAGAAGAAGAAGAAGAAGAAGAAGAAGAAGAA
>JAHTLZ010003547.1:6314207-6325226 GCA_023846285.1 Phrynocephalus versicolor | reverse complement strand
ATAATAATAATAATAATAATAATAATAATAATAATAATAATAATAATGTTTTCTTTAACTTCTCTTAAAGGATGGGTCAAGATTCAGCTGTGGGCAGTCTCATGACTGACCCTACAAACAAACAAAGTAAAGAAAATAAGTGTAATCCCAAATAAGTGGTTGTGCTGAATATCTAATATGAAAATAAGAGGTTAAATGGAAAAATGCCATAAAACCCAGTCAGGCAGAATGGATAACTACACTGAGCATATAATCAGGGCAGGAAGAAGCTGCCAGACTGAAAGGCATAATAAGTGGCATGCAGTACCTCTATGAAAAGAACTGACCCAACAAATATTTGCAGCAAGGAAAGCCATGTCTCATCAAACAGCAGCGTTTTCTGCCTGATGAAACTCTCTGCATCAGTCTAGTCTGGCAGACTATCTCACATAATAGTGACCCCCCCCTTTTTTCTTTTCTTTTTAAAATCTAATTACTGTGAGATTTGTATGCTGTGTTGTAAGTGCCTCTGCAGGACAGATAAAATTGAAACATTGGCACATGTACTCCTGCACTGCCCCTTATATGATGAAATTAGGGAAAAACTTATTGCCCCTTATTTAAAACAATTCCCTGGACAGCCAGAGGCATTTTATACCCGCCCCTGTTGTTAGGGCAAAATATATACACTGCAGAATGTCCTAATTCAAGCATGCTGTCTAATGTAGCTAAGTTTTGTGCGGCAGCAATTATAATTCGTGCTCAGGAGTAGAGATGGGCACGACTCAAAAAAATGGTGTTTCATTTGTCGTTTAGGGGTCCGTTTCGGTTCGTTTTCGTTTTCATTGGTTTTTTTGCAAATTTTTCATTTTCGTTTTTGTTACGTAATGAAATGAAAAACCGAAAACGAAAATGAAAAATTGCTGTTTCGTTAGCATTCTTTTCAGTTCAATGTATTCGCCGCAATGAAAACGAAAAATACGGCAAAAGTTTCCGTTTCCGTTTCCGTTTCCGTTTTGTTTTGAAAAATTTTCGTTTTCATTGCATAATGAAACGAAAAAAACAAAAACAAAAACAAAAAATTGCTCGTTTCATGCCCATCTCTACTCAGGAGGTTACAACAACTGCTCAAGCACTCACAATTTAAGCTGGCTCAATTTGTATGATATTTCCCCTCCCTTGTTCTTCCTTGTTTTGCTGTAACTGGTGCTATTTTTATATATATGTACTTTGGATTTGGTCATTGACCACAATAAAGTATTCATTCATTCATTCATTCATTCATTCAATTACTGTGAGATTTGTATGCTGTGTTGCTTTCTGCAGATATCTGTACACACACATGCCAGTTTCTATACCCAAAGTTTCATGGTTGCAAATGGAATGCTTATGGCATATTTGATAAAGCAAAGTTCATCGGGACCCCAGAAGGAGGGAAAGGACTGTGGCTAAAGGAGCAATTGCTCTGCAACCTCTTATTTGTCTGTTTTTAAGCCTATTGTGTGGACCGCCCAGAGTTCCTTTGGGAAATGGGAGCGGTATGCAAATGCAAAAACAAACAAACAAACAAACAAACAAACAAACAAACCTGCTTGTGTTGCTGGCTCTTTCCATGAGAACTTTCACCTGCCAAGGTGGCTCCAACCAGACCTGTACTGGGAGGGGCTACTTTGTCTACATGCCCGATCGAGACACACCTGGCCAGATTGGCCAGCAGCTGGCCAGTGGGTCAGCTGACCACCAGGAAAAGTAGCCCTACTTCGTATGGCGGTAAGGGCAAGTGGCAAAAAGTCCCTTAGGGCAATAGAAGGTAATGTACAATTGTACAACAGCAACCTTAAAATCCCAAATTAGGTGTAGAAATAGATAGGACAGTATATAGTGATTTATGACCCTTGACGAAGGGCTGCCCACAACTTTTATTGCTGGGGGCCACTACCCCACATGTTAATACCCTAATTGCACAATGAGTAAATACCTCAGCACCACTTGCCTTTTCAGGTCCCCCTTTTAGGACTCAACAGTAGGAGAAATAGTCTATTAAAACATTAATAAAAGTGTGGTCCATTATGAATCCCAAAACGTGTCTGGTCTCTTTATTTCGGGCTGGGTGGACAAAGATCTTTTCCCCAATGTTGCTGGTGGGCAGTATAGCTACACTTTCTTCAGCTATCCTATTGTGGGGGGACAGGAATGCTGCTGGTGATATCAGTGTAAAAGAGGGGAGGAGGATGTTACTGCTGATTTGTCTACCTAGGGGCCTTTTCACACGACCCCTAAAATCCGCGGCAAATGGCTCCCAGATCCAGAGCTTAAAATTGTTTCCCCACCAGCTCCGGAGTTTGCAAAAAATTAAGTGTGACCATGCCCACCTAAGCGCGTCCCAGCACACTTTTCAAGTACCTGCTCTCCGGGGGTGAAAAAATCCTGATGCGGATGTAACATAGTGAGTGCCGGGCTCTCCCTGCTTCTGTTTGTTGTTTTTTTGCCCCCCGCCCCTTTAAGAGACTGGAATGCTGCCGGGATGGCAGAATGGAGGTGAGCCAGCATTCTTTTCTTCCTTTTTTTCTCCCTCCCCTCACGCAGACAGCAGCCAGGAGTGCGGAGGGGGTGGGAACACAGGAACAGCGACAAACCCCCAAGATCTCTGGTCCGAATTTAAGCGGCCAGCAGATCTTAGGGGTCGTGTGAAAGGCCCTAGCTTAGTTATTGCCTAGGGCTCATCTAGCTGGCAGCACTTCATGCTGGCAGAGGAATATGGTCCCAATTGATGAAAAAATCAATGAGAAGCAGGGAACAGATATTAGAACCCTTAAAAGTAGAGAACACTGTAGAACCAGAAGCAGTTATATAACCTGAAAATAGGAACGGGGTGTTGATGGTCCCCAAACTGTCCCCAAACTCCAACACCTGGGGTGTGTTGCCCTGGGTTAAAACTATTGTTACCATATTAGTGAAGGGGAAAGCAGTTATCCAGGAACTGATCCTGGAAGAGCATACTCACCCGGACAGCATTATAAAGACCAACATTGCAGAGCTGCTCTCATGGCGGTGCTGGAATTCTTTTGGCTTATCATCACACTAGGAGATGTCAGTATCCATGTAGAGACCACCTTTCCAGGAGTTGCTCAGAACTTCATGCTGTCCACATTAACCACAGTTTTAGAAAAATAGATCCCATGTAATAGAGCGCTTTCTAGACATGGTTTTCTAGACACTTTTCTAGACATGGTGTTGGGTAAGATGGTGATGCCCTTGATGTGGAGGGGCTGTTTGTTCAGATCATGAACCACTACCTGGTGTTTTTGTTTTTATTTTTTTAGACTGGCTGGAATATGGATTCTCTTATGTATCCAGAATTCCATTTTCAGCAGGCTTTTGGAACATGTGGAAGGCTCAGTTTAAATGGTTCCTGGATGGAATGTATTATCCGCATCTGGGCTTGGTTAGCAAATAAGAAGTTTATAGGATATGACTGACTCAACTGATGCCCTGCATCATAGGCTGGACTGGGAGAGTGTGTCCCTCTTGGCTCCCCTTCACTTCTCTGTGGTTTTTGATACTCACAACCTGGGTTCAATCCCAGGCAGCAGGCTCACAGTTGACTCAGCCTTCCATCCTTCCGAGGTCGGTAAAACGAGCACCCAGCTTGCGGGTGGGGGGGGGCAATGTGTAGCCTGCGTACTGTAATTAAAAACTGTAAACCGCCCAGAGACTACTTGAAGTGGTAGGGGGCAGTACAGTATATAAGCAGAACACTTTGCTTTTTGCTTTAAATTATTGACCATGATATTCTCCCGGATAGCCTTTCTGGGGTGGGACTTTGTTACAATGGCTCTGCTTCGTCCTCGTGGGCAATCTCAGAAAGTGGTCCCCAGAGGCTCCTGTTTTACACTTTGGCTTTTAGCCTGTGGTGTCTTTCAGGATTCTCTTTTGTCCCATGTGCTATTTAACATTTACCTGAAACCACTAGGAATGACAGTCCAGACTTCTGAAGTTTGATGCCACCTGTATATAGAGGATGCGCATACGCCCTCCCATTTTCACCTAACTCTTAAGAAGCTGTTCTTAATTTAAAGCAGTGCCTCTCTTCAATAGTGAACTCGAAGAGGGCAAACAGAGTGAAACTTAATCTGAACAAGACAGAGGTGTTGCTGGTCAACTGAAAGGGAGATCACAGAATAGGGATTCAACCTGCACTGGTTGGGGTTACACTCCCCCTGACAACGCAGGCTCACAGCTTGGATATATTCTTGCACTCAGCCCTGAGCCTGGATACTTGCATCTTGGCAGTAGCCAGGAGTGCATTTTTACAGTTAAAGATGGTGCTCCAGCTGCACCCATTCCTTGAGATATCTGGTGTAGCTGTAGTGACAAATGCTTTAGGTACTTCTCACTTGACTTACTACGACATGCTTATATAGGGCTGCCTTAACCTTTGATAACAATTTAGAAACTTCAGGGTATATCACTTTGCTGGTACAATAGCTTCATTGACTATCAGTCCTTTTTCAAGTCCAATTCATAGCGCATCTTATCCATTATTGTGCCTTCTATGGCTACCTAAAAGGCTGCATCTCCCTGTATGAGCATTTTCAGCATCTAGGATCTTAGAAGAAGACCTTTCATTCAGTCACTTGGTCTCTTCAGGCACATGTAAGTGGAAATGAGAAAGAGGGCCTTCCCTGTGGCTGTTCCCACATTGTGGGAGGGTTGGTCCCTTATGTCTTGTCTTAACACCAGGCCAAGACATTTCTTTTTTAAGAAGATCTTTAACTTTCACATTGGGCACCAACAAGAGTCTGACAAGAAAACTTACTATGTAGTAAATTTAAGGCACTAGGTTCTGAACAAGCGTCACGTGGTTTTCAAGGTGGAGACAAGTTGGTTTAAACGAAGACATCACAATGGACAGTATGGCTCAGTATGCAGGTGACAATGTCTGTCATTTTTATAACTAGAGGCAATTTGACCCCTAAAATTTGGCTAAAAAAACCACCTACTCTCAACACCTTGAGATTTATAGCTCCCAAGGTCTATGCAAAAAGATTTTGGGCATTGAATGGGTACATTAATACACATGTCTATCAGAATAAAATCTCCAAGAACAGAAGAAAACGGTTTAGGGCAAATCTAATAAGAGAATATCTGGGATGTTATGGCTGAAAATCAGTAGACTGCAGTGGCCCACCAGTGAACCTTGGAAGAAGATGAAATCGACTGGTTTCCAGCCATAGTATGGTTTTACTCTGGAAAGTCCTGGCTGGTTGACAGGGCCAGCTGTAGTACATTCTGCAGAGTCTTTTCTAAGCTTCAAATAATGATCAACATAGATTTCCAAAAAGACCAGATGCTTTCACCCAACCCGAGCAGCGGAAACAAACTCTCATTCGACTTGGCATGGTATCCCTGAACTTCACCCTGCTTGATGCAGGGACATAAATCTGCAGTTTTCTCATACATCTCAGCATGGCATCTTTTGTTTCTGTCAGCTGAATCCTCAAATCCATTGAACTAAATGCCTATTGCGTTTCCTTAGAAATCTGCCAGTGTAAGAGCTGCAAAGGATTAGCTGCTAGTAATGGATTAAAAGAGAAGATCTAGTCATGAACATGGCTTTTCATCGTTTCCCAACTTTTATTTTTGCTTCTTCTTTTTTGCCCTTTTGTTCTTTTATTTTAAAAAAGTATTCTGTGTTTTTCCTTTACTTGCTAAAAGCTACCTATCATTTACTCAGGAGATTGAGGGGGAAAACAGTCCCCTCCCTTCTCTGGCTTTGTTGTTAACTTGCAGACGGCCTGTTTGTATCTATTGAAATGCAGGCATAGTCTCCTGTCTCAATATGTGTTCGTCTCACAGTAATGGCAGCCCTAATTACTCAGAAATTCTGCATCCTCTCTCATATCATTGAGATAAACCCATCCATTTGCTGCAGTAATCATGGTTTGTGCCTGACCTGCGGCCATCTGTAACTGGCAATATCAACAGGCTTTCCTCCTCCTGTTTTGTCTCCGCTGGAGATGTCGGAATTCCATCTTCAGAGTTGCTGGCCTCCTCTCTGCCTGCCACCTAATCCCACACAAGATGCCCATGTTGGCACAGGCTATCGCTACATATTTCAGAATCACAACCTCAATAGCTTCTAGTGGCTACACACATTGTGTTTGCCAGTCAGGTATTTCTCAGTGAGCATGATCTTTGCCCCCCAAGCCCGGAAATAAAGAGGCGAGACAACTTCAGCTTTTGGGTATAACGGGACACAACTTTATTTATAACTTATCAACTTATTAACTGGGTTAGTCAGGACCTGTGAAGGGGACCTGAGCCGTAGTGCAAACTGGTAATGAGATGGGATGCAATACTTCAGCCAACAAGCTATACAGGTAAATTCACCCAGGTGAGCAGCTGCCCACCTGTTGGGCATCGCGATAGGATGGGCGAATCTGGAAGCCCGGCACAGCCCTCGAGATGCCTCAATTCATATTCCAAAAATCATTGTCTGATGACATAGCCAATGGTGATCGACTGAATTCGAGGGCTGTATATCACCGAATGGGCTGCCTAATAAGAGCTTTACCTGAATTCGGTCACCAGTTGCACTACCCACCAAGTTAGTGACCAACGGGGAAGAAGCCCATCCCCGAGGTGAGGAGAATGGGATGGGCGAAAACGCATGGCTACTCCTGGCCAATCTGAGTAGCCACCAAAAATTCCCATCCGGCCCCCGAAGGCGACCAGCTAATCTCAGTCTCCGACCAAAGGGGGGGAGGGCGGGGCCAAGGATCTTGCCACCAACAGGCTTGGGAGGGGGGGAGCCTACTTATCGACTCCCGTCCCCGGGCAAGAGTGAATTGAATCCGTAAGTAGAGGTAACACTGTACATCCTTGGGTTTGGGAGACTCATATATGTTTCTTACACCCATTCACCACTATCTGGAAAGATCAAATGCCAAATTCATTTTCATTCCTCAGTTCAGATGTACTGTTCCTAAAGTGAAGCTGCCCATGATTTAAACTCTAGGAGTTTACCTAGATCTAAAACCCACGACAGGGAGATTTCGGTGAGAGAGTGAGATGCCCAACTATTAATTCGGGGAAGAAAGTAAAACTAAATTTCTGCTCTAGTATCTTGTTTCGAACATGAGACTGTTTTCTAAAGCATATGTATTTTTAGAAACTATAGGCTTCCCCCCCCCCAAATGCGCTGATACCCCCACTTCTTATTCTCTGTGATTCCCTTTATGCTCCATTTCTGTCTGCAGAGGGACACAGGGTTGAGTATTAGGAGAAGTGGCTTATTTCTAGTTTGCTCTGAAAGTTACGGTACCCCCCCCCCAAAAAAAAGCTCTGTATACTAGGCATCTACCCATATGGTGCAAGTGGAAGCTTAATGATGTCAGTTCAGAGAAGCAGCTGCAGATACCGTACTGAGAGACAGGTGCTTCTGTGATGGGCTAGCGAAGAGCACATTGGCTTGGACTGGGGATGTTTATATTATAAGGATTCATTATGAGGCACAGTTTTCCCAGTTGTGAGATTCACACTTAGGCAACAGAGCAGAATAAACCACACGGACATTTGAAAATCAGTAAGGGGCAATCTTTAATTAGCTTCAGTAATGACACATTCTACCACACTGATATTATCTGAGTACTTGCTGTAACAAATCTTTTACAGTCGGATGCTTTAGTGAATGATGCAGTAACATTATTATTCCTCTGAGGTATGATTTACTTGCCATTTATTGCTGTACACCTTTATTTTGGCATTTGAGTTGCAACTCACAGCTATGGTTTAGTATATATAAAAAGTGAAAACCTTGGAGCTGTGGAAATGCCTAATTCAATAAACCAGAGTGTGTATTATGTAGTATGAGATTTAATAATGAAGTTAGGACCAACCAAACCATGTTCATATGTATCAGTTCTTCTAAATAAACAACCACATACATTTTGAAATTATAAAATGGGACACGTATCCAATAAGGGTCCCGAAATCTGAAAGACAAGGAAAGAGGAGAGGAAGAAATAGTATCAGTTCAATCAAAATGCTGACTTTTATTTTCATTTGGGTCCTTTTAGCTTGCATTTTACAGCCCGTGACAGAGAGCAATATTGGTCAAGACTTATTGCTCACAGATGAACTATGAACAGAATGCTGGAAGGGGGCATTTGAAGTCACAGTAACTATATGTCACATTCTGCCCTATTAAATTACTCATGGCCTGTGAGGTTATTGGTGTTCGCTTTCAATATGCTACCTTCTGTTCTGCTTTAAGGCAGAACTGTTCCAGACAGTGCTCTGGAGCTTGGAGGCTCACTCCAAAGCACAGAAGCATCAGCAAGACACCTGAGTCTGCAGTCTGCACACACTGCAGTAGACGCTGAAATGGAAGTGCCTGACGATCTGAAGTCATTGTCACCAGCATCAGACTGCCCCAAATTGGATGTTGGGGAGCTTTTTCTGTGACATTTAGAACCAGCAGATTCCCCCTACCCCACGTCCAAATGGATAGGCAATGAACGTGATTGGTGCAATGACAGACAAAAGAAGTATAGCAGAGCTTGTACCCATCACCATGAGAGTAGACTGTTGGAACACGAATGCCGCAGAACCTCCAGAATTTATTTATTTTTTTGTTTTGGATGATTTCCATTTGGCTGGGCAGGAGACGTCACCAAGTGAACACATGTTACATATAATAAGAACCACAACCTGCAAGGAAACGAGGAGTGTCATTAGGATATATTGACAAAATGAGGCAGCGTCTAGAAACATGCAAAAGGCTGCGGCACTTCGTTCTCCCATTAGAAGAAACCTGGGAAGTGCCAACATCTTAATATGGAACTGAAAAGAAGGCAATGCTGATGCCTGCTCGAGCTGTTTAGGAAAGGCATTGCAGAACCGGGCCACCGCCACTGAAAAGCTTTCTGCCATGTTTCTACATTGCCCATTTCTGGGTCCCAGGAGAAGAGCATCAACAAACCATCTCAGAACACAGACAGGCAAGGATATCGGAGCAATCCCTCAAGTATTTGACTCTCAAGCTGCTTAGGGCTTTGAAGTTATGTGCTGGCCCCTCTAATTGGGCCCAGAGGTGAACAGGCAGCCAGGGCAGGTGTTTTAGGATTCATGTGATGTGAATGAACCTGACCGTAGTACCAGTGTAACTTCTTCTAGAAGGAAAACAGCACATCTTTTGCTTGGCCAAATATAGATCAGAGGACTGCTTATGGTCAGTTCCTCTCCCCCCAAAAGCTGGCATGGTTGCTTAGCATGTATATTGGATTTTTGAGGGTTAAAACAATCTCATTTAAAACATGAACAACTCAGCCTCCACTGAATATTGGTAACATTTATCTCCATATTCTGGAGTGGGTTTTTATTTTTTGATCATCTCATTGAAATAAAACATATCAAACAACTTCTCAATCATTTTCTGTAACTAGCCCATGCTAATTAGCTATATTGTACTCCGGAAAAAAAATACTTCATAGATTAATGGCATATTAACACATTCTGAAAAGGCTGTCAGTCTGTGGAATCAGAAGGAATCAGTATAACCAGGAGCTTGTCCTCACATCAGTAATCTTTGCCTCTATTTGTTATATAAATGATTAGCCTTGGTGATTGCTGTTATGGTGATGTGATTCAAATAACAATTTCTTCCACTCTTTTAACCTGGTGGGTATTTTTAAGGCATTTCTCTCTTATGACACTGTTCTCAGAAACTGCCCATGTATCTCTACTAAGTACTTCACCACATTAGCAGGAAATGTGTCTTTCCTTTTTCCAGCATTGAATGGCAAGGTCATACTATCTGAATGCATATAACATATTCATACCTGAATCAAAAACAATGCCCCTAAAAGCCAGGGTGGTCTATGGATTCTCTTATCCTGCACTTATTCATGGACATGTTGCTCTTCTTTTTTTATATAACATTTCAGATTACTTTCAGAAAACAGTAAAATGGGGGGAAAAGCTTCTTTCAAATGTGTATTTCAAACAACTGAATAAACGTCTACAGTCTGCTTGTATTTGTGTCCAGACTCCAGACTTTTATTTACTTCTTTATTAATAAAGTTATATAAGCCAACCTTCAGCACAAGAATGGCCCTGAAGATTATCTAGAAGCTTCAAACCAATATCACACGTACAACTAAATCCATTTTTTGTTCCAGCTAGATTAGATTTATTGAAATTAGAGCTCTGTTAATGTTGAGTAATTTATTTTAATGTTGATTTAACAGTCCCATTCATTTATTCTGCTTTATTCTGGATTTAGCCCATAAATTTAAAACAGGTCAAACCGTCTTTTAAAACAATGTCTAGAATAAAATTTTGTTAAAACTGTTCAAAAGCCACTTGAAGAACAAACAGTAACAAGGGGGAGGAAGGAAGGAAGGAAGGAAGGAAGGAAGGTAGGTGGGGCAGGGGGAGGAAACAAGGCCAGAATCAATCTAACTTCCCTGGGGAAGGAGTTTCACAGCCAGACTTCCACCAGGAAAAACCTTTCTACCTTGTCATTTTTTCTTCAAAGCAAAAAATTCAACAGGGCTACCAAGAGAGATCTTAAACTACAGCTAGATTTATACAGGTTATGAACCAGTTATTCTAGTTCCCAAATCTTTATAGCAGGGTGGGCAAGCTTCTTCAGACTCTCCTCTACAAGCCCTACAGATCTGGTGAAGACTGGATTTCTTATGTCTGTGTTAGACACACACAAAGAGACTCCCCAGGAAAGTTCCCCCAGGAACCTAGAAGCCCCCAAGTCACATACAGTAGAAGCTTTCTATGACTCTCCTCTACAAACCATGTTTGGTGAAGATTAGGTTTCTCTAAGACAGCTTCTAAAGAACACTTTTGGAGGTGGGGGTACCCACAACACATATATGTTTTTGACAGTATAACCAGGCCTAATGGCTAAAACTTCTGTCATGGTCCTCAGGAATCTTCTGACACAAACACACGTTGTAGATGTCTGGCAAAACCAAAATCATCATCATCATCATCATCAGCAGCAGCAGCAGCAGCAGC
>JAHTLZ010003547.1:6293386-6311157 GCA_023846285.1 Phrynocephalus versicolor | reverse complement strand
TAAATAAATAAATAAATAAATAAATAAATAAATAAATAAATAAATAAATAAATAAATACTTTAGGAAAGAGCATGAAGCTCTGTAACTAGTGGGATGTCTGAATGTGCATGAACTAAGGATTTGTTATCCACCTCTTTCCTGGCTTGTGTGCTCTCATCTGAAATGTGGAATCATACACTCTCCAATACAAATATGTGGACAGAAGCAGAACCTGTTTCAGACAGGATGGATGATAGGATCTTATAAATCAAAGGGAGCGCTTTAAATATAAGTATGACCAGTTACCAATGTCATTCTCTCCAACCTATAGGAAATGCATCTCTTCTCTTACATCAAAAAGGCCAAAATCCACTTCTTTGGGATGTCCTTCTTTCCAATGGCCCTGGTGGCCCTGGTGTTGGGGACTTTTAAAAATTAAAAAAATAATAAATTTTAAAAATAAAAAATAAAAAAGTATGGCAGCATTGACGGCTTTCCCCCAGCGATGGTGGCAGCGATGGTGGCAGTCCCCTGGTGGCAGTGGCAACTGTGTCGGTGGTCCCCCAGTGGCAGCGGTGGTGGCATCCCCCTGGCATCGGCGGTGTTGGCATCGGTCCCCCGATGTCAGCAGCAGTGGTGGCCCCAGGCGTCACCAGTGGCCCTCCAGCAGTGGTGGCAGTGTTCCCCTGGTGGTGATGGTGGCCTCGGTCCCCCAGCAGCGGTAGTGGTGGTCCAGGTAAGCCAAACTAGTTCATTTTGGTTTGGTTCGTACGAATTTTTGTTTTAAAAATTCATCCAAAATGAAACAAAACAAACTGGGGGGGGGGGGACAGAATTAACTGAACCATCGGTTTGCTGTTTTGTGCCCACCTCTAGTGGTAATTCATAATGTTCCATTTAAACATTACCTGTTTCAACAGACTTAAAAAGACATTTACACGGGCATAGACTGATGGCCCTTCACTGTCACTGGGAAAATGGGAAGAAGGGCTTATTCACTCAGAAGAGCCATCATTTAATCTAGATGTCAGTTTATAGAGGATTCTCTGTGTTCCTTGTTCTTCAAAAAACATTTGGGGTAGTTATCAATGAACTAATGTTGCAGGCAAAGATAAAAGAAAAACAAAACAAAAGACACGAAACATGTGGCACCTTAAAGACTAACTTTCATATTTTAGCGTAATGTTTCGTGGACATGTCCACTTCTTCAGTCATATAGCAGCAGATGTGTAGTCTGAATAATTAAATTGTAAACCACCCAAACAGCTCTTGAAGTACTATGGGGCAGTATATAAGCAGAACTACGAAAACCAGTATCTACCCCAGTACCTTTATTTATATGGTACTGTACTGTCAATAATTTATTTTAATTAAGTAAATAGCCTTATGGTGGTCTCCTTCCTGTAGCCTATGTCTGCTAAAAGTAGACGTACTCTGGGTGCTATCCTCCTGCTCCAAGGATTGCCCTGGAATATAAAATGAGGAGCATCACAAATGCAGAGCACCCTCACTTATTATTCCTGACTACACAGGAATAACCATTTCATAAGTGTGAGACTAAATAGTAGCCCAATATTCTATCCCATCTCTGCTTTGGCTTTTTCTGTGCTGGAATGCTGGTAGCAATGATGAGATATCACCCTGTCCTGTTTTTTGAGAGAGGGAAATCACATTTCCTGTTTCTAGACATTTCTCACAACTAGAAGGTTTTGAACTGCTTATCTACTACATTTCGGCTTTTTATCTTGCATGGACGTTCCTTCCTGATTTTGATGGCTACATCTGGGATGGGGGAGGGGAGGGCAGAAATGTTTTTTAAAGAAAGAGGGATTATTTACCAATGGTATTTTGTAAGGCAAGCAGCAAAGACAACAGAAAGTGGCAAGTCTTCTCGTATGAAACTGACAGATCGTTACCAAGGCGAAACAGATTGGGAAACAGCATGTCAGTTAAACAGCAGAGAGATAAAAAAGAAACAGCTATTTTATCCATTCCAAATACAGTATTTGGAAAGTAACAAATACAACCATATAGATACAAAAACAAACAAACAAAAACAAACATTGCTGGTGTTAAAGAAAATCCAGGACAAAGTCAGGCTTGAATAAAGAGGACAAGACTAGTAAATGGCTATTTGTTTTTCTTAGCAATTAACTATTTCTCTTGCCCAAGTACCCATATATATTGCTATTGTTTTTTTTTGGGGGGGGGGGTTGATTTTGCAGTCAGAAACAAATTGTAATTATCGAAGAAGAAATCACATAAGGCAAATGCTTAAAAGCCATCCTTTGTTCTGACAGTCGTTTCTTATTTTTATGTAATTTTTCAAGAATTTCATTCTTTAGCATTTCATTCTTTAGCATTCCCACCAAGCAAGACATTCAGTGGAAAGGTACAAAAGCTCCCCCCCCCCGCAGGTGTTTAAAGTTGCCATGGTAATTGTAAAAAAAACAAACACCTGGTAAATAGGAGGATTCAGAATGTTTAATTAGAACATAGCTGTTTAGAACATGGTGCTGTGAGTACAGGACTGGGAACAGTATGTCATGTTTGAATATGCCTGAGCAAGGAAAGAGACAGGATAGATGCTTCCCTGTACACAAAACATGGCTGCCACAAATAATTCAGCTTTTGTTGTGGAAAATGGTACAGAACAAACCAAACTATGTCATTCAATGCATTTTAAAAATAAGTACTGGCTGTCAGAATATATGTTTGTACAACCCAGCATGTATATGTGTGTACAGGTATATATATAAGAATAATAGAGATGTGTTGTGCACATAATAGAACCTTGTAACCTATTGGATTCGGTGTAATGCTAATGAATGGGTGTTGGAAGGGGTTAAACTGCCAGATAAAAGAAGAGGGAGTTCGGATGTTGCTATTTATTTATTTATTTATTTATTGTTATATTTATATCCCGCTTATCTTCCTTACAGAACTCTAAGCGGCTAACAAGCAACCAATAATATATAATACAAATATGACAACAGCAATATAAAAGACACAAATAACACATAAAAATTCTAAAAATTCTAAGGCATCCCTAATTGCCGGCGAGGCGAGAGTTCTAAACAATATGTTTGTCAGCATGAGATTTTTCTGTCAAATTGTGTTTTCCAGTGATGCTGTCTCCTGTTAGTATGCTATTAAGGAAGCTGCTATGAAACTATTATACCTTTACCCAGCACAAATGTATACCCAGTAAAATGTTCAAGTACTGTTAGTTTATTTTCCAACATGTTATACAGCAAACATTATTCAGGTTTTGCCATGACCTACTGAACGCTATTACAACAGATGGCACAACATTTGTGTATGTATACCAAAGAAGACTATTCATGATCTGTGTGGGGTGTTGGGATTTTTTTTTACTCAATTTGATCTGCTGTGTATTACATACTGACATTCCTTCATTTTTGTTCATCACTTTTTACAGTTTTACAGCCAGAAGCAATTAATAAGAAACAATGGTAGATCACTTCCGGGTGGAAAATAAGGCCAGAGTGGTATAGAAGTGCTGGACAGGATGATTTGGGTTGAAAACTCTTTTGATTGTGAAACTTGCTGCATGAATGTGGGGGTTTCTTGTCTCCTTCCCTCTTTCTGCTTCAGATACTGAATATGGTAGCTATAAAAGGGAGGGGAAGTAACCATCTTTCCATGAGCTGGGGTGTGTATGTGGAATAAGAGATATAAATAGAGATGGGTATGAACCATCAGTTTAGTGGCTCATGCTGGTTCGTTTATCAGTCAATCAGGTTTCAGCACATTGAAGGCCCACCTCTGCCAGTGGGTGCCTACTCAGAGGCAGGGCCCGGAAGAATGAGTTCAGGGAAGACAGGCCACTGCCTCTGAATAGGCACCCACCGGCAGAGGTGAGGTTTTGATGTGCTGAACAACTGTTTGGCCAGTAAACAAACCCAGTAAACAAACCCCTCTCGAGATATAAATAAAGTGGTAAACAAGAAACCAAGAGAGATGAACGTAGATATAGGCTGCTGTCACATGACCACAGAGCATAAAATCATTTTCCCATGAGCAGCAGAATTTTTTAAAAAATAAAGTGCAACTACGCCCACTTAGGTGCAACCCAGTGCATTTTACAAGTACCTGGTCTCAAGGAGGTAAAATCCTTGTTGCTGTTCCGATGCGGATTTTAAATGACTACTCAAGTCTGTGGGGACAAGGAAAATCTGTTCCAAAACCTTTTCATCCCCGTTATGGTGTCTTTGCTGCGGTTCTCAGTCATGGAATCAGAACTGTCACAGATTTTCAAAATGCAACCATGGGAACATCCGATCTGTGACATCAACCACGTGACCACTCTGGGGGGGGGGGGGGGTGATCCAGAACAAAATTTTCTGCGGATTTTAGTGGTCATGTGAAAGCAGCCATATATATGTGGCTGTCATCCTGCTAGTCATGGATAGCCTTAACTTCCTCAGTATTTTCTAATCTACTTCTGAAGCAACTATTAAATTAAAAAAATCACGTTCTGTCAAGTCAATTCTGATTTTTGGTGACCCCCTTTCCAGAATTTTCCTGGTAGAGAATACTCAGAGAGTGGCTTAGCATTCCCATTTTTCTGGGTCTACACCGGGACTGGGTAGCTTGCCCAGGGCTACACAGAGTGGCTCTACTTACAGGAGGCCCAGTGGGGAATCTAACTCCCAAATCTCTGCCTCTACAGCCAGGTGTCTAAACCACCCATCCAGCCAGCTGCTTTTAAAGGCAACTTTAAAATCCATTATTACACAGAGTAATGACAAATTCCATGGTTTATTTAGGCACCGTAATGAGAAACATGCAAAAACGAGGACAAGCCATTTGTGGCCCTCCAGATGTTGAGTATTGGACTGCAACAGCCAAGGTGTAGCTGCATGCCAATCAGGTCTCTGAGTCCTTTTGCATGACCCCTGAAATCCGCTGCAAAAAACTTGCAGATCCGGAGCATAAAATTGTTTTCCCACCAGCAGCGGTCTTTTTTAAAAAAAGTATGCACACACCCACTTAAGCATGCCCCAGCACACTTTCCAGGTAACTGGTCTCTGGAGGTAAAAAAAAAAAAATTCCAATGCGGATTTTAAAGCTGTGGATGCCGGGCTCTCCTCGCCTTCTGTTTGTTTTTGTTGTCCCTGCCGCCCCTTTAACAGACAGGAATCCCTATGGGGCTGCTCCAACAGCAGGCGGAGGTGAGCGGAGGTGAGCCTGCATTTTTTTTCTCCTTTTTTTATCCCTCCCCTCACCACAGACAGAAGCAACAGAGTGTGGAAGGGTGGGAACACAGGAAGAGGAACAAAACCCACATGATATCTGGCTGGGGGGGAACTGAATTTAAGCTACCAGCGGATCTTAAAGAGGTGGCAATCTGACTCTGTTGAATACAAAAGGATTCATACCTATCATTTTAAAAGTTAAAGCCCTGACCCTATACAGGCCAGTTGCTCAGTTTTTTTTTCCTCTTTCCCCTGTATCCACTGTTTAGGAAACCACAAATTGTATCCATCCATTGTATATACTGGTGTACACCCAACTGTTTATCAAAAACGCACAAATAACTCTCAACCAAAATCTCAAGCTTCCTATCTGTTGGTTTAGAAGGTTGTTGGCATTGGGACCTTCTATGCAGTCAGTGTCCTCCTTCTCCTACCATAGCTTGGAAGGTTACTTTTAGGGTTCAAACAGCCAGAAACTACCCACTAAGAGAGTCAATGACTCTGCTCCTTTCCCTTGATATAAAAATATTGTGAAAGGCAGGAACCAGAGGCATCAGCTGTAGGGAAAACTGGAAACAGTGACAGTCTTCTGGACAGACTAGGACAGTGATGGCAAATCTTTTTGAGACAGAGTGCCCAGAGTGCGATTCAAAACCCACTATTTTTTTGCAAAGTGCCAATACAGCAATTTAACCTGAATACAGATGGCTATAAAGGGGCAATGTCAGGTGGCCACTAAAAGGGCTCCGGGTGCCACCTTTGGCACCCGTGCCATAGGTTGGCCAACACTGGACTAGTCCTGTTTTAAATGCTGCTCTATCGGTCTTTCCAAAAGACCAAAGATGGACAACCTGCAACCCTCCGACTGCTGTCCATTTCCAACTCCCAATGTCCCCCATTTATGACTATGTGGGCAAACTATGACATAAGTTGATAACAACATTCAGAAGGCTATATTTTTTGCACACTCGGGGGGGGGGGAGAAGTCTTCTTGAGGGTAAACTCAAATTATCTTCTGGACTTTTCTTGAGTTCTCAGAAAGGCTGCGAAGGTAAGGCAAATTCTGCTCATTTGTACATATTTTTCTTGTGTGCACTTCTGTGGCCTACAATTGATTAAGCAAAATTGTACATGTCACTGAAAAGACCACAACCCAGGTTTGTGAGAAAAGATTTGCTTAGAATGAAGACCAAAAAAATGTCATCAAATTCCTGCCAGACTGAAAATTAGCTGGGGCTGCAGTAAAGCCTACGTGTTCATTGTTATTTAACCTTCTGATCCTGTCTTTTTACTTGAAATTCAAGCTTCCAGAAGGTAAATAAGAAGAATGATTGTGTTTAAAGGGATTAAGCAATTGATTTGGAAGCAATTTCTGCTAACCTCTGGGTAACTGAAAGACTGCACATCAACCCCTTTCCACCTCTGATCCCATTCCTTTTGTCTCAATGGTTGATGATACTGTTTTTGTTTTTTAAAGTAGCATGTTTCTTATTGTTTCCCAAAAGAAGTGCATGCCGTGCAATCCCAGTAGTTTGTTCCCATTTCAACACTCTCCCAGTTGTTCTAAATTGTTTCTTCAGGATTCATCCATCACTTGGCACCATAATCATACAATGAATAATAAAGGACAGGATTGTAAAGCTTCAAAAGGCTGAAAAAACACCATACTGTGTGTGTTTGAGAGTTTAAGGGGTTGTTATGATTTGGGGGGTTTTATCTTGAAAAGAAATCTTAGCGTTCATGCAGATAACATAATTTCTCATTAGTCTATTATACCAGTTGATGCTTGGCAACATATTCATTCAATAGGTCAAAATGAAAACATTTTGTTTTTAGTCAAATGAATAGGCCTTTAGCTGCAAGAGTCACCCTTGGCAATTAAATAAAGCATATTTAGGATTCTCTGGAAGTTGAATCATGGCAACTGAATTTCTTTTCATGAGAGAGTGAAACGTTTTGCTACTTATCCAAGGAGCTTCATCAGCCTGAGGAAAGTTAGTGGCAAGTCATCCATTTTATAGTTCACTTTCACCTCATGTCCCATGGTCTGAAATAGGCTCATAAGATGGACAGTGGCCTGTATAGGCTTGTTAGGTGATGTGACAAACAGGGTTTTCTATGAATATGGATTGCTATATATGAATATTTATGTGAGTGTTTAGAATAGCCAATCAGCTCTGATTCCTTGTTCTTCTGGGTCGGGACACTGCTTGGTTGAAGGCCCACTTTGGATATCCAGAGGCCTTAAGCTATGTCTTCAGGTGATTATCTTCCTTCTTCTTGGCTTCTGTGCAGGTGGAGATGTCCTCTGCTCTGCAGTTTAGAGTCCTGATGACTCCTAATTTGTGTTGTAATGGGTGGTGGGAATCGAACTGTACATACTGATCTATGTGGGTGGGTTTCCTGTAAACTTCTAGTTGAATGCCACGGTCTTCTGCACAATTCAAGAAAGCCAGCCTGTTGCCTTTGGTGTCCTCCCTAGAACTTAATATTTGAGTTCACTGCAATGATATGTTCTGTACCGGACTGTACTTCTTGAGTCTTGATTTTCACCCAGGTCTCATCTACATACCTGAACCAGCAGTATAGTGTTGTCCCTGGGAAGGTGTTGAGTGCCTTCTTTTCCACTTATTCTGTGTATGTTAGCAACAATGGGTGAAACTGGGAAAACCATGGCACAACCATGCTTCTCTCTGTAGAAGTCCCCCCTGTATATGAAATATGTGGTGTTTAGGCACAGATCCAAGAGCAGGCATATCTGGTCTGAGTTAAGGCTGCTTTTGCTGTTGAGGGTGCTATCTTCTCTTAGTTTCTTATTTACAATTGTTAGAGCATTGGTGGTGGGAATGCTGGTAAAGAGAGACATAACATCAAAGGATACCATGGTTTCATCTGTATCCAGTTTCAGCTCCCAGCCTATTCATGTCATGGTCCACCTATGAACCTATTCAGGCTATTGTCCACTTGATGAGAATATTCAGGCTATTGTCCAACTTATGAGCCTATTTGAACCAGGGTGTGAGTGAAATCAAGGTGAACTGTAAAATGGAGGACTCGCCACCAACTTTCCTCAGACTGACAAAGCTGCTTGGATGAGTAGCGAAATGTTTCACTCCCGCAAGAAAAGAAGTCCAGTTGCCATGGTACAACTACCAGATAAATTGATCTGGATGACTGAGCATCTTCACAGACATATTTCAGATTCAAAAGAAATGTATATGTTCTGAAATTCTTTTTAGCCACCCACCTTTATTTATTTATTTATTTATTTCTATACTGCCTGTGTTCCGATGGAACTCTGGGCGGTTCACAACAAAAAAAGTAACAATAACATCAAGTAAAAATAATAATAAATATAAAAATGATATAAAAAGCAGCAAAGATGGCAGCAAGTATGTCTCAAAGGGAGGGGAAAAAACAGACTAATGGTTGCTAAATGCCTCTCTAAAACGCAGTGTTTTCAGAGCTTTTTTGAAGGCCAGCAGGGATGGAACAAGGCGCAATTCACCTTACATTCTTCATTGCATACAACTGTCACTCTGTTTCTTTAGAAAATATGCACCAGAATAGTTTTTTTAAAAATAACAGTTTTCAGTATCTTTACAGATTTTTGCAGGTGGCTAAACTACTTTTGTGTGATAAGATATGCCCGAAATGGCTGTCTTTATGGACAATTGGACATTATCAAGCAGCCTCTGAAGAAAGTAGATCCAGCCCTCAAATTACACCTTTAACGTTAAAGGGGAGGTGTTTCAGATTTGTAGTACACCAAATACTATTCAAACTAGATACCAAAATAATATTGGCAGCCAAGCAGTTTTTTATTTGACTGATTATTTATTTATTTATTTATTTATTCTTGTATTTATATCCCGCTTATCTACTACATGAAGTACTCTAAGCGGCTAACAAAGCAATGTAAACAAACAACAACAATAAAATACATCAGTAGACAAAATCAGCAAAAATAGTAAGACAACATAACATGTAAGATCCTCCAACATCCCAGCATGTGGAGAAACGAATCCTAACAAGGTTAAAAATTGGACATACCAAGCAGACTGTATATAAACAATGGCGATGGCGGGCGAAGGGAAAAAAAAATAAAAATAAAAAATAAAAATAAAAATAAAAAATAAAACCCTAACTGGCGGAAACATGGATTCTTAACCTTTGAATGTTGTGAACTTTGAACATAGCATGAATACGAATCAGTTTGGAAATGCCTCGTAGAGACATTTCTGAAAGACAAGCAGGGTAGAGATAATATCAGGCATTCAGCTTAGATGCTGCCACAACATATGAGATAGTTTCAACCTTTCATACTGGAAGGAGTAATTCTTTTAGTCCCAAGGTCTGCCTTCCTCATTAGCTTCACCACCCATGAAATATATCAACTCTCGAGATGGGTGCAAAGTGCTTTGCCTACCTAGCCTGGAATAAAGAGTTAATAAACACTGGATTTTGGGGGTTAAATATGGGCCACAGCTTTATTTAAATATTACACTACCATAGTGTGAGATCAAATTTTGAGTCTGTTGTCATTTGACCCCTGGACAATTTCTTCAAATAAGTTCCTATCGCTGAATTGTGCTACACATTGGACAGCACATCTTTAGTAATCCACTCTAGGTGTATCCCGAAGCCACAACTGACTCAAGCCTCCAAGCCCTAGGTGCTCCGGTGCCTGGGGCATCCACTGAATGTCCCTACCTCCCATTCCAGGCCATTTGGCCGCTCAATTTTGGGATATGTGATGACTTCCACCATCGCTGGGTATTCTACAGGAACTTGCCTCTCTCTGAAACCCTCGCACGCACCTCCCCCCAGTTGTGACCATATCCATCACCTGACAGTAACACTCACCTCCATCATAAGATTAAGAATGGGATGGGTGAGAATTGCCACCTGCTGCCAACTGGCCAATTCATGGAGCAGGTTAAAAGTTACCACCTGGCAGCAAAGGGGGGGGGGATTCCAGAGATAGGGGGAAAGCGCTTAACAGAATCGCCTATGGGGTGAATCCATACGACAGAAAAATGGTCGCAATTAGGGATTAATCCTGTACTCGAAGCATTCCTATGGGAAATTTGTGCAAAGGAAAAATTGCTTAACATTATTTCATTTGGAACAAATTAATTCCTTTATGCAAGGCATCACTCTGTGTGTGTGTGTGTGTGTGTGTGTGCGTGCGTGCGTGCGTGCGTGTGTGTGCGTGTGTGCATGTGTGCGTGTGTGCGTGTGTGCATGTGTGCATGTGTGCGCGCGCACGCGCGCGCACGCGCTCATGTGATACACTCCCTCCCCATTGCTTTTGTTATTTGCCTGTGGTCGCTATTCCGAGGGGGGCAGGTCAAATGTCCCCAAAGCAGCAGCTTCATGCTGCATGGAGGGACATCATCACTCTTCAGCTAAATTCATCAGTATGGCACCTCCACTCACCCACTTCCATGAGCCAGCCAATCTGGGGCAGAGAAGCTTGGGCACTCAGATGAGGAGGCAGGACGTGGATTCTCCCGTCCCAGCTGTTCAGTGATTGCCTGGTGGAGGAAGGCAGGGCAGGGAAGCCAGGGCTCGTGCCCAGACGGGGCAGCTGGCTTCTGTCACACAGAAGTGGGTGAGTGAAGGTGTTAGTGAATCAGGTGCTGGGGGTGGGGGGTTTGGCTGCCACAGTGACAAATTGGGCCGAAGTGCGACAAAGCACTGTGAGCCCATCTGTAATCACCTCTTTCCCTGCCCCTGATTTAAAAATAATGTGCATGGGTCTAGACGAGTCAGAAGTATTTCATAATGCAGGGCCATGGGCATGCTCAAATCTTATTTCAAACCATACTTTTTCCATTGTGAGAGTTCATACTGTATGTCAGCCTGATATCTGCTCCAGTAACAATAGTTTGCTACTGTGTTAACTCTGTTGTTCCCAAGAGGCTTAATTTCAGAATATCCAACTAAATAGAGATCCATTATTCTGGTTCACACCAACTTCTGTAGATCCTTACCTACCACATTAACTCCTTCTCTTTGCCATATTTCAGTGGCTAGCCCCCTCTTTATACAATGTCCCTGCTTATATAGGCTCCATGCAAGTATCATGTTTTCCCTCCCACAACAGTGATGTGCCTGAGAAATCTGACTTGCAAATTAAGCTTGTGATCACCATCTGATAAACAATCACAAATAAAGCATGCTGAATATAAAAAGGTGTAGATTAGCAAAGTTGTGTTTAATGAAAAAAGAACGTCTTTCACCACTTCAGACATCTGAAGATGTGACTTGTCCACAAATGCTCACATTAAAATATAGAAGTTAATCTTTATAGTGTCACAACAGTTTTTGTTTTCTTTTTTAATTTTTACTCAAGAAAAAATAGTACAGTATTTGAAACTCGGCATTTCACTGATTGCTTGTTTTTCTCCTTCCTTTCCAATCTCCTTACCTTTTGTGTTGTTTTTATGTTAAAAAATTAAGTAAAGAAAAATTCTCATGATGTATAATATAACCACGTGACTGTCACTTACCCATACCTTTCCCACTTTGCAAAATCAATGTGCAACAAGCCACAGCATTTGCAAATTCTGGAAGAACCAGTGGCGAAAAGGTTCCATGTAGAAGTACAAGAACAAGGGATCACAAAGCCTTATATTGGACTCTTGAATGATAAGTTTGTTTGGGTTTTATGAGTCCTTTCATATCCAGATTTTAAAAGCATAAAATACAATTGTTAACTCTATATCCAATGATGCTTTAAATAGACCTACTCCCCATCAGTATTTATAGTTAAGGTGACATATAAATGATCACTCCTCCTTTCACCGAGGCACCAAATGGAGGACTATTCGTGGCTCCTGACAAGACAAGCCCATGAAGAAATAAATATTCTTACAGACAAGGCAAGCATAGTCCTTTGACATAGCTTGTGTTTTGGAATTAACATTTAACTGCACTTTTATCAATACTATAGTTTGCCTATTAAATAAAAATATTTAACCACATTACTGCCATTGTTATTCAAACAATTCAAACAGATTCCTATTCCTGTGCTTTGAGAAAAACTGAAACTTACAAACTTCAGATTGTAACTCTGTTACATTAATTATAAAACTTGTATATTCTAGTGTTGAAAATGTGTAAATAACCATCCCATAATGGACAACTGGTGGACTCCATTACAGATGGTATGTTTGTATAGATCCTCAGTCATCCAGGTGAGGTTATTTGGAAGTTGAGTCATGGCTTCCAAAATTTATTTTCTTGTGAGACTGGAACATTTTGGTACTCATCCAAGCAGCTTTGACAGTGTGAGGGAGGTTTGTAGGAGACCTCCCATGTACAGTCCACATTGGTTTCACTTCACCCTGGTCTGAATAGTTTCATTAGACGGACAACAGCCAGAGGTGTATGAAAGTCAAAACTCTGCAGCTCTTCCCACATCCATGAAACATGGGTCATTAACAGTAGCCTTTCTGGTTGAGGTGTGAATTGGCCCTGATTTTTCTGTGGATAGATGAAAGGACAAGCTGTGCCCAAGTCCTCCTCCTCTGTTGAGAGAGGGCTTTTCCTTGCACATGTGAATGACCTTCCTGACCCCAAAGAGGATAGGTAGTTCAAGAGAGGTTTGGAGCTGGTGGGCCATCTCCTAATTCTCCATTTTCCAGGCCATCCCGGATGCTGTCACTGGAAAAGCCCTGTTACCAGAAACAAAGTCAGGCCTCACACAATAACAAGTAATGCACATGCATACACATTAGTTTATTTATATTACACACCTGGGAGTTGCTGCTCTTGTACTGCAGCATTTATTAGAATGGAGAATATGCAAGATAAGGCCGGAGTGGTAAACAAGTCATGGCAAGGGTAGGAGGAAAGAACTATGAGGTGGAAGACCATACTTCAACATAGTTTTCTGCATGGGAGAGCCAGCAGAAAGCCCTTCACATCAGGCAGGTAAATGTCCTTAGGAAGCTTTATGCTTGGATCTCCCAGCTTGTGACTTGCATTTGTTATAAATGAAGATGGGCATGAATTGCTTTGTGCCAAGTCACCGAGAGCTATTGGCACAGAACCCGAGGGTCTGAATGTTCCCTCCCCCTAGCCACCATCACCCACCACCACCCATTCAACAGGCTCATGTTGCTTGGCTCCTCTTCATTACATGACCGTCCAGACCCAGCAGGAGCACCTGGTTCCCTCCTTTACCTCCTTCAGTTAAGGAGGTAAATGTGCTGCAGGAGGCCCTGCCCGGCCTCCTTGTCTGAGTGGGTGCCTGCCAGAGGAGATGGAGGAGGAAAGCACAAACTCCTATTGGGACTGGACAGTTGTGTGATCAAGAGGAGTCAAGCAGGATGTGCCAGCTAGTGAGGGAGGGAGGTGGAGGAAGGGAATGTTTGGCGCCTGTGATGCCACGCTGACGGCTTTTGATGACTTGGTACAAGTGAGTCATGCCCATCTCTAATTATGCATTCTATAAGATCCTCTTCTGAAGTGATAAAAAAAAGAATTTGCAAACAAACACACACAATAAATCAATATCAATCTTCTCACACTTGGAGAAGTTAAAAGAAAGTTTGGATTGTTCCCCCTGCAAATTACTAGGGACGATTTCCCATTTATGCTAAACTCTTATATACAGTATTAATAATGGAGAAACTGTAAGATACATTTCATGTTCCCCATTAAACTCAAGAGAGAAAGTCTTCACAAATCATAATTGTCTTCTGATAAAAGTAAAACAAAAATGTAGGCTCCTGCCATGCTTGTCCTGGATTGGGGCCGCTTTGTCTCCCCGGTAGCTGTTAGTTCGGCGCAGAAGAGGAAAGCACGTGATCCCCGGACTGTGCGGGGATCAAAGCCCTTAAAAGGGAAGCCTGCGCTCCAACCCTCCTCTTTCGCGTCAAACTGCACCCCACCATCCCTTCCTTAGAGGTTAAGAGAATGGGATAATCTGGTCACTTCGGGGCTGAGTGGGAGTTTTTGACTGGTACGAAGATTGGCTGCCGGGTACCAGTGTGTTTTCGCCCATTCCATCTCATTGACTGTTAGGCAGGGCCACCTGAGTTTGCTTGGCGGGTAGTGCAACTAAAATGGGGCCAAAACTGTTTTATCAAAACTGTAAATGCACCTTGGACAGGGAGCAGGGCAGCTGTACAATAGATAATAACAAATATAATAACATCCTATAGGTAAACCGCACAGAATGAAAGTAAATTAAAAGATCATAAAGTCACTGAGCTCCTACGGCTGCCCCAAGCAATATGCTGACCTAGGTTTGGCTGGGAGGGCTGTTTTCTTTGAACAGCACCCCCGTATTAGGTCACAACATGGCGTCACACTAAAACAACACCTGTAGGCTAAAATATAAGTTGCACTACAGGAGGCCCATCCCTCGGCTACAACTATTTAGTTACAGTTCCAGTACAGTTAATAATAAAGTTATTCATAAAGTTATTAATAAAGTTGTGAACCGATTTAAAACCCAATTATCTGTGTGGACTCCTTATTTCGGGACTGGGGAGACAAAGCAGTCACAACTGTCAGAAGAATCCCTTAATTTACAGAGGTCTCAGGGGCATATGCGTGTATGATTTTTTAAAAAAAGATTGTGACTATGATTATTTATAGCATGATACCAACCACTTGATTCATGAAAGATGAGAAAACACCTAGGCCATATTATAAATTAATTTAACATCATCTGTAATAAAGTAGAAGGGTAAAATGTAGAGGTACACTCTGCACACCATTTTACACTGCAGTGCTGCACTGTGTTCCACGCATGCATATCTCTTCCCAATCTGTGGTTTAGGCAAGTCTGTAGTTAAGTCTACAGGCTTTCATCTACACTTACCCTAGGCCCCTCAGCATGAACTCAGAATATTTAACAGAGAGAGAGAGAGAAAAGTCTCCCAGATCTTGCTCAAGGTAGGTTTGAAAACTTTCTCAAATGAAATACAAAAGTGGCTTCAGGGGAGGCTTGGTGGAAATAACTTCCCTTTCATGTCAACCAAGTACAGCAGCAGAGGAGCAGAAAGGCAACCTGGAATCTAAGCCAGAATGTCTGTCTCAGGTGCAAAAAAAGGATACATAAGGTTTACAATGTGCAGATTATTCAAGAAGTTTGCAAAATTAGCCATAACAATAATCTTGAATCTTGATAACAGTACAGCCAACAGGCAACGGACGTACTGTTGTATTTTCATCTGGTGTACACAGTCGGTCAATTGCAAATGCATTGCTTCTTTCCACTTGAGAAAAGGATTGCTGCAATAATCCGCTTCCCTCAGGTGTGTTCGTTGCACACCTTTGTGTCCGTTGCACACCTTTGTGTCATCTGGAAAAGACAGCTGCCGTTCTTTGCTTCTAAATCTCATCCTGGCTCCAAGCTTTGCCGCTCATCACTGCTCACATGCCTTAACACAACACTGAGAAGGGTCTGGCGACTTCTCTCCCAGTCTTCACAAGCCAGTGAGCTGGGAATCCTGTGTGAGCTTGGCAGTCTCCATTGTATTTTAAATCCCTTGCACAAATTAGCAGGTAGAAGAGGGCTTGTTTTGCCTTCTCAGGAACTGTTTTGAAGCCAGCAGTAGGTCTGAAATGCTGGAGCGTGAAGTGGCTCCCTTTATATTTTGCTCTTTCCACCCCACCCACCCCTGTAAGCATTGAGATTCCAAGCCCACAAACATACATTTAGGAAGAAGAACAGTTTGAGAATTTCGAGCAGACCAACAGCACTACACAAGGAAAGCTGAAGCATTTTCCCCCCTTCCATGTTTCTGCCCTCTGAATTTTGTCCTCCTAAAAGTGGGGTTTGATTTGTTTAAATAAAAAGAACAGAAAAGCAAGATTAGCACTTTGATACAGGCATTTGTGTTTCAGACTTAGTACTGACTTCAACCCCAAACAACCACTAACCCCTCCAAAAAAAAAAAAAAGGCTTCTGAAGTCATGTGGCAAAGTGAAATATAAGGATATCTATAACTCAACACATTGTAAACGTGCTCAGATGTGGATGGGAAACAAGCGCAGGGTGGCAATCACAGCATTCTCTTATCAGCTCTCTGTTGGAGGTTGTTGCACTGAAAATTAATGACACTGATATATGGAAGATACTTCAGCACCTGGACATTATCGGCTTGATACCTGCAATAGAAATGGAAACATAAAACAATCTCTTTGCTTCAAATAACGTATCTTCCTTTAGCAGCCCTACAGACTGAGAAGCCGCTTTAATCTTTGCTCACAATGTGACAGGAGAAAATGTTGTCAGTTCAATAACACATAAACACATATTTGCTCATGTCAAACTTTTCCCTTCTTCTGAATCCTCCAGGCAGCATAAGAATTATGCTTTCTATCAAATAAGGTGCCTAATTTCTCACCAAGAGATAGTGTGTCTTTTGATATGTCATATTACAGACACTGGGGGGAAAGATTGTATGAAATTGGGCAATTTTATGCATTTTTATTGATACATTTTTTGGTAATCAGATGTTCACATCAGACACTGCTCTCTTATTAGACCTAAGTAAAATACTGCATGTCAGAAGAGCCTCAAAACAGTTATCTAAAAGAAAAACTTTATATTGGGCTGTGAACTATTCCCAGGAAAGCATCTTTGACACGAATGTTGTCAGTGCTTTCTTTTTAACACGTAGAATTATATAATTGGAGAACAGAAAATGGTTGAAAGCCGAATCCACGTTCTAGGGTAGAGTCCTTGCAAGTTGCCACAACAGATCTGATCAGATCCACCCAATCATAACATTTCCCAGACCAAACAAATCTGAAAATAAAGGAAGACAGAGAACATTGGAGCAAATCCAGCTGGTGTCCGTCTAGGCCCCAGGAGATTTGCTCTAATCTTATCTTAAATCCAAACTAGAGTAGACCAATGGAATCAATGGACTGAATTATAACTAAACACTTGTGTAGATCCCATTGATTCCATGAATCAAGGTTAGTTGGAGCTAGCAACTGGATACAAGCCAAGACTACTGCAGTGCCCATGAATGTGGCAATACAGAAAGCAGTTGTGCACACCATAAAGGTCTGTGGCAAAATCTCAGAGTTCCTATCTAATTATTTAAAGCAGTGTTCCCCAACCCCCGGGCCGCAGACCGGTGCCGGTGTGTGGGTCAATCGGCACCGGGCCGCCTGAGGAAACCAGGGGAAGCCTCGCCGCCGTGGGGAACGTGAGCCCGCCCCTGCTGAGGGAGGGAGGGAAGGAGGGGGCGGGGCTTCCAAAGCCGGAAAGGAAACTTCTGCACTATGCCAGGGGTCTTCAACCTACAGCCCCCGGGAGCAACAGCATACCCCCCGCAATTGCCCCTGCCCCGCCACCGCCGCGACCCCCCCACAATCCCCGCTGCCCCGCCGCCACCGCCGTGACCACCCCGCAATTACCATTGCCGCCCTGCTGCCGCCGCCGCCGCCACAACCCCCCCGCAATTGCCCCCGCCCCGCCGCCCCGCCGCCGCCGCTGTGACCGCCCCGCAATTGCCATTGCTGCCCTGCTGCCACCGCAGCTGCCGCGACCCCCCCGCAATTGCCATCGCCGCCCTGCCGCCGCCGCC
>JAHTLZ010003547.1:6279346-6293376 GCA_023846285.1 Phrynocephalus versicolor | reverse complement strand
CCGCAATTGCCATTGCCGCCCTGCTGCCGCCGCTGCTGCCACGACCCCCCCGCAATTGCCATTGCCGCCCTGCCGCCGCTGCCGCCGCCGCAACCCCCCCGCAATTGCCATTGCCGCCCTGCCGCTGCCGCCGCCGCAACCCCCTCCCACAATTGCCATCTCCCCCTGCCACCACCGCGACCCCCCCGCAATCGCCAGTGCCGCCCTGCCACCGCCACGACCCCTCCGCAATTGCCAGCGCCACCCTGCCGCCACCGCCGCGACCCCCCGCAATCCTCCCCGCTGCTGCTGCTGCTGCTCCTCCGGCGGCGGTGGCGGGAGGAGGAGGAGGAGGAGGAGGAACCGGAGCAGGAGCAGGAGCACTAGAGGAGGAGGCGGCTCTTCGTGGACATCAGTGCCGCGAGGGCGCTTCCCAGGGTGGCCGGGCGGGTGCTGCGTGCGGGGCACTGGGGCCGGGAGCCGTGCGCGGGTCTCACTGCTGGTGCTGCGCTTGCTCCTGCTCCTGCTGCCGCCGCCGCCGTGCACCTCCTCCTCCACCGGGGAAAGCGAGCGGGCGGGCGGGGGAGGGATGAGGGAAGCCGGGCCGGAGCCCTCGCCAGGCCCTGCTGGAGGAAAGGAGAGGTTGGGGTGGGGGGCCGGGAGCCGGAACATTGCTGCCGCCACCGCCGCCACTCTGTTGGGAGAGGGAGAAGGAAGGAAGGAGCGGCTGCTCTCGTCCTTTGCCCCCCCCACACACACACAGAGAGAGAGAGAGAGAGAGAGAGAATTGGAGTGTGAGTGTGTGTGTGCTGGCCGGCCGGCTGGCCGGCGTAGAGACGTCACCTTTCCACCAGCCTCCCTCCCTTCCTCCCTCCCGCTCGCCTGCCCGAAGGCTGCAGCCGGAGGCGAGGCGATGGGGTGGCGGCTCCGGCCTGAGGGCGCCACCGGGACCGTTGAGCCGCTGCTGGTGCTGCTGCCGGTGGCGGTGCAGAGGCGCCCCATCGAGGCGGGTGGTGGTGGTGGCTGCAGGGTGCCTTCGCCGCTGGCTGTGGAGCCGCGGTTGAACTTGGGCAGCTACTGCAGCTGCTGCGGCTGCTGACTGGAGGAGGAGGCGGGGGCCCGCCTGCCCAGGAGCCCCGGGTTCCCCCCTACCCCACCCATGTGGGGGGGAGTGGCACGCCCAACGCCCCCAGCCGGTGAGTGCCGCCACTGCCGCCACCGCCGCCGCTCTCATGGCTTCCTTCGCAAGGCATACGCGCCAAGCCTTCCTCCTTGCACCCTTGCCTCCCCCTCCTCCTTCCCTCCCATCCTTTGCTTTCACCCCCCCCCTCTTTTGCCTCCCCACCCGACCCCACTTTCGCATTCCTTTATCTCCCCCCCTTCCCCACCCCCACCCCCAGCTTCGGGCCACGGAAAAATTATCAAAAATTTACCGGTCCGCGGGGATAAAAAAGTTGGGGAGCACTGATTTAAAGGACTATGTTTGATCTCATCAGTGGTCCACCTAATGGAACATTCTCTTTTCCAACTATAGGCCTTTGATCATCCATGAAGGCCTGTCTCACATCACTTTCCAGTTCTAGGATATGTGTTCACAAGTGGCATCAGAGAAGGAAATGGGATCCAAAGAATGAAAGTACAGTGGTCCCCCGCCATTTCACAGTTCATCTACTGTGGTCCTGGTATATCACAGGACCACAGTATATGAAAGGCAACCCCCCCCCTCCGGGTAAGCTGCTTGGGGCTGTTTGAGGCCTCCTGCACCTACCCCAGGCCTGGTGCTGCCCTGAACAGGACTCCTACGGGCTTCCTGAGCCTGTCGGAAGCCCAGAAGTGGTTTCCAGCAAACCGAAATTAACTCTGGGAACCCTGTCAGAGGCCCATTCAGGGCAACACCAGGCCTCAGGTAAGTGTAGGAGGCCCCAGAGAGGCCCCCAGTCCTGACCTGATGCAGCATCCGCATATTGCGGATTTTCAATTATCGAGGGTCAGGTCGGGTCCCTGGCCCCAGCAATAGGTAAGGGATTACTGTAGACTCCTTCCTATTGAAGTTCTGAACTGTTCACTTTTTCCACCTCCCCAAGCCCCACACACCAGCTAATTGGTGCTCAGGTGGGGAAAAAAACCTTTTCCTCCTACCCCAGCACTGATCAGCTGGTGCGCAGGGCTTGGAGGTGAGTTTAAAAAGCCCACGCCAGCTGATTGGTGCTCAGGTCGGGGGAAAACTTTCCTCCCACCCCAGCACCAATCAGCTGCTGCATGGGGCTTTGGTGGGGGGAAAACACTGCACAAGCACTACACACACATGCACACAGTTGCACGAGCAGCACACACACACAGTACACATACACATGTTTAAAAAATGAAAAATGAAACAAAACTAAAAATGAAACATTTTTTTTAAAAAAAGTCATTTAAAATGAAACAAAATGAAATGGAATGAAATGGAACGAAATGAAAAATGAAAGGCATCTACGTCTCCCTGGGTGAACTAATTAAAGGCAACAGGCTGGCAATTAACACATTTTAAAAAGCAAGACTTTCACCACCACCCATTGCTACATGATGTACATGTAGACTGTCACCTTCCTCCTGTTTTCTCCACATCCTTCTGCAAAACATCTATCTTCCCCATCCTGAATATCACCAGACATTGCCTTTCTCATCTATCAGATCTTGTCTCACTGTTTCTGCTTTTACTATCTCTACACATGCTCTTGAGTTTGCCGAGCTTCATTTTCCTTGTACTGTATAACCAACTGATTTTAGGGATTTTAGGTATATTGACATGTGTAAAGAGCAGCCAGAATGGATGAAGTTATTAAAAATAATCAAATAGCAATACTGTAGATCAGGTATAGCCATGTATGCACACTTACAAGTTCTTTTCATAATAGCAAAATAAATATCTCAGGAAAATTTGACAACTCCTGAGTTCAGGGCTAAAGTCTGCAACTGCGGAGGAAAATGTGGTTTGAACCAGTGACCTTGAACATTTTTATGCAATTGAATGGTAGACAAGAAACAAAACAGAACATTAGGGGGAAGTACAAGTACATTACATCCAGCCTTTTATTACCATGATGACCGTGAACTAATGTTCAATTAGAAGAATAACATACTTCATTTTCCGTTCATCTAGTTCATCTGGCTAGCTAGTATATGAGACATATTATACAAGTGATTCACTATTCAGAAAGCAGATCAAATCCTAGAATATTATTGATGTCATAGTCCTGGATTAACCATTTAACCTCTTTCTTTCTTTCTTTCTTTCTTTCTTTCTTTCTTTCTTTCTTTCTTTCTTTCTTTCTTTCTTTCTTTCTTTCTTTCTTTCTTTCTTTCTTTCTTTCTTTCTTCCTTCCTTCCTTCCTTCCTTCCTTCCTCACTTTCTTTCTCTCAAGTACAACCCCCACAACCTTTGCCTACAACCAGTATAATTAACCAGCTTAACTGGCTAGACTGGTGAGGGGTTTTAGAGCTCCAAGCTCTAGGTTCAGTCTCCTCCAGATTAAGAAGCTGTTCTCATTGAACTTCTTAGGCTGCTTCCATGATATAGAAGCTAATGAATCAGATCATTGATCCACCAGGCCCTGTATGGTTTTGTCAGACTAGTGGCCTCTCTCAAGGACTTATCTGGGTAGCCATGTATTTTGAGTAACAGAAGGCAATCATCTGTTTGGAAACATCCTTTCTTTCAAGGGCCACCCAGCCCAAACCCTGTTAAAAAAAAAACTACTGAGTGTTATCAGCAAGCTAAACCCAGCAAGATACTGTATATACTCGAGTATAAGAGCCTTTGTACACAACCCCTAAACTCCTCAGGAAATGGCTGCAAGCTCCGGAGCTTACAAGTGTTTCCCCACCAGCTCCGGAGTTTGCAGGAAATTAAGTGCGACCCCGCCCACCTAAGCGCGACCCAGCGCACTTTTCTTGTACCTGCTTGAGGAAGGTGAAAATCCCCAGGTCCGGATTTAATCTGGTCAGTGCGGGGCTCTCCTGGCTTTCTGTTTGTGTGGTTTTTTTTTGCCTCCCGCCCCTTTAAGAGAAGGGGTGGGAGGAAAAAAAAGCAACCAGAAGAGAAACGGAGCTCCGGGAAGCTCCTCGGAGGTGAGCTGCATTTTTTCCTCTCTTTCTCTGGTGGGGAGGAAGGAAGAGCAACGAACCCCTAAGATCTCTGGTCCGAATTTAAGGGGCCAGCGGATCTTAGGGGTCGTGTGAAAAGGCCCTAAGTTGACCCGAGTATAAGTCGAGGCCGCTAATTTAACCCCCCAAAACTGGGGAAACGTATTGACTCGAGTATAAGTCTAGGATGGGAAATGCAGCAGGGCCTGGCAGCTCCTCCTTTGTAAGCTGGGGGTGTGGTGTGTGATGTTTAAACTGACTTTTAGCCACTGACCCAAGAACTTGCCAGGCCCTGCTGCATTTCCCACCCTAGACTCCCCTGTGATGCAGAGGGGGGTCATGAGAAGCGGCACAGAATGTTTAAAATGACTTTTAGCCACCAACCCAAGCACTTGCCTCAGTGGCTAAAAGTATTGACCCGCATATAAGTCAAGGGCCCCCCTTTTCAGCCCAAAATTAGGGCTTCAAAACTAGGCTTATATTCGAGTATATACAGTATACTTCTCTGCCCTTGGCCTTCTTCTTGGAGAGGCAAGATGTTAGACAACATATTTTAAAGTTAATAACGTTCCTACTTTCTTGAAGCATGCTAAAGCAGAGGTAGACCAATCCCAGTCAACAGAGTGAGATTTCAAAGGTGCTTTTTCCACTGATGAGCCTGTGAGCTGGCAGTAAAAAAATAAGCCAGGTAGTCCTTACTGCTGCTCATCCATTCATCCATTTTACTCATACAGTATACCCTTTTTCCCAATAAAAGGGTATCAAGATAGCCTACAAAAGTTTCAAAAGACAAATACATTCAAAATGCAATATTGAAATGCAATTAAGCATATCACATGTTTAAAGCAACACAGAATAGAACCTGTTAAAGGGATTAAATCATTTATAAGATATTTATAAAAGCACATTCTCCTTTAGAACTATCTCTGATTGCCCATCATCACTTGTCAAAATCCTGCCTAAATAAAGCAAACATGTATGCTACTTATGTAGTGGCTAGTCTACCCATTGCCCCCATCTTCCCCAAACACATGCAAGCTGGGCACTCAGTCTTGGAAGAATGGAAGGCTGGGTCAATCTTGAGCCAACTACCTGAGTCCATTGGGATCAAACTTAGGTCCTAAGTGGAGTCTTGACTCCAGTACTGCAGTTTAACCACTGTGTCCTGAGGCTCCTAGATCTTTGTTGACAGTGAGGTTCCCAGCCTGTCATTTTTTTTTTTTTTACATATACTTCAATCACCTGGAAACAACCACCAAAGGGCTTTCTCTCATCCCCTCACCAAGTGAGACTAGGAGGTGGATGGATGAGACAAATAGGCTTTCCATGACATCTTAAAAACTGCAGAAGCTCATTTGGGGAAATAGATAGTCCTTCAGATACCCTGAACTCAATTTTTTTCAGTATTTATAGGATAGAACCAGCGCATTTAATGGTGTCCATAGATGGCCTGGTAGCCACTGAAGTAGGTTGGTTCAGCTCATGACAACAGAATTGATGCAGTCATCTCTGGCATGTTTCACCACCACATTTCTCTTTAGGCCGATATATTTTTAGAATACATGAGATTTGTTTGTTTGTTTGTTTGTTTGTTTGTTTGTTTGTTTGTTTGTTTGTTATTGGCTCGGGCTTGTAATTTTATTTGGGATTATATTTATCTTCTAAACTTCGCAAGTGTTTACAGCGGGTATGTGAAACACCTTGTTGAACTTCCGGTTTGGGTTATTTTCTTTTCAAAGCAGGTTGGAATGGCCTCCTGCATATCAGAATGGCACACATCACTCAGTTCAGCTGATCACCTACAAAGGTTATATTGGTTCCTCAGCCGAAAAGAGAAGATCTCTTAAGCTACCAGAAAGGTGTCTTTGAGGAGACTTGTTCCAGTTCTCACATTTTTTTCCAGTCTGGCTGTAGTTTAAATCTGACTTCTTGGAAGTAAAGCCAAAAGCCATTAATTTCATCTACATGAAATCAAGTAGTATAATACTGTTCCCAGTAAGTTAAATAAGGGTTGGTTTTGCAGACATAGTTTATGATCAGGATGCTGGCAGACCTTTCAATGCTAAGTTCACCAGCAGACTCTGAGGAAACATAAAATGTCATGAGCTAGCCTTACCTGCCTAATTGTGCTTTTCTAGGTGTTTATGGATTCCCTCACCCTTCTGAATATTTTACAATTTATGCCAGGTTGTGCTTTCTTGGAATCAAAAGACAGCCCATGAGGAAAGATGGCTAAGTGGAGATTTTGATTGGAAAAGGTTTCTTCGAGAGAAGAAGAAATATGCACTACATCAAAGCCGTGAACCTACTCTTCTAGGCTGAACTATTAGGAAGAATTAGAAATAGCCAGAGTTTGTTTTGCCCTCCAGCTTTGCAGCTCATTTTGAATTTGGGCTGCTGCCTTTCTAAACCAAATTAGTTTGCCAAGTGCGATTAATCATTGCATCCTGTCTTTAAAATTCCCCAGGACTCCTCCATGGTAACACTAGCACTCTGAAGTCAATCTTTATAGCAAATCACCTTCACTCCTTTGTCAATTTAACAGCAGTGGAATGTTGGTTGGCTTATGCCCATGTGTTTTAAATTTCAACAGCATTCTGCACTTTTCTTGAAGGACAAATCACCTGTGATCAGTGACCCATAGGTAACACTAACCAGATTGAAACTGTCCACAGTGGCATATAGGTATCATAGGACATAGTTCCGTAACAGAACTGTTTGGCTTGGGAGGAAAAGACCTTGTCTGCTTGAATTTCCATTTAAAACAAACCACTATTCTCCTTTAAGAGCTGGCCCGTATCCTTCTGGCACAGGGCCAGGACATGAAATCTTTTGGGGACAATTCAATGAAATGCAAAATAGCACTTTGTTCTGCCTATCCCAGATGGGTCCTTGAGCTAAAATAGATTGCACTCAAGTTAAGGACCTTTTAAGGCCAGATTGTTCCAAATTTCTCAGTGTGGAAAGGCCCTCAGCCCTCTTCCTGTGCTGCCTATTTCAGGGATTTTCCAGACAGGAGAAATCTGTTCCCTGCTTTTCCCCAAAAAACTTTGGTGTTGAGCCTCTGTGTATTCAACCAGTTTTTTAAGTACTCAGATAAGATTGCCATTTCTTCTTTCTGGCCTGATCTTGATTGTTAACATCTACAAAGTGGGCAACTACCTGATTCTCTCCATACTGGACATAGCTGCTTGACTGGGCCAGCGAGAATCATTGAGATTTTCCTTTGATTTCTGCTTTATTTTAATTTAGCAAAATTCATGAGGTTTTTTTTTCATATGAAGTCAAGAAATGTGAGCATGAATGGTGGCAAAACTGAGGGATCTAATCATCTGTATATTGTCTAAATGCATTTTGTTGACACAATGTGTTTTTTCAAAATTGGAATCTAGCAGGAATTCCCCCTCCTCACCGCCCAATTTCATGGACTAACGTTCTTGAAATTAGCTTTGTCTTCTGTTTGTTTACTGGACTAAATGGCAATTTATCTCTCTCTGCATGCACCTTTCTTTGACATGGGTGGACTTGCTCTCTGTTTCGCGCACTGGGATTTGAGCTGCTTAGCTTGCTCTCTATGGATTCCACAGACAGCATGCTGTGTTTTTACCATTTTTACCATTTGTGCTGTTAAATTCAGATGTTCGGGGGGGGGAACCATTGCAATCAATTGGGCATGAGAAGAATAATTGGGACCGAATCATGCCATTGGAACAATATAGCACACATAATTTCTGACTTCTGCTTGAAGCAGAAATACTTGCATTAGTACTTTTAATAAATGCAAGTCAAGTCCTTCTTGCATGGAAGGATTTAATGTGACTTTTCTTCAAGAGAATAACTATCTGTGCTTTTTAAATGGTTTGATGGATGTTCTGCAATCTATCTAGCCTTGTCAAATTGTTTGAGTGAAGTGCATCTTCATCCATTGGAGTGAATGGCACCTCATCAGATCACCATGGCAGCTGCTGTAGTTGACATTCCTTGCACATAAATATTGAACAGGATATTGCCCTGTATTTCCCACCACCCCCATTTTCCTTTTATTCATTTGGCATTATATTACACGGTATTGGGTTTTTAAAAATGGAGTTTAACTTGTGACAGTGTGCTTTATTCAAACTATTTGACAAGGCAAGATTCATCAAAGATCAGCTACGGAAGCAGCTATAATGTTGGCTCAGAAGCATGTATTATTGCACTCCATGAAACTTACTGGCAGGAATGTATGTATAGGATTGCAGCTTTTAAACCATCCCAAATGGCCTTGTATCCGCTGAGAGCTGAAGTTTATAGATTCTGACATTTGAAATATGGTTGGTTTTACACTGCAATTTCATACCAGCTCATCATTTGATTCGGTGCCATGGAAGGGTTACTAGACAGCTCTCTATTTTAAGGATTAAGGATCCCTTATTTCAGAGTATGATCACTCAACAGAAAAGCAAATAGATGTGGCTAATTTTGGAACACCTGAGCTACATTACATTTCATAAAACAAACACACCATCTCAACTGCAGCTTATACTACCGGAATTTTGATGAAGCAGCTTTAAGACCATGCCATGTTTTCAAACGTCTTTTGGAACACATGCATCCTTCTAAACGATGAAATCATTTCAAAAGACAGTTGCAATGTCAGTGTTTTTCTTCCCATTTTTAAAAATAGTTTCTGAGCTAAACTGATTTGACCATTCGAGTCAGAAGAATTGCACAAAATGACTACAGTATTTGCACAAAATATTATCACCCAGGAGCCTCATGTACATCCAAAACAGGGCTTAATCCAGTCCTAAATGGGTCTGTGGTTTTAAGAAAAGAGAGAGAAAAAGAACTGTCCAGTGGTTTGTTGGAGGTTAACAGTATCTGCTGTGGAGTGTTTCTTTATGTAGAAGGAGGAGACACAAGGAGAACATTGTGGTTCCTTTGTATAGTGCAAGCACGGAGCTGCTCAATGGCTATCAGTAGAAGTGTGGACAAAGTACTTTGTCACACCATACAAACCTATTAGTCCAGCCCTCCCATCTCCCACCTGCTGGGTCAGCTGGGCCATTGCCCCTAGAGGTCTGTCTGTCCTGTTCTGTGTTACCATTCTGATGACAGCGTGTCATTACACAAAGACAGAGGAACAATACTTGTCTGATTTATGTACCAAGTAGTCTATCTGCAGGAGGCAATCTATTGTAACTGGACAGTCCCTCAATGCAAGGGCTCAGTACACTAAGCAGTTATGGTCTGAAGCATTTGTTTCATGAACGTAACAACAACAACAAAAACAACAAAAACAAAAACAACAGCAGCAGCAACAACAACAACAACAACAATTCTCATCATCTACTTTTTTCTACCTTTGGAACATCTTGAAAAGAAGATGTGGAAAAGGCAATAATGCTGGGAAAGGTTGAAAGCACCAGAAAAAAGATCAAACAGGAGAGGGATTGCTCAGACTGATGAATCTGCTTGGATGAGTAGTGAATAAGGTTGAGAACCATATGCAAAAACAACATGGTGACGGAGTGGTGTAGGGAAAACAGTCTTTTTTGGATGTTGTGTCCAACTTCTGAGTTAAAATACAATTTGTGTCTCCACCCAAAATAATATCTCCCCAGGCAATTTTTTTACCACCCTCAACAATTTTTGCATAAATGCTGCTTGCCCTGTATTAGGAGCAGAATAAGAGCTTAATGCCAGTGATTTATCTTCAAGCTTTCCTTTTACTAGAATATGTAAAAGGAATCCCTTGTTCAGGATCCCTTATTTGGTCTAGCACTTCAAGTTTTGAGTTTTTTTGTTTTGTTTTAAGGACTATGGCCACTCCTCTTGATTTATTTGTCCAATTTGCAAAATATTGGTCTCCTAGCATTGGGTGCTTTATAATATCATTTGCTTGCTTCTTTTGATGTGTTTCCTGTAAAAACACAACTTCTGTCCCCAGCTTTTGAATTGTTTTCATAACCCGGTACCTTTTAACTGGCAAGCCTAGTCCATTTGTGTTATATGATACAATACTGAGATTATCTAACATTATATATTTGGATTATATAAACTGCATTAATAATCATTTTAATCTTTTGAGATATTTTACTACATGCCTTGTAATTACACACATCTTTATCTAAATTGAATTGTCTTGTTAAATTCTACCTTATTCCCTCCCTCTCCTTCTTCCCTTGCTTCCCCCCTCCATCCCCTCTCTTCCCCAATATAGGCTATGAGATAAAACCTCCAGCTCATGGTAGTCCGAGGATGGGGTATGTGGAGCCATGAATTAAACAACCCCCTGAGGGAATATCTCCCCACCTCACATCCTACCCTTGCCCTATTAATTATAACAATATATCTAATATCACATTCTCTTAATTCATAGATACACTATAGTTTCTTTATATTAGTTATTTATCTTATTTATGCATGAACTATTAACAATTGTTGCATTATTTCTACTATTCATTACTAATAAACCTACTTACATAGTTTCTGAGCATTTGTTTAACAAACAGCAGCTGTTTCATGTTGGCAGTCATCATCTCTTCTAGATAACGGCTCTTACATTGTCCTTGAGAAGTTCATTTGCTCAGTTCACTGTTCCACTTCTCATTACCACTTTACTTGCCTCCCATACTTTTTGCAATTTTGCTTCATTATACATATTTTGTTTAAGATATTCTTTAAACTCTTCTTTTAGCCATTTCAGGATTTTTTTTTGTTTTTTAATAGATTCTCATTTAGTCCATCAATATTGTCCTTTTTTCTGTTCCATGGTTAATTTTACTGGGTTGTGGTCTGCACAAGACCTTGGCAAAATTTCCACCTCTCGGATCTGATTCTGTAAGTTTTTGCTTACTAAAATCATATCAATTCTTGAAAGTGATCTATGTCTGTTTGAATAAAATGTATATTATTTGCTTTGCCCATTTTAACCCTCTAGCAATCTTCTAATGTATCTCCATCATATTAAATAAACTATTTGGCAATTTTCCTTCATTCGCCTTTATTTTATTTTTAGATTTCCTATCTGTCATTTGATTTATTACTCCATTTCAATCCCCAGCTATAATAAGTTAATCTTTATCTAGTTCTAACAATTTTTGCGACAGTTTTTGAAAAAACTTCCCACTCCCTTCGGATGGGGCATAGATTGAGATGACAATATTTCCCCCGTGTTTGTATTTCTACTCCAATATATCTTCCCTCCTTGTCTTTTACTATTTCTTTTGAAGGAAAATTATTTGGTATATATATTGCTACTCCTCTCCTCTTCTTTTTGAATGTTGAGGTTTAAAGGTGACCTAATTTTCCATTTTTAAATATTTTATATCTTCCCCTCTAATATGTGTTTCTTGCAAGCAAATAATTTATTTTCATTTTCTAAAAAATGGAAAACCTGCTTCCTATTCCTTATTGAGTTCAATCTTTACACCTTCCAGGCCAATATTTTATTTAGCATTATTATACCCTCTTTTTAGCTAGTTCTTCTTCATTATCGGGTTCCTCAAGTTCTTCTAATTCATCTCCATATTCTTCTGAATCTGGATATAGTATTCCTTCCTTTTCTAATATCACATATTCCTCACTTCTCACTTCTGTTTCTCTACTTCTGACCTCCTCTATCACATTAAGTTTTGTCCCATATCTTTGCACAAATCCCTCAGCTTTCTGCACTGAGTTAATTCTTTATGTTCTTTGTTTATAGCGAAAGGTTAGTCCCTCATTTATTTCCCATTTGTACTTTATCTTATTTTGCTGTAAAATTCTTACATGATAATCACTTCTTAATTTTAGGATTTTTCCATGGAATATCTTTAAATATTTTTACTTTTTTTCTTCCTATTTTTAATGTCTTATTATAGTTTTCCTGGCAAACTCTGTCTTTTGTATATTCCTTTATAAAATAAATCACCACATCTCTTGGCAAGTTCCTTTTCTTTGCTATCAATGAATATTTCATTGTTCCTATTACTTTCCCGTTTATATTTCAAGCAATCTAAACAGTATATACAAAATGGAAGATAATATAGATAATATAGTAAATGATACGTAATATAAAATTATTACTATTACAGTGGTACCTTGTATAACGTAATTAATTGGTTCCCAATTAAATTACGTTATACAATTTTTTCGTTATGCAAATTATTATTTCCCATAGGAATGCATTGGAAGTGGATTTAATCCGTTCCAATGCATTCCTAAAGGCCCCGCAAGCCACCTCCCATTCCAGCCTCTCTCTCTCACTCTCTCACTCTCTCTCTCTCTCTCTCTCTCTCTCACACACACACACACACACACACACACCAAAATGGGGGCGAGGAGGAGGGGGGAGAAGGAGAAGGAGGAGAAGGAGAGAGGAAAGGCACCAGGCGGGTTAAAAGACCAAGCCGCCAGACATCTCCCCCGCCGCGGCCGCTCGCGAACTCTCTCGGTCTTGTCGCCTCTTTCCTCCCCCCCCCAGAAAAAGGCCTCCTCGCCTCGCCCCAGAAGCTGCAGCCACCGCTGCCCCCCCATTACCTCGCGCCCCCTCTTTTCTTTCCTCCTCCTCCTCCTTCTCCCCTACCGCCGGGCAGGCGGGCGGGCGGGCGGCGGGCGTGTGTGTGGGGGGTTGGGGGGGTGGCTGCCTGCCTGGCGGAGCCAAAGGACCCCAAGGGGAGGAAAAAAGGGGGAAGCAGCAAAAGGAGGAGCTGGGAGCGGGAGCCAAGAGCCGCCGCCGCCGCCGCCGCCACCCCGTACCGGGTCTGCGAGCTGCTTCTCGCGGCCTCCGCCGCCGCCGCCGCCGCTTGCACAGCCCGCAGTCGGGGGAACTCCTACCGCACACACACACACACACACACGGGCGGCGGCGGCGGCGGCGCTCCCAAAGGCCCCGCCGGCCCGTTCCCGCCTCTCTCTCTCTCTCTCTCTCTCTCTCTCTCTCTCTCTCTCTTACACACACACACACACACACACACACAGGCGTTGCCGCGTCTCCGTCCCTCCGACCCTCCCCCCTTTCGAGTGCCCCAGTTGGCACCCCCGCCGCCGCCCGCCCAACCTGCCGGCCCCAAAAAGCAGGCGGTCGGCAGGCAGCCGTCGGGTTGCGCGCCCGGCCGCCCGGCCGCTCGTCCGGATCCCCGGCGGGGGTGCCCACGGCCAAGCGGAGCGCGTGGGGGCAGGGCTGTCCGCGGGCACCAGGCTGGATGGGCAAGAGGGGCTTGGGCGGCGGGGGGGTGGCGGGCGCTTGGCCCGGCCACACGAGAGCAAGCGGCGGCAGGAGGAGCAGCCCCAGAGCCGCGCCCAGCAAGCTCATCGCGGCGGCGGCGGTGGCGGATCTCCCCGTGGGGTGGGGGGGGGAGGAAGAAGAGAGAGAGAGAGAGGAGGAGGAGGAAGGGGTGGTGGTGGTGGTGGATCGGGCCCCTTCCCGACAGGGCTCCTATCGCTGCCGCCGCGATAGAATGCCGCCGCGAACTCCCGGGTTCGACCCACCGCCGTCGCTTGGGTCTCTCTCTCTCTCTCTCTCTCTCTCTCTCTCACACACACACTCTCTCTCTCTCTCTCTCTCTCTCTCTCTCTCTCACACACACACACACACACACACACACACACACACACACACACACGACCCGCCAGCCACCCGCCTATTCCCGCCAGCCTCCCTTTTCCTTTTCTCTCTTGCCCCCCCCGCCCCCACCACCCTCCCTCCCTCCCTCCCCGCCGAAGAACCCGGACTCGCCTCTTCCTCCGTTCCTCGGCTCCTCTCCTTCCTTCCTTCCTTCCTTCCTTCCCTTCCCCGGGGATTCCAGCCCCCGGGGGTGCAGCCAGCCAGGTAGGCAGGCGTCCGTCCCCTGTCCCCCCCCTCAGGGCGCAGCCTGAGGGGGGGAGAGGGGGGGCGGATTTTTTTTTCGTTGTACGATTTTTTCGTTAAGCAAACCCTCCGTTGTACGAGGGTTCACTGT
>JAHTLZ010003547.1:6255426-6278846 GCA_023846285.1 Phrynocephalus versicolor | reverse complement strand
TTACTCTCCCAGCCCTCAATTTGAGTGTATGTCCCCTAGTTCTGGTATTTTGGGAGAGAGAGAAGAGCTTCCCTCTATCCACTTTACTCATACCCTGCATTATTTTGTATGTCTCAATCATATCCCCCCTCAAGTGCCTTTTTTCCAGACTAAAGAGGCCCAAATGTTTTAGCCTTTCTACATAAGGGAGGTGCCCCAGCCCAGTAATCATTTTAGTCGCTCTCTTCTGCACCTTTTCCAGTTCCACTATGTCTTTCTTGAGATGCGGTGACCAGAATTGTACACAATACTCCAGGTGGGGCCTTACTATTGTTTTGTATAATGGCATTATAATGTTGGCTGTTTTATTTTCAATCCCCTTTTTGATAATCCCTAGCATGGAATTGGCCTTCTTCACTGCTGCCACACATTGGGGAGACACCTTCATGGCATTATTTTTCTTGCTGGCAACATGGACACCATATTGTGCAGCAATATTGGTCCATTTCCTGGCTTTTTGAATCATGGTTTTTTCGCAAACCATTTTTTTTGGGGGGGGGAGGGAGGATTTATTTCCTTTATTAGTTGGGATTGTTGAACTATCTGAGAGGTGAGACTCACAGAACAGAAATGTAATTTTTTTTCTGAAAGAAAGGACTAGCTTAACACGTACAGTAGATGCAATATATGAGCAGACACAAGCAGGAGCTTCAGAATGATGGTTTTGCATCAACTCCTGGCAAGATGAAGATGTGGTAGGATAATTATATATTACATTGTGTGCTGGTTCTGTTAACTGGCTGTTATAAAAGTGTGTCAGCTCTGTTCCTGTCTTTCGCTTGCACCAACTGCTTCAGCATGTCACTACAAAATAAAAGCACATTTTCTACTTGTTTGTTCCAGAAAATGACACTGTGACTGAAGTCAACCCCTGCTTTGCCCAATTGCATAGCAATGAAATGTGCTGGGGTTGAAACAGTAAGTGTCACATATTTTTGACACACCCTAGTACCCTGCCCGGAGATTGGAAATGATGCAATAGTTTTAATCCATTAACCACAAATACATTAATGTTGATCAAACAGGAGACACCAGCAATAAATAATGTTTGAAAATAATATTTTTGGTCACTAAGTATAATTTATTATGATGCCCTCTGAAGAACGCAAATATGTGACAGCAAACTTCCTGTTGAAGAGTGGAACACAGAGAAAATATGAATACAAGATTGGCTATATAAGCACTGGTTCCCAAATTTGAACAGACCTACCTGATGCTCCCGAATGTCCTCAACGATCGACTTTTGGAGTGTGCATGTGTGCATGTGCAATTCACAGCGGCAGTGGCAACAACAGCACAGGCGGCTCGAGGGCCCCCAGCAGGCCTTGCCTTCCATGCCCAGCCTTGCTCAAGAAGATCAGGCAGACTTCCTTCTCCTTCCCTTCCCACTAGTAAAGGGGAGGAGGAGGAAGGCTTGGTCCTTTTGAATTTGAGCACTCTCCAAGCCGCTTCTTCACCCCGCGTGGCCACTGGGGCACTTGTCATCTGGCCGGGGAGAAGGGAAATGGGGACTTCACCGCTGGCAACTCCTGCTGCTTCTCCACCCGGCGTGCCACCTGGGCACTTGTCATCTGGCTGAAAAGGGGGCAAATGGGGGACTTTGCCGCCCCCTCCCCCTCGCCTGCTGCCAGCCACTTCTCCCAGCTCTGTGGGCAGCTCCCCGAGGCTGCCTCTGGAGAGACTGGAGGCACAGAGGGTGGCAGGAATTAGGTGCCTGGCCTGGGAGAGCCAGGTGGGTCCCAGATCACAGCCCTGCAAAAATAACTGTTTATTAAAAAACCAATTTTAATGTAAAAAAATAGCATGATTTCAGTGGCTAAAATCCTGTTGTGCTGCTATGCAATGGGCATAGTCTTTGAAGGTGAACTACCTCACGTTAAGAAAATTGCCTCCAAAATGTATACCTTTTTCAGAGGAGTGCAAGAGGATTTGCTGTCCAAAACATCTGGAGGGCCGAAGTTTGGTCATGCCTGAGTTAAATGCTTTCCTCCTCCTCCTCCTCCTCCTCACTTGGTGGTGGGGTCCACTATTCTTGTTTTGCCTTCCATTTGGCACAGTAATGGGCTTGGTCTGGGTCAACCCGGGACAACTTCATGTTGTCGAGGCTGTTCCTCTAGTGCTGTTTTAGATGTCTCCTCAGCAGAATTTCCTCATCAGCATGCAAGACATGTCCATACCAACATAGCTGGGCTTCACACATCTTGTCAGCGATTGGTACAGTGCCATATTCACTTCTAAATGCTAACCTATTGAATTAATATTCCATTTTCTAATATTCAACACTGATGAATTAATTTCCAAACCAAATGTTCTAGTCTCTGATATTTGTGTTTCATGGTTTCAACATGGCGGGTGGGCAAGAACTTCACGGCCAGCTTTCTTACAGTACAGTGTATGGCTGCAAACTACATATAAATGTTTCAGCAGGAGGGGGCCAAACTACAAAGAAAATGTTAACATTTGCTTTTCTAACAATAGTACATCCTTGGAGAAGTATGCCTCAGAAATCAGATCATGTTCATCTTCCAGCAGCCTACAACAAAGATGCCTCTCATCATGTGAGGGAACAACACTTTCTACATATGTGCTGAGTGTATAACCTAGTTTAATTACACCAGATTCATTTCCAGATCTTGAAAACATGATTATTATGACTAGAGAATATCCCTCTATTGGCTTCAGAGCAGTTAGGATGGAGGTATACCAGCACAACACCTGGAAACATGATGCCTTCTCTGTCACTGCTCCAGACTCTAGAATTCCCTCCCATGGGAAGCTAAGCTGATCCTCTTTGTTGTCCTTCTACAAGCAAGCATAGAACTTTCTCTTTAAAAGCAGGCTGGCAGGTTTTTCCTTAACTGCTGGTGGTCTTGGGGGAGGGGACTTTAATAGATTGCCATGCTCTGTTGTTTTAAATACCATTACTGCTTTTAGCTTGTAAATATTGTCTTTTTAATGGTGTAAGCCACTGTGGGTCCTCTTTAAGGAGAAAGGTGGGATTAAAACTCCAAATAAATAATAAATAAATGTCTAAACTTGCATAGCAAGGATTCCAGTTCACCAAACAGTGCTTGTTTCAGAGTCTTACATTTAAGCAAAGTATTTCATTACATAATACCCAGTAAAGAATAAAACTAAGGATAGATTTTTTATTTTCTAGGATTATATTTAACTTTATCAGGATAAACAATTGAACATTAAAGCAACAAAAACTAGCCTGATTCTTACTTGTGCAAACTCAAGGCACACAACAGACTAGGGACAAAAGGCATCTCAGCAGAACATTATTACACTTCCCCAAGTTCCACTGCCAGTGGAAGATTACCCAAGAAAGACACTCTCAGGGAGTGGCATTCTAACTTTGCTCCACTCTCCCCAGCGAGGTATGTCTGTTATCCATCCAAGTGCCTTTCTGACAACAATGTTTTTCTAGATTTGTAACTTCTGAGGATCAGTTTTACTTGTCCATGCCATGTTTATCAGATTGTTTATCATGTTTAACAGATTGTTTTAGTTCTACTAGCTCTTTTATTGTGGATTTGATAGCCAGTGTTGACCTTATGTGATGCTGTGAATGAATGGTAAGGTATACCCATTATTATATTATTAAAATACATAAAGAATATATAGACAGGCAAGGAGATATCCAAGTTATAAATAGGACAGAGCAACTGAGATTTTGACCCAAGGCTCCAAAATTTAGAGGGCACCAAAATCTAGAGGGGGAATCTATTGGCAAATGTTAGAAAAATAAGCAGCAGCACCCAAGCCATTCTCCTGTTTGGAAAGCACCACCCCCTCCATTTTTTTGTGTGGGGGCCACATTCTCCTACTTTTTCCTGTGAGGGATTGTTATCATGCCTCAGGGGAGAGTAAACAGAAGATGGTACCACTTGTCCCGGGTACCGTAATGGCTAGTTATGGGTCAGACAGAGAGATCATTCTGTTTCAAGCATTTCTGGTCATTGCATTGCACAATGCTCCACCCTGGGAAGACCGGCAGATGTCCTGGTATTCCACATCAGAGGAAATTACCTGGGGCACCAGACAGACAAGGTCCTCATCACTGCCAACTTGTGCAACTTGATGGGATGGTGGCAAATGTTTCCAAGTACACTGGTGGGTTGGTCAACCATCATCCCCAGGAGGTCTTGGATGGCTGACTGCGACCTACAGGCCCTCAATCGCACACACAGGGGCATGAATAGGGAGGTCTGCTGTGAGCTGCTGAGGGCTGGTGGCTTGGTGATTGGTCACTGGAGCATCCACTTGAATGATATCATGCTCTACCAAGCAGATGGTGTGCACCTCTCAGATGTGGAACTGGACCTGTTCCTAGCCGACCTGCAGAGAAGGTTGTGTGCTGCTTTATACAACCTAGGGGGAGGCATGGCCATAGGTAGGCTTGCCTGTGGCCATGGTGGGTAGTGTGGGGAACAAATGTATTTGGTAAGTCCCAAAATGCTCAACAGTTATGCCCCTCTGACCCATAGGCTCCACAAATCCTGAGATCACAGAACCAGGGCAAAAAGTCTTTAGTAAACCAACTGTGGCTGGAACTGGCCAAGAGAATGGTGAATGGTATAGCTTGGCTGGCTGAGGGGGTGCCGACCTGGGACAGCACCCCCCCCCCGGGAGCCATGGGACTCATCCAACCTGATAATGCCTTTGGGCAGGGTCCATTGGCGACCCCAGGGCCAACATTACTGCAGCCCTCTCACGCAACAAGAAACAACAATAAGATTGCATCAATAAAGCTTGGCCCAAGTCTTGCCTGTTGCTGTTTTTTGCCGGCAGGTGGGGGGGCGGCAATGGCTAGTTATGGGCCAGGCAGAGAGATTGTTCTATCTGCAAGCATTTCTGGGCATTGATATTGCTGGGAACAAAGATTCCTTAATTCATAAAGGCAGGTTCCCCCTAGAAAACAAGTGAAATCAGAGACTTCGCAAAGAACTTGGTACAATTACTGTTTGAATGCTGAGCGTTTATAAAGCCCTCTCTGACTTCCTAACAAATGATAATATAAAAATCAAACATGACACTATACCAGTAGGACCTGACTCTGGCAGATGGAGCTGTGTTTAAATAGTTTCTTGTTGCCAGTTCCAATCAGGAAAAATACACAAAAGACAAGATCCAATGGGGAAAGCAAAATGTGCAGCTCTTGGAAATAGACTAGGAGAAGGGTAAAAAGCAGAGAACTCCTTTACTGTAAAATCAATAGGAACAAGGAGGGCCAGTGCAACACATTTGGCTACCTGTGATCAAGGTGATGTTCTCCCATTCCAGGTACCAAAGCAAATAAGAATGGCAGACACTGATTCTTAGTTCAACATTAGGGGTGGGGTAGTATCCCTCAATGCACCCAAGACCAATAGCCTTGCTTGTAGGGCTAACCTTGAAGAATAAGTATGCTGTGGAAGAGAGGGCCAAGTAGCTAAGTAGACAAATGGGTGTGAATAAAGGTGCAAAGCTAAAGAGAAGAACAAAGGGAGGTAAGACGTGGAAAACCCTGATGATATTGGGACTCCCAAGGAAGCCTTTTCACTCACTTTTCGCCACATGAGGAAAGCAAGATCAGGCCTTAAATATCCTCACTCTTTTAACAAGGTAACAGGCATTCCCTTCATCTCCCATTGCAATTATTTACGAAACAGAAAGCTAAAAGAGGCATATTGCATGATAATTTCCATAATTTCCCTGCCACTGTGGCCCATGTCACAAACATTCTTAGTTAAAATAGGGAAGGGCATTTTCATAGCAAGGCACACATCCCAAGCATCATTGCTATACACACACACAAAAAAAATCTAGAGATAAGAAGAGGAAAGGAAGGAAGCAGTACTCACTTGTCTTTCAAAATTTCTTTACTCAAATGGGCACATCAAAGTTTAGTGGTAAAAACAAATAACTATAACAGGAATATCTCCTTGATTCATGATTGCACATAAATGCACCATGTAATGTAGCATAGTAAGCACAGAATAGCCCCATTCAGTGAGTGGGGATCTGGTGAGTTCAACTTTGCTGTAAGGTCCATTGAATCAAATGGAATTGTTCTAGTTGAAACTTCCTTCAGAGTAGACCTCCTTGAATCAATGGAACCTATGCCATCCCTTAAGAGGTGAGGGGGTGGCAGGGGGTGGCAGCCTTCTCGGCCATTGCCTCCCAACTTTGGAATGCCTTCCCAACAGAGATTCACTTGGTGCTGACACTTTTGGACTTTTGGCGTCAGGCAAAGACCTTCCTGTTTAGTCAGCATTTTAATTAATGTTCTTTTAGCTGGACACATGATTAGCAAGTTTTTAATTATTTGTATATTGTTTTAAACTGTTTTGTTATTTTGATGGTTCTAAAATGTTGTTCTGTTGTTTTAATATATTGTTGTAGGCCACCCAGAGACCACTTGGTAATGGGATGGCTAAAACAATTCTGTAAATAAATAAAATAAAATAATAAATAATTCAGTAAAAAATAATAACTCCATGCATGATAGAAGAATCCTTGTATTTGACTATAGCACCAAGGGGAAGTGTATTCTGCTCACCCTTCCCAAGCTAATTATGTGAAACAAAAACAAGTCACATGCCCGTGAGTTCTGTTGCATAGTTACAGCCATCAATAGTGGCAGCAAGTACCGGGGAGAAGGGCAGGCACAATTTTGCAGATTCCTGATCAATATTTGATTGTGTGGATTTTCAAGTTGGCCTCCAAACCGATGCAGATGTGGGCAAAATGACCTTAAGATTGGAAAATGAGGGAAACCAAAGCAAACTGGCTTGCATTTCCAAAGTTGACACATGCTCAAGCATCTGAATAGAGAGAGGCCTTTTTACATGCTACTATTTTTCATCTGTAAAGCACCATCACAGACAAAAGACTGTTAAATTGCTTGACCTACCTGTCAGTCTCTCCTTGAGATCACAGATGGTGTTGAAAAATAAAGCTGTCATATCCCTCTCAACTGACCCAACCTGCCAGATCTTAATATGCATGAGGCTGATCAATATGATAGGAACATCTTGTGGAGACTGCTGGCCACAAACTCCCCATTTAGTTTTGCTTAACATAGCTAGAGACTGTCGTGTGGTTTCTCATGTTCTGTTATTGCTTTACTTGGGGACAATCCAGGGCATTCAGGGGGAGCGTGGATTGTCTCTGGTTTGTACAGAAAAGGTGGTGCTTCATGTTTCAGCTGCAGTGAGCATTGTTTAGCATACTGGATGACTCTTGAGGGCATAGCATGCCTATTTTTACTCCACTAAGCATTTGATGTTCAATATGAGACTGGTGTTCCAAAATTGCTTTTAACTCTTTTGTTTTAATCCTGCTGTTGCTCTTCTGCAAACCTTCTATGCTATTTTGCTGAATGAAATATTTAATAAATAAAAAAGAGAATATGCAGAACCTTTCCAGTGATTTTCAATGCAAAGCATGTTTTTCTCCCCCATGCTGTCTTGTTTGTATCAATACATCTGCACTACCTAGGCAAGCATTTGTGTATTTTTACTTTCCTTCCATAGCAACGCTTTGGAATTTTTTTTTATATTATACATTGTACATTGTAAAGGCCTTACAGTGGCCATAAAACTAACAGGGTGTGTTGTTGTTTTTTCCGTGCATGGTGCCATTTTTGTCATGAATTTCTTTTGACTGTACCAAATGAAACCTTACACTGGCTTAGACATGCATCCCTCTGAATGTTATGAATATTTTGCTAAGTATTCTTCCCCCTTTTTCTGAGTTAAGACTTTAAATCTTAAACAGAAAAGAGGTTATTCTAAATGCAGAGAAGATATGACTATAGAAAAGTAAAATCTAAAGGAATCCTAAAAAGGACAAAACTCACATGGCCTTCTGTGAGAGAGACTCATAAAAAAAGTTGCATTTATTTTGTGTAAGATGAATTAAGATGAATTAAGTGCAAGGGACCGGGTAGAGAAGTGTGCAAACACCAGGACAGGATGAGGACATGACTGACATGAAGCTGTGTACCTATCACCAGATAAACCTTTCTAACATGTGCTTCATTCATTTGATAAGGAAGGTCTCGCCAGCAAATAACTAGACTTGTGAAAACCACATCAGACGGCCTGCTGTGTATTGCTTTCAGGGTCTCTGAGACAAACCTGATGACTCTTTTAACACCAAGAAAATGACTTGTTCCATGGCTCTTCATGCTTCTTCACATACAGTCGGTACAGTTCTGTTCTAATTCTACCATATAGACCTAGAAAGTGATATTGACCTATACTGCAAATAAATGAACACATGCTGTCTTCACCAGCTGTTCAAAATCTCTGAATATTGCTCCAGGTATGTTGTGCTTTGATTACCTGGTGGGTTTTGCCATTTAAATATATACTACAAAAACCAGTCTTAAACCCCCAATCCAGAGGTAACACACACTTTAATCAGCCATGTTTCACAGGATCAACCTTATAATAATCATAAATACATATCAACTCAAAGTATGGAATACAGTAAATGTGTTCACTGTATTTCCATTTTCCAGGATTTTGCATTATTCAATTCTATTGTTATCCCTAAGGTGTAATTCTACATTTGAATGACAGGATTTAAGATGAAAGCAGATGAAACAGATGAAAGTTGGCATTCTTCTTGACATAGTTGTTTATAATTTGTTCACATAAAGATGCCCTGTTAGCATAGTGACAGAAAATTGCCTTGAAACTAATCTTTCAACATATTTTCAGCAGATCAACATCATTCATTTAAAAAACACCTTTTGAGAAACCAATGGGAATAAATTACTATTAAGGGGAAATAAATGTAATGGCAAAAGACTTGTTAATGTGAAACAATGAGTATTTCTTTCTCTGTAGTGTGAAAACTGCAACTGCCACTCATTTTATAGTTAGTTGCATTCATAAACAGGCTAATACTCCTTTTATTTCATTTTTTTAAAAATCAACAATAAATATTTAAAAAACAGGTTTCATCAAAAATAGTGCTTAAACAGAAGAAAGTGAGAAATTAAGTTCTTCAGACTGTTCAGTTTTGGAATATCAGCCTCGAATAATATACAGCTACTATTGTTTTTAATGTGCAAATTACATCCAGGTAAGAGGTGCTTAAAACACAAGACAAGAAAACTTAGATAAATATTCAGGGAGTTTTAGCAATGGGTTAATACGTGCTCACTTTTTTTTCCAGGACTTGTAAGCATGAGCATTTTGACACTAGTTCTGGTCCCATCTAGTCCTACTTTGGGGACATCATGAGAAGACAGGATTCTCTGGAAAGGACAATAATGCTGGGAGTGGGAAAGGTGGAAGACAGCAAGAAAAGAGGAGGGCCAAGCACAAGATAGACTGAATCCCTAAAGAAACTACAGACTTCAATTTGGAAGAACTGAGCAAGGCAACTGAGGATAGGATATTCTGGAAATTGCTATTTCATGGGGTTTCCTTATATTGCAAGCAACTTGATATTAGAGATGGGCACGACTTGACAAAATTCTCATTTCTGTTTCCGTTACTCGTTTCCGTTACGGAACGGAAAAGGAAACGACAATTACTCTGCCAGAACTCGAACTCGAACCGACTAAAGAAAAATTGGGTCTGATTTGTCATTGTCGTTCCTGGCATCGCCGCGATGCCAAGCGGCACAGAAAAAAAGTTTTTAAAAGTAAAAAAAAAAGATTCCCAGCCAAAAAGCAGGCGGAAATATGCCTGCCTAAGTGAGGGCTCAGGGCACCTACCAGAGGGGTGGTTTGCCCCCCTCTCCTGTCCTGGGCTGCTCTGGTGGGAGGGGGAAATCCTCGTCGTCTCGCAGTCGCTCGCAACAAGCACCGGACTCGCCGCTGCCGCCGCAATTCAAGCAGCACAGAAAAAAAGTTTTAAAACCCTCGATTCCCGGCCCAAAAGCAGGCGGAAATATGCCTGCCTGAGTGAGGGCTCAGGGCAGGGCACCTATACCAGAGGGGTGGTTTCTGGGGGGGGTCCCCGGCTTCCCCTCCTCTCCTGTCCTCCTGGGCTGCTCTCGTTTCGCCATGCCATGCGGTGCGGGCGGGGGATCGAAAATGGGGTGGCGACCGCAATCTTTTTTTTTAAATTGTATCATCATGGTCCAAAAACACACCAAAGCACCACAGAAACATGCGGAAATTGCTATTTTAAAACTGCCAGAATTTTTACAGTAGCAGTGGGTTTTTCTTGCAACAAAATGTCTCCTCTGTCCTCTCTCCATTGATTTTATTTTATTTTATTTTATTTTATTTTATTTACACCTGCGCAATGATGGGCTGGCCATGGGAGTGACCATGCAAATTTTTGGAGCCATTCCACCAATCGCATGGCCACTTGGCCAGGTTGACCACAGAGACTTCCGGGATGTGCCAACCGGGCATAAAAAGCCCACTAACCGTAGCCCGAACCGGAACCCGAACCCTAAGCCTAACCCATACGCCAGTACACTGTCCTTCTAAGTGGGTCAGAGAGGCACCCAGAGGTGCACCCCAATACTCACCCTAACCTCACCCGTAACTAGCCTAACCCTAGCCCTTGCGCTAACCCTGTTGCCTAAGCCAGATCTGTACTTGCATTGCACTACACGCTAGTACAATTCCCTTCTTAGTGAGACACAGCGGGTGAAGAGAGTCTGCCAGTCCGCCACTTGTGGCTCTGGGTGACTCCTGCAGGCTCGGCTTGGCAGCATGTGTGCCATGCAAACCATGCCCCCGAGGCCTGACTGATGCAGGGAAGACACCCCAAAAAGAGGGGTGCCTCTGCCAGTCTGCTGTGTCTCTGCGTGCAACTTGGTATGCATATCCATATGGCTATGCATGCCCTTTTGCAGCAGGTGAGGAGAGAAGACCCCCATGCCATGAGGGGTCTCCAGGAGCCTGCTTCCCCTTCCTAGCGGGTGAGGAGAGGAGGCACCCCCCCCAAAAAAAGAGATGCCTCCAGGAGCCCGTTTTCCCTTTATAGCGGGCCGGCAGAGGCACCCACCCCACAGAGGTGCCTCCAGGAGCCCGCTACCCCCCCAAACCAGTATAACGACAGACGAAAAACGACACCACAAAATGACAAATTTTTGCGAAATTTTGCGAAAAACGGAAACGAGCCGAAACGGACCTGTCCCGAAAAACGATAACTCGAAAAAAAAATTTCCTGGTCGTGCCCATCTCTACTTGATATCTCATTTGTGAAGATTATCAAACATCCAGATGAGGTTATCCAGAAGTTGAGTCATGGCAACTGGACTTCTTTTCTTGTGAGATCAAAATGTTTCATTACTCATCCAAGTTAAGAGCACATAGCAACAACTCTGAGATTCCATGACTCAGAAAAGAAACTTCGATGAGTTCTGATTATGTGCGAAAAGCTTGGCTGTTTCTCACACAGATATGTTTTCTATGTCTTGAAATACACCAGTTCTCCAGGAAAGGATGAAGCCCCTGAAGTTCCCAGTCCATTGTTTCATTTCAGAGACTCACATACCTCTTGGTTGGAGGGCATCTGAGAGAGGATGTCACAGAGAAGCCACAGATTCGTAGGTTAGGGAGTACACCACTTACATCTTGATGCCTTATAGCTTTTCAGGGTACTTTGACCATCTTCCCAGTAAATATCTCACTTTTACTGCCTGTCATGGCTAATACCTTTGAATCAACAGGCTACAAAATGACCAATGTTGCCATTATAAAAGGCAATGCTGGCAAATGGCTGAAAGAAGGCAAGAAAGTGTACAAGTAAGAGAGAACAGATGCTCAATAATGGTCATTTTACCACAGAGGAAGGAAACTGTAACCCTCTAGTCCAGTGGTTCTTAACCTGTGGTCCCCCAGATGTCAGGGGACTGTTGCCTCTCATGAGATGTAAGAGCATGTTATACACATTATATATAGGAATGTAGCTTAGACCAGCCACTTGACCAAGCAAACCAAGCCCTTATTCGCTTCCAAATCATATGGTACTAGCTGGATGTGAAGAGACGTCATTCCGGAGTGTGGGAGAAGATGGGATATTTTAGGCTCCACTTCCACCATTTCCTCCCCATTGCACTCTCGAGCTGGCAGTATTAACCACAGCATGTGAAGCCATTGTTCAGGGCCATAGAATGGTGAGCAGTCATGCATAAAAATAGTAGACGGGTACGTGTCTACATGTGTGCCAGCATGACTACAAAAGACAATATATAAGTGGCTGGTTAACCCACCTTCTGTTGTGGCAGGCGCGGGAAAGGGGAAAGGCAGTGGGGCTTTCAAAGGGCATGAAAGCCCCACTGCCTTTCCTCTTTTGTGCGCCCACCACAGCAGAAGGTGGGGTAACCCAAAGAGCCTTCCCCTGCAGTGGGCAGGGCCCCCCCATGTGCACATACGCACACAGACACACACAAACACAAACACACACATTGCAGAGTCAGGAGGAGGAGGAAGAGAGTGTGCACCTGTGTGTGCCTGTGTGGAGGCTGCTGCCAGCCTCTCAGTTGTGTTTTGTTTTGACAGCCTGACCTCCTTTCTCGGGTCTGCAAAAAGGCATACCTGAGAAAGCAGTGGGAAAATTCAAACAGAGCTGCTTTCTCACGTCTAGCTTGCCTCTGCACCTCTCAAGAGTTTTGTTTTGTTTGTTTGTTTGTTTGTTTGTTTGTTTTTTGACTCAAAAGCCGTGAAAGCCTTTGAGAATACACTATAGCAATAACTTTAAGACTTCCAAAGTCTTCCAAAGTTGCTCTAAGGATCCTTCTCACACTTCCAGTGTCAGTCACTAGTGGTGAGTGCAATTGCTCAAAGCTCAAGCTTATAAAAACATATTTACGCTCAACAATGGTGCAAAGTAGAGTAGTTGGTTTGGCAACTATATCAATTGAACTTGCCGAAGCATCAGCCATTGACCTGAAGGAATCAGTGACAAAATTTGCAAAAGGAAAGGCACACAAAATAATATTTTGATATGGTAAAAAATAGGAACATTTAAGAGACATTACAGTACATAAGATTATTCAAAATGATTTGTGTACTAAAACTATTTTGTATTTGAAAAATAAAATTGAAGACTGTTCTATTACCTGTTCTCTTGGTTTTTTTAAATACAATTTTCACAATTTCAGCTTTTGTACTTTCTGTTTTCCCTACAATTTGTCTGTTTTTGAAAACTGGTTGGGGGGGGGGACACAAGTAGTTATTCTTGCCTAGGTCACATAAAAGCCTGGCACCGGTGCTGTCTACATACCACTCCCTATTTATGCTCCATGTCCCCTTTTGCTTCCTTTATGTCATTGCTTGTAAATTCCTCATGTCTCAGAACTACAGGTATCTCCAAAAACTGCTACGTTTACGTAAGCCCTAACCTCTAAGGTGAGATGCTGACCTTAGACCTTAGACTGGTGGTTCTAAACCACTGCCCCTCCCCAATGTTTTTAAACTGCAACTCCCAGAAATCCTGGCCAGCACAACTAGTTATGAAGGCTTCTGGGAGTTTTAGTCCAAGAACAATGGGGGACCCAAGATTGGGAACAACTGGTTTAGATACTTAGCGAGATGGGCAGAGAGAAGGCATCCATGAACAACAGCATTGCTGTGGGTTCTCAGCAGCTCACCCTGCACTCTCAAAGATAGCTTCCTATCATCAGCTTAGCTATATTGGAATCGTTAACCCACTTGTACTGTTGAAGCAAGATTCTACAATAGATTCAGTTGGTTTCTGCACATGAATGAGCAGAGAGACCTCACAGTGTCCTTCATTCATCACAATGTCTTTGGCCAGCCTAGTGCTATGCAATTAGCTACTGATTAGACTGCATAAAATAAATTAATAATTGCTGCAACAACATGATACTACAACTCATTTATACCATTAGCTAACAAAGAACGTAGACTGGATGCTCGTTAAACTGTTTTATAAAATCAACGCAAACAAGCAGTCAGACCAATTACACAGCACTGTCGTTCACCTAGAATTACTACACTGCCTGTGGAGAACATTTCATGATCCTACAATAAGAAAAGTGCAGGCTTCTCCATTTCGCCTTTCAATTATATAGGAAAGCAGTAGGAATGCTACCATCTTGCCACAGGATAGCTGGCATCTCACGTGGCCAGCACAGTATGTAATTAGTGAAGAGCATCACTTCAGGGTGTGTTTTTCAGCAGGCAACAATGGGAATTAGTTATTCACAGCTTCTCATATAGTACGCCAGGCTTAGTTTTATTGGGGCCATAGGAAGGAGAAAGGAGGCAACATAGAAGCTTCTCCAATTATAGCTGGATAATAAATCAGGAAAACAAGAGAAAAGATCTTCTGTCCTTGTCTCTCCTTTCCTAGACTTTTATTTATTCTTTCAACTATGGTGAACTTTTGTGGCAGGCACAATGATTATGGCATCCATATTATAGCACATATTTGTAATAGCCATTCTTTTACATTTTTACATGTGTACTTGAAAAAAATGGTATTCTCTATTTTTTAAAAAAATCTTCATTTGTGTCAACCATAGTGTTTTGGGGGTGGAGAGATCAGTTGAGAGGATGCTGTCCCAGGGGACACCTGCAAGTATGTACTGTATTGTCCTCCCTCACATTAATCAGGGATGCTTCTTCAGTATCCAATCACAGCATATTGATAAGATCTTTGGAGCTTAATATCTCGGCACCCAGAAACCCTAACTTTTCAAAATTTCAAGGGGTCAACTACCATTTGCATGCCTGAGATCAGTAATTTTCCACTTAAAAAAAAATTGATTATTTTTAAAAACAGTAAAAATATCCTTTGGAGCTCAATAACTCCATTCCCTGTACCCCAAAGATCTCCAAATTGGCAATGCTTCTAGGGGAGAGCTTGAAGAAGCTATACTGTAATTTCCATGCTGCTAGCGGCCTGGGATCACTATTTTCAAGCACATAACATTGCAATTCTAACTGTTGTTTTCTGGGGGCACCCCTTTGAAGTTGAAAATCTCAGCCCCCTGAACCCCAAATCTCTCCAAATTTGGAGGGCTTAAAGGGGAGATTCCAAGTAAGGTTCACACCAAAATTTGGTACCACTAGGACACCTGTTTAACAGTTGACTATCTCTGTGTGCGATACTCAGTGGTGTAAAATGAATTGATTCATTTTAAACTAAAAAACCACTGGTTCATTTTGTTACTAACAAAACGCTGCTTCCCCGGTTCGGTTTGGTTCGTTTCATTTTGTTACATAATGAATCAACTAATCAGCATTTCATTTGGTGCCCATCCCTAGTACCTAATAACTTAAATATTGGCAGGAATCCAATAAGTCTCACTACAGTCTGCCCATTGAGCCAGTGTCAGTTTTGTGAGTGCCCACTCTGCAGCTTCCACTCATTCAAGTGGAGCTGCTCAAGCTGTGACTTAAAACATTCAAGTTAAAGTTAGAGTCATCCCATTAGAATCAAAGGAGCATACAGAAGGACTGACTGAAACACCAGTGGTTCAAGGGGCCTAATCTCGCGTGACTGTCTACCCTAAGCAATGGAATTTCACCCAATAAAAACTTTTTTAAAAAAGATCATGTGGTGTGTTTGATCCATAGCTGCTTACATATCTCCTAAAATGTTCATTGCACCACCTGTTCTTTTATAGCCCGTCTCACAATACAGTACTTGAACAAATTGTTCTTTCTTCTTAAATTGCATGAGCTGTTAGATGACAGGAGCAATCAGTTGTCACTTCCACCCCTCCCCTTTCTCCTCTCTTTCTTCCCAACACAGAATAATCAAACTTACTGTGGCATCAGTAAGCTTAGTCAGTCTCGATTAGAACTATAATGCAGCGGCCATTACATGCATCTTCACACAAGGCTTTCTTTCAAACCCAGGTTTTGATTTGTTCTGTCTGTCCATGGATTGGCACTGTGAAATTCTAATAGGGAGTGATTCTTTTATCACTTGCAGAATGGAAGATTGGGATAGACCCAGAAATCAAACAAAAGAAGCTTCTTCCAATATGCTTTGCTTGTTTCCTGTGGTTTCAACACTCAGTACAATCTTACTCAACTGTAGTGGCATAAAAAATTGTGAGCTTCACTTCAATGTTTCTATTGAAGAGGCTGCACTCCAGGCTTCCTAACACTTTTTTTGTTAAAAGTCTAAGATATCCCATATTATCTTCACCTTTTTAAAACACGAAAGCAGTGCTGCCTCTATTATACTTACAAACAGAGATGGAATGCCATTATATGTGCGTTAACTATTTGGAAAGCTTCAAAAGTCATTAGGCATTCTTCACATATGCCGTTATGTGCATCTTCCGCAACAGTATACAATGGAGGCCACTCTGCTTTGCTCAATAGATGACAATACACTGTGTTAATATATTGTGCTTTCCAGACAGAAGGTTTTGAAAATAAGAAACGGAAGAATTTCTTTTCTGTCTTGGATATTGTAGAAAAGCAACTGTCACATTGTATGCATATGCAAGTGGCTCCGCACAAAAGAAAGGAAGGACAGGAGCATTATATCTGTTGTTGAACTCTTCCCATTGTTTCTCTCACCTCCTCTGGAAGATTTCCTGCAAAGTCTTTCTCTTCCATGACAGCCACATGGCACAGTCTTGATGGTGACTTTCCCACTCCTAGTTACACCACTGAGTATCAAACACAGAGATAGTCAACTGTACAATGATATTTCCTTTTCTGTTGCAGATATGCACCCTCCATATCTGTATTCCCTCTAGGAGGAACCCTAAAATCCATGCAGCAGATCTGCATAGATATGTTCAGGGGGTGGGGCGTTCCTGGAGAGGTTGGCATTGTTCTCTTAGTGGTTTCCCCTTCACTGCTAAGCGAACACAAAAGGACACAAAACCTTTGTTACAACACAACTATATCCATGATGGCATGTTATGTGCTGTTGAGTCAGAACTGACTTACAGTGACCCCAATGGGGGTTTGACAGTGAGGTAGTTAAGGAGTGGTTTTACCCGTTCTTCTCCTCCAGTGAGTTTCCATGACTGGGGAAGGATTTGAACCCAGGTCTCCTGAATCCTATTCCATTACTCTGTCCACTACACCATCACTGGATAATGCCATATCCCTGATACAATTAATTGTCTTTTTTCTTTAGTGATTTACTGTAGATGCATGACGACATGTCTTTTTTGTTACTGTTGTTGCCTGATATAGAATAGAATAGAATAGAATAGAATAGAGTTTGATTGTCATTATAAATATATATTTCAAATTTTCAAAAATGAAGACACTGTATATCTCAAATTTAACCTTACTTTTTTTTCTCTGGGAAGGTCTCAGATAGGACTTGCCACAGTCGCCAGTATGCATTATATTGTTAGCAAAGTGCATTTATTTTATGTAATAAATCTTATGATTGAAAATCAATGAATAAATGAATGCTTGTAGGTTTTTTATTCTGGTGATTAGGTACGTCCTCCTATGCTGAATGGTCCCCTTTTAGTCATCTTTTCCTCTTCCAAGCTCTGCTGCTTCATGCTGCCCTTTATGCCTGTATGCTAATTGCTCTGATTAACTACAGAAGCTGCTTATTAAATGTACTGATTCCTCCATCTATAAACCAATACCATGCACTCCCTCCACGTCAATAACCAGCAGGAGATCTGGTGGCTACAAACCTTCTGACAGAGTCATTTATCCTTTTCTCATTGTGATAGATGAAAGTCTCCACCCGGAAGCCCAGAGCACACCTGAGCCTTGCATGGAAAAGGAAAGCACAACAAGTGTGTTACACACGGGATTTTGAGAGCCCAGTCAAGTCAACAAGTCTCACTTTAAACAATGGCAAGGATTGAAAGAACAGGCCCGATATATTGTGAATAGTCTGGAATGTGGTGCAGATTGACTTTCTGGGAAAAGTTTCCAACAGTGATCTATCTACAGGAAAATATCATAGGAAGAAAAGCAGCTTCTGAGAAGTATCCCATATTATATAATCAGCTGATAGGGAGCCTTGCCCAGGTCCGTTTGGCTCACTGTTGTTCCACATTGAAAATATACCAGAAAACAAGCTCATCTCATTGTAGGAGATGAGTAGTGATATGGGCAAACTGTCTTTCATGGCATTTGACCCCTTGTTGATCTTTTATCCAAGGAATAAAAGGAATCCTGAATAAGCACCCAAGGAACCTCAGCTTTCCCTCAGCCCACAGCCGGAAAATCACTGCAAATGTCAAACTGTGCAATGAAAGCAGTTTGACATGAACACTAACACCATTCTGTGGCTTCCACATCTGAGAACACAGCTCCATATATTACCAGCATCGAAGCAATGTGAGAGAAGGGCTAGATTCTGAGCTTTCTGTACACAATTCTGTCGCCTGCTAGCAGCACTTGCTTCCTGCAGTGTCTCTTTCATAACCATCACAACCCAGAACAGCTTGCCCCTAGTCCTGTAGTTCAATCGATACCCAGAATAAATGGAGACGTTTAATTGTATGAGTCCAAGGCCAGCAGGCAAGGACATCCTCTAGGTCTGAAGGCAGAAAGCTTTTAGATCTGCCTGGCTGTCTCAATGGATCCACCCCACTGCAAGAAGTGGGAAAGCTCCCACATCCTAAGAAAACAATAGAATAACAAAGGATTCTGCTTTAGGACAAGCGGAAAAAGGTTCTTGTCCAGCAGATCATAAGTGTCAACATGCTGAGTGCATCAACAAAAGGATTGTGGGAAATAGTGTGCCGTCGTTTTCATAAATGGCATGCAGATGGAACGAATAAATCAATGTTTGGCTTTAAAGAACCATTTGAGAAGCAGGATCTGATTCAGATGTTTGCTAATTTAAAATAAAAATTTACAGAAGTAGATTGAAAATGTAGTTGAAACAAAAGCAATACGGCCAGGAACAAATTGGAAATAGTAATGAGAACAGAAAAAGCAAAACACACATCCTTTTCAGTGCCAAACACTTTAATGAGGATAAAACAAATTTAAGATTGTAATCTCAAACTGCTTATTGGATGCCAGCACTGATGCTACAAAAATGTGCTACTCTGGCACTTTATATTAAGAACAACCGAGTAGAAAATTGCTCATTTTGAAACATATTATCTATCTCCTGAGTCACCCAATACAAATATCTCTGGGATGTCCATCTTTTCCTTCCTAGATAATTGATTCTGATTTTGCATTACTGTTACCTCTCATCTGAAACAAATTAGTGGTTTGTCAAGCTGTGACCACATTACTAAGTCTACCATCATACAACCCAAGCTGGTATATGGGAAGTAACCAACAGGGCTGGCTTTTGTTGGGAATGTGTTAACGCCTCAGCTGGAGCCCCAGCTATTTTCTGCCATTAACTTCCAAGGATGATGGAAAGGAAGGTAATCAGAGCCAAAACTGAAATGACATTCTACTGCCTCCTGGTAGACTCCTGTAGTTATACAGATGGAAAGTTTGGGTGGGGTGGGGGGGAACCTCACAGACATTTGTAATAGGAACATTCAGTAATGAAGACTGTTGTCTCCAAAGCAAAGCTTATGGAAGTATGGCTCAGCGCGATCATGCAGGCGGCTATGTTTGTTTGTCTGTCACATACTAGGACTAGAGATGGGCACGACTTAGTGGTATTTTTGTTTTCGTTTTCGTTTTTCGTTTCCGTTACGTAACGAAACGAAAAACGAAAAACGGCTCAGAACTGGAACGAAAACGGAAACGAAACGACTAATTTTGAGCCAATTTTCGTTTTTCGTTACTGGAAAAGCACATAATGGAGCTAAATGGGAAGAAACGAAAAATTTTGAAATTAGCTCACGAAAACGGAAACGAGCCGAAATGGACCCCTAGCCGAAAACGAAAACGAACAATTTTTCTGAGTCGTGCCCATCTCTAACTAGGACATAATTCTGGCATTGTGCAAATTGTGGCACATCTTTTAATCCAATGAGAATTCCAGTGTATTGCAGTATATTTGTGAATTTAATTCCACAATAGGGTCTTCTGTGGGCAGAATTAAGTGTCTTCTACATAAACAGTACAAGCCAGAGAAGACAATGCAAGGAAAATATCAGGCAAAATAAAATAATATAAACCATGCACACATTAGACCGTGGGGTAGTTCCAGTGAATTTCAGATATCCCTGTAAAATAAATTCCTGCTTCCCCTTAATGGAGCCAACCAGACCACATTGCTACCTCTTTTACTACATCACAATTCACCAAAACCAGTGACATGGACATTGTCCCAATACATTACTTTGGCTGGAACAAAAAAAAAAGCACCCTAAAGGAAAAAGCTATAGAGTTAGGAGTTTTTTAAATCTCAGGTGTCTTTCCAGTAGTGGTAGGCTACATGGCAAGTGTCTGACCTTTGGGGACATTGTTTATAAAAGTATAGCTGCTTATGTTGCAGAAGAGGCCATCAAAAATCTTGTTTCTGCAACAAATATCATTTTAGGGCACTCAAATGCCCTGTAATGGTACCTGAGTTTTTTTGGCTAGAAAACCTCCTACAGCAAATTAAATAATATTTACACCATATTAAAATTGAGACTAGAATTCTCTTCCTGTCCTTTGTTACAATCTGAAAACAAAAGTACCCAAACCAACTAGAGATGGAATGGGGAAAATATTTGGAATACTTGAAGTATATTTGTTTATTTATTATTTATTTAAAATATTTTTACCCAGTCTTTCTCCTAAGAAAGGACGCAAGACAGCTTACATCATTAAAACACAATATTAAGGCTACAAAAAAGTATTAAATGAATTCTTTCGACACTAGTTATGGGATTGGACTTGATGGTTTTATAGGCCCCTTCCTATTTTGTTATTCTATGAATAATATTATATTAAGAATCTTGGGTAAAGCATTGTGAAAGACAGATTTAGAAGCATCAAAATACAAACCAGTTTTAAAACCACTCCTAGGCAGCTACTCACTAAGGAAAATCCTTCCTGATGATAAATGTCTTTGCTTCTGGAATAACAGGAAAAATACATATCTGACACCAGTGGGTATTGAAGACTGTAGCTTGTTCCTCTGAGGATTCTTCCACTGGAAATTGAAACCTTATAGCATTGTGTGTGTGTGTGTGTGTGTGTGTGTGTGTAAGGAAAATTTAAATGTATCCATTTATTCATGTGTCAATAATTTTTTATGATATGAGGAGGGAATCGTGGGCTGTCAGAAAAGGCTGATTTTAAAAATAAGTCATCTTTAAAAATGGCAGTATGTTAAATTCAAATCCTGATGTTGATACTGAAATTACAATGTTAAAGTTCCAAAATGATAAAAAGGGGTCTAAATCAATGTTTCCCAACCTGGGGGGAGGAGGGTGCTACAAAAATGGCAAAAAAATATAGTCTTCAGATCCAATGAGGTACTATTTCCCTTCTATATGACATTGGTTAGGTCTTGTTCTTATCAAGTGATAAAAGGAATAACTGGCAAATTTGGTCTTAGAGTTCTAAATGAAGCAGGGCAAAGGCTAATTGAGTTTTGCCAAGAGAACAAGTGGGTCATTTCAAACTCTCTTTTCCAACAACACAAAAGGCAACTCTACACATGGACATCACCAGATGGACAATACTGGAACCAGATTGATTATGTTCTCTGCAGCCAAAGATGGAGGAGCTCTGTACAGTCAGCAAAAACGAGACCTGGTGCTGACTGTGGCTCAGATCATCAGCTTCTTATTTCAAAATTCAAACTTAAACTGAAGAAAGTAGGGAAGACCACTGGGCCAGTCAGGTACAATCTAAGTGAAAACCCTTATGAATACACAGTGGAGGTGAAGAATAGATTTAAGGAACTAGAGTTGGTGTACAGAATGCCTGAAGAACTATGGATGGAGGCTTGTAACATTGTACAGGAGGCGGCAACCATTCCAAAGAAAGGAGAATGCAAGAAAACGAGGCCCTACAATTAGCGGAAGAGAGAAGGGAAACAAAATGCAAGGGAGAAAGAGAAAGATACAGAAAACTGAATGCAGACTTACAAAGAATAGTGAGAAGTGACAAAAAGGCCTTCTTGAACAACCGGTGCAAAGAAATAGAGGAAAACAATAGAAAATGAAAAATCAGATATATTAAAGGGGCATTTTGTGCAAAGATGGATATGATAAAGGAAAAAAATCATAGGGACCTAACAGAAGCAGAAAACATCAAGAAGAGATGGCAAGAATACACAGAGGGATTACTGTATATACTCGAATATAAGCCTAGTTTTTCAGCCCTAATTTTGGGCTGAAAAAAGGGGGTCCTCGTCTTATATTCGGGTCAATACTTTTAGCCACTGAGGCAAGTTTGGGTCGGTGGCTAAAAGTCATTTTAAACATTGTGCACCACTTCTCCTGACCCCCCCCCCATGTTTAAAATGACTTTTAGCCACCAACTCAAGCACTTGCCTCGGTGGCTAAAAGTCATTTTAAACATCACACACATACCCAGCTCACAAAGGGGGAGTTGCCAGGCCCTGCTGCATTTCCCACCCTAGGCTTATACTTGAGTCAATAAATTTTCCCAATTTTGGGGTTTAAATTAGGGGCCCCGACTTATACTCAGGTCGACTTATACTCGAGTATATACGGTATATCAAAAAGATCTGGATGTCCCTGATAACCAAGATAGTGTAGTTGCTGACCTGGAGCCAGACATCCTGGAAAGTGAAAGTGGGCCTTAGAAAGCATTGCAAAGAACAGGGCCAGTGGAGGTGATGGCATTCCAGTTAAACTATTTAAAATCTTAAAATAGGTGCTACATGCAATATGCCAGCAAATTTGGAAAACTCAGCAGTGGCCAGAGGGCTGAAAAAGATCGGTCTACATCCCAATCCCAAAGAAAGGCAACGCCAAAGAATGCTCCAACTATCACACAATTGCACTCATTTCACACGCTAGCAAGGTTATGCTCAAAATTCTACAAGGGAGACTTAAGCAGTATGTGGACAGAGAACTCCCAGAAGTGCAAGCTGGATTTCGAAGGGGCAGAGGAACTAGAGATCAAATCGCCAACATGTGCTGGATTATGGAGAAAACTACAAAGGTCTGGATAGTCAAAGTTATGGTTTTTCCATTAGTGATGTATGGAGGTGAGAGCTGGACCATAAAGAAGGCTTTTGAGCTGTGATGCTGGAGGAGACTCTTGAGAGTCCCCTGGACTGCAAGGAGATCAAACCTAGCTATCCTGAAAGAAATCAACCCTGAATGTTCACTGGAAGGACAGATTTTGAAACTGAGACTCTAATACTTTGGCCACCTGATGAGGAGAGAGGACTCCTTGGAAAAGTCCCTGATGTTGGGAAAGATTGAAGGCAAAAGGAAAAGAGGATGGCAGAGAATGAGATGGTTGGACGGTGTCATCGATGCAACCAGCATGGATTTGATCAAACTCTGGGAGGCAGTGGAAGACCGGAAGGCCTGGCATGCTCTAGGAGATTGAACAACAACAACAACAACAACAACAACAACAACAACAACAACAACAA
>JAHTLZ010003547.1:6219476-6254926 GCA_023846285.1 Phrynocephalus versicolor | reverse complement strand
AGTAATTCCCGTTACCGTTTCCGTAGAGTAACGGAACCGAGTAACGGAAACGGAAACGGGAATACCGCTAAGTCGTGCCCATCTCTAATCATAACAGCAAAGTGACGCATCCACTCCTTCAGCATGTACGCACTGCAGACTGGCTGCCTTGAGAGTGACAAAGAATTCTTCTGGATCCTTCTCGTGAAGAAATCTATCTCTGTCCAAAGACTACCTCATCATCAGAAGAGATTTAAACGGCCACATTGGAGCAAGGGCAGATGGCTTCAGCTGACATGGCGGCCACCGCTTTGACACCTATAAAAAAGACAGTGAACAAATCCTTGTCTTTGCTGACACTCAAAACCTTGTCCTTGCCAACACATGATTTTGCAAGCACCCATCACACCTACTACAGTGGCAGCACTTCATTTCAGATTGACTTTGTACTCATCTGGAGACAAGACCTTAAAATAGTACTTGACACCAAAGTCATCCCAAATGAGACAATTGCTCCCCGACACAGGCCAGTTATCTGTGACCTCTGCACTGACCCATCCAGGGAAAGCAGAGCAGGACATAATGGCCCAGTGAGAATCAAGTGCAGGAAACTATGACAGAAAGAGGCAAGAAGCATCTCACAAATACGACTACCTCCCATTATGACAGTAGACAGTACTTGGGCCAAAGTAAAACAGGAGATTAAAACAGCTGCCCGGACTAAATTTGGCATGACATGATGTCTTGGAGACAAAGATGCTGCAATGGACCTCCAGCCTCACACGAAAGGATCATGTGTGCAGTGATGACATCTGGTCAAAATGCAGCATTGTACCAATCGCTGACAAGATGAATGAAGCTTGACTGCATTGGTATGGACACGTCTTGTGTGCTAATGAGGAAACTCTGGCCAAAAAGGAGTCTCACTCTGGAGGTCAACAAATCCTGACCAAGGAGACAACTAACACAGCACTGGAAGAACACCCTTGACATCGACATGAAGTTTTCCGAGGTTCACCTGCATCTAGCCCATGACTGTGCCTAGTGGAAGGCCAAAACAAGAATAGTGATCCCCTCCACCAAGTGGGACAAACACTGAGAAAAAAGAAGTGACAACCCTGATGAATACAAAGTGATGAATTTTTCCTTTTATTTTTAAATTCATTGATTCATCAATCCCTTTTTAGACCTTTTTGGGACCATCTGCAGCCTCTGTCCCTTTCCTGGGAGGGAGCTCTTTGAGGCTTCATAATTCAAACATCCTTAGCCCAATCTTCACCAAACTTGCAGGGACTGTAGAGAAGAGTCAAGTGAAGTTTCTTTGGTATTTTGGTACCTGTAGGTACCAGGGGGGGATTTTATAGGGAAACCAACAAATCAATTTGTCAGCTCCAAAAACATCATAAATTCATGATTTATGATTTGTTAATGTTGATGAATTATGAATTGTGAAAAATCACCATTTTTTTTTCTGATTTGTGCCCATCTCTATTGAGGTATAGCCTCTTGGCAACATACAGGTGTGAACGCATACCATTATATGTAGGTAATGTCCACTCTTTGCTACGTTTGGGTAATTTTCAAGCATTCTCTGTTCCATGTAACATAAATATTAACCATTAAAGAAATCTCAAGTGAGTGCAACAGAGCGTTCTCATGTGGTGAAACCCTCTTGTACTCAGATTACATTTCTCCCATGTAGATCAAAACAGCCAGGTGTTTCCTTGACCTACACAGCCTTCCCAGACAACCAGCTCCAACAATTTTACCGTCATTGCAATTAACGAGGACTGCAAAGCCATCTGCTGTCTTCAGAATCCAGCTGAGAAAGTGGCTCTCTGCTCTTTCACCTTCACCCACCAGGTAGGTGATCAAAGTACAGTATCCCTGTCTGAGACGTTTTGCAGAGGCACCCTCAGTAAAGCTGGCTCATTTTCACTCATAGGGTGCATAAAATAGAGCCATCTTTAAAGTCCAATCAGGTAGAAGTCCTGTTTAAAAAGTCTGTACCGATAGAGTATTTTCTGGTTTACTCTTAAATGCAGTGGGTAGATATTGAAACAGGAATAAGTTGAGCCCAGTAGCCCTTTCCGATAGTTCTATTTTGTACAAAACATCATTCTTTACTGCTTTTCCCCCCACAGCTGAAAATCTGTAAGTAATTTCAAATACTAGGGTGGGGCTGCAGAGGGAATCTACCAAATTGATGGATAGTTTCACCCAGCAACTGCATTTAGTTATTGTTTGTACAGCAAAAATACAGTAGATCTACAATGTCATTTTTCTCCCTCTGTAAAGCTTTTTCTCCCTTTCAGCACAGCCATTTACTGTGGTTTCTTTTAGGCTAGACTCAAATCACCTCACTCTACTGATTTTATCAGACAGCACTAAGTTTAAGATCTGCTAACTGAGCCATCAACATTATTGTGTCGCATTTGACTCCATGCTGTCTGAGAGCTCGACAAAAGCACATTTTCCTTTGAACCATTACCAAAATCATTTTATAATGAAAGACATCGTGTTTAGCATCTCTGACTGTACCAGGCAAACACTAACAGTCTTTTTCTCTCTAATGGTGATTCCCGCTGCCCCCCGCCTCTAAAAAAAGGATAGAAATAACATGTGATTATGCAGCTGACTATACTGTGAACCTTTAGAAAATCAATTGTAGAACATTTCATATTTTCCAAAGCATATTGTTTGGATGTTTTGTGAGTAGGCTGACTTTTTCTTCTATGTTGTTTCCTCCTGTGTCTCAGTTGTTCCTTGTATAGCATCATTTGTTGACCAGCCAAAATAGTGTCCAGCATAAATGGGGCAGTATATAGGTGGAAGGAAGGAAGGAAGGAAGGAAGGAAGGAAGGAAGGAAGGAAGGAAGGAATTATTCCAAGACCCCTGTCAATGGGCCATATATTGTTTTTTTCCCTGGAACCTGCCAATTTTTAAACCTCAAGGTACCCAGCTGACCCAGGAGAGATAATTCATTGTGATTACCTCAGGGAGGTAGAAAGCCCAGAAAACAGAAAGAAATCAAGAAACCCGGGGGAAAGAGGAAGGACCCTTAAAACAGAAAGATAATATAGGGGAGATATAAACTATAAAAGAGGAGGATGAGCGCAAGGAAGGGGACTGGATGGGGCAGAAAAGATGGTGACAACTGTGTTGATACAGTGAAAAGAGGGTGGAGTGGGAAGAATCCTACTTGACAGAGATAGGAAGTCCCAGGAGAGAGGAACCTCAGAAAGAGAGGGAGTGTGCGTTCAAGGAAGACCCCTGGACTGGAGAGATTGTCTCATTCTGGGTACCTAAAGTGGAAGCAGAGTGTTGGAGTAACTCACAGCCCCCTCAGAAGCCCTCTTTTGGGGGGGGCAAAAAAGAGAGTGCCAATGGTCTCAGGAATATCACCCAAAGCTTCCCCCCTTCTGCTGAGCCCAGGACCCAAGAAAGTGCTTGTCAGACCCTTTAATGGCTAGAGCAGGTTAGAGAACAGTGGGAGAGACCACATGCCTATTTTCATTGGTATTATAAAATCCATCCTTGCTCTGGCACTCCTGGCCTGGAATATGCAAGACCCCTTTGAACAAGTGGAGACCAAAATCTTTGTTGAAAAACCTAAAGAACAGCGACAGTGTCCTATAATGGGACAAAAGAACTGAGCTTAACCAGGAGAAATCACAAAAGAGCCGTGTGGTCTCTAAAACAAAAAGGAAGGAGCCTTTTTTAGACCCCTATAGACCACTAAAAAGTTTTTTTAAGTCAAGCTTTCTGTTGTTTTTGGTTAGTTGGTTGTCATTCTACTTGTACTGTATTTTTAAAGTATTTCAAAACAAAGGCTTAACTAGGAAGAGTTTACTGCTGGTTAAAAGCTTTGTTTGATATTACCACTGTTGATCAGGCAAAGTCTCATTTCATAGAACATAACATGGAGAAAGGGATCCTTCTCAGTCTGCTAGCAGATGGGGCAGGCCAGTATGTCATGATCTTATTGCTTACATCAAGGGTAGCCAACTTCAGTTATTTCAACAGCCATGTCTTCATCAAAGAGAGAACTTAGAAAAGTTCCTCTTTTGGACCATGCTTCCCAGAATTCTACAGCCAGCATGACTAGTAGTCAACTAGTCATGATAGCTGGGGGACTCTGAAAGTTTCTGTTTTTTTATAAAGTTACTTTTCTGTCTACAATCCTAAAATCAATAGCAGAGAAGGCCACATACCTTAATGTCTCATTGGGTTACCATTCTCTGTAACGAAGATAATAGCTAAGCAGCGTACTTGATATTCACATGCATGCAAAGTTGCTGTCCCTAATTGACAAGGTGTTTTTTGTTTATTTTCCTTTTTTTGACAACTAGTTGGGGCTCTGCTGGCCAATCGGCACCTTTTTTTTTTTTTACAAGCACCAATCAGCTGGTGTGCGGGGCCCTGCTAGCAATTGGTGCTTTTTTTTCACAAGTGCTGATCAAATGGCATGCGGCCCCAAGCTCCAGATGATTGGTGCTTATTTTTATTATTTATTTTGACAAACACCGAGATCAGCACTTGTCAAAATAAGTAAATTTTTTAAAAAGATAAATGAAGCAGAATTATATGAAAATTTCCATTTTGTTTTGTTTCATTTTTTTCAAAGACACTTCATTTTTCGTTTTGTTAGGAAATGAAAAATGAAACAAAAAATGTTTCATGCCCATCTCTGTCTGTGACCATTGTTAAGTGCTGCCAAGTCAGAACTGAATTATCTAATAGGGCTTTCGAGGTAAGTAAGTCTGTGAAGATTCTCAGTCATCCAGGTGAGTTAATCTGGAAGCTGAGTCATGGCAACTGGACTTATTTTCTTGAGAGATTGAAATGTTCTGCTGCTCATCCAAACAACTTTGTCAGTTTGAGGAAAGTTAGTTGCAAGTCCTCCATTTCATAGTTCATTTTAAGCTCACGTCACCCTGGTCTGAAATAGGCTCATAAGATGAACAATTGCCTAAATAGGCTTGTTAGGTGGACAATACTCTCAGTAGGCTCATTAGGTGGACAATAGCCTAAACTAAAGTGCTGGGACCCATAAAGTAGAGATTGTTAGTTATGGCCTTGCTGCTGGAGGTGTGATGTATTTTTGATTTGTTGGGGGATTGTTGAAATCACTGCCTGATAAGTAGCAGATAGACTGTGCCTGAGCCTCCCACCTCTGTTGAGAGAGGCATTTTCAATACTCACATTAGTGGCTTCCCTGACCCCTCTTTCAAACCATCTATCTTCTCTGTCTAATTATGTGTACATCTTCATCTTTGAATGAGTTTTCTTTGTCCTTCAAGTGGTGGTATACTTCTGATTCTGGTCCTGAGCTGTTGCCCCTCCTATGTTGGGCAATCCTCCTGTTTAATGGCTGTTTAGTTTTTCCAGTGTACAGGCCTGCACACTTCTCGCTGCATTGGCCTATGTATATTATATTGCTCCTTTTGTATTTTGGTGTTGGGTCCTTTGGGTGGATGAGTCTCTGCCTTAGTGTGTTTGTGGGTTTCAAGTTAACGGGGATATGGTGTTTGCTAAAAATCCTTTTAAGGATTTCCAACACTCCAGCCATGTATAGAAAAAACAAGTTCTTCTGTCGGCTCTGGGTCTCAGGCTGATCCCTTGTTCTTCTGGGTTGGGACACTGCTTTGTTGAAGGGCCACTTTGGACATCCACAAGCCTTAAGTGCTGTCTTCTGGTGCCTGTCTTCCTTCTTCTTGGCTTCTGTGGAGGACAGGATGCTCTCTCTCCCTCACTCTCTCAAAATATTGTTAAACAGATGCAAAGAAGGACAGGACTCTGTTGTTTTTGATAGCTGACCAAAAGAGAGGATTTCAACACTAGCTGAAGCAGCACCTGTCACAGTCTCCCCCCCCCCCACTGCCCCACAGTTACTGAATGTATTAGGATCTACTGTTGCCTCCTCCTTATAGTCAAGGATCACATTTCTTAATGTGGTAATGTCCATTGATTCAGATTAAGAACAGAAGACTCTTCTAGCCCTATGAGGTCAGAGGAAGCTTTTTCATTGATCTGATCTGTCAGAAGACCCCCAAAGGGAGGTTAATTGAATATCTGCCTGGTGGAAGCTAGATGGGTGTGCTAACAATTAAGACACTAATTTTCCATTAAAATAAAGCTTCCGTCCTTTCTGTTAGCAGAGGCTTAGAGGAACTCTTTGGCAATAGAGGTATGGTGTAATGGCCCAGGGAATATAAAAACAATCAGCTTAACCGTTTTTATTTTTCTATTCCAGAATCAAAGCAATTGTTTTGATTAATTCTCTTTTCTGAGTGTTGTTGTTAGTTTTACGTTATGCTTGCTAAATAACCTAAGATGAATATAAATTAAATTATCTCTGCTAGGGAATTATCTTTTGTCTAAATGCCATCCGCTCAGCCAGTGACGCCTCCTGACTTTGACGATATAGAATAAACCTGAACTCCAGTTTTAGGCAGAGTTCAGGCAAGCTATTTTTTGGATCTACGACTCCCGGAGCATTCCTGTGATTATGGTGGTTGGCAATTCTGGGAAGTATAATCCCCAAAATTAATATTTTTCCATCTCTGGCTAGTCACAAATAATGACTGCACTGATGCACAGCACATCATAATCGGTAGCAAACTAACCATCTGATAGTTAAATAAGGCTCTTGTGTGTATCATGGTATAGGTAGAGAAGCACACCCAGATACATCCATGCTCTTAATTTACCCTGGAAGGTTGCTTGACTCTGGGATCACACTAGCTAGAATATAGAGGTGGCATCCTGTATGGGACTTTATAGTTTAATATAGTTGAAGTGAACATCGTGATAATATGGTGATATACATTAATATCAATATCAATACACACAGAATGCAGCACTTGGATTCCTCTTGCTCTAAGGCTTTGCTCTCTTGAATGAGAATTCCAGAAGATTATTTTATTATGCTAGCATATAGGGAATGCAGGTAGCTATTAAGAATCCAAGTTTCCCCTTTTACTGCATTCACTGTAAGCGCACTCGGGTTGCAAGCAAACTCTGTCCATGATGCTATGTTATTGTTCCCCATACCACTTCCTCAATTTTCTACTGCTGTTAAAAATACCATGGTGAACACAATTGCACCAGTGTTGTTGGGAAACTTGCATTAGTGACCTTGATGATGAACAATACAACTCTTCTTCCTTGTATAATTTGAGTTAGTGTGTCCTATTGTCCTTCATACATCTAGTGTATTCTGAATGTAATCATCATTACATTGTGCCCCAAGCAGTTACATTAATACAGGCATGTCCAAACTTCGGCCCTCCTGATGTTTTGGACCACAACTCCCAGAATTCCAAGCCTGTATTTCCAATGGCAAAGCACTGTGGGAATTGTGGTCCAAGACATCTGGAGGGCTGAAGTTCGGACATGCCTGCCTTAATAGGTGATGGGCTGGAACCCATAACTCTTTCTGAAAGATACTATAGAAAAGAGTACCAAACAGTCCTCAATTCTAGCTAAGATGAGATACTGGAAATGTTATGTTTTGACTCCTAGAACCACCCAATAGTAGAAGAACTATAGTTCAAGTATGCTGCTCTAAGAAGCAGCAGTTGCTCTATTTGGGGAGTGGTATACATCTTCAGTCAATCTACCATGTGTATACATAGCATGTCCCTGAAATGGATGGTGCTATGTAGTCCTCACCCTGACCCCTCACTGCCCTGCCAGACATAAGCATTTGTGGTTCCACCATTTGTAATAGTCCCCCCCCCAAGTGGAGGTCCATTGCAAACGCACAGATAATGTCATGGACCCAGGAATGGATTTGATTGGACTGGCTCCTGAAGGGTACGAGATGGTTCAACCTTAATCGGCATGCAATTTATTAGGGTACACAGTGCCTGGGGGGTGGGGGGAGCTTCTGCACACCTCCACCAAATTCAAGCCTGTGGAAAATCTGATTCTGCCAGTTTACAATCTCTTTTCACGCATACAGTTTACACATTCGGGCAACTCCCTAAGACACAGTGACAGCTAAATATGCTATTCTCTCTCTTTTAGGTCTGTATTCTATTCGCATTCTTCACCAGAAACTCAAACAGCACCACGGAAAAAAATTACTGCCACCTAGTGCTTTTCATCTGTAAATGTCTAGCTCTTTTAAAAGTCTGTTTATGTGACTTCCTCTGAGTTTTTACAAATGTGAGATTGAGAGAAATTTTCCCTCTGGCTGTCTCTGAAAGATTGCTCTGAAAACAACAATAGCTCTTTTTGGGAAGGTGGCATAGATCTTCAGTCAATCTAGTTGGCATATATATTCATCAGAAAGGTTGCTGCACCAGCCCAACTGAGCTGGCAATATCTGTGCGGTTAGCAGAACTGGCCAACTGAACAGACTTAATACTAAATTCCTACAGTGATTGCTATCTTTTACTTAAATTACTTTCTCTGCAGCTTGCTTCCTTGGTGCTCTCATCTCTGCAGTCATTCCAGGCATTAAGTAATGTGAAGCTGCAGTTTCCATCTACTTTTGTTGGTGGGATTAGGGGAGCAAAACAGAAGCCTCTTGGATGGCGGTCTCTGGGGTAGGGGAAAGCAACATGTTCCAGGCAACCCTTCCTTCCTTCATCTCCTAAGCTAGACTCTCATCCTTTAGGTGGCATAGGGCGTGCTGCCATCTCACCAGTGTTGAAGTAAGATTCCAGTGGTAGTCCAACTGGCTTTTGCCAGCGGAATGGGAAGGAGGTCATCGTATCTTTTACCAGTAGCAACAACATGCCTTAAATTGGTCATGATGACACAAAGGAACTACTCTCTAAAGCAAAGGTGGGCAACATGAAGGCCATCTCTCTCTCTCTCTCTCTCTCACACACACACACACACACACACACACACACAGAGAGAGAGAGAGAGAGAGAGAGAGAGAGAGAGAGAGAGAGACCTTTTGTGGGAGAAATGTGGAGCTCAAGAGAAACACTTCTGGTATGTTTTGAGGGCTGATCAACAGCCTTGGACCCCTCACATTCTCTCTGAAGTATTTTATTTCCAAAAAAAATGGCCATCAAAGTTCTCCACCAGCATCCCATAACTGATCTGGTTAGTTAGTGGAAGGGTCAGTGTAGTTTCAGCTGCTAGAATAATCCTTTGCTGGCCAACGACTATTCCCTGTTAGGTGACATCTGTTTAGGACTTTCCCTCTGTTTCCTATTCTGTGCTTTGTCCCAGTGCATTGGAGAGATCTCCACAGAAAACAAAGACAATAAAGTGTAGGAAACTTCCAGGGGTGAACTACATCACTTACTGATCCTGTAGGTACCAGATGGATGCAAGTATGGGGATATTAAAATTCTGATGTCAAAAGGTGTGCAAGAAGACTAGATGTCCTGGGAAATGGCATTTGGTTAGCCTATAGATCCCGAACAGTATCTATATACTTCAGTTCTGGCCCACCTGCACTGGCTGCCCGTTGCCTCCCAAATAAGGTTCCAGGTGTTGAGTTTGGATCACAAAGCCCTCCATGCCTTGGGGCCTGAATATCTGGCAGAGCACATCTCCCAAAGGTCAGTGCTGGCCCAGCCCACCAGAGCTTCTATGGCACTGTCGCTCCGGGTGGCCACCTCTAGGGAGGTCCATAAGGCTGCTGCACAAAATCGGGCCTTCTTGATGGCTGAACCGGTTATATGGAACAAATTGCCTAGCAAGATTCATCAAGCTCCATCTCTAGTAGCCCTTTCAAAAGCGGTAAAAACTTGGCTCTTTAAAGATGCATTCGGCGATCACTAATGTCTGTCCTGCCTTCCCCCATGTTTTGGTGTTGTTTTTGTTATTATTTGGTTTGTGCCTCTTGCCAGGTTATTTGTTCATTTATTGCACTGTTGATTTGACTTTGTTGGGTTTGCTTTCTTATGTGTTGCTTCTATGTAAACCTCCCAGAGTTTCCATTGAGAAAATAGGTTGTGGTATAGAAATATAAAAATAAATGAAATAATAAATATACAGTACAGACATCCTCACTGAGTCAAACAATCCAGTACACCACAGATAGGCGTGCTGATGAAGGCATGGGGAACACAATGCACGTTACCAAATATGTCTTCCCTCCATAGTTAAGTCAAGGCAGTACTGTGAAAGAAATGTGTCTAAGTCTGTGCCAAAAAACGCATTTTTGTCCAGGATTCTCCATTATTCTTCCACCCTAAAAAACAGATTTGAACTAAAGTAATTTGACTGTTTGCTCACAGGATCAACAACACAATTCAGTTAGTGCACCTTTAGAAACGGAGCTCCATGCATTTATCATTAAACAGATCATCATTGAGACCCACATCTTGCATTCTATTAAGCTTTGTTCTATGATTGGTTTCTGGAAGATAAACATAGCCTTCATTTGTAAGTCTAACTGGTCAGCCTCTTAGATAAAGGTAAGGGTAAAGGTTCCCCCCATACATGTGAGCTAGTCGAGTCTGACTCTAGGGGCAGCGTTCATCTCCGTTTCCATGCCAAAGAGCCAGTGTTGTGCAAGTCTGTGGCCATGTAGCTGGCATGGCTGAATGCATTTCTGCACACGGAACACTGTTTAACTTCCCACTTTTTACTACGGTACCTATTTATCTACTTGCATTTATATGCTCTCAGACTGCTAGGTTGGCAGGAGCTGGGGTTAACAGCGGGAGCTCGCTCCACTGTGTGGCACCCGGGATTCAAACCACTGACCTGCCAACTTTGCAGCCAACGTTTCAGCGCCAGATACCATGCCCCCAGGCAACCTCTTAGCTCTCCACAAATAATGTTGTAAGAGGAAAACATGGGATTTTGGAAGGTACAATGCATTTTCCCCAAATAATTAGTTAGAGTCTGATGTTTCATAAGTCGGATCATATGCAGAAATGAGACTGGGTAACTCATGGAGATATTACGTGTATATATCCAGTTTCCTTGAATATCTAATTGGAAGTGGATAGAAAAATATACAGTACGGTCACCGTGTTGATTGTATATGGTATACAGTATGATATTCCTTCAAGAAACTTCTGTTCTATTTAACCCCCTTGATTGGTGTCAGACACCTTTTTTCTTCCCTTTTCTATTGCCACCTACAAAAGGGGAAAGATGTTCAGGGCCTTTGCAAGGCCAGCCATTGGCACAAGAAAATGAGATTTACAGAGTCAGGCCACTGCTGTACCTAAGCTGGATGAAACCAAGGTAAGTTATAAAGTGGAAGCCTCACACCAACTTCCCTCAGACTGACAAAGCTACTTGGACGAGTAGCAAAGGCCCTTACTTCACGAGGTGCGGCGCTCCGCAGCGATATTGCCTTCGATTTGAATTCGGAGGCGGTCACGTGGCGGTCACGTGTTCTCGCTTCGCTCCCGCCCCTGTTTCTCAGTACTCACGAGCTGCAGTTTTAGGACCGATTCGAGCACAACCTCACCTGCTCCCTTCGCATTCGCATGCCACTTTTCAACGTTCGTTATTTCCCATCCGTCCTTTTAAAAAATTCCTACCAACGGCGTATTGATGCATCGATACTGGACTGTCAGTTGCAATGGCTCTACTGATTTCAACTGTTTCCTGGCATCATTGGCAGCCCCCCCCGCTGCCACCGCCGCTACTCGGGGGGAGCCCCACATGGCACAGCCGCCCGCCCTCCGCCGCTTGCACGCTGCCTGCCCCGGGTGCCCTGCTGTGGCCGGGCGAGGCGGCAGCGGCTCCTCCTGCTCCCGCCGCCGCCGCCGCCGCCGCTACTTGAGCGAGGAAGTAACAGCGCAAAGCGATGAAACGATATAGCGATGCATCGATAACCCTGTTTGAACATTTTTTTAAAAAACTTGAAATAAAAGCCAAAAACCGAGACCACACGCCACGTTGGGAGCGAAGCGAGATGCGAAGCGAAAAGATTCCCGGCAACTGGCAGGGGCACCACTCACCCCGGTTGGAGCACGGTAAAGGGGGCGTGGTCGGGGTGGCATCGCAGCCAAAAGGGAGGGGCGTGCGGACTAAAACGATCGATTCGGACAGAAAAAAAGGCTAGCCGCGAATCAAGCGGCTCGTGAAGTAACGGCCAAAGAGTTTTGATCTCACAAGAAAAGAAGTCCAGTTGCCATGATTCAACTTCTGGATAACTCTACCTGGATGACAAATCTCCACAGATGAATTAGTTCTGAGTTCCTCTGCCTCCAAATCAGGGTTTTTCTTCTCCTCCTATACCTTCTACTTTCTGAAAAACTAAATTTATTCCTTTCAGTTGTGACATGTGATGACAACCTTAACTGATGCAGCAAACAGAAGTGGGGTGGTACATTTGTGCCCACACACACACATGCACACACACACTTTCTCACTCACCTCTTGCTTCATGAGGCAGGACCACATGCCTGTCTAGGTACACACAAGCACACAAACCCCTACTGAACTCTTTTTACAGATAATCTCTCCATAGGCAGAGATGAAGAAGAGTCAGGAACTTCAATCTGCAAGATCTGGAAGAATGTGCTGATCTCACTTGCATCACAGAGACTTGGCTGGATGAGGCTGGAGGTGTCAACCTCACTCAGCTCTGTCCTCCAGGTTTCTCTGAGCCTTTTCACACGACCCCTAAACTCCGCCGCAAATGGCTCCCAGCTCCGGAGCTTAAAATTGTTTCCCCACCAGCTCCGGAGTTTACAGAAAATTAAGTGTGACCATGCCCACCTAAGCATGTCCCAGCGCACTTTTCAGGTACCTGCTCTCCGGGGGTGAAAAATCCCTGATGCGGATCTAACGTAGTGGGTGCCAGGCTCTCCTCGCTTCTGTTTGTTGTTGTTTTGCCCCCCGCCCCTTTAAGAGATCTGAATGCTGCCGGGAACAGAGGGAGACCGGCAGAACGGAGGTAAGCCGGCATTCTTTTCTTTCTTTTTTTCTCCCTCCCCTCACGCAGACAGCAGCCAGGAGTGCAAAGGGGGTGGGAACACAGAAACAGCGACAAACCCCCAAGATCTCTGGTCCAAATTTAAGTGGCCAGCGGATCTTAGGGGTCGTGTGAAAAGGCTCTCTGTAGATTAGAACAACAGGCAAGACAGGAGGGGCGGGGTGGTAGAGTGGCAACAGTCTACTGCAACTCCATCCCTCTTGCTAGATGTCACATTTCCCAGTTCCCTGGATTTGAAAGTATGTTGCTAAAGGTAGGAGCCAGGAACAAGATTTATTTATTTATTTATTTATTGGATTTTTATACCACCCATCTGGCAGCGAGGTCACTATGGATGGTTTACAACAATTAACAAGATAGGAATTCTCTTGGTATACCGCTCTCCCCGAAGCACAACAACTTCTCTGCCTCAGCTAACTGAACTGATTACACGGGTGGTATTGGAATCCTCCTGGCTCATTGTGCTGGGGGATTTAACATCCATGATGAGGCAGCTCTGTCAGGGGGTTCTGAAAACTTCATGATGTCTATAACAGCCTTGGATCCAGTTCAAATGGTGTCTGCCCCTACTCATTCTGCAGGCCACACCTTAGACCTGGTCTTCTGCACCAGTATGGTTACTGGGAACTTTATTGTAAGGCACCTTGGATTCTTTTCCAAGGAGAAAGGTAAGGTAAAAATATTGCAAATGAAATAATAAAATAAAAAAGATTTTTCTTTCTTTTTTCTCCTAAAGCCTGCTTTAGTGTTTGTTTGTTTGTTTGTTTACATACTGCCACGCTTCATTCAGAGAACAACTCTAGGAGGTGAGTTTATTATTTCCCTCCCAGCTTCTTCTTTGGGTCCCCCCCCTCTCTCAATTATGGCAAATAGAGATGGGCACGACTTAGCGGTATTTTCGTTTTCGTTTTCATTTTTTCGTTTTCGTTATGTAACGAAACGAAAACAAAAAACGGTTCAAAAATGGACCAAAAACAGAAACGAAACGACTAATTTTGAGCCAATTTTCGTTTTTCGTTACTGGAAAACACAAATGGGGAGAAACGAAAAAATTTTCATTTTCGTTTTCGTTTTTTCGTTTTCGTTACGTAACGAAACGAAAACGAAAAATTTTGAAATTAGCTCACGAAAACGGAAACGAAACAAAACGGACCCTAGCCAAAAACAAAAACGAAAACGAAATTTTTTTCCTGAGTCGTGCCCATCTCTAATGGCAAAGGTTCTTCCCTTTTCACAGTTCACAGAAATGATTACAAGCTTCCTCATCTTGTAGGCAGAGCCTCTTTAACTGCGCCACCTGCTGGTGTAATGAAAATTCCCTCTTTCTCCATGTGTGGCTGGCCACATAATGAGGACGAGAGGCTGGAGGAAACTTGTATGGCTTCACAGCCAATTAATGTGAGTCAGATTGCATTTCTACCACTGTAGAGTTGCAGTCTTAGACTGTTGCATGACAGCTTAAGTAGATGACTACAATGTTTCTGACACTGAAATATTTTTGAGAAAATAAAGCACCCTGTCCTGAGAACACCTCCCTTCCTTTTGTATACACACAAACGCATGCACACGCACATATACAAACAGAATGCTTTATATGACTCCATAGTATCCGTCTCAATGGTAAGAATCAGTCTGTATATGCACTTTTAAAATACTTTCCTTTAATCTTCTCTTGCACTTACCCTGCAGATGTCATCTTCTAGAGAGGACTTCCTCCATCTTAAGCATTCATCAACATGTCAACCTGGTTTGAGAGCCGTTTGTGAGACTGACAAGTGCCAAAATGGAATGTGTAACTAACAATATGAGACCTATCTTTAGGTAGATGGGTTAAAATCATGTGTTCACATATTTGTTTTTGATTATCAGGACCCAGATCTCCAACGAGCTTTACATGATGATATAAATATGGTACACCAACACACACACACACACACACACACAGAGAGAGAGAGAGAGAGAGACTTTTTCAGCATGTATGTCAAACACAAATACACAGACTTTTTCCCTGGTTGCAGTCTGTTTTCCTTCTGTTAAATCGCTAAGCCATAACTTCTTCACCCCACCCTGACATAGAATATTTATACCAACACACACTACATTATCTAGTTGTATCCTATATTGACTCAAATAGCACTGTAATGCTATTGAATATGATTTATTACAGTGATTTAGTGAACTTAGAGAAGACAGAATCATCAAATGACAAGCTCCCTTTTCCTGATGGCAAGTAATTACCCTTCCTATTGCCAAAGGGCTCCTCAGCTGCCCTGTCAATGTCATCCCATTCTAATAAAATACCTGCATTATCAGAAAGAGGATTGTATATTATTCACATCATGATTTTAGTAGCCTTTCAGACTTCCATCTGCTTTCCCTTTGTTGCTGCAGAGGTGTCATACAGATGAGGGAAATGCCAGTTAGAGCCTCAGCATCATTCAAACATAACATTTAAAGGAGCAATGCTCTTGCATTTCCTGTCCAAATGTTAACTTGTGGACAAAATAAACATACCGATTAGTATAGTATTTCAGTCAATAGACATGTTCACATATTCATTCAGTTCCCCTTGCAGTCAACTCTAAAGGTCTCCTAATATGCCCTAATCTTGCCTATTCCAAGGAGCTGCATGTCAATGTACAGATACAGTATATATACAGACAAAAAAGCATTCTGGTGTACAGCACAATCCAAATGTTGTGGTGGTGGTTACTCATACATAAGGATGAGTAACTACTTCATATTGATAGTTGTGAGTTGTTTGGGCTGTTTGGCTGTGTTCTGGAAGTTCTTCGGGACGTTTCATCAGACTCTGTGGCCAGCATCTTCAGAGGGCAAGTAGCTCAGGGAACTAGGAGTTCTCACTCTGCTCTGGGGTATAGAGTGAGTGAGACTATGTTTTTTTTTAAAAAAAAGTTATGGGAAAGAAGAAATTTGTTCTACGCAGGAGAACAGGTGTTAGTCATAATAAAGGCTTCTTTAAATATGTTAGGAGTAGAAAACCTGCCAGATGGTGAGGGAGGCAAAGGGGAGGCAAAGGAGGACTTGAAAATTGCAGAGAAAAAACAGAAGACCTTGGGCAGATTCCGATGCCCAAACGGCCCCTCTTAACTAAAGAATTAAACCAAATACATGCTAAAAGAGAGGATATTTTAGGTTTAATTGATAAATTGAAGGCCCAGATGCCATCCACCTAAGGGTTATTAAGGAACTGAGAAATGAAACCGCAGATCTCTTAATGGTAATATGCAACTTGTCTCTTAAAACGACCACAGTACTGGAGGACTGGAGGATAGCGGATGTCACACCAATTTTTTAAAAAGGAAGGAGGGGGAGACCCGGGAAACTAGAGGTGACTTGCTGACTACAGTGTGTCCCTTGAATTAAGAAGCCATCAGGAAGTTCAGTTCAACCTGAAGTCAAATAGCATTCTCTGAGCTCTTTTTTGATACCATATTTATCTGGAGCAAGCATAACACAGACTTAGATTTGTAGGATGAAAGAACACTTTCTACTCACAGATAGGACACCAATCCAGTAGGGGCGTTCACTTAAAGGAGGAAGGAGGAAGGTAATTTCACTGCCTCCGTCTATCCCTGAACTCCCAGTGTGGAACTGGCAAGACTCCCCCCCACCGGCCTAGCCGGTGGGCTTCCCACTGTAGCCCAATGGGTATCAACCATCCTCCACCAGCTCACCTATACATTAGGGCACGGATGTAGAATCTGTGGCAGGCACCACTGATCAAGCAGATGCAGCCATTGTGGGATTCCTATTTAAGGAGGAAATAGCTGTGGAAGACGGGGACCTAGGGGCTGATATGGTCAATCAGCATCTAGTTCAGCCATAAAAGGTGAAGCCCCAAGAAAGCTGGAAGAAGGGACAGATGGACAAATCAGGGTGGAGCTAACCCTGCCACCAAGGAAGCCTCCTGTGTCACACTTCGGTTGCTGGGATTTTTCCCTGGTAATGAGGAGAAAAGGGTTATCCTGCAGACCATCTTGACTGCTGCCACTGATGTTATCAACATTCAGGTTTTCAATTCAGTAAATCTTGGTATCAATTTTCAACAGGGATAAATAAGAAGGTAAAGTATTTAGCGGTAATGATAACTAAAATTGTGAAGAAAATATTTGAACATAATTATAAAAAAAATGGAGTAGTATTCAATCAAAGCTGAGAACATGGGAGAAAAGGAAGGACTCAATCAGCACAAGAATTGCTTTAGTTAAAATGTTTCTGCTACCCAGATTAACTTACCTTTTTATGTATTGCCTTGCCACATACCGGAACGGATTCTGAAGGGGTGGCAAAGGTCAATAGATAGATTTGTTTTTGCATCCAAGAAACCAAGGACAGCTGGTAGATATAGGTACCATAGGATCCAAGATGGAGGATGGGGGATTCCCAATTTGATTTTATATTATGAAGCTTATCAGCTGAGACATCTTATGATTTGGTTGGAGTGAGGGGGAAGATTTGGGATGTATAGAGCGGGAGAATTTGGAAGCAGTAGGAGGGAAAATAAGAATCTTCAAAAGGAGGGTAAAGAAAAGAAAAGAAGAAAAATTATCAACATTTACGGGGCCTCTTTTGGTATGGGAGAAGTGGGGGGGGAAGCTTTTTCCTGACCTCTCACCACTTACAAAAATATGGTATTATGATAAATTTGCCCCATTAAGGAAGCTCATCCCAAAAGAGGTAGGGGATAAATTAAAGGAGATTTCAATCCAGAATATGGATAAAATGTGGGAAACAGAAAATATGATGGAAGAGGAAAGTGGAATTTGGAATAAGATTAATTGGTTACAAAACAAAAATCTCCTCCTTGTTGAAGGAGAAAGAAGTTAAAAATTGTGGTAAAAGAAATATTACCCCCTTCAAGGAATTAGTGAAAGGATACAGGATAGATAGGACCAAAATAGTTTCAAAATTGTATAAGGTTTTATTAAATATTGGGAAATCACTAAAGGAAAGCTTAAAAGAATATTGGGAGCTAGATATTCAGGAACAAATTTTAGATGAAGATTGGGATAGAATCTTTCAGCAACCACCCTTTGTTTCGACCTCTAGGATAATCCAGGAGCAGGGGTTGAAGCTGATACAAAAATGGTATTACACACCAGTAAGGTTGTATCATATTACAAAGCTAGGAAGCAAAAATTGCTGGAGGAAGTGTGGAGTAATGGGAACGTACAGTCATATGTGGTGGGATTGTCCTCTAGTTAATAATTTTTGGAGACAGATTGGTAGAGAAATATCGAAAATTGTGGGAAGGAAAGTGGGAATATCTAAATTAATGGCTCTCATTAGCCTGGGTAGCACAGAGTTAAAAACAAAAGAGGAATGTAAATGGGTAAACCTGATGGTAATTGCAGCCAGACAGGTCATAGCAAGTAACTGGGAAAATGCAGAAGAGCTAGCGGTGAACCAATGGAGGAAAAATTAAATAATATTATAATTTTAGAATACCTAACTATGAATATATGCAGAATGAAAGGGTTTAAGGTCAATGAGAAAGAGGAGGAATGGTTTGAGAAGCTATTGAATTATATGAATATGTTTGACCAATTTGGGGTAATTAAAACGTTAAAAGCTAAGTAAACCTTGTGGATTGTTAATTGTTAATTTATATAGAATTGTACATATAGTTAATTTAAATTTGTTTTATTATTAATGTATATCCAATGTATCGTATGCCTGGGGGGTCACTGTTTTTGTCTGGGGTGTTGGTGATTGGTTTTATAATAAAATTTACTTTAAAAAAAATCAACATTCAGGTTTTCAATTCAGTAAATCTTGGTATCCCTTTTCAACAGGGAGAAGTATTTTGCATTTCTGGCCTTTTTGAATTATGGGTACAGAAGCACAATGACCCACAGAGGGGTTGGGGGGGTTGTTTTGTATTGTTGTTTGCTTGTTTTTTCATAACTGATTAATATGAGAAGGGGGAACAATTATTTAAAGATAGGAATCTTAAGTATATAGAAAGAGAGGGGAAGGTGGTGTGATGGAACGAGAAACAGCCTTCCTTTGGATGTTGGTGGAATCATAGAATCATAGACTTGGAAGAAACCTCAAGGGCCATCCAGTCCAACCCCTTGCCATGCAGGAACCCCATCACAATACAGTCACCCCCCACCATTTCGTGGTTCAGGTACTGCGGTCCCACTACATCGCAGGATTGCAGTACCTGCACCTCGGAGCCGCACGGGGGGGCGGAGGGGGGCGATCGGGTCGCTCCACGCCCCCTGCACTCCTCCAAGAAGCCTTGGGCCGTGGGGGGCGGCGGGGGGGATCAGGTCACTTCGCGCCGTCCCCGCGCTCCTCCAAGAAGCCTCAAAGCTGTGTGGGGGTGGCGGGGGTGATCAAGTCACTCCGTGCCACCGCCCACACTCCTCTGAGAAGCCTCCGAGCCATGGGGGGAGCGGCAGGGGCAATCGGGTCACTCTGCGCCACCCCCGCACTCCTCCGAGAAGCCTCGGACAGGCGCACGATCGCCCCCCACCCCCAGGTCCCACCCCACCTGCTTCTGCATATCGTGGATTTTCATGCACTGTGGGTGGGGTGGGTCCCTAACCCCCGCGATCGGCGAGGGGTGACTGTATTTCTGACAGATGGCCATCCAGCCTCTGCTTAAAAACCACCAAAGAAGGAGACTCCACCAACCTCTGTGGCAGCATATTCCACTGCCGAACTGCTCTAACTGTCACGAAGTTCTTCCTAATGTTCAAATGGAATCTCTTTTCCTGTAGTTTGAAACCATTGCCCCGAGTCCTAGTCTCTGAAGCCATGGAAAACAAACCTATTCCCTATTCAATATGACATCCTTTCAAATATTTAAACATAACTATTATATCCCCCCTCAGCCTTCTTTTTGAAAGGCTAAACATTCCCAGCTCCCTAAGCCATTCCTCATAAGACATTTCCTACAGACCTTCAGCCACCCAGGTCACCCTCCTGTGCACCCACTCAAAGTTGTCAACATCATTTTAAAATTGAGGTGCACAGAACTGGACACAGTACTCCAGGTGGGGTCTGAAGCTTAGGCTCAACATTCTCCTAGGGTGGAAGACCGTGAGCAATTTGTAAAAACCTCTCATCACTCTCAAACATTGTAGGCATCACTCGATGCAGTTTGGACCTAAGATGAATCCCTGGGGGGGTGGAGCATTTAACCTTTGAACTGAATTGCTCAAAAGGGCCCAATGGATCATGGAGTAGAGCCCATCAAGGGAGCACAGTGAGGAACTGAATTCCCAAACCACTGAGCTATCCATTAATTCAGCTTGGATTTACACCTCTGAAGAGAGACTTTCTTATTGTTCTTATTCTAAAGTATGCCTTAAAAATAGTTAATCAAAATGCGCATTCATAATTATTGACACTTTGCCATCAAATGCTGTACTAACTCATGCTGGGGATATTTTCCACTTCAAAGGATTTTAGATTCTTCCTTCTAGAATCTAACTAACTGTCTCAGTCAATTATTTCTACTCAGGTACAGGACATCAAAGCTTTCTCAACATTTAACATGTTTTCCATTAATTTAAATGCTATTCCACCCTAAGTGATAGCTAGTTAGCCTAAAGTTGTGTTTGGATATTATTTTCACCTGCCACTTCTTAAAAATTGATAACTCTTCCAGGAACAGTCAGTGAGAGCCATTTTCATTCTCTGTGTTCTTTTCTCTGCGAGGTAACAGTGTAATGAATGTGTTATTGGTGAGGTTAGGGCTGATGAATCTAGATCTCCTGCAACTGCAAGTATTTGTAGCAAGTAAGATACCATCCTATGACAGAATTCTAAAACATAAGGCTACAATGGGATTTCAAATCATTCCAAGGAAAGAGAGATCCTGGAAGGCAGGCACCCTGAACAATGAATTCAGAGTGGGTGAATAAAACACACTCTATAATGTTTCTGGATATTTTGAAGGCAGCAAGTTTCTCACACCCAGAAATGGGACTGAAAGCAGATTGCTATGCCTTATATAATATGGTCTATCCTATAGCTTTCTTCATGAGGAACTTACTGGTGTCAGGTCTGGGAGTCTGATGCCTGAACCTTTCCCTACAAAACCTTCTAGGCCTCCAGTGGGTGAAAGTAAGAACTCCTTATTCATCATAGCAGGCGTTTATCCCAAAAGGGTTAAATCCAGTATAATGCAGATGAATATTTTGCACTTTGTATAATTTATTCCCTTCTTCTGAATATCCTTTAGCTTATTTACCCCACACAATACATATAAACTGAAAGTGAAGCCTGCTGCTAAATGGGACAAGCACTAAGACGGTTACTTCATGTCCCTCTCATCGCGGTTCGCTGTCCCGCTTGGGACCGGTACAAAAAAAGGTTACTCCATGTCCATTGCATGCTGGTGGGAGTTTGTCCCGACCATGCCCCTGAACCGGGGACAGAGCGTGATGAGACATACCTCTCTGTGGCCTCCGGAATTGTCTTGTCTCAGTTCTTGTTTGGAGGCAAGTGCCTGTGAAGTAACACATGTCACGCAATGCACGCATTCTCCATCTAGTGGCAGGAGTGCGAAGTTGCATTCTCCAGTACAGTCCCAATAGTGTAAACAATGCATCACAGGGAGGGAAGAAGGCATGAAACTGGGAGTTTTGCTGCTTAACGCATGAAAGGCAAAGTTGCAGAGATTCGAACTATCGAAAAATGGAAGCCTGAGCCAAAAAAAGGGTAAATGACGCCAGAAAAATTCAGTAATTGTCACGAAACAAGGACATGAAGTAACAGTTGTCACGATACCATCAATCACACCCGTGGGTAAATGGAAACAGGGACAGAACCAAGACAAGACCATGTGACCATGAACAACGTTATCATGAAACGAACATAATCTCGGAACGAGAAAGGACGTGAAGTAACCGTCTAAGAAAAAGAAGATAAGATAAACTGAATGTCCAAGAAAAACTCTACTTTTCTTCTTTCTATTGAATAACCAAAAAAAGAACTGTGAAAACATATACAATATTTTGATACAAAATTTCACATCTTTAGACTGGCTTTCAAACATTTAATACTGTGTTTCTACACCTATGATAGTGAATATCATAGGCAGCTGGCAATTCAGAGTCACTCTCTAGGATGTTAGGAAGCTTTTCCGTAGACTTGTCAAAAACTTGTTTTTCTAGTAAGCTACAGCTTTTGAAAGGCATTGCTTATGGCTGTGCAAACTTGCCTTAATGAAACGGACTAGAACTTGGAAAATTACTGTTTTGACTATCTCTCCCTCATTACTTTAGCTAGCATGGCACCTGGGAGCATGTCTGGGAGAGTTTGGGGAATCCTAATGTAACGTTGACACAATCTGTAAAGACCTAAGAGTGCTTTTTGGAACACAACCAACATGCTGCAGTCATGAGGTGCAAGAGAAGACTCATAGTTATAGCCAAGATGTCTCCCTTGTAGCCTTATGTATCACCTAATATTAATTACTAGTCGTAGCCAGAGGAGACCCAGTGGACCAATTGAGTAAGTGGCAGAAATCCCCCTGAATTAATGAGTCTACTCTTGCTGGGACAAGCAATTGGATTTAGTTCCTTTTTATCTTTCAAAGTGCATAAGGATCTCCTGAAACAATGTGTTCTTGCCATATGAACCACTATTTCCATTCATTATCTAAGAAGGTTATCTAAGCCATCATCTAAGAAGGTTGTCTAACATCCCCCCTCTGTAGTAGAACCGCAAGAGCAGCTTGATACCAACAAGCCCCTGCATTATCTAAGGACAATAGTAGATTTTGCACCTCAACTGACCATGTGAATTGTCCCAAAGTATCATGCTGTGGGAAAGTTAATGGCTTGGTGTTCTGCTGAACAGATGGCAACATGTCCCAATATACTACTCATAATTAATTTGTGGTTGATGTTTATCCAGTTGAGGGGAAACAATGTTACAGAAAGAAAAGCTCAACAATTTAGAAAATTGTGGGATAAAAACACCCTGAAATTCTGTTTGAACTCTGCTCTGGGAACTTGAACATTAAATGTGTTTTAATACAAATACGCAAATGCTTTTCATGGTTATAATTGGAATTAAGACTACAGTTTGAACTAACTTTTAGCTAGAACAGAGACTATGTTGGAGAATTAGAAAGGTAATTTCAGCTCATAACAGTAGCTGGACACATATTCAGAGGCAAAGCAATCAATGTTAGAATCATGTGCTATTTATACTGGCAGAAAACAGTGCTATTCTGATGAGCCTATGATTACTGAAGAGAATAACTACTTGAGAAACTGGATATTTGATCAAAAATGCCTTATTGTCAATTATCTTTTTAAAAGTCCAACTATGTATAGAACAAAGGGGGAAAGTTCTCTGCACTTAACTTATAGAAGGCTGTAAACCTGAGTTCTATGTATGCTAATCTGCTGTTGGTTATAACAGAGAACCCATGGAGTAATATTTTTCTCTAGGGAAGAAGCAACAACAAAGAATGGAAAACAAGGAAGAGAAGAACCTAGGAGTATTTATTTATTTATTTTCAATATTTTTACCCCACCATACTCCTTGGAAAAGGACCCAAGGTGGCTTACAATAATGAGGGGCAATATACAACCCAGAACATTTAAGAACAAGGAATTAGAAGAGGCATCATAGAGCATAAAAGGTAACATTAAAGCTACAAAGAGCATGCAAAAAGGAAATAAAAACCATTATGAGGGGTGGAAACTAACATGGAAAACACTGGTGTTCTTATGAAATCAGTCAATGCATGGTAATCCATATAAAAGTCACATAGTAGGTAGTCCCTCATTCAGGGAAAGCTTGCCTGAAGAGGGAGGTCTTTGCCTGCTTCTGGAAAGACAGCAAAGACGGGGCAGTCCTGGCCTCCAGCAGGAGGGAGTTCCAAAATCTGGGAGCAGTAACAGAGAAGGCCCTGTTCTTATGAGACGCACCTGTGAAGGTGGCAGGATGGAGAGAAATACCGAGCTGGTTCATACTGCGAGATTCAATCTTTGAGGTAGCTGGGACCCAGGCCATTTAGTGCTTTGTAGGTTAAGGTCAACACTTTGAATTGTGCCTGATAGCTGACTGGCAATCAATGGAGCTGCTTTAGTAGGGGTGTAATGTGATCTCTGTAACCTGCCCCAGTCAGCAATCTGGCTGCTGCATTTTGGATGAGTTGAAGTTTCCTGAGACTCTCCATTGGTAGCCCCTCACAGAGTGCATTATAGTAGTCCAGCCAGGATGATACTAGTACATATGTCACAGTGGCCAGAGCAGGTTTCTCAAGAAAGAGGAATATTTATTTATTTATTTATTTGTTTATTTTTAGATTTATAAACCACGCCAATTTTCCCAAGGGAATTCTGGGTGGTGTACAAACAAAGCAAACAACAATGAAAAATACCCCAATACAAATAAAAAAGGAAACATACCAAAAGAAGAAGGGGGGAAAAGGAAAATAATCTGGCAAGAGGCAGTTAAAAGTATGCATAACTGGCGTACTAGTTTTAATTGTGCAAATGCACTCCTGGCCACCGCTGTGACCTGGGCATCTAGGCTCAAGGATGAGTCCACGAGCACCCCCAAGCTATGCACCTCTTTTTTCAATGGGGGGGGAGGTAACCCCATCCAGTACAGGTAGCAGTCTAGAAAGAGTAAAAAGACAAGAAGGAAAACAGTTGGTGCCTGACTTCCAACAGTAAATGCTGCAAGGAACCAAAATCCTATTGCTTAGCACACAGATTGCATCAGAGTAGTCCCACTGAATCATCATGGATTTGGCGAATCAACTGCTCCATAAGTTCCACTGATTCAGATAAGCCTACTATGACTGTTGCTCATTTTAGCATAGTAAGTCACAAATTGAATAGAGGCATTTTTATCAGTAGAATTCATGGAGGAGATGAGTCATCAAAACCCCATTGATTCAATGGGTCATTTCTAGTGCAATTTATATGGTAAGTAACAGCATTTTGGCCAATAAATCATAACTAAACAAGCAGCCTTGTTGAGTGAGATCCAAAAGGGAAATCGTCAAGTAGCTCAGCAAGTGACAGTTTGGTTCACACCAGAGAGATTTTACCTCAGTCTAAGTACCTCCGCTTTAAGATGTGGGTCAGACTAGAGGTCTTCATTATACTCTGAAAGAACTCTGATGATAAATGGCAAGAGGGCATGTGTATTCCCAATTTGACAACTTGAGCCAACTTCCATTTATATAGCTGTCAACAGCCTTGGTTGCACTCAAAGCAATGACCATATTGATATACTGTATAAGCGTCTAATGCTAAGATGTCTTAGAGGTACAGGGAGTAAACACAGTCATCTGAGCATTAGACTCCAAAGTTAGATTTGTTACAATTGCTTACAGCTTTTCTTAGTTGTTAGACAACATGCTTATGTAGGATGTTAGGCAGGTCTTGCTGGAAGTCAGAGCAGCATTCTTTGTGACCATGATACTTCTAAAAAAAAATCCTGACAATAATTGTCTTACCCCTTCTAAGATAAAGCCTCTCAACTGCTAGATGTCTAACCTTCTTGAGATCTGAGGCTGATTCAATGCAGCTTATGTGAGGAACTCGTTTTGTCAGATTTTCTTTTTAAATACACTGTTGGTCTCACAGCTTTTCTTTCTCCTACAGCAGGAGGACCTTTGGCCCTCCAGATGCTTTGGACTGCAACTCCCAGAATTCTGAGCCTATGTTGCCAATAATAAAGGACTGTGGGAGTTGCAGTCCAAAATATCTGGAGGGCTGCAGGTTCCCCACCCCTGTCCTACAGCCTCTCTCTCAGAGTCCAAACTAATAGGGACAATAAGGTATTCAGAGGACCTGAGCAGCCTATCCTTCTCAAGATTATTCATACATATTCCCAAAACACCACAAAGCTTTCTTCTGCCTTTCTCACCAACCATAGTATTGTAAGAGTCTAGTTTGCCTGGTTTTTGATTACTTGATAGAGTGTCCTCCAGCAGGAGTCTGCATGGTAAGGTACATTTCAAGACCTACACTTGTGCATGAGAGCCCTTGGCCCTTCCTGGTGAAAATAAATGTCTCTCTTTAGCGTTCACCAGGTCCCACTAGCAGAAAGTCCCTGCTAAATCAACCAGTATTCCAGTTTTGGCAGACATTCCAAATCCTGACACCTATGGCAGCCAGTCTGATTTTTAATGCTTCATTCCTTGTGCTAACGTGATGTGCTCTTTTCTTCAGAAAATATTCCATTATGCTGCAAAATCATTAGCTGGGAAAGCAACGCCAGTGATTAATTTGATCTCTCTCTTTTCCTGAAGTCTTCTTCCTGACCTTTCCAATAAAAGCCAGGTTTGTTTGCAAAAGACTTGAGGCTGCCACCCACTTAATAAAGAAAGATATTAAGTAATAACCAAACACTCCTTTCAAACACGGCAGGTGAGAGCAGCAGTAGCCTCCAGACATGAATCATCATCACATAGAACAGAAAAAGGAAGCATTGATTAAATACACACAATATAATTTGAGCACAGCGAGTCCATCTTGGAGCAGGGAGCTTTGAAGGCAGCTGATGTTAAAGCTTCATGCCCCAGTTGGTGGGGTGTGTGTTTTAAATAGTTCCTTTACTACAACTGTTTTTCTTCCATCCTTAAAGCCCACATTTCTGAGTCACTCTGCATACAGGTCTTTGAAAGACATGTTGAGAAGCCAGCTTCACTTCTAAGCCTCAGATTCAAAGAATCGAGATAAAAAAAGGTTGCCATGACCTGAGAGAATGTGCTGTATTCCCCTGTAATTGCTTTTTTCCTCGACTCATCTCCCCCCTCACCCTGAAGACTGCTGCCCGCCCGCCTGCCTGCCCATCTGAATAGATAACAGTTGAGGCCTGCTGAAATTTCAGGAAATGCAGAAGCCGAAGAGCCAAGGGAGAGAAAAGGAGTCACTTTCCTGTGATGTTTTGTCAAGCCTGCTTGAACCCCCTGGGGACTTTTAATGGCAAAGGCTTGGCGAGGAGCATCAGACAGCTCGCTGTCACCGCTCCAGCTCATTCAGTCCTGAAGCGCAGACAGGCTTAGTGGAAGAGAGAAGAGGCAGCATCTCACTAATGCCACAAAGAGGGGAAAGGCCAATACCAAAACATGAACGACAAAAGTGGTGAAAGGGGGTGGTATGTGAAGGTCCTGTATTCCCACCTATTGTCTCTTTGCTTCAGCTCAGGGCAAGCATCCCCACAATCATGGAATAAATGCCAGGGAGCCAGACATGGTTTGGACCTGTTGTTAATAGAGATGGGCATGAAACAAACAAAAAGTTTGTTTCGTTATTGTTATTCATTTTGTTACGTAACGAAATGAATAATGACCCTAGGGGTAAATTTAAAACGAAATGAAACGAACTGAGAAAAATTGGTTCGGTTAGGTCTGTTTAGTTAATGGGGGGGGGCGGAGATGTCTCCTACCTGGTGCTGGTCTGGACGTCTGGTCTTCCTGGCTTCTGGGATGGCAACCAGAAAAAAAAAAAGCTGACGGCCATGCTACAGTTGTAGCGCGACCATGTGGTCAGCAGTAAAAAAATAAAATAAAAATAAAAATAAAAATAATAAAAATAATAAATAGGAGTGCCGACCAGGCCCCAAGGGTGGCTTGGTCGGCACCCTAAAATAATAATAACAATAAAAACCAGCACCGACTGGGCCCCAGGGACTGCGTGGTTGGTGCTGAAAGGAAAGGGGGGAAAGCCCCGCGCTACAGCTGTAGCGCGGGGCCTGAACCCAGAAGTGGGGAGGGGGAAGGAAAGTAAAAATAAAAGTAAAAATAAAAAGGGAGTGCCGACCGGACCCCAAGGGTGGCCTGGTCTATTCGGCACCCTAAAATAAAGGGAAAAACAAACCAAAAATAAAAAATAAAAAAACCCCAGCATCAAACGGGCCCCAGGGGCTGCGCAGTGGGCACTGGGGGAAAGGGGGGCAAAAACGAATAACGAATTAATGAACCAACGAAATGATTTTTTTTGAAAAAAATCATTAAAAACGAAACGAAACGAAACAAAGCCTTAAATGAAATGAAACAAAATGAATTGCCATTTTTTTGGTACGTGCCCATCTCTAGTTGTTAACCAATGAAAGCCCCCCTCTCCTCCCTCCCCACCTTCCCACCCTCACATCCCCAAAATCGCTGCTTCTGGCAGGGGTGGAAAAGAAGTGTCAGGAGATGGTATTTGCCATTTGGTATGAAATGGTATGGAGGAATTTGGGGGGGGGCACTGTGAGATATGGGAAACTGGCCTAGATGGGCCCTGGGCCTGATCCTGCAGGGTTCTTCTTATGTTCTTATGAGATGGCTTGAAGGTAAGAACATGGAGACTGGGGTTAGGGGAAGGATGTTCAGAGGTTGGTTCAACAAACTGTTGGGTAAATCTGAAGTGCTCTTTGGGTTCCCATAAGGGTCCATGAATTTCATTTTCATTTTTAGCTCCTAGATCTCTGCAATGTGCTCCAAAGTTATCTAGAAGGCTATTGGCAGTATGCAGGAAACGCTGTAATTTACTCCACCCCCACATGTGTTGGCACTCTTGGCTCTGTTTCTTAAACATATTGATCCTATGCCTCTGAAGAACATGACAGGCACATTCCTAGCAGCTTCCTGTTTAAGTGGATCACTGGACCACAACTGCTCAGCTTCACAGACAAGATTGCCTTGTACCCTCAGATCATATTCATCAAAGTTATTTTGCAGGACAATTTACAGATTAGAGACATACTTATATCCCAATACATTCTGATATCTGGGCACTTCAAAATGCCACACTTGAGCAAAATGCCATAATCATCTGAGCGGTCAGATTTGCAAGTAAAGTCTGTGTTTACTCCTCGCAATGACTATAAAAAGGCAAAAGCAAGCCACTTTGTAACATCTGCAGCAAAGAAAGATCATGCGGCAATAAACAACGGTCTTTTATCTGTCAAGAGATTGTAAGTATATGGAGGGCGAGACATTTGGGGTTTTAAAACTTGAAAGTACAAAGCAAAACAGAAGTGAGTAAAGGAGTGACATTTAGATCAGCTGGAAGCTATCACTTTCCTCCTAAATAATTCTTGGTCATTTTTATACAAGAACATTATTTCCTTTCCTACCATTCTTGTTTATCTCCTTCACCTGACCTTGTTTTGTACTCCCTTGATTTGTTCTAGATTTGGATGAAACAAATCACCAGAAATAAATGGAATATGAAAACTATTTCAAGGTGAAGAGACTGTTTCAATCAAAATCCACAATATTCCAGCAAATATAGATGACAAAACAATAGCCCACAGAAATATTCAATGTACCGTACATGCCAGTCCCATGAAAGAGAACACCAAAGGGTACATTAAATAAAGGACCAGCATATATGGTGCCCATGCAAGCAAAGGGATGCTCAAGATATTGCAACAAAGATTTCTGCTATACATGGAAGAAGAAATGGCTGATGTTCAAGCTGAACTCAGAAGAGCAAGAAATCATATTATAACAATATGTTGACTACTGGAGTGAGTGTACTAAAGACTTTCAGTAGAAAAAGTCTGTTTATTCTCCACAGAATACTACAATGTATTTGGTTTTTGGACAAATATGGATTATTCTAAAATAGGTGTGCACAACATCTGATTGTCTGATATGTAACCTATACTCTGGACAAGGCATCTGCTTGATCTGTGTCCAGAATGTATCACACAAAAAGCTGAAATAGAGTAAACTAAGGCATACATTGGACAAACATGAGAAGACTGGATTCACTTGTAGGAAAACAATGTTAGGAAAAGACAGTGATACTTGGAAAAGATGAAGACAGTCAAGAGGTGGATTGACTCAATAAAGGAAGCCATTTGCCTTTAGCTTGTTAGGCCTGACCATGACTGTTACTCGGAAGATTTTAGGAGATTCTTGGGAACACTATAAATCAGAAATGCCTTTATCTTTAAAACTGATTTGGACTATTATGGAAATGGAGGATGCCTTCAAAAGGAGCATTATCAGTTTAAATTGAGTTGTATATCTGTGAAGATTCCCAGTCATCCAGGTGAAGTTACCTGGAAGTTGAGTCATGGCAACTGGACTTTTTTCTTCATCCAAGCAGCTTCAGCAGTCTGAGCAAAGTTGGTAATCCCTTCAATTTATAGTTCACCTGGATTTCACATCACTCTGGTCTTAATAGGATCCTTAGGTGGACAGTAGCCTGGTTAGGCTTGTAGATGGAAAATGGCCTTGGGTGCGTGCAAGTCCCACCTATGCTACCCTTCCCAACACCCATTAAGTATAGGTCACAAAGTATAGGCCTTTCTGGTTGAGGTGTGAAGTGCTTCTGATTTGTCTAGGGATTGATAAAAAGGCCGCTTGATAAATAGCAGACAGATTGTGTCTGAGTCCACCACCTCTGTTGAGAGAGGGTTTTTCAATACACACATGAATGGCTTCCCTGCCCCCTCTCTCAAACCACCTATCTTCTTTGTCTGATAAGGAGCCTTGTGGCGCAGTGGTTAAATGCCTGCACTGCAGGTAAAACTGTGCTCACAACCTGGGGTTCCATCCCCGGGAGATGGCTCATGGTTGATTCAGCCTTCCATCCTTCCGGGGTCAGTAAATTGAGTACCCAGCTTGCTGGGGGGGGGGGGGCAATGTGTAGCCTGCATAATGAAACTGTAAACCTCCCCAAGACTACTGAAGTGGTATGGGGCAGTATATAAGCAGAACACTTTGTTTTTTGCTTTCTAATATGTGTACATCCTCATCTTTGAATGAGCGCCCTTGGTTCTTCAAATGGAGGTACTCTGCTGATTCTGGTCCTGAGGCCATCATCCTGTTTAATGGCTGTTTAGTTCTCCCCATTGTAGAGGTCTGTACACTCCTCACTGCATTGGACCGCATATACTATATTGCTCCTCTTGTGTTTTGGTGTTGGGTCCTTTGGGTGGACGAGTCCTTGCCTTGTCTGTTAAACAGGAAGATGTCATTGGAGCTGGGTAGGGAATTCCCCATCCAGTAGCAGGCAGACCTGCCTTGTGCACTATCGAGGCCTGTTCTGGAGGACTGTGGATGTCTCTGGAGCGTGAGTCTGAAATTAAGAGAGGACTGCAAGGGATGTGCTGAGAGAGAAAGAATTCCACTGCACTCACCAATTAGGCATTAATGAAACACTAGGTTTAGACCAGCGAATGCAGGTGCCATGCATATAGCTCACCACCAAGCTGGTGGGAGTACTAAATGGCCTCATCTCCAGGCTCAGGGATGCTAGGTTTTGATGTAATAAAACTAGAGGCAGAAAGAAAGGGTGGAACATTGAATGGAGAAAAATGAAGTTATAGTCAATTATTTTGGTGTGCAGCCTCAGTGATATTCCTGTTCAAACGTTATTGATGGCAGAGAACTACAGACATGCGAAGGTGAAATTGTCTGCAAGTCTGACAGCTACCAAAGGTGAAAGCAATGCATAAAATGTAAAAAAAAGATACTTTCCCCAATATTTTTTTAAAAAAACAATTGTGTTACATATTTTAACGTCTGCTTCTCCCTGGGGGGGTTGTATATTTCGGTCACATAGTTCTCCAATTAAAATGAAAATTGTGTGTGTTATCCTTTAGGCGAGGACCACTGCCAGCTGCAAAGTTTTATAAAGTCTTTAATCTTGCCCATAAATATTTAACAAGAATTGGTTGGTACACAAGCCAAAGTAAAGTATGAAAATCAAAGGTAAGTGGCCAGCACCAACTTCTGCTCTGTACGGGCAGTATTTAGGAATTGTATTAATTGTTTTTAAAGAAAAATAATACATTGTTATTGATAAGCATGGAGGGAATTTGCTATCCTAAGTTTTCTCTCTCCCACCTAAGCTTGTTGTTCCTCCTCCTGAGATCCAAAGAGTCCGAAGGTTATAAGCATTAGTTAGGATGATAGGCATAGTACAGTTTATATGCTATGATCCAATTCACAGCATGTGTCTGCATGATTCCTGGCCAAGGATTTAGAGATAAGAATAATGTTACTATTAGAAATAATTGTGTGATGTTGCATTATTTGAAGTAATTTTCACATTGCCCAATATTATCCAAAAAACCAAATTGTGACATGGTATACCCTGTTTGAGACCACTTGGAGAGGGACATCTGGTAGGGACACAAGACAGCATTTTGTTGGTCATTACTCAGAGGCTGTGGAATACAGGCTGGATGTGTTTTTAAGGAAGAAGTCGTATTTGAATAGAATATTATCTTGCCATGTCATTAATCATGAAAGATGCAATGGCAGTGGGAGTTGTTTCTGTCAGCACTGCATCAATGGAATTACACCCCACCAAACATCTGGATTTTTGAGAGATTTGGCTGAACCCCAAGCTCAGGTTTCTGGAAAAGGAATCCTGATTTACTCCTTATTTTGCAGAGAATGTGGCTTACCGCACACATGCTTCAGTGCAGAGGCAGTACTGATATGGCAGTTTTCAAATTGCTCATCCATCCATCCATCCATCCATCCATTCATTCATTCATCCATCCATCCATCCATCCATCCATCCATCCATCCATCCATCCATCCATCCATCCATCCATCCATCCATCCATCCATCCATCCATCCATCCATCCATCCATCCATTCATTTCTATATTGCACCGATTTTCCCTCGGGAACTCGGGGCGGTTACCACAGTCGCTTGGGACCATGTTGCTTTGCTGTCTTTGAAGGCTTTGGGTTATGACAACCACAGCACCTAGCCTGGTACCTTCCTTCTCGTGGCTAGTCAAAACCAGCTGAGAATAGCTGATCAGACTATTGGCCAGAAATCCTAATGCTATGTTGAAGGACAGTAAACTCACATGAATGTTCCTTTGCTGGCCCCTGCAACCTCCAGGCTTAATTACCTCACATGGCTTGTCATGGCAACAGTCATGGCAACAGTCTTTAAGATGGCTCAGAAGCACCAGCTAGCACAGGGTGCTGCGTGCTGCCCTATCCTCCCCCAATGGAGGGGAGTACATCTACAACTTGTCAATTTGCTGCCAATTATGAATAAAGCAACATTTCTGCTCTTTACAAATGTTATCTGTTTTTATTTTTATTTGTTTATATTATTTATATGCCCACAGGGGACCCAAGGCAGCTCACAACAATTCAAACGGTATAGCCAGAGTAATTTTAAAATGCTGCACAAAACTATATTTTAAAAAAATGAAATATTAGTCAAGAGATCAAAAACAATTTTTAAAATATTTCACAAAACAATATTTAATGATCTGAATTTCAGAAACGGAACATTCTCTGGACCCGCGCTTGTTGCTTAAAAACCTTAAAAGGAAGGTCTGTTCCTGATGACCAAAGGACAAAATGGAGGGGGCCAACCTGGCATCCCGAGACAGTCCATTCCAAAGCCTGGGAGCAGCCTTTGAGAAGACCAAATGAGGTCTTAAAAAAACAATTTAATTTAATTGGTTAATCTCGGAGAGAATGTCCATGTTTCTGAGATATTTTTCCACAAAGCTTGAAATGGTGACGACTGCTGCATTATTGTTGCAGAGATGTTCAAAATGCAGCTGTAATAGATGAGCATCTTGCCTCTTCCTAAGCAATCAGCCCATCCTTTTGTGCTTCCTTCCAAAAGAGAAAACTCACTAGAGATAGTTTGCACAAGCTGCACAGACTACAACAGGACAAAGCACTGGCTGCCGTGCTCTCACACTAGAGGTGCAACTCTTGTGGTGGTTGGGGAACCCTCTGCTGAAGCCTGTCTTGCAGTAATTATTCCCTTGTAGAATCCTTAGCAAGTTGGCTCCCAAGTAAATCTTAACTTTGTGAGATCTTAACTTTAGTCTGAACTTCAGACCAAATTCACTTCAAAGAGCATCGAACATCTTGCCAGGCCGTTACCACATATTTTTGGTTTGCCAACAATTCCCAAAACAATGATGTGTTTTTAATTAGAATTCTAAAAACAGTTTAAACATGTTAAATAAGTATATATACCTTATATTTTCATTTCTGAGCCTGAATTGACAGGTTTTGGCAGTGGCAAGGAGTGCCTTTGCACACTTAAAGCTAGTTTGCCAGTTACACCTATTTCTTGAGAGATTTAATCTGGCCACAGATCTGGCATATGCCCTAGTTACATCGTGGCTGGATTATTGTAACACACTCTATGTAGAACTGACTTTGGAAAGCATTCAGAAACTCCAAAGGGTCCAAAATGCTGCAGCCAGGCTATAACTGGGGCTGGTTACAGGGATCACATAACATCCTTTTTAGAGCAGCTCCACTGGCTGCCAGTTCATTTTGTTTCTGGGCACAATTCAAAGTATTGATGTTAACCTTGTTGTTGTTGTTGTTCAGTCGTTCAGTCGTGTCCGACTCTTCGTGACCCCATGGACCATAGCTCGCCAGGCCTTCCTGTCTTCCACTGCCTCCCGGAGTTTGGTCAAGTCCATATTAGATGTATCAATGACACCGTCCAACCATCTCATTCTCTGCCGTCCCCTTTTCCTTTTGCCTTCAATCTTTCCCAACATCAGGGACTTTCCCTCTCTCCTCATCAGGTGCCCAAGAAAATAAACTCTGTCATTGCCTCCATTTCTTCCCCTTCTATTTGGAGCCTCAGCTTCAAAATCTGTCCTTCCAGTGATCATTCAGGGTTGATTTCTTTCAGGATGGATAGGTTTGATCTCCTTGCAGTCCAGGGGACTCTCAAGAGTCTCCTCCAACACTACAGCAAAAAAGCGTCAATTCTATGGTGATCAGCCTTCTTTATAGTCCAGCTCTCACTTCCATACATCACTATTGGAAAAACCATAGCTTTGACTATTGGGACCTTAGTTGGCAAAGTGATGTCTCTGCTCTTTAAGATGCTGCCTAGGTTTGCCACTGCTTTCCTCCTAAGAAGCAGGCATCTTTTAATTTCGTTGCTGCATTCGCCATCTGCACTGATCAAGGAGCCCAAGAAAATAAACTCTGTCATTGCCTCCATTTCTTCCCCTTCTATTTGCCAGGAGGTGATGGGACCAGTGGCCATGATCTTAGTTGTTTTGATGTTCAGTTTCTGCCCACTTTTTTCACTCTTCTCTTTTACCCTCATTAAGAGGTTCTTTAATTCCTCCTCGCTTTCTGCTATCAGAGTAGTATCATCTGCGTATCTGAGGTTGCTGTTAACCTATAAATCCCTAAATGGCTTGGGTGATAGAATCATACAGTCATGAAGTTAGAAGGGGCTTATAAGGTCATCGAGACCAACTGCCTGCTTACAGCTGGAGTACTAGTCAAAGGATATCTGCCAGGTGGTTGTCTAAATTTCTCTTGAATGCCTTCAGTGTTAGGGCACTCGCCACCTCTTGAGGTACCTGGTTCTATTTCTGTATTGCTCTAACAGTTAGGAAGTTTTTCCTGATATTCAATCAAAATCTAGCTTCCTGTAACTTAAGCCCATTGTTGTGTGTTCTGCATTCTGGGTTGATCGAGAACAGATGCTTCCCCTCCTCTGTATGACTTTAAAGTATTTGAAAAGTGCTATTACCTCTCCCCTCAGCCTCCGTTTATGTATGTATGTATGTATGTATGTATGTATGTATGTATGTATGTATGTATGTATGTATGTATGTATGTATGTATGTATGTATGTATGTATGTAT
>JAHTLZ010003547.1:6201740-6219466 GCA_023846285.1 Phrynocephalus versicolor | reverse complement strand
TATGTATGTATGTATGTATGTATGTATGTATGTATGTATGTATGTATTTATTTATTTATTTATTTATTTATTTATTTATTTATTTATACAACTTATATGCCTCCCACTACCCAAAGGTCTCTGGGCAGTTTACAATTCAAAATTAAAATGAACAATTAAAAGCAATTTAAAACATTAAAAAACATAAAAAAATTAAATGCATTACGAAACTGAGAGACCAAGATATACAGTAACTCCTTTTTTCAAAACAACCCATTAAGTATTAATCTCTGCCATATTGATATATTTGAAAGTTGAAAGAACTTAGGTGAATAGATAAAATATAAGGGTTGATGATGTTTATTATTTACTTAATTTTATAGATTAGATGGCCTATCATAAGTCAAACTTACTATCTTCACCCTTTGTACTAGATAAAAATAGATATAAATGTATGCCTATCATTTATTGAGCTAGACAAATAGATTTTAAAGTGCTTAGTAAAATGAAGAATTAAGATTAAATAGGATAGCTTCATATTGTACTTTGTTATTTTCACTTTTTGTACTAGATAAGATGGAGACAATTAACGACGAATACAATGATGGAAAAGAAACATGTAAGTTTGGAATATTCTAAGCACCTGGGCTGAAATATTGGGAAAATGTTTGTATTTGAACTATGCAAAATGGCAACACACAAGCACTGTGTTTGAACTTGTTATGTTCAGAAAACTCAATAAAATATTTAAAAAAAAACATAAAAAATACTCGAGGCTAAACATGTCCGGTTCTTTCTAATAGTCCTTGTTTTCATCCTCTGAACTTCTTCCAATTTATCAGCATTCTTCTCAAAGTTCAATATCCAGAACTGGGCACAGTACTTAAAATGAAGCCAATCAATCTCAAATGGAAGGGAACTAGGACCTCGCTGGTTCTGAAAACTAGAACTCCAAAAATGGCATTTGCCATTTTTGTAGCACCTCCTGCCCCCCTGTTTAGGAAACATTGATTTAGACCTTTTTTGTCACTTCAGAAATTTTAAATTGTAATTTCAATATCAAAATCACTGCTTTTTACAGTGCCATTTTTAACAGAGGAGAACTAGTGCCTCGTGTAATTTGGGGATTGTAGTTCTGTTAATGCAGCCAAAAACATCTGCCATATTTGATGCCACATCACATTGTTGGCTTATATTCAGTTTGTGACCTGCGATAATTCCAAGAACCTTCTCGCTCATAATATTGCTAAGAAAGGCCGCCCCCTCCCTTGGTAACAGTATGTTTGGTTTCTTTTTCCTAAGTGCAGTACTTTGTATTTATTCTATGATTTTCTGCCCAGTGATCAAGCCTATCTAGATCCTTTTGAACTTTGTTTCTGTGTTCCAGGGTATTACCTATTCTACCCAATTTTGTGTCATCTGCAGATTTGATAAGCATTCCCTGATCCAGGTAATTAATTGGGGTGGGGGGAACTGAAAAGCACTGGGGCCAGAACTGGGGCCAGGAGGTGCGAATTATCTAAAAGACTGCATCTCCCACCGTGACCCTTAAGATCATCAGGGGAAGGCTTTCTCTCAGTGCCACCACCCTTACAGGTGCCTTTGGTGGAGACACAGGAGAGAACCTTCTCTGTTGCTGCTCCCAGACTCCAGAACCCGCTTCGATGTGAGGCCAGGCTGGCTCCATCTATACTCTCCTTCCTTCCACAAGCAGGTCAAGACCTTTCTCTTCAGGCAGGCTTGGCTGTCGGAGAGGGTGTTTTCTTTAAAGGATAGTTATGCTCTGTTGCTTTTAAATGTGTTTTTAAATGGATTTGATTTTTCAATTTAATATAATTCTTGTTTAAATCTTTTGGATAGCTGTATACATAACATTTTATGGTTCTAAATACTGTCCTTTAAAAACAATGAGATAAGCCACCTGCGGTCCTTTTAAGGAGAAAGGGAAGGTAAAAATATTTTAAATACTATCAATAAATATACCGTGAGCAGCATGGAATAAAGTAGTGCACCACTTAATGGCTGCACCCACAATAAGCAAGATTTCCTTTTGATATCAAGAAAAGTACACAACACATCTCTTATAAAATATAAGTTCTGGGAGCAAAAGTGCTTGCCTTTCATTTTCTAAAGCTGTATTCCAGTTCCAATTGTCTGGTCATATCTGTCCAGAAAGTCCTTATCATTTCAAGACTAGAAAGGTCACAGAAGTTCTGGTCTGCCATGTTCAATCTCCTAACACATCAAAGAACAGATGCACCAGCCAAATCCAATCTGTGCCAAATTGTTATGAGCTGTAATTTTAGCATTCCTACAAATAGTACAAGTTAGCCAAAGGGCTTCTATTAGAGTTGCATAATACCATCGCAGTTACCAGCAAAGACAAAAAGTTCAAGCAAGTTCGCCACGGGAAATAGCCTAGTTGGACTTCCATTAGATAAAGCAGAGAAAACACCACAATGACGAGTGCTGACTTGCCTGCACTTTAGATTGATACTTTCAGCACCACTTGGAAGCGATTAGCAGGACAGAATTTGCTTTCAACTCTTTTCCAATTTCTTCAGTGACCTTGAAGAAGTCACACTTCTTTTCAACAAAGATTTTCAGCTTCTGCAAAGAACAAAGCTGGACACGTCACAAAGCCATCTAAGAGTTCCCGAGGAAGGCCTCCAAGCGACTGCTGGATTCCACAAATATTTTGGACCTTCTCAGGGTCTGGTGATAAAGTGGGTGGATGAGCGCCTGAAAGGCGCTCATCTACCCACTTTTTGACACCGAGTGCCCAAACTCGGTGATGGGGACAACAGCAGCAGTGGCGGCAGCGGTGTGGGGGGGGCGGGATCAGTGGCAATGGGGGTGAAGGCAGCAGGGCAGCGGCAGCAGTGGGGGGCGGGATCGGTGGCAGTGTGGGAGTGGCGGGGAATGGGGCGGTATACAAGTGTGAATAATAAATAAATAAATAATAAATAAGGCAGCAGGGCAATGGGGTGGCGGTGGGGGGTTCAGGATTGGTGGCAGTGGGGGGGCTTGGTGAAGGCAGCAGGGTGATGGGGCAGCGAGGTCAGCGTCATTGGCGGTGGGGGGGCATGGATGGACGCGGTAATGGCGGTGGAGGCGGGGACCAGCGGAGGCGGGGTCGGCAGCAGCAGGGGGCAGGGGCCGGGTCAGCCTGGCGCACAACATGCTCCCAGGCCACCCCCCTACTTCCCCCTCCTCAAAGACCTCATGGCTGGTCCAGCGGAGGCGGAAGTGGAGGGGACAGTTAGCATGTTGTGTGCCAGGCGAAAGCTCTCCGCTTGCCACCTTTGGCACACGTGCCATAGGTTCGCCATCCCTGCCCTAAGCACATCCGATCTCGCCTGATTTCAGAAGCTAAGCAGGATTGGCCCTGGTTAGTACTTGGATGGGAGACCACCAGGGAATACCAGGTGCTGCAGGCACCTGGAGTAGGAACTGGCAAGCCAATCCAGTATTCCTACCAAGAAAACCCAATGGACATGGGGCCACAAAGAGTCAGTCATGACTGTAAGGACACAACACAACACGCAAACACACACACAAAACCCTTTATTACATGTGAAATTATACATTGGAACAGCAGAGGTCACATGCCCCCCTGGGAGCCATGGCACATTTGAAGGGAGCCACAGTCTGGAGCTAATTCTTCACACACTAGACATGGGCACGACTCGGCGAAATTTTCATTTCTGTTACGTAACGAAACGACCCATGAAAATTGTGGCCGTTAGTTTCGTTTCCGTTACTGGCGGCGCACAATGAAATGAGCTGCTTTTTAAATGTTAAAAAACGCCCTGGACATCCATAAAAATGCAGCGATAATTATTTATACTGTCTGATAATACCTACCAGGGGGGTGGGGGTCCTTAAAATGGGCATTTATGTCTTTTCTCAGATTGCTGTATTTTTTTTTCCTTTAAGGGGAGTTGGGGACATTGACCCAAAATGGTTCCCAGATGCCTAATATTGATTTCTTGGGTATTAAAACGCCCTGGACATCCATTAAAATGCAGCGATAATGCGAGAATTGTTTGAAATTATTACCTACCAGGGGTTGGGGTCTTTAAAACGTTTGGTTTTGTCTTCTCCCATCGTGATAAGGATGACAAAATGGATGTCGCCAGCCACTCCAGCCACAACATGGAGGCAAGCCATGTGATGGGATCATGTAAATTCTTGGAAAACTTCAACCAATAGCATGCCCAGGTTGCAGACTGGGCAGGTCTGGCAGCCACAGAGGCCATAAAAAGCTCTGGCAGCCCCCGGAAATGCTTTAAAATCGCGCAAAAAGCGGGTAGAAACGACAAATGAAAAAATGAAAAACAAAACGACAAATTTTTGAAAAATTTCACGACAAATGGAAACGACCCGAAACGGACCCGTCCCAAAAAACGACAACTCGAAACATAGTTTTTTCTGGTCGTGCCCATCTCTACACACCACCTAATAAGGTTCATTTTGTGACTCACACAATCCTGATTTTGCTTCTATTTCTTACATGTGTTTTTGGCCATGACAAAAACAAATTGGCTTTGGGTAGTGGGTTGTATGTATGTATGTATGTATGTATGTATGTGTGTGTGTGTGTGCTAATAAATAAATAAATAAATAAATAAATTTTAAAAAATTAGCACAGCTGCTTTATAATATTAAAAGCCATGCTGGACCACATTAATAGCTGTCATTTAAATATCTATCATTGCAGGGAACTGATGGAATCCCACAAGCAGGACATGGCTATAACTACAGCATCCCTCAGTAAATGATATTCAGAGGCACATTGTAAATGATATATAGCTATTCTTACTATGGACTAATTAATGGTTACTACTAGGTTGCTACTTTGTTTACACGTTTTTCATTGTGTGTGTTTTCTGGATTTCTTAAGAAGGGATATGGAATTCAAAGAGCTACAAGGGAGCTTGTCAAAATGGGATGAGTAGAGTAAATGCTGGTGCACAGAGCAGTAGCAAAAGTAACTCCTTGAGTTAAAGGTCATAATTTTGAGAAAGTACAGCTAGCTTTTCTTTAATCATTTAAATGTAACCAAGCTCCTGTACCAGAGCTGGGTTAAAACGCTCAGGAGTTCACTTATTTCTGAAAAATTAGTGTGTGGTCATCACTGTATGACTTAATGCTTGATGTAGTAAATACAAACCATCTCATTTAACCACGGCCAACAGGAGAAAAAGAAATACTGTATGTTTAATTCAGATACAAAGGGTGACCTGTGCCAGGCTGTAGTACTAAACTTAGAAGTCCTTATATCTTGAGGAAACATGTATAGGGTTGCAGTGTTACACTGGCTTGCCAAACAGAAACAACAGTATGTTTTGTTGGCAATAAACCCATTGTGTCAAGTTTGTTTCAGTTTGGCTTTCAAGAAATATCGAGACCAGTAATATTTGGGAGAAAAAGGAAGAAATGCCAGAGTAGCCCTTGCAGTTCTGCAGGGGGAAAAATGTATCAAGAGTCAGTGAGTGGTCTACTTGGCATATATACACTGCAATTCTTTCATATGTATCTAAGCTTTATTGTGTTTATCATTGCCTGTATCCCAGACATTTCATTCCTTTCTGCTGTATTGTTATTTTTTTCTTCTTCTTTTCCTCACATTTGTGTGTGGGTGTGGGTGTTGTGTCTTGTGCCTTGTGTCTTCGGAGGTACCAGTCGCTTCAGGTTGGCATGTCATCCCTCTGATGAAAGGGACTGAGATCTATGAAAATTTTAAATGTGTTCATCTTTAAAATGCCACAAAACTCCACGCTGTCTTTGCTGGAGCCGACTAATCCCATGGCCCTCCTAGGAATAAGTTTGAAGAGACATGGCAGAAAAACTGCCATGGGCTTCTCAGCAGAAACTAGCGGTGGTGACGGCAGAGGAAAAGGCTCATGGATGAGAGTTAAAAGATTACTTTGTGTGTGCGTGTGTGCGTTTGTGTGTGTGTGTGTAATTGTGAGGGAGGGGGGCAGCTGCATAATACTGATAGCATTTTTCAATCTCTCTTGTCAGCTCTGCCATCAAGACTGTCTGGCAATAGCTAGTAAAAGAAGAACGGCTGCCTTTGCCATGCTTCCCATTGGTAAGGATCCTGGGGCTCCCTCATCAGCCATTTTGAGTCTCATGAGATTTGCAATAAACGGTGCATGGGCAGAGCTATTGGTGTATTTGCATACATTTGGTTGAATGCAATTCCAACCACAAGTCTAAAGGGATTTCTTCAGCTTTTCCCCTTCTCCATAGAAATAACCTGAACTCGGAAATGTGATCAATAGACGGCGTATCAAAAAGAAAAGAGGGATCATTTTTCATATTTAAAAAGGGAATGGAGATGCAATTTAAATGGAAAGCTAGAGGCCCAAATCTCTATTTCCAATCTGCTAGCTAAAGATGGTTTCTATGGCAGCAGAAAAATGTGAAGCTTTTTTTATTCTTATTCTTATTCAAAGGCACTGCTGAATTTAAGAACAATCACTTATCCCACAAAATATTTTCTTCTTTTCTGATGCCATACCAGAAATGAAAAAGGCATCAGGCATTTACTGTATACTGCAAACCGTAATTCCATTTTAAAGAAGACATGTGAGAAGGTATCTCCTTCCCCTGCTTTTTATAGCTGTATTTTCTTTGTGATGTTAAAAATCAAACATTTGCAAAGTGAGGGAGGGCATCTGGTTGTTGTCTTACAAACAGCTGGATGGGAGAAACCTAATTTAATTAACAATATTAAGCTAGGAGAAATGGAAGGAGCATAATTTGCCATTAACTCTTCCTCTAGATTTGCAGAAATGAGATTACATTTAGAATAAACAGCTGTGCAACTGATCATCATTTCCAGCACTCAAAATCAGAAGTCTTTTACTGCCTGACAATAGAATTTAGTAAAGGCTACTCACTGAGCAGACATGCACAACCACAGCAAATGCAGCCGAATGACATATTAGAGATGCAAGGCCAAAACTACCTGTAATCGCTGCTCAGAATCTAAATATTGTAGATCAAAATCCACAAGTGATTGAAATGCCAGGAAATGCAGTGAGCTAAATGAAGCTATGTCTGCACATTCAAAATGCATCTCAACTTTCTTGCATTTTCAGCTTTGCAGATCATGTAATTGTGACCTATCTTGTGCAGCAAGAATTCAGACCTCTATGTGCAGTCCCACATTATTTAACATGAAATGAGCCGTGTTTCAAGCTGCTTCATTCTCTCACGTCTTCAGTCTTCTCTGATTTCTTTAGTGTAGTCTGTAGACGTCAATGGGGGTGACAATGTGTTGGTGGTTTTGCAAGAATTCCCCCCTGAAAATTCTAGGAAATCATGGGGATCCTTTCTTGATTTCATAGATTCGCCTTTAACTAATTAGCAGCGAATGAAAGGAGGGATTGTGATAGCCACATGCAAAGAAATATTCCAAAACTGTGGGTTTACACAAAACTCAAAAACAAAAGTAATGCAGGGCAGAATGCAGAATAAAAAAGAGTTGTAGGTCCCTGGCTAGCAGGATTTTCCATGGATTCAGCACACTTCAGGGATGAGAGCGAGGATGCGAGGTAGAAGGTGTGTTAGCGCCAACCCGGCCCCAGGAGCACCGCAGTCAAACAAATCAAAATGAAAGAAAGAAAAGAAAAGAAAAGAAAAGAAAAGAAAAGAAAAAAGAAAAAAGAAAAAAGGAGCACTGACCCAGCCCCAGGAGTGTGCAGTCGGAGCTCTAAAACAAACAAACAAACAAATAAATAAATAAGAGTGCCGACCCGGTCCTTGGGCCGCACGGTCAGTGCTAAAAAAAAACAAAAAATGAGGTCCTGGCCTCAAGCCAGTGCCTCATAAAGCCCCTGCCGCCGGCACGGCCAGGATCGCCATCGCCATTGACAATGACGCCCGGTAAGTCAGACCCAAACCGGTTTGTACGATTCAGGTTCGAACGATTTTTTTTAAAAAAATTGTATGAACCTGAACTGAACCAAGCCAAGGGTGGGCCCGAAACAAAAGAACCCGAACTATGGGTTTTCTGTTTCATGCCCACCTCTACTAGGCATGTTTAGCCTGGCGAATAGAAGACTGAGGGGGACATGATAGCAGTCTTCCAATACCCAAAGGGTTGTCACAGGGATGAGGGCACTGATTTATTCTCAGTTGCACCTGAGAGCATGACAAGTACCAATGGGTGGAAACTCATCAGTGGGAGAGCCAAGCTGGAAATAAGGAGAAACTTCCTGACAGTTAGAGCCATTAAGCACTGGAACAGCTTGCCTCCCGATGTTGTGGTGCCCCATCACTGGAAGTTTTCAAGTAAAGATTGGACAGGCATCTGTCCAGCATGGTATGAGGTCTCCTGCCTTTGGCAGGGGGTCAGAGTAGAAGACCTCCAAGGTCCCTTCCAACCCTACGACAATTCTGTGATGTTATGCTTTTAATATGTTTATGAAGAAGTTCAAATTGTGTGAAAGGCATTTAGCTTCCAGTGAAGGAAAGAAATAAAATCCGTGGTACAGCTGCACTCTGGAGCTTCTGATTAGCCAAGGAAGCAGGAAGAGTTTTTTTTTTTTAAACTAAACAAAATATTGCAAGTACAAATGCAAGTACAAATGAATAGAAAGCCCAAGAACCATTCAGAAGAGGTGTGGAAAGCCACCAATGATGCATATAAGCTTTTCTAGTGGTGGTCGTTTGGTGCTTAAATTCCAAGTGTGCCATGAAAATGAGGGAAAAGGGCATGCCTCGGAACCACTGTATAATAGCTGTGGGGAATAGACTGGAGGTGTAGAATACAGTATTGATTTCATTTCCTTGCTTCATGTCACACATATCTCTCATCTGATTACTACTGCTCCCCACATGGCTTTTCTGGAAGCTTGGAATTTGTTATTTTTGATATTACTGCAAGCTAAGCTTGACCTTTAAATATTGGCATTTAAATTCTAATGAAATAGCAGAAGGAAATCGGATTGACAGGTGTAATACAAGATGGACAAAATAGCACAGTAAAATTATATGCTGCTTTGAAATTCCCATTAGTGATAACGAGATAAGTGCATACCTCTCTGCATGCCAATCGGAAAATGTACTTGGGGGAAAAAATCCAGCAGAATAAATGAAGAGGAAATTGACTTAGAAGTAATTATTCTTCTATAACTTTTGGGGCAAAATTCTTTAAATTGCACAAGTTACTTAATGCATGTAAGTGGACCTGCTCCATATAATTTCTTATTTTTAAAAAATGGTTTCCTGTCACATTCATTTCCTAAAATACATACCCAGAGGCTTCTTTTCATTTCACTAATTCAGTCAAATCTCCATCCTTTACATCACTTGCTTTTCCAGCTAACTGTCTTGCTTCCTGTTAATAAATGAGCTACTCTGAAATATGCATGGATCTCAAGTGCAGTTTGACTTTAGTGCTAATAAGGGAGCAGAAATGCTCTTGGTTCAAACCACCAGGCAATTAATGTGCTCACGTCTCTCTAGCAATGTAGTAATCAATACCAAAGTGAAGGCATTCATCATGACAGTTCCTTTTAGCCCCACCCTCAAAGAGAGTCCAGAAACATGGACATTTGTGCTCATTCATCTTGTATTCTATGAGCTTTCATGTCAATCAAGAACAAGTCTTTTGTAAAGCTAATGGGTCTTCAGCTGCCTAGATGCCCTAAGCACGTCTGATCTCGCCTGATTTTGGAAGCTAAGCAGGGTCGGCCCTGGTTAGTACTTGGATGGGAGACCACCAGGGAATACCAGGTGTTGTAGGCGCCTGGAGTAGGAACTGGCAAACCACTCCAGTATTCCTGGCAAGAAAACTCCATGGGCATGGAGTCACGAAGAGTCGGTCACGACTGTAACGACACAACACACACACATATGCATAATTGATCTTCATTGTCCATCCAAGGCCAAACACACTGCATTACCACAGGGACTGCTCACAATATATAGTTATTCCAAAAATCCATTCTCCCCTCAGATATTTGTGGGGATTCAATCCCAGTCCAGAGGGCTACTAGTAGCACAGATGACATTATCACCCATGTGAATAATAATAAAAAATCCCAGAGCTTCATACATTAGCTGTGAACATTAGTTCCCTGGCATGGCACTGCTGTTCTCATGGAAATCAAAGGCAGATAAGGCTGATCATGATTATCAAATTGGAACTAGTAATAAATCACATCATTTCAGGCTGCAGTTGCTCTGGTTGTCTGAAGGCGAGAAAGAAGTTCCTAAACAGCGTTGCAGTGACTATACAGTGGTACCTTGTATAAAGGAATTAATTCGTTCCAAATGAAATTATGTTAAGCAAATTTTCCTTTATACAAATTCCCATAGGAATGCATTGAAAGCAGAGTAATCCTATTTTTATGTTGTACAGATTCTCCCCATAGGCGATTATGTTAAACAAATTTCCCCTATCTCCGGAATTTTTTATGTTGTACAAATTTTATGTTATACAAGCTGTTTGTTATACAAGGGTCCACTGTACAATAAATTATTTTTAATGGAGGTGGCAAATTTTAAGAACTGACTTCTCTGTTCTTAGCCAGTTGTTCACCCAGCCTGCCTGTTTATATCTGTCCATTGCTGCAGCATGTGTTTCATCTTCTGGATTTCAGGTATGTATTGAACCAGGTTATTTATAAGGACTAGGGAAGGACTATTCATTGGAAACCAAACATGGTGCCCAACCACAAAATATTTCTGACTTTAAATGAATTAGTTAAAAATTAGTTAAAAATCAGTGGATGTTGCAATTAGACATCTCCACAGACTCATTACCAAGGCAGAGGTAGGCAACCTCAGTGAACTTGGGCCAAACTGTTACTCGCCCACCTCCCCAACCCTATGGATGGCCATAACCAACCCTGCAAGAGATAATTAGGTTTTTAAGTAAGGGAGGTTTGGAGGGTACTTGGAGGGCTGGGAATAGGCCTTTTTGAGGAAAAAGTCATGGTGAAATTGTGGGGTTTAGCATCAGGGCTGGCTCTCAAGGTGCAAAAATGCCACCCTTTCATTCCAATGCTGTCCATCACAATAAAAGGACATGGCAATAAAAAAGGCCTCCATTTTAGAAGTCCTTTTTCTTGTTTCTTTTCTTTTCTTTTTCATTCTTTTTTTCTTTTTTTGGGGGGGGGGGGACTGCAACTCCCAAGTTCCAGGAGTACTATTCCAAAAGAAGTAATTTCCCCAAGCTTTATAGGGCTGTGCCTCAATTTCACCAGAACACTGCCATCTGAAGTCACTTCTTTCATCCTTCAATCTATGTCAGGGATTTAGTTTAATTTTTTTTTTAGACTTTATTCGAAGCTCAGGATTTCTTTCCTATCTTAACAAGTCGTCATATCACCAACTGAGATGCTATGGTCTTTTTGGACTCCCTGCCTCCTACTGTGCTATAATATATTTATGTTTGCCATTCCGAAGATGTGTGCAGGTTTCACGGTAAGCTTGGGATCTCACTTAATTTTCCTGTTTAATCTCTTGAGACTTTCCTGGGTATACTAGCTGCCTTCTTTACCTCATCCTCCCTTTTTTAGCCTGCAGTTATTAAGGTCTGGATGAGTCCTGTGGGAAGTATGACACATTAGTTATTTGAGAAAAAGAAAGAGAGAGAGAGAGAGAGAGAGAGAGAAAAGTGGATTCCACCAGGAAATCACATAATTACCACCATTCTTTTGCATCACTCCTCTGATTAATGCACATTCAAGAAAAGTTGTGTAATGTTAGCAGTTGCTTTAGTGGGCATGGTTTTCCACTTAATACATCTGTGAATTGTGATTTTCAGTTCAAATTTTAAATTAGCTTTCTGTTCAGTTCAAATGAGCACATCCCTAAGAGGAACCTTAGCTTTCTGTTCAGTTCAAATGAGCACATCCCTAAGAGGAACCTTAGCTTTCTATTCAGTTCAAATGAGCACATCCCTAAGAGGAACCTGCATACCAAAGACGGAACTTTTCACTGCTTAGCAACCTCTTAAAGAATAACTACTAGTTAATATTTACAAAACCTTACACATGTCTACATGCTTCCTTCTGTGCTTCTCTTGCAAGACTGTGGAATACAATGCTTGGAATGGCATACCAGCTTTGGGCTAAGAAGGCCTCCATTCAAGTTACAGGTGGAGATGAATAAAAAATAATAATTAAAAGTTTGTCAAAAATGGCTAACTCATTGGTTTGCATTCATACGAATCTATGGCTCCTGACATATATGAAGCAACATTTCTAGTGGTTTTTGATTTGTTGATTTGTCCAGCTATAAAATAGCTCCCAAGGCACTTAGAGACACTTAAAATTGCATGAAAGCTTCTCTTGACTCTCCTCTACAATCCCTCCAGGTTTGGTGAATGAATGAATTTCTAATGTCTGAGTGTTACTATACACACTCACAAAAAGCCTCCTGCCAAAAATTTCCGCTAGGCACCTACAGGCACCAAACCTTCAGAGAAGCTAGCTCTGAATCTCTTATACAATAAAAAAGACCATAAGAAAAGCCTTGCAGGAACAGGCCACAGCCCATCCAGTCCAGCATTCTGTCTCACACAATGGCTCACCATTTGCTTCAGGGTATTCCCAAGCAGATGTCTTCACCTGCTTAAGATTCCCTGCAAATGGTATTGAGAGATATCCTGCCTATCTCTCCAACCCAAAGGTTGTCCTTAGGCATCCATATTGATAGCCATTAATACCCTTGTTCCATGAACTTGTCCAGTCCTTTCTTAAAGCTATCAAAGCTGACAGCTGTCACCACTTCTTATGGCAGGGAGTTCCACAGAGCAGTGATCCTCTGGGTGAAAAAGGACTTTCTCTCATATTTGTTTAAGATCTAGCACCCAAAAGTTTCATGGAGTGCCCCCCCCCCAGTTCTAATGTTGTGCAATAAGGAAAACAGTTTTTCCTTATCTACTTTGTCCATACCGTGTATGATTTTATAAACTTCAATCAGGTCACCTTTAGGCACCAACATTCAAGAGTGAAGAGGGCCAGCCGTTGCAGCCTCAGGTGGAAAGGAAGGTGTTCCAGTCCCCTAATCATTCTGGTTGCCCTCCTCTGCACTTTTCCCAGTTCCACAATATCCTTCTGGAGATATCTGACCAGAACTGTACACAATACTCCAGATGGGGCCTCACCATAGATTTATGAAGAGGCAAAATGGCACTTGCTGATTTATTTTCTATATCCTTCCTAATGATCCCTAGCATTGAGTTTGCTTTTTTCACTGCTGCGGCACACTGGGTTGGCACCTTCATTGAGCTATCCACCAGGACACCAAGGTACCTTTCCTGGTTAGTTGCAGAGAGTTCAGACCCCATCAGTTTATAAATGTAATTGGTTTTTTTTCTGCTCCAACTTGTATCATTTTGTATTTGCTAATGTTGAAGCTCCTTTGCCACTGGTTTGCCCACTCCCACAGTGTCAAGAGATCCCTCCGGAGCTTCTCATAATCTATCCCTGGTTTTACTACCCTGTACAATTAAGTGGCATCTGCAAATTTGGCTACCTCACTATTTACTCCTACTTCTAGATCATTTATGAAGAGGTTGAAAAGCAAGGGTCCCAGTACTGAACCTTGGGGGACCCCACTCTTTACCTCCCTCCACTTGGAGAAGTGTCCATTTAGTACTACCCTCTGTTTCATGTCCCTTAGCCAGTTTTTGATTCAGGACAAGACCTGTCCCTTGGTTCTTTGGTGCAGGGCCTTGTTGAAAGTCTTCTGAAAGTCCAGATAAACAATGTCAACTGGATCTCCCTTATCCACATGCTTGTTGACACTCTCAAAGAATTCCAATAGATTAGTGAGGCATGACTTGCCCTTGCAGAAGCCATGTTTTCTCCCCATCAGCACCTTCTCTTCTATGTGCCTGTTAATTCTATCTTTTAGGATGGTTTCCATCAACTGACCGGTTGGTAATTTCCTGGATCAGCTCTGGATTTTTTTGAAGATTGGTGTTACATTCGCTACCTTCCAGTCATCAGGCACAATGCCTGATTTGAGGGAAAGATTATATATTTTGGCTAGGACCTCAGTAATTTCATCTTTTAAGTAGCTTGAGAAATAATGGATGGATGCCATGTGGTCCAGGTGATTTCTTAGCACAGGCATGTCCAAACTTCAGCCCTCCTGTTGTTTTGGACCACAACTCCCAGAATTCTAAGTTGAGTCTGCCAATGACAAAGGACTGTGGGAGTTGTAGTCCAAAACATCCAGAGGGCCGAGGTTTGGACATGCCTGTCTTAGAATTTAGTTTAACAAGACATGCAAGAACCTCCTCCCTGGTTATTTCTATCTGGCTTAATTCTTTGGTTTTCCTCCCTACAAAGATAGGCTCTGTTTTGGGCATGTGGCCTCTGTCTTCTTCAGTGAATACTTCAAGGTGGGAATTTTAAGACATTCAGCAGCCGAAGCCATACATATACAGTATAGAAACCAGGGCCTGTCCACTTTTCTGCAACATACATTCTTTATTTATTATTATTATTTATTATTATTTATGTTTCATTTCTGTACCATCCATCTTCCAATAGGCACTCTGGGCGGTTTACAGCAAAATTAAAATCAACAATAAATAACAGGACAATACTAGCAGAAAAAGAGGGAAAACCCCTCAGCAAGAGGCATTGCGGGCAAAGAATTTTTTTTAAAAAAATAATAAATTAAAAGGTCGCCAAATGCTTCCCTAAAAAGCAGGGTTTTGAGTGCTTTTTTTGAAGGTGGGCAGGGACTGTGCTAGGCGCAGCTCACTAGGAAGATGGTTCCACAAAGTGGGGCCCACCACAGAGAAGGCAGGTTGCGAATTAGCGATTTCCGCGCCTCCCTGGGTGTGGCCACCCTAAGTGAGCGCGCCTGCGCCATTCTCGTAGGCCTGGCCCCAGTTGACCTCTGGGAGATACGCTTCGAAAGGTATTCAGGTCCCAAGCTGTGGAGGGTTTTGAAAATCACCTGCCTGGGCAAGAGCAGATGAGATCATTGCAATAATTCATGACTCAAATGCATCATGAGGCCTGAACCTGGCCCTGGGATTTCAAGCTATGTGCCTTGGGCCAGTTGTAGTTCTCGTGCCACTTTACGACGCTGCCATGAAAGCAACATTTTATGAATTTGCCTTTCTGCCTATTGCATTTTTGTGGACTGGTAGAAAAAAAAACTCTTGAGGAAACTGTTTTCTGTTTTGTGCTTTCTGTATGTGGTGGATTTAAAGACGCAGTTTAAAGGCAGTTTTGAGAAAGCTGTTTTTCAAATGAATGTTTATTTGACCTTGAATTGGCTCCATCGTTTGAAAATAACTGCTGAAGGATCTTTGTTCCGTGCCTCTTTGGTTCTTCCTTTTGTCAATCCAGTCACTTTCCTCTATAACCCTCCCTTTTGGGAAATGATTGGCAGAAACTACAATTACAAGCAATATTAACTCTTTTTTGTGAAGTATAAGAACACAATGAATTGGGAAAACTTATCAGGAGTTTGCCAATATAATCCTATGCTGATTACAAAAATAGTAGACATTTATACATCACAGACCGACCCATTCTCTGAAGATACAGAGGTTTTTAACTCCGATAAGGACAAACTGGCAGAACAGAGAACTGATTTTAGTCTACAGATAACTACAACAAGAATTGTAAACCGAAATTAGTCTTGATCAGGAGATAGAGCCAGAACAGGTTGCGCATGAGCGATTTCTGCCGCTTAGAGTTCTGTTTAGAAGATAAGCTGGATATAAATACAACAATAAATAAATAAAATAAACAGAGACCTGATTTTAATCTGCAGGATAAATCTTTGGCTATGCCAAATTCACGAAGCAAGATAAACACATCTGCTTTACTAAATATGGATACAAAAGACTCCTTCAGCAGCAGAGCAACTATCAAGACCGCTATCAAGATAAAAGAACAACTTATGAAGATAACAGACTTGGCAGGGAAAGAAAAAATTCAGAAAGATAATTTCTGACTTAGTGAATTGATTACATAAAACTTGTTTTCTGTATTTTGATTGCCTAAAGCTACTAAGTTCATTGGCATGATATGGGTAATGGAAAATGGAAATGTGAAGACCAATCTACAATATAAATAAATGTTAACTTGTTAGATTGTCAAACGAATAGTAGGAGCTAAATACAGACAAGAACTTCTATGCATAAAGTGAAACCTGTAGACCACAAAATAGCTCTTTTATAGTAGCCCATAAAGTACTAACTTGAATTAGAGATGGCTTTTGAAATTAGGTACTCTTTGGAAAAATAGGAAAATATGCAGTGGATTACATTTAGAATATATATATAGTTAGCTAAAATGTATCCTAAATTGTTTAGTACTGAAGAATTAAACATTGAGATTGAATATACTTTTGAGATTAGACAGGCTATATTTTTTGCATTGTAAATGTATGTAAATAAAGATGACATAGTAAGGAAACTAAGTATGAAAGTACTGTATGTTCCCTTAAGTTGGTAAAGGATATATGAATTGTACTGGGCTGAAATGTTAGGGGAAATTGTGATTCAATTGGTAACACAACAGGAGACAAGCAACATATTTGTTTCATTTGGTTTAATGTAGAAAATAAATAAAATATTTAAAAAGAAAGCATGCAAAGTCAATGCTGGAGACGCATGAGTATTGTCAGACTGAGTCAAAAACATCAGGATTTCTCTTAGTTAAGCAGAAGGCAAGGTTCCAGAGGCAATAGGGGAAACAGCCCAGCAGACTGGTAGTAGAAATGAGATAATACTCTCATACAGATGGCAACACCCACAAGAGACATGAATTAAGCGTGTCACCAGAGCCCAAAAGAGAACATTGAAAACACAGTTTGGCAGGAAAGTAGAAGCCTCAACATATACTGAACTGGGCCATCATGCTGCTTCTTATTGGTTAGAAAGTGGTATGAAGACCAGCAGTTTGGAGCAATTCATTGCAAAATGTAACCGTACTTCATGTGTCCCCCCCCCCAATTCCAAAATCAAAAAGCATTTTGCAAAGCTAAAGGCAGAATAAACTGTCTGCTGCATATAGGAAGGCGACATCCTTTATACTCTTGGCAATAGATGTACATTGTGTTACATGCAATGTGTCACTAAATTCTCCACCTCAGCTCTTCTAAGATGAAGTATTATTTGCTGCCATGTAGAGTGATGTGCGTGGCCACATCAGATCCAGCACAGGCCTTTACTGTTCATTTGGTTTCTTCCTATTAAAAGCTACATCACAAGCTCACTTCTGCCTTCTTGCTGTACCCTCATCACTTCCCCGTCCAGATTAATGGAAACAAAATAACTGTTCGAAACTGGCCAAACTAGTTCACCAGGTCTCCATCTCAGAACATCCCCTGCCTGGCCCCTTCAGTATTTTTTTTTGACTGTGGAAAATAAGTGCTTATCTTTGGACCTACAGCTAGATGACATAATTCACCTCCATATATAAGAAAAAACAGCAACAGCAACATTAGAAAAAGAAGCAAGGGAACAAGATGAGTTGTAACTGCGGGGAGCGGAAAGAGGGAAAGGGATTGAGAGAAAGGATTTAGGAAGCAGATACTTGTCCCTCTCTCTGGAGAACCTACTGCTAGAGTGCTTAATTTGTGTACCTTTGTCTAAAGCTGTAGCAGAAGTTGCATCAACACTTAGCATGGCTGGGTAATGGCATGGGAGCATAAGCCCCAGAGGACCCTCCAGGGAAGGATACCAGAAAAATTATTATTATTATTATTATTATTATTATTATTATTATTATTATTAT
>JAHTLZ010003547.1:6187963-6201730 GCA_023846285.1 Phrynocephalus versicolor | reverse complement strand
ATTATTATTATTATTATTATTATTATTATTATTATTATTATTATTATCTGGAGACCTTGGTAATTGATAGCCCCATTAAGATCATTATAAGTCAGTTCCAACTTTATAACACATAACATAAACACAATCCATGCTACTATACTACAACTCTTGTGCTGTTACCCCTAGGTGGATATGCTCAACAATTTGAACCTTGTACTGCAAGCTAAGTCAAGTTTTACTAAAGAAATTTGTCCAAGGAAAATACAGTTCTAGTCCTTGAACAACAGCCTGCAAAATACAGCACTTCCTGGGAATATAAACATTCACAATTTATTTCATTTTATTTTTCAAGTATTTTTACCCTGCCTTTCTCCTTGAAAAATGACCGAAGGTGGCTTACAGTAAGGAGTGACAATATACAGTCCATTACAATTAAGACATATTAAGTTTGAGAACAGGGAACTGAGGGGTATTTTACAGCATTAGAAGGCAACAATAAAGCCAACAATTGATATCATAGTGTCAGTTTCTATGTGACTGCTATGAAAAGTGACTTCTGTCTTGCCACCACAGCCCAGACATATGAAGAATATGGGAGATGGTTGACACATGTACCACACAGCCAGCACTTGCCAGATATTCCTGCAGCTCCTTTAATGTTGCTGTAGGCCTCCTGGCAGCCTCCCTGACCAATTTTCTTCTAGTCTCTTCATCAATTTTGCAAGGACGTCCAGATCTTGTAATGTCACTGCTGTGCCATATTTTCTCCACTTGATGATGACTGTCTCCACTGTGTTCCATGGTATATCTAACGCCTTGGAAATTCTTTTGTACCCTTCTCCTGACTGATGCCTTTTAACAATCAGATCCCTCTGATGCTTTGGAAGCTCTCTGCGGACCATGGCTTCTGCTGTAGGGTGTGACTAAAAAAAAGTTAGGAAAGACCTACTAGCACACTTTGGGTTCTTTTTACAAGGAGAAAGATGGGGTAATAATACTCTAAAATATATACATAAAATAAAAATAAATAAATAGATTTGGGATTCTTCAGAGGCACTTGAAATGATGGCAGGTGCGTACGGACTCCTACTTGAGTCTGAATGTGAATTTTTTACTGCTCAGCACAGCTACATCCCCAGTTATAGAAGGGTGTGCACACATATGCCACCATATTACTTCATTTTTTTATTACTTGCTTCCTCCACCTAAACAATTTCAGTTTGTGGTTCAACTGAGTTGTACAGTTCATAGGTCTCATTAAAGGTGGAACAAGTTCTGAAATAATTTATCTTTATCTCGCTGATTTACATTGCAAACACCTGACACATTAAGAGGGGTGTGTAAACTTTTTATATCCACTATATGCACTTCAGGCAAATAAGGCAAGCTGAAGCATTTAAGCCCACATTTAAATTGCACCAAATATCAGCTTCTCATGGTCCATTCTTCAATATCTTACTGGGAAAATATCAGTTTTCCCTAAAACATAAGTACCATGGATGAATCAATTAAAAGACTGATGACAAAGCTTTTGCAGAAAATCAATATTACATGTCTTTCAGCTCCGTCCTATGCATATTTATTTAACAATCCAATGAAATTTATTAGAGTGACGCAGGCATGTCCAAACTTCAGCCCACCTGATGTTTTGGACCGCAACTCCCAGAATTTCAAGCTCAGACTGCCAAATGACAAAGGACTGTGGGAGTTGTGGTCCAAAACATCTGGAGGGCCAAATTAGAGGGGGGGGAAGAACCATCTTGGAATGCAGGGCAAAAAAGTCCATCCCTAGAAATGTGCAGGCTACTTGAACAAAGATTCAAGTCAAAACTGGATGCTATATCTAATGTTTTTTCTGAGTCTTTATTGTTCTGTATGTTACCAACTAGGGCCACGGGGGGGGGGATGTGTAACTGCAATTAACATTTAAGACAATTAATCTAATGCTGGTAAACAAACAAAAATCCAATAGAAGTTGAGTAGCCAGCAATAAAAGCAAAATGCACCCTTTACTCAGGTGCAAACACTTCATTACCTGTTCAAGTCCCTCCACAGTTGCTGTCTCCTTATTGTCATCAACTCCAACATACAATGGTTCCTTTTTTAGAGAGATCTTTGCCAAGTCTTCAACTTTACGGGTTTGTGTAGCAGAGAAAAGCATTGTTTGTCTACGCTCTGGGAAGAAAATGAATGGCAACCTCAATGGAAGAAAAGAACAGCAATTGGTTTTTCAGACTCCGTAAGGCAGTACGCTAACTTCTTTTAGGAAAGCACAGATGATTTATACAGTTGAAAACTTATTCTTGAAAATAAGAGCTTGAATTCAAAGCAATTTTATTTCTTATGTGATTCAATGTAATATAGCTGCAACAGCAAAAGTTGTGTTTATTACCACCTAGGAATCGATTTTAAAGCAAAGAGCCCTTAAGGCTGCAGTCCTAAATATACTTACTTCAAAGTAAGCCACAATGAACACAGGATCCAATTGGTCTTTATGCCATAAAGACCTGCTTTAGACCAGAGACCACTTCACCAGGCAGGCTTTCAACAGAACAGAAGAACTACAGTAGCTGGAAGGCGGGATTGTTTCCAAGCCAAAAACATGACAGGCTCAAACACTATACATTGCATGGTCTCTAGTTCCATCTATCGACCAATCATCATAAATAAATACCAGAAATACATTTAAATTTGCATTTCCAGAGTTTTTTATTCAGTATTTTCAAACAGCGGATCTCAGGATTGGGAGGTCCTATTGTACTATGAAGATATGAAAGGAGGAAAGGAGTCACACCAAGTACAGCACTCATTTACATCACTGGGACTGATGTCAGTAGGAGTTCATATAGCACTCATGCACAAATGCCTTAATGACTGCATGTAAGGATCATAATGGGGACTCTTTATTTATTAGCAAGGGACAGACTGAGACTTAAGGCTTTGCTTACATTAGGCAGCAGGGTTTGGGACAATAAATCCACCAAGTACTAGGTTATGCCTGTTATACAGTGGAAACAGTGCTTAAAATGGCTACACTTTCAGCACTAGTTGAGTAAATAAGGGTTACATAGTGATGTACTTTGGATACTGACACTAGTGCTGCAGACCAAGGGGTGTGCAGCACCCAATCCCCGGCAGCAGGGGTCCTTTCTGAGGGAAGCAGCAGTGACAGGGCTGGGTGAGGATCACTGCATCTCTGCTTCGCCCACTTTGCCCAGCCGTGCCTCCGCTGGTTCCCTTGCGAACAGCCTGGGCAATGGAGACAAGCTGAGCCACACCAACAGCTTGGAGCTTTCAAAGTCCTTACAACTATTTAAAAGAGGGTTTCAGGGGGGAAATGTTTTTTTCCTTCAATAAGGAAGCTATCTATTGTAGAAAGTACATAAAGCTTCCTTAAAATTAACCCATAAGGACAATAGCCAGACCATTGCTCAACTTTTCCACTCACTATTCAAAAGTTTCTTCCATGCAAAGGCGCGAGCACACATTTTTGCTACTCCTAAGTCAGCGGACCAATAAATGAAAAACTTTGATCACTAACTGACAGCTAAGCTCATGTCGTCAACAATCAGGAAAAATCAGCATCCATACCTGACACTGTTTAGCCTAGCAACCCTATCTTGTGAATAGTTCTATCTTGTGAATGGTTATTTATAAACAAGTCTCACTGAATTCTAAAAGACTCCCAAAGATGATTAAGGGTTGAATAAATGGATCTATTAAGCAGTTTTTATAAAGGCAAATCCAGTAACGTTTAAATAAAATCATGTAAAGGAAAAAAAAGTCTTATTATACCAGAAACAAAACAGAGACAGGGTAGGGAAAAGACTTACCTGTTAGTCCATCAGGCAAGGCAGGTCCATCATCATCATCTGCTTCCTTCCCATCCAGGCTTTCATTGTTTTCTTCCTTAGGTTCCCCATTTAGGACTTGTTCTTCTCCTTCAGCACATTCCACTTCAATTTTTGCTTTTTTAGCTTCTGCAAAAGTACAAGAAAAACAATGAGTGCCAGTCGGTAGCATCCATGTATCGATCAATGGGCTTAAAAGGAGAAGGGGGTCCCACAGACTTATCCTTGTAGTCCCGTGTAGATATCAAACATTTCTGCATGAAAGCCCACATTGAAGGAATAAGCACCACCTGCCAAATATGGAATAGCCAAGTGGAAGCCAGATCTTATGGAATGGGAAATGGTGATGGAAGGTGGCAGGAACTTTGTTTAAGCTTAAGAGTCCATTTCTGTATCATATCAAACGTCTAGTTAAGTGACCATCCAGAATTCAGTAGCAACTGAATCCAACTAGAATTCTAAAGAAAAGGCAAAAGAGGATATTTTGCTGTTAGCTACTTCCTGCAGCAGAAATATGCTTCTGTCCACCTTGGAAGATTCGTTTTTTATTGGCAGGCAAGGCTTATAGCCATTGATACTGCTGCTCGTCAATGCACAATTTCTTTCAATGTTTTGAAAAGTTGCTATGGAGTTACAGCTCTTTATGAATATAAAAGTAAAACAATTTCACTGGAAAATAGGATCAAAGAAATAATTATCTATTTGTTGGAATTGCTGGCAGCACAATTAGCAATGATGGCTTCTGGAAGTCTTAGTAGTGCAAGAGCACCTGTTAACACAAAGTGGCAACTACTGAATTAGTTGATTCACTCAAAATAATGTACAAATTAAATGCAATACCATTTTCTGTCTGGCTCACTTTTTATTTCTTCTTTTTCTTCTTCAACTCAGGTTGTGTACATCCAGTTTCTTCTGCATTATGTATTATGTTTCCCTCCTCTTCTGCATTATGTATTGTTTGCCTTCTTCCACCACTGCTTCTGAGATACGGTACAAGATACTTATTTTAAATTGTTCTCAGTTGTAATGTGAAGCTTGGATACGGTCACTTGCATGGACACTGCTTTGAAAACCTACAACACAATCCAAACTCCCAAGGCAGGGTTTCCAAAGCTTGGTTTAGGTCCGGAGGTGGGCAGGGGAAGAGGTAAGGAGTGCACATCACCACGAAGGGGATCTAAAAGGGGTCCCGTCCACGCTGCGGCGGCTGCGGGGCCCCATAAGGACCCCCGTCTCCATGCTGCCTTTCGGCCTCGCTTACGAACCTTTAGTGACCTCTCCCTTTGCACGACGTTGGAACCGGGGTGTCTTCCTTTGAGCGGCCTCTTCCCTTCTCTCTCGACACCCCCGTCCTCCTCCCGGTTACTCAGCACCCCCGAACTCCCAAATCCCTCTGACCTCGAGGGCACCCCGCTCTCTCTCCTCCGTCCCCCCCCCCCGCCGCCCCTCTCCTTCTGACCGCCTGAAGGGGGCATGGAGGCGCCTCCTCCTCCTCCTCCTCGTCCCACCTCCTCCTTCTCCCCGCGAGGAGGCCTCCTGGGCCGCCTGCCGGGCCAAGTTGCGCTGCCGGATCTTGAGGTTCCGCTTGTGCAGCTTCTTCCGCAGGAGCCGCAGCGGCAGGTTCCCCGCCAGGGACGCCATCCCGCCTCCCTTGAGCAGCCGCCGCCGGGAAGGACCGCGCGCGAGGAGCCACACGTGGGCCGGGATCCCGGAAGGAGAGAGAAGCGCCGCGGAAACAGAAACCGGAAAAAGGCTCGGCCAGGCGACGCACCTGCACTTCCGGCACTCGTTCCTCCCGTCCTCGGACGGAGCACCGGTGGCGGCCTCTGGAGGCTGGGAGGAACCGCCGGCGCCTCTTTCGAAAGGAGAGCAGCTGGAGGGGGCTGAAGGGAGGAGGGAAAGATGGTGTGTCTCGATTTTCAGGTACAGTACTGGAGAACAGCATTCCCGTCTCCTTTTCGTGGTTGTGTTCTAACCTTGAAACCAAATGGAATGAGGGAACAGAATTAGCTCCTGCCACCGGGAGGGGAGAAGTTAAACTGTTTGTTTGTTTGTTTGTTTGTTTGTTTGTTTGTTTGTTTGTTTGTTTGTTTTTGCTTGCCACTCCTGGGGTTTGCCAAGGAATGCGGCAGCATACCGGGCAAAAGCTAAATGAAAACAACCACAACACAAAAGAAAAAAGCATGTAGCACCTCAAAGACTGACTATTTATGCTTCAGTGTGAGCCTTTTTGGATCATGCCCACTTTTTTCAGATGACAAGTTACTAGAACCAAGGATACTTGCATGCCATTTTTAGTTTCAGGTTTTATCCCTCAGCCACAGGTTGGCACCAGCACCTTCCTTCCTTTGTGTGGCAATTCCTTACCAGCTTTGCAATTTATCCTCAGCCTGCTGGTACCACCCCCTTCGTGCATGGATCAGACTGTTGTGGCCACATCAAAGTTGGCATGTACAATTTCTTATGTGAGTGATAGGGTTATGGTTGAACATCATGTTCAATTAAACATTCAGAAGACAAAACTTGGTTTAATCATCCAATCCAAATGGAGACGGTGGTCAAGAAATCAGAAGACTTGAAAGGGCAGCCATAAGGAATTAGAAAAGATCATCCAGTGTAAGGATGTTTCACTGGAAACCAAGACCAAGATCATGCACACTGTTGGATTCCCAATCAGGCTGTGAAAGTTGGACAAGAAAGAAAGCTGATGGAAACAAATACTTCATTTGAAATGTGCTGGGTTGCTGATACCCTGAATTGTCAAAGCAGTCAAGTTTTTGAGCAAGTCAAGTCTGATTCATCCTGAAAAAAATCTGGATACATCCTGAAAAGGCAGGGTTGCAGGGAAAGGTGGAAGGCTGCACAAAAAGAGGAGGATCAAATACAAGGTGGATGGATTTCCTTTAAAAAGACACAGGGCTGTTGAAGACAGAACACTTTGGAGACCACTCATTCAGTAATGAATGTAAATCAGACGTGACTTGACAGCACATAGCAGTAGCAGCAAGGTTCTTGGAGTTGCTCTAGAATCGTAGAACAGTCATCAGCTAAAAGAAGGATCAGTTTCATCTACTGTCATGAAACCCATGTTTAGCCACAGGGACTCTTGGGGAGTTGTGACAAAACCTTGATTATCTCTCTCACCTCAAGGGTCGTCTTCGGGTGGCCATTAAACTGGAAGTGACTTGATATCATATAACAGGCCTGGCCAGCAGGTAAACCAGGGGCTACCAGTAGCCTGTGAAGGGTTCAAAAGTAGCCCACCAGCCATCAATAAAAAAAATGTGAGGGGATAAGTTCTCTACCTCTACCTCCCCCGCCCCAAGGACCACCACTGCCCCAGCAAAGCTCTGGGTCTGCCAGCCCACTGTCTCAACCGAGCGGGGCAGTTCAAGGGCCATGGCACAGTCCCCTGCTCTCCCTACCGGCCAGATGATCAGTGTGCCACTGGCTCGTGACCAATTGAGTTGTTGGTGCAGAGCGGAGGAAGGGGAGTGGAGGGGACAGTGAGGGGCGGGTTCATGGACATGCCCACCTCCTTTGCATGGTGACATCCCCCTCTTCTACCCCCTGGAGAATTCCTTTCTCCCATCCTCCTCCTTCCACCCCCACAGCTGCCTCGCAGAGACTGTGAACTGCGGCATCTCCTGCTCCCCCTCTGAGCCATTTCCTCCTCCTTGCTCCTTCTGAGAATCCTACCTTTGAGGTCCTGGCTTGTAGTTTCCTCCTTAATAACCTATATTTGTCCTCCAGTACTGTGCGGCAACATTTGCCAGCATCATTGGTGCTGACATGCACCACAACTGCTACCTTGTCCCCGGAGCTCTCTACCAGCCTATCCAGACAAGAGGTGATGTCCGCAACCTTTGCACTAGGCAGGCAAGTCACTGTGCAGTCCTCACATCCATCAAAGATCCACCTCTTTTGTTTGTTTGTTTGTTTTGGAAGTGCTCCTATCTTTGATATTTATATGCAGGCCAGTACTCCTAACTGGAAGTAGCTGTACCTGATGACTTTGGTAAATGTAAACAAGTGAGAATTTAAATTTGTTTTTGAAGAAACCACCGAAATGCCTGTATTGTACATTTTGACTGTGAAGACCTTCGAGTTTAAAAAAAAAAACTCCCCAAAACAAAATTGACAGATTCATCTCCTCCATGCTGGGGGGGGGGTTTATCAAAAACAAATCCAATGTACCCCAAGGCTGCTGTGTGCATGGAAAGATTAATGGAGTAGACAAACACTCTTTCATGGGAGATTGTCAGTCATGATGATTGCTTTTCTTCCAGACTCTCACAGGGAAAGCACAAGGTCAGCTGCTACAATACCCAGAGGGGGGGCATCATCCAAAGAAGATCATTCAGAAGCAGGAACTGGGGCTTGCAATGAAGCAACAACCAAAACAAAGCTTTATAGGAACTGGCACTTGGGCAACCTGTCCTTGGAAGTGAAATGCCAGGAACTTCCAGAGTTCTGTGTCTCTTCTTTGGACGGGAATCCGCTTCATGCTGAAGGCTATAACCTTGCCATTCCTAAGAAGTCAGGGACATAGCTTCAAGGAGGGGAACCTCGTGTGACTCTCCACATAGGAACTGCATGGCCTGTTTTCAGACATTTTCAGATGAACAGGCTGTCCACATGGTGAACACCAGCGGCCTTGCAGACCTGAGACGGTGCAGTCTACGTGAGCAGGCTCCCTATTGTGAAGGAACGGGGCTTGTTTTCTCTTGGGTTGCTTCCCAAGGAGCCTCATGGCATATTGATTAAACGGCAGTACTGTAGTCAAAATCTGCTCACAACCTGAGTTCAGTCCTGACAAACTCCGATAGCCAGCAAAAGCTTGACCCATCCTTCCATCCTTCCGAGGTTGGTAAATTGAGTACCCACTGGATGTGGGGGAAATATGTAGCCTGCATAATTTAATTGTAAACTAGCCAGAGAGCGCTTTAAGCTGGTATATAAGCAGCGTGCTTTACTTTTCACGCTCTTTCATGTATTAGAAATGTTAGAAAAATCAACTAAAAAAGATCCAATAGAAACGTATTTGTAGCAGCATCTCATAAATAATAAAGCTTTTTTAAAATATAATGAACTAGATGGTCCATGAACATCCTTCTGACATAATATGTGTATGCTTTAATTTTGTCCTTGATACTCTGCCTTACATGTCGTTTCTCAAGCCAGTTATCCCGTCAAACACAGTACTGTTGTCTACCAGAAAAAAGAATTACTGAATGAGCAACATCGCCAAATTGTATTCCTTGACCTGCCCATCTCTCAATCCTGAGCTGGGGGTGGATGGGTGGGAGAAAAATAACAAAACGAACCACCCAATAACATACCCCAGTGTATTAATTCATTTTTAGTTTTTGCTTCATCTACACGGTATTAAAAAAAAAAACACTGCCATCTTCTGGCTTGCCACAGAAGCTGAAAGGCGTGCTACTTTGGTTAATGAATGTGTCTGATCATAAAAGTCAAGTTTTCTTTTAACTTTTACAGGAAAGTGTCATTGATAATAAAAAAGAGAGCAACCAAAAGCGCATAGGCAGATTTATCACTGTACTACGTAGGTTACATTTAAGACCAACATTATTCCAGCCACAGCTCTGGGTGATTTAAGACAAACTGCATATACACTCTCAGGAGAGAATCACATAAGCCACTGAGTGGCAACATTATCCACCATAAGAGACAAAAATTAATTTAGGGAGCAGAGAGCCTAACCCAAAGGGCATGGAACGATAAATTAAAGCTGCTAAATCACAAGAATTGTTTCCCTGCTGTCGAAGCAAGGAGGTAATCATCGTTTTTATAGGGTGTGATGAGTTTGAGCTGCCTTGACTGCTAGTTAATCATTAGGACATTGACTGGAATGTCATTTGAAATATCCTTGGGAATGCGACAAAAGAATCTTAATGATCCCTGAAGACTTTAGCCTCCAGAAGTTGAAACTTGACACCCATTTCAGGGATGGAGAACTCAAACTAAATTAAACAATTTGCTGAGAGATTTTCCAGTTGGTACAGAAAATAGGCCTGTAACACCTGGGCTACCTGAGATGGGGAACCACTGATTTAGGTGAACCCCATTTAAATAATTAAAGAGGATGGTCCCATTCCCATTTAATTGTTTCTTCTTCGGAGTAAACATACCCAGATCCTTCCATTTTTCCATTGGGCTATGCCTTAATATCTCTGCCATCCATTTTGGATACATATTCATTTGCTAATATTCTTCTTACCACCTCTGCTCAGAAATGGTGATGAGGTCTTGACTATAGTGGAATAGTTTGGCACCCTTTACTTCTGACCTAGAAATGCAGGGAGGGGCATAGCTATACCGAAGAGAGCCTCTGTGTCTAGTCTTGGCTGAGGAGATGTATTTTCTAGGTACCACCCAACCATCAAGATCACAGTGGCTTTCAACTAGGCGGCCTGACCCTTCTCATAGAGTAGATGTGAGGTTAAAATGGGGAGAATGTGAGTCATCTACACTGGAGAGCCCTGGAGGAAAAGCAGGATATAAATGTAAGTACAGTAACAAATGAATGGATTTCCCAGCATGGTACAGCAGATAAAATGACAAACTGAAACTTCAGAGACTTGGGTTCAAATTCTTGTTCAGCCATGGAAACTCATGGGTGGAGTGGTGGAATGGATAACATAATCCCTTAAATATCTCATTTATCCTGAAAGTCCTACTAGGGGCACTGCAAGTTAGTACTGACTTGATGGTACATGAAACAACAATTAAGTAAAATGTAAATGCTGAAAATGCAGAAAATCCCTAGTGGTCCAGAGATTGCCATCAATCCAAAGAATCGCAGCAATTTTATGAGACAGGAAAAGAAGGAAAACCCATTGTGGTGATTAAGCCCACATTGGGTCTAGCGTTCAATTTACCATCAGGAAAAGCTTTCATACATGGATGGATACACACACTGTAAACAGGCAAAAGTAATACAATTTTACTGGAACAAAGAGTAGGTAATTCGTTCATTCGAAGATCTGAACATTAGTACACGCAGTGTATTCTAGGAAAGCCATTTAACTCAATGACAATGCTAACATTAAGGATTGTGTACTTGTCAAGTCTGTGAATTACAACAAGGCAACCTGCTGATCTGGCAGCTTTTGCTTTATCTGCTCCTCATTCACTTGACCCAACCAACTGCAGCGCAGTTTTAAAAATATGCACCGGGCATTTATTAACCAAATTTGGAGATAGGTAATAATGGTTTAAATACCACGAAGGAATTGGTGCTTTCTGTGGACAATTTAAACATACCACTAGTGAGTTCTGGTTTAATGAATGCTTTCTTTCTCAAGTGGACCAAGCCACAGGGCCAGTGCCTAAGAAATGCCAACCTGTTAGCTCCTGAAAGGTTGGGACAGCTTTCAGAAGCATGTAGTTGTTTAAAAAAAACCAACAAGCCACAGCTCTTCAGAATGCCACATGTCTTGATGTACCATGGCCTCATTTGTTGCAAAAATAAGGAATGACATGTACCAATTGTTCATTTGATCAGGATACAATAGAAGATCACAATAGAGAAGGGCTGGAGATTACTAGAAAGAGATAATTCAAATACTGTATGTTTAAAAGAGCAAGCAAGGCCTTCCATACATTTCAATCTGAAGCATTTGTGTTTCTTTGGAAGTGTACAAAATATGTGGACTGCAGGTCCTGGTTCCACAGAAGTAGTTATACTGTAGGCATTGAGAATATATATCATTTCTTCACACACACACACACACACACACAGAGAGAGAGAGAGAGAGAGAGAGAGAGAGAGAGAGAGAGAGTATTACATTATGTGCTTTCAAGTTGCATCTGACTTATAGTGACCCTAGTAGGGCTTTCAGTGTACGTGGAAATACCACTCCCCACCTACAATTTTCCATGGCTGAGCAGGGATTCAAACCCAGGTGTCCTGAGTTCATCACTCTGTCTGCTGTACCACACTGCATTATCTGTGTATACAGACATTGATGATATCTGTGCATACAGACATTGGTGACCATGTCACCAAAGGTCCATGTATTCCAAGGGAATGATGGCTTTTTATTTATGAGTAATCTGCAAGCTTTAAGTGCAGACATCTGTTTACTCATACCACCTTCTATCCATGGTTTGTTTGGTATGTTATACTTGCCTGAATTGGAAGTACCTAGTTATAATTTCTTACGTGTAATTAATTCCTCTTTGCAGTATCCAAGGCACTATTAACGTATGGTAGGCTTAAGTCCACTAACACAGAAGCCCTTTTTACATAACTGATCTTATGAGCTGTTTAGAGATGGGCACGACTCAGAAAAAAATTTTCGTTTTCGTTTTCGTTTTCGTTTTCGGCTAGGGTCCGTTTCATTTCGTTTCCGTTTCCGTGAGCTAATTTCAAAATTTTTCGTTTTCGTTTCGTTACATAATGAAAACGAAAAAACGAAAACGAAAACGAAAAAATTTTCATTTCTCCCCATTTAGCTCCATTATGTGTTTTTCCAGTAACGAAAAACGAAAATTGGCTCAAAATTAGTCGTTTCGTTTCCGTTTTCGGTCCATTTTTGAACCGTTTTTCGTTTTCATTTCGTTACGTAACGAAAACGAAAACGAAAATACCGCTAAGTCGTGCCCATCTCTAGAGCTGTTCATTTTGTACAGAACAAATGTGTCTGTATGTGGAGAGAGCATCTGTTCTAATAGCATGCTTTAGAAATGCATGCAGAGAACTCCTTTTAGATACAGCTTTGTACCAGCAAGTGTTTCCTACAGATGTTCTAATAAATTGCACTAGGGTGGGTGCACAGCCTGTTACCCAGACATTATCCGCTTCCCTATCAGCTCATTCTATCTGCAACAGGGTAACTGAACGGAGCTCCAGTTGACACCAACAAATATATTCTCATTCTTCCATTTTAAACTGTGCATATGTTCAGGTTAACCGTACGAATTAGTTATGTGTATCTCTAAGCATCAGCTGAAATAAGCTTGGAATTCCAAATGCAAACAAACATTAAAACAAAAAGTGTCTGACAATCTTAAATCTGAATTTCAAATAATATATTTAAATAGAGTTTAGTATTGACCTTTCTACCTTATCAGCAAGTGTAATTTCTAAAAATCATTATATTGCACAGCACCTCTCCAGAGTTAAATTTGATAAATTACTTTTGAGTAGCTACTTAGCTTATTGACTGGCTCACTTCCAGTAAGCCTGAAAAACAAGCCAAAGAAACAAAGTCAGAAAAGCCTGACACTGAAGTCTTACTACCTAGCTTCAAAATTGCTGGCTGGAATTAGCATCCATGCCCCTACCATCTCTGAGACCTATGTATTTGCCATATTGAGAGCATTATATGTAGGCAGACAGAAACCCATGGTTTATATGCACTGCCTATGCATTGGTTTGTCTAATGTTCACAGAAGGTAGTGAGTGCCAAACCATGGTTTGCTGGAGGAGATCTCTCAGGGAGGTAAAGAACAGATACAAGCACAAAATGTGCACATTCCCAAGACTGAATGCTAATTGGCGTTAGGATATTAAGATCCGTAGGAGAGGCCTTTCTCTCGGCCCCGCTGCCTTCACATGTATGTGCCGCAGGCTCCAGAGTTTGGAACTGTCTCCCACAGAAGGCCATCTTTCTGCAAGCAGACCCAGACCTTTCTCTTCAGACAGGTCATCTCTTCATGACTGGCTATCTGAGAGGGGTTTTTTATGCATCTGGACAAGTGTTTGGTGTTGATGTTGTTTACAATTTTTAACATGACATTTGGGGGTTAGGTTTATTTGTGTATGTATACATACTGTTCTTAGCTTTTAAATATTGTTTTGTCTTGGGTCCTTTTTAAGAAGAAAAGTAGTGCAAGGTATTTTAAATGCATGCATGCATACATACATACATACATACATACATACATACATACATACATACAT
>JAHTLZ010003547.1:6149385-6187953 GCA_023846285.1 Phrynocephalus versicolor | reverse complement strand
CATACATACATACATACATACATACATACATACATACATACATACATACATACATACATACATACATACATACATACATAACAATATCATGATTTGCCACTATTGTATATGCACTGGAACCTCAGGATGGACATCCATACAATTTATCTGATACTAATCATGGCTCCATGTGTTCTCCTTAGTACTATTTTGTGTATTTTGAACTGAAGCATATACAAGTATCTTGCAAATGTGACAGAGACACAAGAGAAGAAAACCATGATATGCCTGTTTTCGATGTGCTCATTCACCCCATTTATCATGGGTATTAATTATCTGTGGATTCCAGTTAGTTTTACCTTGTTTATGTCCTGAGGCATTAGCTAGGTGACAAATTAATAAAATGATTTTTAAATAAATGCACCTTCTAATAGAAATAAGCTGTCACATACACTGCCCTTAACAAGTAGATCCTTTTTAAAATCCTTATTCTTGGATGTCAGCACATTGAAAAAGTCTTAGCATCCACAGAGAAGACTTATCAACAAGGAGGTATTTCTATAATACTTGAAAGAGGCATGTTGGTTGATCAGAGAAGTTGATTGACAACTAGACATTTAACCTTCACTGGAGGATCCCTTTAATAATTGATGACCACCTGTGTTCAGTGTTCAGGTCATGCCCCAAAACAATGTGCCTCAAGGATAATGGTCACAGCCGCTGTTCATGATGTCACCCTTATCTCTAGTGTTGGCATATTGATGGGGGGTTCATTGCAAGTCATGGGTGTCTAAGTGTTGCAAGTCATGGGTGTCTAAGTGTGGAGTAGGTACATCCTCTGTTGACTCTGTTATACTATAATACCTAAGATATCATTTCCACATAACGATTGGAGTCAAACTATTTAGAGCTTTATGGATGCAAACCCAAATCTTGACTGTGCCTTGATGTCAGCTGTAAGCCAATGAAATCATTAGGACACTCCCAACATTGCATAGGGTTTCTCTCCTATGGAAGGTCTGGGGAAGCCTCTCCCTCATGAGAAGAAGTTCCCATGCACACAACTTGCCTTCCTGACAAAGACATCAATCAAGTGGCTTACTGCAATATCCTTTTGTTATTCTTCATGACCACTTCACTTTTGCTTCCCCTTGCAGGGAAAAGATGAAGAGACAAATGAAGATTGTTAAATTGAGGTGGGCAAAAATGTTGACCTCCAGGTCAGTTAAGTTGCACTCAGAAGCAACTGAAGATCAATACAAAACCTAAGGAAATATTGTTCTGGTTTGTTTGTTTTTTACATCCTGGAAGACTCCTGTAATTGTAGTTTTGCTGGGGAAAATTGCCCTCCAAAGGCTGTAAATCTAGCTATTTCTGCTCTACAAGGTGATTTCATCCAATTATGTAAGACTGTGGCCATAACCTCAGCATAACCAAGACTTTGGATATCTTCAGGGTTGGAAGCAGCATTATTTCTAATAGCCATACAAATCTACACCTTAGAGCAGGCCAGCACAACAGGTAGACCGCATGGTACCGATAGCCCACAAAGGGTTCAAAACTAGCCCACCGAGCATCAATAAAAATAGTGAGGGGATAAATTCTCCACCCCTCCCTCCCCCACCCCAAGGACCACCACTGCCCCAGCAAAGTTCTGGGTCTGCTAGCCCACTGTCTCAGCCGAGCAAGATAGTTCAAGGGCCATGGTGCATTGAACTCGGTTCACTCCAGAACAGATGAATTGATTTTCAATGCATTCCTATGGGAAACTGCTGCTCTACTTACAAAAGTTTTTACATATGAGCATGTGCTCAGAACGGATACAATTCGTAAGTAGAGGTTTTAGTGTAGTAGCCCTCAGGCACTTTGGGCCAGAAAAAGTAGACCTTGGCCTGTTCAAAGTTGAGCAGCCCTGCCTTAGAGGATTAAAAGGTGCAGTTACAGAGTCTGAAGTGAGTCTGAAACATTTCCAACCCAAAACAAAGTTCCTTGCAAGTTCACCTTCTGAATCTCTGTGCTTTGATTTTGTGACATTTTGCTAGGAGTTCAATAATTATTTGTGTAACAGTTAGTAGTGGTCAATAGATATGGATTAAACAGTTAAGAATAAACCTATGGCACAACAATGAGGTACATGCCTGAGGACTAAAGATTAACAAGTGCGTAGTACAAGTGTGTAGTCTTTGTTACTTCAACATTAAGGTTGAAGTACAAGTGTGTAGTCTTGGTTCCTTCAACATTAAGGATATTTCCTGTGCCTCTGCTTGTCTGATTTAGCAGAAGCCTATGAAAGGGAACTGAGCTATATCTGTGTGCACTATTTTATTCCCACCTTTTCCTCAGGGAGCATAGGGTAGCATCCAAAGTACTTACTGCCATTCACAAGTACCTTAAGATATCATCTAGTCCACGGCTGTTCAACTTTGAACAGGCCAAGGTCTACTTTTTCTGGCCTAAAGTGCCTGCGCACTACTACACTAATACTTCTACTTAAGAATTTTATCCATTCCGAGCACATACTCATGGCCCTTGAACTGCCTGCTCAGCTAAGACAGTGGGCTGGCAGACCCAGAACTTTGCTGGGGCAGTGGTGGTTCTTGGGATGGGGGGAGGAGGGGTGGAGAACTTATCCCCTCACTTTTTTTATTGATGCCTGGTGGGCTACTTTTGAACCCTTCGCGGGCTACCAGTAGCCCGCGGTCTACCTGTTGGACAGCCCTGATCTAGTCTATGAATGAATGACTCAAAGCAGAGGGTGCTAATGACTGATGGTGCAGGGATCCTGAATCTGCTCTTTGTTTTAGTCCAAAATCTATGGAAGCCCTCCAAGGTGTTGAATCCCATTTCCAAAATGACTTCACCCATCCCTACACAATCAGATTCACCAGCTCTTGCTGATCCAAGAACATACAATGTGCTACAGAGTTGAATTACATTGGGAGTCTTTGCTTTCTCTAGTTTCACCAAAGGAAGGACTGACTTGGATGGAATCCCTAAAGCAATTTCCTCTGGTGTCTTAGCCCCGCTAAATGTGATTTAAAATATAAAGTGATAAACTCTGACCTGGAGGCCTGGGTTCAAATCTCTGTCAGCTATGGAAGTTCTCCTGTGGGGGATAAAAATAAACCACTTCTTAAAATATCTCAATTACCTTGATAGCCCCATTAAGATCATTATAAGTCAGTTCCAACTTAATAACACATAACATAAAGAAATAAACATAATCCATGCTACCATACTATAACTCTTGTGCTGTTATCTCTGGGTAGATATGCTCAACGATTTGAACCTTGTACTGCAAGCAAGGTCAAATTTTACTAAAGAGGGGCAGCATGTGAAGGAGTTGTCCAAGAAGGAAAATACAGTTCTAGTCCTTGAACAAGAGTCTGCAAAATGCAGCACTTCCTGGGAATATAAACATTCACAATTTCATTCACAATTATAAGCAAGGATATAAGCAAGGTGAAACTAAATGGAATGTAAACATTCACAATTTCTATCTGACTGTTATGAAAATTTTTGTCTGTTTGTTGTTATGCTGTTGTTGTTGTTGTTGTGTGTGAGAGAGAGTAGGATCAGGGTTGTCTCTGTACTTTGGCCCAGTGAGGCAGCCATCTTAGGCAGCTGATCTGTAGCACCATGAAAAAGGAAGCATATGGTTATTTACTCACTGTGATGTTATTATTACTTATTGCCAGGAAGGAAGGGGGCGTGCTTTTCATTTTTTTTATTTTTTTTTTTATTTGCCTCAGATGCCAAAATAAGTTGGAGGGAGCTATTTACTATTATGGAGGTTTATGCCAGATATCTCCTTTTTGTCTTTCTATCTCTTATTATTGGACTCCACCGTTTTCCAAATAAGGTGGCGATGCCACTGTCAAAGACAAATATGAGGGAGGGAGGGAGGGAGCAGAAGCCTCCCGTCTGAGCAAGAAAAAGGCATGAGCAGAAAGATAAAGTGTGAACCAAAACGCCTGGCAATTTTAAGAGAAGCCTGTCAAAAAGAGAGTGGGAAAGGCTAAATGGGAGACCTTATGGGCCCTTCACGCTCAACTCTCCTTTTATCTCTAAAGACAGGCATTGTATCCTTCAAATTATACCTGCCACCTTTATTTAAAAAAAAGAGTGATGTAAGTGGTAGAAATCCAGCATTTGAAAATATCCTCAACAATTCAACACAATGAAAGGATATCTTCTACTACAGTATTGGTTTCTGCCTGCTGGGCAGGCAGTTATCATTACAAGCAAAGGAGTACTGGGGAAAGGGAAAGCTTTTCTAAAGTAAGTTAACATCTTTGTTTCTTCCCAACATTACCCACCCCTTCTCATGGCTGACTCGAGTTCTCCCACTATGCTTTGGCACAGATGGAGCCACTCGTAACTAGTCATGTAGTGTGGGAAAAGGAACTAAGCCAAGAGAGGGCGGACCCCACTTGGGTTTCTCTATTAGCGCAGGCCATGTGTCCAAATGACAACCAATTACCACCAGGGTACATCCAGTGCCCTGGCCTACGACATTCACCTTCCCCCAAGCATTGTTTGATGTCGCATATATTTGCTATGGGTCCATCCCACGAGTCATGAAAACAAAGTAAAATGCAGTCTCATGAGTCGTGGAAGTGAAAATTATTACACATCTGAAAATATACTAAGAGCCCTCACTAGAGTTGTTCTACCATGACCCTAAATACCCTCTTCTTTCCTTTTTGCTATTTTTCCACAGCCTTCAACTGGCAACTTATTATAAATCTTGCTGTTGCTTGTAACTGATTGTATTTAACAAAGGTAGACTTTTTAAAAACAATAGTTTGGTCTCATGGACTAACCTAAACCAGCTGGAGGACTGAAGTTTACTTTCTGTTAATCCTCATTGTTTAATTCACTCTCATTTCTGGTTGTTTGGTTTATATTTGTAGGTTACTATGGCAGTTACATGTGTGAAGTTGACATTTCCTTGCATATATTGAAGCCTATAAATCATATGAGGAGCACTGGCTTCAACTGTCCCTGGGAACAATGCCTTTTGTTGTGATGGTGTTTTGTCCCTCCCAGAAGTTACACAATGATTTGCAGAAGAAGCCTTGGGACAGGTAATGCTTGATGGAGCATGTCCTATGAACACAAACATCAGTATCTTGCCAGTGACAAATCCTACTTGATTCCAGACCTTGGGGAAGTTATTTTTCAGATTACAACTCCAAGAATCCCTCAGTCATTTCCCACAACTGTGTAAGTTTAACTTCTCTAAGCTCTGGATTAGGCATGTGCACGGAGCGGCAAAATTGTCATTTCCGTTTTCGGTTATTGTTTCCGTTACATAACGGAACAATAATTACGCCGCTCCAGCTCGAACCCGACCCGAAAAAAGAAAAATTGGGTCGGGTTTTTCGTTGTCGTTAATGGCATTGCGGCGACTGCGCGATGCCAAGCAGCACAGAAAAAAAGTTTTAAAAAGTAAAAGAAAAAAGAAAAAAAAAGACTCCCGGCCAAAAAAGCAGGCGAAAATATGCCTGCCTGAGTGAGGACACCTACCAGAGGGGTGGTTTCTGGGGGGGGGTGTCCCTGGCCTTCCCCCCCCTCTCCTGTCCTGGGCTGCTTGCACCAGGCTGGGGGGGTCATTCTCGTCGTCTGTCTCGCGTGCCATGCGGTGGGGGGGATCCAAAATGGCAACTGCAATTTTTCTTTAGAAATCGTGGTCAAAAACACACCAAATCACCACAGAAATATGTGAAATTTATTTATTTTAAATGCCTGATTTTTAATAGTAGCAGCAGTGGGTTTTTTATAGCAATAAAACGTCGCATTGATTTTATTTTATTTTATTTTATTTTTTATTTTTTTAGACCTGCCCATTTGGGCTGGGCATGGGATGGGACCATGCAAATTTTTTGAACCATTCCACCAATGGCATGGTCAGGTTTTGACTGACACTTCTGGATGTGTCAGAGGGCATAAAAAGCCGAGGCACCTTCCAGAAGTCCCAGTCGGGTCTTGGATGTGGAGGGTGGAGGGCTGTGTGGCTGGCTGCTGTTGGCTGATTGGACGGAGGCTGGAGGCTTTAGATTTAAGTGAGGCAGGAAGGGAGGGAATTGAATTTAGAAAATAATTTCTTTGATTCTCTGCAGCTTTGTCTGCTGAAGGGAATAGCAGTTTATTCTTTTTTTTCCTTTGGCAGTTTGTGAGGATTTTTTTTTCTGATATTGGGTAAAGGGGGAGGTTCGACTGGGAGGAGGTGTGGATTTATTTTAAAAATATATTACATTGGGACATCAAATCGCGCTAAATCATGGTGGAAACGACAAATGACAAACGAAACGACGAAACAACAAATTTTTGAAAAATTTCGTGACAAACGGAAACGACCCAAAACGGACCCGTTCCGACAAACGAAAACTTGAAACATCATTTTTTCTGGTCGTGCCCATGTCTACTCCAGATAGTCCACACAAGAACTATCTCCTCACTCTTGAGAAGGATCGGCTCCAGCCACTCACTTCAAGATTCCTTTGTTCTGATCGGACAGTGATTGGCTTCAACAAATCTAAAAAAATCTGAAGAGCAGGCACACATAAAGCTGGAAAGACATTTCCATCTGTATCCTCATACACAGTCTAAAATTTATCCTTAAATTTGTCAGTCATCTCAAGGATGTTGTAACCTGGGGTAGTTCTTTCCAATTGACAGGATCAATAAAGTGTCACCAACCCCAAACATGGGTCCTAACCAGTTTTGCAAAGTACTTTAAGAACTCATCAGGGCAGTAAAACTTGTCAAAGAGGCAATGAGTTCAGGTGATACTGTTGTTAAGAATATTGGACTAGAACTTAAGAGATCTGGGCTCATGAAGCTTATAGACGGACTCTGGTCTTTGGACATGACCAACCTCAGCAAGTATTTCAGAGACTCTCCGTCTACCTACCTCACAAAGTTGTTGTGGAGACAAAGTAGGGAAGAGGAGAGCCTTGAGCTCATTGAGAGAAAGAAAAATATGAATATAACAAAAGCAAAAATATTGGAAAATATTAGAAACTGTGCTTCACATTTGTTTTCTGGCATCACCAGTGACACAGATTTATATTAGCCTAATCCTAAGATTCTGTTTTGTTTGTTTTTTCCATTGGGAAACATACAATCACAAAGATTTATTTTATTTTATTTTTGTCTATTTTTACCCTGCCTTTCTCCTTGGAAAAGAACACAAGGCAGCTTACGTTAATGAGTGGCAATATACAGTCAAGTACAATTAAGACATGTTCAAGTTTAAGATGCTGCAGAAGATTTAAGCAATTCAATCACTCCTGGTTTCTTGAGGAACTTTCTATTCCCTCTGAAAATAGAGAGCCACTGCTGTAAGGCAGGCAAGGTTAAATCAGTTGACATCCTCCTGTGCTCCTTGGGGGGAAAGGATGTTTCAGCAAACTGTCAAGATTTAGAATCCCAAATAGTGACAAGTGGTGCTTGAAATGTCTCTCTAAGCTAGATAGAATGAAGCCTGCATGAAGGATTTCCACCTCCAATTAGCGGCTTCCTATCTTCAGTGACAACTTGAAATTTATTCCCAAGGTTACACCTACAAAGCTGTCATCTGGCAAGACCTGATTCATCCCAAACTTTTCTGAAGCTTTCACACAAAATGAAATAAATGCTTATTTGTGTATGCGTGCATTTTAAAGGTTGTCTACAGTGGTTCCCCACCCTTTTGCGGTCCATATACTGCGGACCCACTATATTGTGGGACTGGGGTATATGAAAAAAAGACCCACTGGGGTAAGGGGGGAAAGACCCTCAGAGGCCTCAAAATCATTTTTGGCAACCTGGATGTCACTTCCGGATTACCGGAAATCACTTCTGGTTCACAGGGAGGCCCTTTTGGGGCCTCCAGAAGGCCCAGGAAGGCCCTTGCAGGCCCATTCGGAAAGCACCATGCTGGGGGTAAGTACAAGAGTCCCCAGCTAGGCTCCCCAGGCCTAGCCTGACCTGCCTGACCTGCATCAGCATATCACAGATTTTCAATTATCGCGGGTTGGGTTGGGTCCCAAACCCCCACAATAGGTGGGGGGTCACTTGTATTTCTTTTTTAGTCTGACCAAGAATCTAGATCACTTTTTGTTTCTCAAGAGATTGTCGCTGGCCTCCTAAGAGTGGGTGAAAGAAAAACCAAATTTGAGCATATCTCTCCTTCCACTCCAGCACATAAAATCCACCACCCCTTTGCACAGAAAAGTTATATTATATCAAACCCCTAATCCTAAATCGCAGTGGGGTATTCCCATAACCTAGGAGAGCTCAGAGAACGCTTAGGCTGTTTCATATTATGACGCCCCTTCCTTGTTTGGGAAAAAGAGTAAAAGTGTGAAGAATAGGAAGTAAATACAGTACAGTATATGTACATATTAGAGATGGGCACGACCAGAAAAAATGATGTTTCGAGTTGTTGTTTGTCGAGACGGGCCCGTTTTGGGTCGTTGCCGTTTGTCGCAATAATTTTCAAAAATTTATCGTTTCCATTTGTCGTTTGTCGTTTGGGTTGGGGTTGGGGTTGGCGTAAGTGGGCTCTGGGAGGCACCTCTCTGGGTGCCTCTGACGTCTGACCCACTAAGAAGGGAAGGGAAGCGTAACGCGAAGCCGCCACGTACCATACATTATGTTAGGGTGGGGGGGGGGAAGTGAGTGGCATAGGCACCTCTCTGGGTGCTATGACTCACTTAGAAGGGAAGCGTACTAGTGTACTGACGTACAGGTTAGGGAATGGGATAGGAGTAGGGAAGTGGGCTCTGTGAGGCACCTCTCTGGGTGCCTCACTTTGACCCACTAAGAAGGGAAGTGTACTTGCGTACGGATCTGGGTTAGGGGTGGGGTTAGGGTAAGGGCTAGGCTTAGGGTTACAGTTAAGGTTAGGGTGGGTTAGTGGGCTGCACCTCTGGGTGCCTCTGACCCACTAAGAAGGACAGTATACTGGCGTATGGGTTAGGGTTAGGATTAGGGTTCGGGTTCGGGTTTCTCGGCTTTTAATGCCCTCTCTGGCACACCCAGAAATCTCAGTCAAAACCTGGCCATGCAATTGGTGGAATGGCTCCAAAAATTTGCATGGTCCCATCCCATGGCCAGCCCATCATTGCGTATGTGCAGGTGTAAAAAAATAAAATAAAATAAAATAAAATCAATGGAGACATTTTATTGCAAGAAAAACCCACTGCTGCTACTATAAAAAAATTAGGCATTTAAAATACCTAATTTTCAAATGTTTCTGTGGTGCTTTGGTGGGTTTTTGGACCACGATTTAAAAATAAATATTGTGGTCGCCATTTGGGATCCCCCACCACCACATGGCAAATGGAGACAACGAGGATGCCCCCCCATCCTGGTACCCAGCCAGCAGCCCAGGACAGGAGAGGGGGGGAAGGCCGGTGACCCCCCCCCCAGAAACCACCCCTCTCTGGTAGGTGCCCTCACTGAGGCAGGCATATTTTCGCCTGCTGTTATGGCCGGGAATCCGTTTTTTTTAAAACTTTTTTCTGTGCTGCTTGCATCGCGCGATCGCCGCGATGCCATGAACGACAACGACAAACCCAACCAAATTTGTCTTTTATCGGGTCGGGTTCAAGCTGGAGCGGAGTAATTCCCGTTACCGTTCTCGTTACGTAACGAGAACAACAGCCGAAAATGGAAACGAGGATTTCGCCGAGTCGTGCCCATGTCTAGTACATATATGAATACATGACAGGCAGGTCCCCATGGCTGAGGTGAGATTCTGCCTTCTCAGGTGAGGCCTGGGCTAAATGTCTCTGCCAACCGTCCCCCTCAAAGGGCCTTGTTATTCCTAATTCTAGGAATGATCACTGCTCCTGGGTCCTGACAGCAAATATCTCACATAATGTTCTGTTTGCACCACCTACTGTCTGTAACAAAAAACTGTCTGTAACAAAAAACAAAAAGCTGTGGAACACATTCATTCGGAAACTGCTAGGGCTGTGTCCAAAGGAAATAAAGGCTAGACTGCCAATGGAAAAGAGCAACTGAAACATTTGGTTTCTGAAATCAAGGTTGCAGTGTAAATGCCTAAGGTGAGAATGGGAAAAAAGAAAAGAAACTGAAAAGGTTATAGAAGCTTTGTCCACCACAAGTCAGGAAGCAAAATAAAGGAATGTTCTGCTAAAACACTGCTGTGAAGCATTTTTCTGCCCCCTCCTGTCATAGGGAGTGCATCTTTGGTAAAAAAAAAAATCACAGAAGGGTAGATTTGACCTAAATCAGTATTTGAATTTTAGAAATCAGATTTTTTTGATATATTTTCAAAATCATTCTTTTAAAAAAATCATGATTTAAGTCAATTTGATTTTTTTGCAAAAGTCATTGATTTATATCCAACCTGGTTTGCAGCAACAGGCAAATTTAGACAGTCCACCACCACCTATCTTCTGGAAATATTCAATATTTCAGTACCTGAAATGCACCTCCATTCTGTATTCGCCCCTACCTGATGGACAGAGAAAGAAAAATCTAAGTAATAGCCTTGCAAAGACAAACTATAAAGCCACAAAAGAGTGCAAACCTTTGCATTTTCTACAAGTGTTTTCATTAGGTTACCTCACAGAGGTGAAGAACTTGTAGACTTCCAGATGTTAGACTCCCATGGCTACAACATCCAGCCAGCCTGGCCATGGTGCAGAATTGTGGCAAACATACTGTAGCTAATCAGGAACTGAAGAGCCTGAGATTAGCTAAACCCAGGGTTAGATGCAACAAAGAAGACACTGGGAGAATAGACAGAAAATGACGCCAGGTATTAAGTCCTTGAGGTCCAAAGTTGGAGATTCTCCAACTAGATAGAAGTGATTAAGAGGGCATCAGATTATATTTAATTATGTGGACTGCAACAGTATGTCTGCAAAAACATTTAACTGCTGTAACCCAGATTTAATCATTTATAGCTTGACACTAAGCTAAAGGGTAGTCAGAGAGGCTAAGGATGGTAAAATATGTGAAGTAAAGCAAAACAAAAGCACAATAGCAAAATAAATGTATGCAGAACACAGAAGTCACAATTTACCTCTGGAAACAAACTGGGTTAAATGGAGGTCTAAGTGCATAAGATTGTGCTTGTTTTTTTTGGGGGGGAGGGTGAATATGTTTATGTATTCATATTTGTCAATGCAACTGCACAACAGCATCTAGGCTACCATGCACCCTCAATGGTCAAAACCCCCCAGGGATGGAGGGTAGGCACCCAGAATGCTCTCTCTGGCTTTTCCCCAGCCATGGTTGTTATATGCTATCAAGTCACTTTCAGTTTAATGGCCACCCTAAGATGAGGTTTTGTCATGCCTCCCCAAGAGTCCCTGTGGGCAAACATGGGTTTCATGACTGTATATGAAACTGATCCTTCTTTTAGCGGATGATTGTTCTACACTTCTAGATGCCGCAGGCGACATTGGGTTTGAAGTAGTCTTGAGCCAGGTTGCATGCCTGTGTAGGCCTCCAGTAAGGGTAACAGCAAACATACTCCCTAGCTTTTACAACGCTTCTAGTTAAGGCTGTATGGGAGCAACCCCAAAAACCTTATTGCTACTGCTATGTGCTGTCAAGTCACCTCTTATTTACATTCACTACTGAACAAGTAGTCTCCAAAGTGTTCTCTCTTCAACAGCCCTGCTGTTGTAAACTCAAGCCTGTGTCTTTTTTAAGGAAATCCATCTACCTTGTATTTGATCTTCAACTTTTTATGTGGCCTTCCACCTTTCCCTGCAATCCTGCCTTTTCAGGGTGTATCCAGACTTTTTTCAGGATCAGGCTTGACTTGCTCTAGGACCCACTGGTTTGACAGCTCAGGGTATCTGCAACCCAGCACATTTCAAATGAAGTATTTTCCCCCCCCCCCCATCAGCTTTCTTTCTTGTCCAGCTTTCACGTCCTGATTAGGAATCCAAGAGTGTGCATGATCCTGGTCTTGACTTCCAGTGAAGCATCCTTACACTGGATGATCTTTTCTATTGCTGCCCTTTCTAATCTTCCGATTTCTTGACCACAGTCTCTATTTGGATTGATGATTAAATCAAGTTTCTTCTTCTGAATGTTTAATTGAACATCATGTTCAACCATAACCCCCATAAGAAAATCCACATGCCAACTTTGAGGCAGCCACAACAGCCTGATCCACTCACAAAGGGCTGAGGATAAATTGCAAGGCTGGTAAGGGATTGCCACACATAGGAAGGGAGGTGCTGGTACAGACCTGTGGCTGAGGGATAAAACCTAAAAGCCAGTGTTACCTTGTATAAAGGAATTAATTTGTTCCAAATGAAATTATCTTAAGCAAATTTTCCTTTATACAAATTTCCCATAGGAATGCATTGAAACGGAGTAATACCATTTTAATGTTGTACAGATTCTCCCCATAGCGATTATGTTAAGCAAATTTCCCCTGTCTCTGGATTTTTTTATGTTGTACAGATTTTATGTTATACAAACTGTTTGTTATACAAGGGTCCACTGTATATAGATGGCATGCAAGTATGGTGCTCCACAAAGGCTCCCACTGAAATATAAATAGTCAGTCTTTGAGGAGACACGTGTTTTTCTTTTGTGTTGTTGTTGTTGTTGTTGTTGTTGTTGTTTTCGTTTGGTTTTTGCCTGGTATGCTGCCACATTCCTTTGCAAACCCCAGGAGTGTTAAGCCAAAAAAGCAGTTTGCCCCCACCCCTCCCGGTGGCAGGAGCTAATGTCCCTTCATTCCCGTTCCCTTTGGTTTCAAGGTTAGAACCCAACCACGAAAGGAAGATGGGAATACAGTACTGTATACGAAAATCGAGGCACCCCCCACTTCCCCCCGCCCCCAGCCGCGTTCGCTCCGCGGCGGCGCTTCCTCCCAGCCTCCAGAGGCCGCCACGCGCGCTCCGTCCGAGGACGGGAGGAACGGGTGCCGGAAATCCGGGTGCGTCACCTGACGGAGCCTTTTCCGGTTTCTCCTTCAGCGGCGCTTCTCTTTCTTTCCTTCCTTCCGGGATCCCGGCCCACGTGTGGCTCCTCGCGCGGAGTCTTTCCCGAAGTGGGGGAGGCGGGATGGCGTCCCTGGCGGGGAACCTGCCGATGCGGCTCCTGCGGAAGAAGCTGCACAAGCGGAACCTCAAGATCCGCCAGCGCAACTTGGCCCGGCAGGCGGCCCAGGAGGCCTCCTCGCGGGGAGAAGGAGGAGGTGGGACGAGGAGGAGGAGGAGGAGGCGCCTCCGTGCCCCCTTCAGGCGGTCAGAGGGAGAGGGACGGCGGGGGGTGGGGGACGGAGGAGATAGAACGGGGTGCCCTCGAGGTCAGAGGGGTTCGGGGGTGGGTGGAGAGACCGGGGGGAGGACGGGGGTGGGGGGTGTCGTCCAGGGAGAAAGAGAAGGGAAGGGGCCGCGCCAAGGAAGACACTCTGGTTTCTAACGTCGTGGAAAGGGAAGAGTTCACCAAAGGGCCGTAAGCGAGGCTGAAAGGCAGCATGGAGATTGTTGGGGGGGGGGGTCCAAAAGACAAACAGTAGGGCTGTCCTTATAGGGCCCCGCAGCCGCCGCAATGTGGACGGGACCCCTTTTCGGTCCCCTCCGTGGTGGTGTTGGGCGAGGAGAGCCCCCCATAACACTCCTTACCTCTTCCCCTGCCCACCTCCGGACCTAAACAAAGCTTTGGAAACCCTGCCTTGGGAGTTTGGATTATGTTATAGGTCTTCAATGCAGTGTCCATGCAAGTGACCGTATCCAAGCTTGGTTGTGATGCAGAATGCTATATTTTGTGTACTGTTGGGCAGTTAGAAGAAATTCTTCTTGATCTTCTGTGTGTGGCTTATGCTTTTGCAAGTAGAGGTGCTTTTTGCTCTTGGGCTGACCTTGTAGGAATTAGTATTGAAAACTTTGTATTTTCAGGCAGTGGTTTTGAATGTCATGAAGCAGTAGTCAGACGTTAAAGCAGAATTCAGTGAGATAAGTATCTAGGTGAAAAACTGCCTAAGAATTGTGCAAGAGAGGGTGAATGATTACTGACTAGGGCAAAAAGATTGGAATCCACTCTGCACGTATTTAGAGAATGCATTTTTTAAGGAGAAGGCACTTTGGAACAACTGGCACACTGAGATTACTGAAGCGGGGACACTTAATATATTGTAGTTTGGCATTGTTTTATACACAATGTCTTCTACCACCTGGAAGAGGGATGGTAAAAAATAGCTTAACATTACTGTTTGCTCCCATTAGACATTACAGCTGAGAACAATTCAGAGGAAGTATCCAGTATCTCAGAAACAGTGGTGGAAGAACAGAAGACTAAGAGTGTGGAGGAGGTAAACACAACACCTAATGCAGAAGAAACTGGATGTACACAACCTGAGTTGAAGAAGAAGAAAAAGAAGAAGAGAAAAGTTGTGAGCCAGACAGAAAATGGTATTGCATTTTAATTTGTACATTATTTGGAATGAATCAACTAATTCAGTAATTTCCAACTTTGGGTCTACAGGTGCTCTTGCACTACTAAGACCTCCAGAAGCCATCATTGCTAGTTGTGCTGCCAGCAATTCCAACAAATAGATAATTATTTCTTTGATTCTGTTTTCCACTGAAATTGTTTACTCTTGAGAGATTTTTATATCCACGTAGAGTTGTAGCTCTATAAAAAGTTTTGAAAGCAATGAAATAGAATGTGCATTGGCGTGCACCAATATCAGTGGCTGTAAACTTTGCCAATATAAAAGGAAACCTCCAAGCTGGACAGAAGCATATTTCTGTTGCAGGAAGTAGCTAACAGCAAAATATTCTCTTTTGCCTTTTCTTTAGAATTCTAGTTGGGTTCAGTTCCTACTGAATTCTGGATGGTCACTTAACTAGACATTTGATATGATTCACAAATGGACTGTTAAGCTTAAACAAAGTTACTGCCATCTTCCATCATCATTTCCCATTCCATAAGATCTGGCTTCCACTTGGCTATTCCATATTTGGCAGGTGGTGCTTATTCCTTCAATGTGGGCTTTCATGCAGAAATGTTTGATAGCTACATGGGACTACAAGGATCAGTGGAACCCCGATTGATATGTAGATGCTACTGACTGGCACTCATTGTTTTTATTGTACTTCTGCAGAAGCTAAAAAAGCAAAAATTGAAGAGGAATGTACTGAGGGAGAAGGACAAGTCCTAAATGGAGAAATGAAGGAAGAAAACAATGACAGCCTGGATGGGAAGGAAGCAGACGACGACGATGATGATGATGGACCTGCCTTGCCTGTTGGACTAACAGGTAAGACTTTTCCCTACCCTATCTGTTTTGTTTCTCATATAGTAAAACCTTTTTGCTTTACATGCTTTTATTTAAATGGTACTGGATTTGCCTTTATTAAAAACCACTTAATGGATTCATATATCCAACCCTTAATCATCCTTTTGAGTCTTGTAGAATTCAGTGAGGCATTTTTACAAATAACCATTCATGAGGTTTAAGTTGCTGGGCTAAACAGTGTCAGGTGTGGACACTGATTTTTCTTGATTGTTGACGGCATCAAACCACTGTGCTTAACCGTCTGTTAGTGATCAACAATTTTTCATTTATTGGTCTGTTGGCTTAGGAGTAGCAATAAATAGCTCTAAGGACTTGTTTGTGGATTGCTGCCATGCATTCTGTTTTGAGCTACCTTTAAAGATACTCTGAAGATAATATTTTGAAGGTAAAGCTGCTCCAAAATAGAGTAGCTAGGAACAGGAACCAGCCTATGCAATCCTAAAAAGTGTCAACATTTTATCATCTGGAATGGTGAGCAGTGTGATTCCAAACTGAAATCGTGCTGCTTATTTTAAATCTTCAGAGCAGGTTGACTTCTGAACTGAGGAGGAGTGAATGCTTCCCTCCAAAAAATTTTGAGCAGCCACAATCCAGTTACAAATCATCTGCACTTCAAAGCTTTAGAAGCTTGCATCCAAAGAATTTAATGGAACCTTTCTCTCTGTGTGTGTTTATGGTTCATTTGGCAAAGCCACCCAGAGGAAGGCCTCAAAAAAATCCTCTTAATGTTCCTCAAATGTAGGTTCCAGAATGCACAGAATGACGCTTCTACATAAATCTGGTACGATCTCGTTTTAGAAATGTTTCCTCATCTTCTGTCATAAATACATTTATTTTCAGTAGTTGGTAGGAATTTGACTGCAGTTTGAACAACAAGGTTGGGTCACCTCTAATTGTTTAAAAACTAGTGGGACATAACAAAACCAGATCCATAAAGCCATTGACGTGGGGTAATCTTTTGAGGGGAAGAGACTGAGTTGGTTTGTCTCCTCAGGTGCTTTTGAGGATACATCTTTTGCTTCTCTGAGTGACCTTGTCAGTGAGAACACATTGAAAGGAATAGCAGACATGGGTTTCACACACATGACAGAAATCCAGCACAAGAGTATTAAGCCACTCCTGGAAGGCAGGTAAGAAACGTCCATCAAAACCCATATTTATTTATTTATTTATTCCTCTTTCCTTTTGGAATAATACTATCTGATGATACTATTGATATAGCAATCATATGCAAAGTAATTGCCTGATTGTTTTGCTTTGTTTGTAGTTTGCTTGTTCATTTGCACAGATGTTTTCCACATTAACGTTGAAGGAAGTGTTCACTCTTGCCTTAAATTATTTGGCTACAACCCACCACAAATATATCAGTGGTGAAACACAGGGGCATCAATGAAATGGGGATGGCAGTAATGTGCACCTAGGCAGAGGCCAAGCGGAACAAAGTCAATGAGCACATACAATAATCCCCTGCCTATTGTGGGGGTTAGGCACCCAACCCAAGGCGCGATAATTGAAAATCAGTGATATGTGGATGCTCAATCGGATCGGGACTGGGGGGGGGACTCCTCGCTGGGGCCTCCTACACCTACCTGAGGCCTTGCGCTGCCCCGAACGGGCCTCTGACAGGCTTCTTAGACCTGTCAGATGCCCCAGAAGTGGTTTCCAGTGGTCCGGACGTCACATCCGGTTCTCCAGAAACCACTTCTGGGGCCTCTGACAGGCCTGGGAAGCCTGTCGAAGGCCCGTTCGGGGCATCACCAGGCTTGGGGTAAATGCAGGAGGCCTCAAACAGGCCCAAGCAGCTTACCCCAGGGGGGCTTGCATTTCATATACTGCAGTCCCGCAATATACCTGGACCGCAGTATATGAATCGTGAAATGGCGGGGGACCACTGTATACCAACAGGAGTGGGGAGCATGTGGCCTTCCAGATGTTGGGCAGCCATTCTCAGCTTTCATGCATTGTTCATCTTTGAACAATGCTTATGTGCAAACAAGGGATGACGGTACAATCCACAGAAAGCTTCACAAAGAAAACCTAGTTATATGAGTCATAAAATGTTGAACAGAACTGAGTTGTTATTCAAGAAGCCCAGGTTACAGGCAGCTACATTGGCTTGACTGGTAGCATTCTATACCCTTCTGAGTCCTCCTTGTGCACCCAAGCTTGTCTTCCTGCACCCAGGGAACTCTGCACTGTAGGGTGATCCATTTTGTAGTTGCTCTTTTTACTTCTGCTATGATTTCCTGATTGTTGCTGCACCCTCAATAAATATCATGTGGTTTAGGTTTGCAGCGTCTCGCTTCAGAACTGCAGTAATAGGCAAGGATCTTCTGGACATTTGCCAGACAACCCATTACTTTCCCAACTTTTGAGGGTTTTGTACCTGTATATGGTCAAAGCATCTGGGAGGCATCTGTCATGAAGGACCAAAGCATCACACACAACAGCTGCTTTGGGGGAGGAGAGATGGCAATGAATGTTCCAGCATTCTGTGTGCCTTGAGACAAGGGACTTCATTGGGGGTAAATGTGTTCACTGATCTAAGGAGGAGGAGAGATCTAGAGGCCAACACTTAAGTTGTTTCAGTTCTCCTCCTGTTCTATGTACCACTCTGAAATTATATTTGTGATTCTTCCATTTGCAGAGATATTCTTGCAGCTGCAAAAACAGGCAGTGGCAAAACTCTTGCATTTCTTATTCCGGCAATAGAGCTCATCTACAAATTAAAATTTATGCCCAGGAATGGTAAGATTTCCTAATTTTTCCCTACCCTGTCTCTGTTTTGTTTCTCGTATAGTAAGACTTTACATGTTTTTATTTAAATGGTACTGGATTTGCCTTTATTAAAAACCACTTAATGGATCCATCTATCCAGTCCTTAATCATCCTTGGGAGTCTTGTAGAATTCAGTGAGACTTATTTACAAATAACCATTCACAAGATTAAGTTGCTGGAATAAACAGTGTCAGGTATGGACACTGATTTTTCTTGATTGTTGATGACATCAATTTCCTAATTTTTGGCCTATTGGTATGATTTTTGGGGGGGGGGGGTAGAGGTATCCTGCCATTTTCCAGGATTTATGTGTACCCGGCACCCTTGTTTCAGGAACAGGTGTTCTCATCCTTTCACCTACCCGAGAGCTTGCCATGCAGACCTATGGTGTTCTCAAAGAACTGATGACTCATCACGTCCACACCTATGGCTTAGTCATGGGAGGCAGTAATCGATCAGCTGAGGCACAGAAACTTGCGAACGGCATCAACATCATTGTGGCGACCCCTGGCAGACTTCTGGACCACATGCAGGTAAGGACAAGTCATGGCGAGGAATGGGTGATTAGTTTTGTGTTCATTTCAATAACTGGGGAAACTGGACTTTGCTTTGCAGAATACGCCAGGCTTTATGTTTAAGAACTTGCAGTGTCTGGTGATTGATGAGGCTGACAGAATTTTAGAAGTTGGATTTGAGGAGGAAATGAAACAAATCATAAAACTTCTGCCAAGTAAGTCACGTTTTCAAATCATTATTTAATATTTCCATAATGGGGAGAGTGTCAGTATCCAAAGTACATCACTTTTTAACCCTTATTTACTCGACTAGTGCTGAAAGTGTAGCCATTTTAAGCTCTGTGTCCACTGTATAACAGGCATAACCTAGTACTTGGTGGAGTTAATTGTCCCAAACCCTGCTGCCTAACTAACGTAAGCAAAGCCTTAAATCTCAGTCTGTCCCTTGCTAATAAATAAAGAGCCTCCACCGTGATCCTTACATGCAAGCCATTAAGGCATTTGTGCACAAGTGCTATATGTAACTCCTACTGACATCAGTCCCAGTGATATAAATGAGTGCTTCAGTGGTGTAACTCCTTTCCTCCTGTCACATCTTTTCATAGTTTTTTGTTTTGTTTTTAATTTGTTTGTTTTTAATTCTTTTTTTCTTGTTGTGTGCCAAGTGATTTACTGAATTTTGACTGATAGGTATGTTGGTATTGACCAGTTAATTTTAATAATTGTTTGATTTGTGGCTCTATGTAAACGGCCCAGAGTTCCTATAGAAAAATCGGTTGCAGTATAGAAATGTAAAAATAAGTAAAAAAAATAGTAAAATAACGTCTCCCCGTCCCCATGATCCACTGTTTGAAAATACTGAATTAAAAAACCCAGAAATGCAGATTTATATGTATTTCCTGGATTTATGTACCATAATTGGCCAGTAGATTGAACTAGAGACCGTGCAATGTATAATCTTTGATCCTGCCATGGTTTTGGCTTGGAACCAGTTCCACCCCCACCCACTACTGCAGTTCTTCTGTTCTGTTGAAAGCCTGCCTGGTGAAGTGGTCTCTGGTCTAAAGCAGGTCTTTATGGCATAAAGACCCATTGGATCCTGTGTTCAGTGTGACTTACTCTGAACTAAAGATGTTTAGGACTGCAGCCTTAAGGGATCTTTGCCTTAAGCTCTATTACTAGATGGTAATAAATACAATTTTTGGTGTTGTGGCTATCTTAAGTTGAATCTCATAAGAAATAAATTTTGGCTTTGAATTGGAGCTCTTATTTTCAAGAATAGGTTTTCAACTATATGAATCATCTGTGCTTTCCTAAAAGAAGTTAGTGCACTGCCTTACTGAGTCTGAAAAACCATTTGCTGTTCTCGTCTTCCGTTGAGGTTGCCATTTATTTTATTTCCAGAGCGTAGACAAACGATGCTTTTCTCTGCTACACAAACCCGTAAAGTTGAAGACTTGGCAAAGATCTCTCTAAAAAAGGAACCATTGTATGTTGGAGTTGATGACAATAAGGAGACAGCAACTGTGGAGGGACTTGAACAGGTAATGAAGTGTTTGCATCTGAGTAGAGGGTGTGTTTGGCTTTTATTGCTGCCTACTCAACTTCTATTGGATTTTTGTTTCTTAGTTTGTTTCTTAGTTTTTGCAGTGAAATGGGCATCTCAGTAGTGATGCAGGATTCATTTTCAGGAAACATGGGTTTTCTTTATTTTGGCTTTGATTCTTTAGGTTTCATTTTTTATAATGATCTCATGTCTCACTCACCTGCTGTAGTATGGTTGCTGCTAGAAATGATCTTTGGAGTGGCAGGCAGGGGCTCTCTACTACTAACGGGATGTGTTAATTGCAGCCCTGATTCTCAGAGTGATTTGTTTTTGCCCCATTTGCACACCACAAACTTTTTTTTTTTTGTTGTTCTCTAGGGGGTCCATGAATTTTATTAGATTCCTAAATAAACATCTAGGACAGAGCTTAAAGACATGTAATGTTGGTTTTCTGCAAAAGCTTTGTCATCGGTTTCATTGCTTTTAAGTGATTCATCCATGGTACTTATATTTTAGGGAAAGCTGGTATTTTCCCAATAAGATATTGAAGAATGAACCATAAGAAGCTGGTTTTTGGTGTGATTTAAATGTGGGCTTATATGCTCCAGTTTGCCTTATTTGCCTGAAGTACATATGCATATAGTAAGTAAGCACACTGCTATATGTGGACGAACTCTTGTTTTTTTAGGGTTACGTTGTGTGTCCTTCAGAAAAGAGATTTCTTTTGCTGTTCACTTTCCTCAAAAAGAATCGGAAGAAGAAGCTGATGGTCTTTTTCTCTTCGTGTATGTCTGTGAAGTACCACTATGAACTTCTGAACTATATTGACCTGCCAGTCCTGGCCATTCATGTGAGTATGGGAGTAGCATTCCCTGGTTGCTTGAACATTGGTTTATTTACCAGGGAAATCTTTCGTTCTTACTGTACTTGCTTTTGAAGCCTGCAAACTTGGCTCTTAGCAAATCAGTTAACATCGGAGACCAGGTAATGAAAGATAGATTGTTTATTCTGGAATTCTACTCACATCTGGCACAGTAAATACATCACGAATCTGGTACTGCTGTTGAAGAAATCCGGACTTGATGGATGAACCACAAACTTGCATGCCTTGAACCTACCTCATTAGTGTTGGTTTGAATTTGTATACCTTGGATCCACCACATTCACATTTGTTTATACTATAGTAATGTACGTAGCCTTTAGATAGTTAGTGGAATTCACATACCAGGCGGGGAGTGTACTGGAATAACCAGACCTTAGGATATAATAATGCCCCTTTAAGAACAATGCATCTTGGGTGTTGTAGTTCTAAAGCATGTGGTCTCTCTCATCATCTCCTTATTAGTTATTAAGCGGAGGAAGGAGGACCAAGCTAGTGACGATGGGAGTTCTTTTTCCCTTTCACTCAGAATTCCAGAATAAACATATCTTTCATTACCTGGTCTCCAGTGTTAACTGTTACGTTAAGAGCCAAGCTTGCAGCGTTCAAAAGCAAGTACAAAGCTGAAGCTTCTTTCTTCTTGATTTGCTTTGATCTTATAGGTGCAAGAGGACCATGTAATGCTGCAGCATCTGATCATTATATGTAACTTATCAGTTATAACACCTCTCTTTCCCTGGATGAACTCCTGAACTTTTATTCTGCTCCCCAAAGAGTTTGCAGTGGAGATGGGGGCCTTGCACATTGCTTCTCCTTTAGTAGTCCCCAACACCAGTTTCCCACCAGTTTCAGGGGTCTCCACCTTGATTTGCATGAACATAGAATTAGTAGGGGAGGGTGTCAGAAACCTCCCCTTGCCCATAGGAGACGCCGAATCCAACAAGTAAGCAGTTTGACCATGTTTGCCAGTTAATTTACCAATTAAAATTTTGGCCAGACAAATACTGTACCAACTTCAAACTGGCACTCAATTCAGGCTTATGAGATTGCTCGGCTAGTTTTTGCCCCTAATTAGCCCCCACCCCCTCTTTTTATAAGGAATTTCTCCTGTTATGTATCTATATCTGCATGTGCAGCTGATGTCTTGGGCTGACATTCACGCTTGAATAATGCATGCTGCTCTGAAGTTGTTGTAGATTGCAGGTGGCCTTTACGAAAGCTGAGAGTGCATAACAAGAATGTCAGCAGCTCAGCAAGATTTCGGCAATGGAGTCATAAATTAACCTTTAAATATCACCAAGGGAACTTTTCTCTTAAAGCTGTCTTTAAAATGCTTATCTGAAGAACACTGTTGTGTCTACAAGGTTGAAGTTGTTTATTAGACTGGTGTTTTTGCTGTCATTTAACCATAGTGAGTGTCTATGTGTGCCTCAGTGTACTAAAGTTATATCTTTCCTATTGTTCATAATGGGGAAGAGGTGAGTTATCCTGTTTTTCCTTCATAAATCGGCATGAAAACAAAAAAATAAATGTTGTTTGCACATCTTCCTTCTGTGAACTATTTAATCATCAAAGACATTGTCAAGGAAATTTGCATCTCATTCTTCTGTATGACTTTACAAATGCTGTGAAATGGATTCTATCAATGTCTTGCATGCTGGGAATTGTCTTTCTCAAACGTCTTGCCATAATAAGGAGCTTTATGCCATAATTACATAGCGGTTTTCCAGCTACCACATGGTAGTGGTTTCTTGTAGTACACTCTCATTAATAGGTGTATTGCTGTTCTTGTCTGCATTTTCTAGCTGTGTTTTATTTTTTGATTGCTATTAGTTGGTCCATGTTGCCCACTTCTGTAGTGGTTGCTAATGATTTCAAAAGTGAAAGAAATATTGCATATGTGCTAACATTATTTGACCTGTTTGGTCATATATGTACATTTTAATTAGTTATGGCTTATGTCCTCTCTATGTAAGCAGGTAGAGGTGCTCACAAGCTACAGTAGTGCCTCTTAAGATGAATTTATTTGTTCTACGGGTCAAGTCATCTTACTAAAATTTCGTCTTAAGAGGCACGGTTTCCCATAGGAATGCATTGAACACCAATTAATCCATTCTGGAGGGAACAGATAATAAGTTTTCAATGCATTCCTATGGGAAGGCTGTCTTAAAAACCCCTCACTCATGGAAGGGGCAACTGAAGGCTGATTCCCCTCCCCACCCCAGAGCTCAGAGCTATCAAAATCAGGTGTCTGTCTTGGCTGCATGGAGGAGCCTTCCTCTGCCAGTGATTGAGGGGGCAGCCACCTCCTCTTTGCCTGCATCTCTGTGTCAAGACCCGGGTGAAGAGAATGAGGAAGAGGCTTCTATCCGGCCTTTCCCTCCCTGTAGCATCCAATCCATCCGTGCTACAGGGAAAGGAAGGCAGGATAGAAATCTCCACCACCTTCTCTTCCCTGGGACTGACCCACCACCAAATTGGTGGGCAGAGCATGGTCCGATTGATATTCGCCCAGCATGGGCGGCTTGCAAGGGAAGCCGCGGTGGGGGTGATCAACTGCCACCACTTCCCTTGCAAGCTGCTGGGCAAAGATCAATGCACTCAAATGACTAGAGCCTCTTTCTAATATCCTGCCACGAGTGCTCTGGCCCCTAATTGGTGGGCAGAGCATGGACCAATTCATCCTCATCCATCCTGGGCTGTTCCTTAGCAAACTAATGGTACCTCATAAGACGAATGGAACCCATAGGGAAAAATTCGTCTGACGAGTTTTTCCTATCCCCAGAAATCCATTCGTCTTAACGAGTTTTTCGTCTTAAGGGGCATCTGTCTTACAAAGTACCACTGTACTTTGAAGTTTGTCTGATTGCTACAAGATTGTGTGGTCCTTGTTGTCCTCTTTCTAAAATTATGTACTTTCTGACAAACCACAGCTTGAATATTCTTTATTTTTTTTCTTTCTAGGGCAAACAGAAGCAAACCAAACGTACAACTACATTTTTTCAGTTCTGTAATGCAGATTCTGGAATACTCTTGTGCACAGATGTAGCCGCTCGAGGACTGGACATTCCTGAGGTGGACTGGATAGTTCAGTATGACCCACCAGATGATCCAAAGGTAGCAGAGTTTGTGGGAAATTGTGTGGTGCGATACCGTATTTATATTCAGCATTCCCTTCTCAAGCTGAAAGTGCCCATACATTGAGTTATTTCTCAGCTAGTCCAAGACAGGATCTAAATTTTCTTAGCTTTAGCAAGCTCCTTGCATCCTATAAAGTTACGTCTACTTTGAAATGTATAATTTGAAACCTTTTAGTACAATATCAAATGGTTGTGTCAAAGGTGTAGGAATGTATATGCTTATAGAGTTGAAAAGTGTATGCATTATTTTAGGAAGACAATTTTTAATCAATAATTGGGAACATCCTGTTTTAAGAGAAAAAGTAGGGCAGGTAAGGTAGCTTGAAAGCACAGATCTCATCCTAAGGCTGGAATCTACTCATGGATTGTTATGCTTACTGTTTGCTCACAGGACAGCCTGTGTCAGCTTAGTAAGCAGCATCATGTGGCATGGCTGTCTGCCTTGCCCGTAGAAGTAAATGCATAGGTAGTTCTTGCACAGAGTACTAACTGGCTCCAGAAGGTTACTGGGGAGCAGCCATTTAAGGAGTAGCATAGAATGAAGGAGTGAGTTAGAAAAAAATTAACCATCTGCCTATGCAGACTGGTGGTGAAGAAAAGCAGTAGTAGAGAGGTCTTGGGTTAGTAAGAGACTTCCAGAATGTTTCAGCCTTAGCAGTTTCCTGAGAATGATAACCCCCGAAGCCAGTCCTGGTTATTCCTGTACCAATCAGAAGGAAATGCTTTTCTTCTCACCTAGCCCCATGGTGTTCAAGAAGGCATGATTTTCTGCAGTCTTCATGCTGGCTTGTTCTAGATTTTAATATTTAGCTTGCCAAAGTTAAATCCATAATTGAAATAGGATTTCTTCCATATTGTTTTAGAAAATGCATGGAATGTCTTGCTACACTTTGACTTTATCTCAGAACGTTGACTTTCACAAAATTTTGGTTGGTCTCACATTATTATTATTTTTAAGGAATACATTCATCGTGTTGGAAGAACTGCCCGAGGTATAAATGGAAGAGGGCACGCTCTACTTATTTTACGACCAGAAGAGCTGGGCTTCCTGCGTTACCTAAAGCAAGCTCGGGTAAATTGGCATGCCTTATTACTACAACATTGCCGTCTGTTGTAATGATTAATCAGAGACATCAACATTCAGCCCATGTGATTGCCTAGAGAGAATGTTTAATGGAGTAAACTTGATACAGCCATAGCACAGCTGCTTTAGGAAAACTGCATTGCTGGGATATATGCTCTTAGACATATAGAGCTTAGAAAGGGTAGAAGAAATTAAGTACACACTGTTTTGCTTAGCAGAGCTGGTGCTAATTAGGTGGGCTGGTTTGAGATCCCAATCCCATGATAATTCCACTGGTAGAACTGAGAGTATTAGCTTCTGCCTTTTGTGATGCCAGGAATGGCCATAAACGGTCTGTGAAAAATATCATTTTGTGTTTCTTTCTCAAGGTTTTAATGGTAGTAGTATTGTATCTTTTCCAGGAATTATGTGCAGATGGAAATGTCGGTGATGCATTTGCTCAGAAAATCATTGGTATATTCATCTCACAATGAGTATAAAATTCCCTGAGTTACGAGAACATTTCAGCAATTGCAAAGTGGTTGCTTATGCTGCCTGTGATGAAAGTTTCATTCTAGGTTTTAAAACTGCTCTTAGAAAACTGTTCTGTAACTAGGGTGGAGAAGCAGGACTAAGGGGTACAGAGAATGACTGGAGCCACACAGTCCATGTGAGGCTGAGTATAGAAATGATGAGGCTCACGTTCTCTACAGATAATGTAGTCACATTTTGGTATAGAAGTCTCTGTTAAGAGCTGATCCTTGAATAAGGGATGCCCTTCAGTAACATTTATATTTAACATTCATTCATTCATTCATTCATTTATTTACGGCCAACGGCCTAAATAAGCATATATAACAACAAAATACATAGCATCCATGTGTATTCCATAATAGTATTTCATTTGGTAGATAAAATTGGTAGATAAAATTGGTAGATAAAGTACAGGTTAAAATTTTGATTAATGCATAAAATTGGTAAATAAAATTGGTAGATAAAAGTACGGGTTAAAATTTAACAGCCATTAAAACATGGGTATTATATTCTTTATCTCCATTTATAATTTGATTTCGAACCCTGAGTGCTACTGCACAGAATTTGGCAACCTGCTTGGTTATTTGGTAACATTTATCAGAAAGGAGCAGACGTAAGTAAAATCTGTTGACCTCCCAGGGAATTTACCTATAATAGGGGAAATAAGTTCTCTTATATTTAACTTTTTTCCCCTTCTAATTATTTTAGGTGCCATTAAACGAATTTGAATTTTCTTGGTCCAAAATTTCTGACATCCAATCACAGGTAAGAACAAACTTTATGCTACATGCATATTTTCTCATTTTGACATCTCTTTGCTCTCTAGGGAAAAACAACTGACCTTGTGCATGTAAGGAACTATCCATAACGTTTAAAGCCCATAAAAACAGATACAGCATCCTGCATTGAGGCTTCTGTGTATGTCTGAATACCTTTAACACTCACACACTAAATGACTAATTACCATCTCTCTGGACAGTGAATAATCTGGTGATTTTTTTTTCTCCCCTGTGTCGCTTGGACTTTCCACAGGAGACATTTGTAGAGTGTACAATGCCAGAGGTGAGGAACATGTGCCCACCGTCTGCTATTGGGAGTTCTTGCCATAATCTGTGGCCATCATTGGTCAGGATCATGGCAGTTCCACAATAAGATTTGAGATTTACGAAAGCCTTGTTTTCTAAGTACTTGAACGTTTCATGCTCTTGTCGTCTTTTTCATGTTGTGTTAGACTGTTGATGCAAAAATAAGTCAGTCCTAGGGCATGCTTTATTTTGTAGATGGTCTTAACAAGACTGTAGCCCACTGTTATCAGAAAGAAAAGATGGGATTGAGTCCACAAAAGCTTACGCCAAATAATGTATACTAGTTTTTACACCGTCTCAAACTCTTTTCTACTGAACTGTATTAATAAATGCACCAATTACCTGAAAATTCCTCTGTCCATTCATTTATTAAATTACAGGATTGACTTATTGTGCATTTTGTCTTTTTAATTTTCAGCTGGAGAAACTGATTGAGAAAAACTACTTTCTCCACAAATCAGCTCAAGAAGCATATAAAGCATATATAAGAGCCTATGATTCCCATTCTCTGAAGGAGATCTACAATGTCAATAACTTGAATCTGCTCAAGGTTGCTCTGTCCTTTGGCTTCAAGGTCCCACCGTTTGTTGATCTCAGTATCCTTTTATTGCAAATTGTTCACACATATGCGCATGCGTGTGCGCGCGCACACACACACACACACACACACACACACACACCTGTGCATGAGTTCCTGGAGATAGGCAGGGACGTCAGGAAATTGTATTATAGGCTGGGGAAATAATAGTACAGCAGTTTAAGTGATATTTTTCTGGACACTGCAACTAGAGCTTTAAAATATCTTCCCCTTCTGTGCAAAGGAGGGCAGAAGATGTGAGCTGAGGTGATGCACTTGGATTGATCGGAGTGCAACGGTAAGTTTTACCTTGGCTTTGGCAGCCCTACTACTGTGTGCAGGGCTGCAGTAGGAGGTAGTCAGATCTTCTGGGGCTGCAGTGGGCACCTAAAATAAGATTGGGGGCATCAAAACCCATGGGCCAAGTGATCCACTCCCCACTATGGTGTACAACAGTGGTCGCCCAACCTTGGCTCACTCAGATGTTCTTGGACTACAACTCCCAGAAGCCTTGGCCAACAGCTCTCTGTTCAGGGCTTTTGGGAGTTGCAGTCCAAGGACACCTACCTTACCCAAGGTTGGGAACCACTGGTTTAGGATCTTGTTCTCCCTGGAAATGCTTTGTGCACATTCCAATGCCCAAACGGACTTTGTGTTGAAGTGAAATACGGTTGCCAGCGTTGGTTATAAGAAGTTAAAGCCATGATAGTGTCCAAAAGGTGACTGAAGACTCATTCTAGAGAAAGTAATGACATTTGACACAATGGCATGTTGCTGTGTTTATGAGCTCATTTTGAAAAGTACTGCGCCAGCTGTGATTTTTCTCACCCTTTTATGAATGTCTTCCTTCTGAATTTTATTAGGGGGAGGTAGTTTCTTTACTTTTATGAACCTGTGTTTCCTTAACGTACTTCTCAGATGTAAACAGCAGCCATGGGAAGAGACTGCAGAAAAGAGGAGGTGGGGGAGGGTTTGGCTATCAGAAGGCAAAGAACGTCCAGAAGTCCAAAATATTCAAGCACATCAACAAGAAAAAATCAGATAGCAGACAATTTTCCCGCTAAAAAGTGCACATTTCATGTTCATTGGAAAGGATTTTGAGAGAGCACCACAACATTATCCTAAACTGTACAAGGAAGTGCATTCCGTGTAGGATTGTGTATAGGATTTAACGATTGGCTTTTAAAGCAAATTTCTGAGACAAAAACCACTTCAAACTGAGCCCATTGCCTGGGCATTGAGAATGTATATGAATCTTCTCCAGCTTCTGTTTACATGGCCATGTACCTGAGCTGTGGATTAAGCCTTGGTTGTCCAACAGCATTTGTCCCCAGTGGGTTGGAACAGACATTCACAGCTATGATATATTGTGCTTTGTTATTTATATTCTGAATAATGATCCCCCCTAAGGTTATGATTTGGCATCTTCAGGAATTATAACACGTGAACACAGTAGGTGATATGTGGATTTCTGTAAGAGATAAAACGTTTTTTCCTACTCAGGAGTTTTTACACTGCAATAATCTTCCTTCCATTCGTTTTAAAAAGAGAGTGAGTTTTTCCATTTGATCTGGTGAGGAATGTTCAGGTGCTGTTTTGGGATTTCGCTGGCCACCGGGGCCAATGATCAGGAATTCTAGACTTAGGTTGTTGTTGTTTTAAGTGGGAGCTGAGTGTTGTACCAAGAGTGCCACTTCTTTCTTCAAAGCTTCTACCAGTTCTTTTATTTTCTTTTGGTCTCTTCTTTCATTTTGAGGAACAATTAAAAAAAAGTTTACATAAGAACATTTGTCAAAGGCAAAAATAAGAGTCCATTTTAAAAGCTCCAAAGAGGTTTAGAGAGGAATCGCATTAAATGTGATCTGAATGAAATGGCTAGCACTCAAAAGATCAGATGACATGATAAATAATTATGTGCCATGGGCTAAAATGCACATGTACATTTTCAGGTTTTTACCTTCCCAAGTTGCCCATTGAGCATTGTGGCAGTAGCATCACACACACCAATAAAGACTTGTGAGTCCATTTGGTTATGATTTCTCTTGAAGCTGCATGCTAAAACATTTTCAGCTCGAGAGGAATTTGGAAACCACAGTTTACACTGTGGTTTTGTGTGTATATAAAAAAATCCCATTAGACCACAGCTACTATTCCCAGCCAGCATGGCTGTATTTGAATATTTTTCTTTATCCATTATTAAATCTCTTTTCCTATCTGGTATTCTTCAACTGTCTTGGGTGTCAGTTTTTCTCACTGACTGCTTCTTGACAAATGGCTGTGCTACCTGGGGATGATGGGACACATTTCAAGGTTAGTTGAAAAAGGTTGAAACAATAGTGCAGTCTTCATTGAGCACTGGCACTCATTCTGTTTTCCATTGCAAGAAGCTGTAAAAGATTCCCCCTCCCCCCAAAAAATGGAAGTGGGGTGTCTAATATTTCATGTATATTTTTCCTGTTATCAATCTTACATGTACTTAATAGACCTCAGCCATCACATACTCAAGGCTTGTCTCATAAAGATGACAGATGGTTCAGGCACCAATTCGGTGTACATTTGGCTCCCACCTAGAGAACCTTGACAGAGAAATTGGACTTTGTATGCCAGTAAAAGAGAGGTGATCATAACAATCATGCAGGGAAATGTTTAGAACAATCTTTCTACAGAAGAATAAGAGAAAACACAATTGCCTTCTGCAGTTACTAATAGCAGTAGGCATGCTAGATTTGATGCAGTCACAGCTGGGAGGAATATTATGATACTTTGCTATGTTGCACAGCTATAAAGCAGCAATTATCATAACCGTTCAAAATAAAGTGGTATAGATGGAAGATGTACTAACCACTCAGCTAGATAACCAATCATAATTTGGGTATGCTAGGCACCTTTGCTGTCTTTTCACAACTACAGCAGAGAAGAACATTAAGAACAGTAACATATTTCTTGATATGGGGAAGGTGGACTTTCCCCCCAAACTTGTCATGGTGGAAAATACAATTATGATGGCCATCTTCACCATCTGAATTTCATTACAGTATGTTTTAAAATCTTACGCCGCAAGGATTTGTCACTGACCACTATTGACAGGCAGTTGTGCATTTTCACGTTGGGTGACCTAGGATCAAATGTGGACATTTCTTTGCTCAATGGGGCTAGCTTTCAATCCCATTGTAACTACTGAGTTGCTCCACATTGCAGGGTCCCCTGAACGCTTTGGACCAAATGGGAGGACGGGAGCTCAGGGTAACGAGATCTATTTATTTCTTGCAGGTAGCTAGTGTTGGATGCAACCCTGTATTTTTTAACTGAACACTTGTTGCCACCTTATCCTCTGCTTGGCTCTTTTTCAGTACACAAACAGTTTATAGTGAATTTGTCTTTAAACCTCAGGTACTGCCTTGCCCCACTTCACTATTAAAGATTTATTCCCACTCTCCACTGGTAACTTGGTATCTGCATAGCCACCCCATAAATATAGGTTTTAATATTTTTGTACTGGAATTCCAGACTAGGACTGGGAGATCCAGATTCATATTCCTCCTTGTAGCACCGTAACTTACTCAGTGAACACTGGCCAATGCTACTTTTATCCTAACCGAGTAAAGAAAACAGGCCTTGGGGGCACAAAACATGCTGTCATATGTAGACTTGCTGTGTACCCTTGTATTGCAGGTAAAGAAACAAAAGAAAATACAATATTCTGTATCATTATCTATAAAATATTTTTGAAAGCAGTGGTTCTTCTGGGAAGATACAGTACTAATGCATATGTGCATTGGTCTCCATTTTCATAATGTATAGTTTGTCCAATGAGTAAATACTTTGCTTAATTACAGTATGCCACTCCAGTTTCTTGAGTTTGTGAAATTAGAATGTGGCAATCCAGAGAGAAACAAATTCCTAGTGCTTGGTAAGGATGGGAAGGACGCCTTAGGCAAGGGAAAGACTCGTACAAACATTATTGGGGGTGGGGTTGAACCTGTATTCTCATTCTAGGGATGATTATAGGATGAAATGGTAAATTCTGAAATATTGTGTGTTTAGAAAGCCCCGGAAAGGATCTCCATCAATCAGAATAGACATGACGGTGTATGATTGTTAGGTTTATTATATCTGATTAATTCTGAAAGTTGCCATATGCTGCCCTTAATGCATTTGAAGACCTACATTTGAAGGGTAAACAAAAAGAATGATTATGGCAAATGAAAGCATTAATGTTTCCTTGCATTTTTCTCAATGGTTTTGGTTATCAAAGAGTACTTCCACTTGCTAAATACTTATGAGCCAAACTGTGGGTGCTCTTTTCTATTCTGTACAAAATTAACAGAAAATGCTTTAACTTCCTAGTGCTCTTGGATGCTTTTCCACCCTCTGGACCAGATGCAGGTTCATAACTAGATGGAAACATCTGATGGGCATGTTTGCGTAAGGAGTGCTTATTTCTATAATAACATGAACACTAGTACCATGACCTCAGTATATGCAGAATATTGTCCCTGGACCTCTATTACCCTGTATCTTGCAGAGTACTTAATGGGACAGTGTCACTACATAATTTAGGATGGGCTCATGAAGCTGAAAAGTGGGAGATATTTATAGCCACGTTGTCTGGGAATAATGGATTTGTGACTCCCACACAATTAGAGGGCACTAGATTTCTGAAAGCTGCCCAGATGCCCTAAGCACAACCGATCTCGGCTGATTTCAGAAGGTAAGTGGAGTTGGCCCTGGTTAGTACTTAGATGGAAGAACACCAGGGAATACCAGGTGCTGCCGGCACCTGGAGTAGGAACTGGCAAGCCAATCCAGTATTCCTGCCAAGAAAACTCCATGGACATGGGGTCACGATTAAGGGTCGGTCAAGACTATAACAATGCAACACACACAACTCAGATTTCTGAAGACATCCTATTCCCTTGACTTTTCAAGCCCATAACCCTTTGGATGTCATGGTGGGTTTGCAACACTTGGAAGTCCATTATGGCAGAGACTGCCATAGTTGGTACAACAAGGTTTCATAAGTGCTGGTGTACTACCAGACTTGTTCTAAGGAGCTTAATGGGCACCACTGAGCACACCAAGAAGCTATGTGAGGCTGGAAGAAGACCACTTGTGCCTAATAATGTACCAATTGGTGCATACAAAGACCCCATGATGAAGCAGTCAGCACTGGTGCCAGTCGAGAATGAATGGAGATGAGTGCCCACAACTCCCACAATTCCAAGCTTGTATCTCTAATAACAAAGGATTGTGGGAGTTGTGGTCCAAAACAGAGTGCCAAAGGTTTGCCACCACTGCTATAGAGCTACCTCATACACAACCATCAAGTCTGCTCCTCAAGGATAGTCTGCCAAGAGAAAGTTTAGGGACATGGGGCCACTATTGAAGCATCCTGGTCTTCCATAATACCTCAGCAGTGCCACAGGCTGATAGCATCCATGCCACAGAATACCCAACATTCCCTCTCCACAGAATACCCCACATTCCCTCCCCACCTCCTGGTAATCACCATCTGCCCATCTCTTGAGCCCCATTGCTTCCATCACCTTCAGAGACCTCCTGGGCCCAGGCATCATTTGGAAGTGTGTACAAGGAGATTTTTAAAAGCCATCCTCCCATAATGTCAGGGCCCCAAACAAGGCATTATCCACATAGCCAGCCAAAAAGCAGTCACAATGCAGGAGGTAGGGAGTTGGCAATTCAAGGAAAGAGGGCTGCACTGATCTTTTTTCTGACCCCCTTCCCATCCCCATGAACATGCTGGGGAAGAGAAGGCAGCATTCAGTTGGCCACCTCCACCTGAAACCTCCATCATTATTACCCCTGAAACTTCCATGGCAGGCTGAGGTGAAGGTACTTTTTGCTAGTCTCTGCTGGCACGACAAACAAAACCAAAAAAGTTCTGCAAAAATGAACTTGGAAGCTTACATTAGAATACAGCAGTTACTCTTAAGGTTTTTGTCTTTTTGAATTTTTTGTCTCTCTTTGGTTTTTGCCTGTTGTCCTTCCTGTCGTTGGAAGCCATCTCTGGAATTTGCAACTGGAAGGATGGCAGTGTTAAGAAAGAGTTACGGAAAGCGGAGGGAAGCAGTGCTTGATTTCAAGTAACAGTTTTCAAGAGTGCCTGGAAGTTGCACCCTCTGCCCTAAATAACCATCCCTGTAATTCCTGGGATGGCGGCGGCCAGATAAGGTAGATAGTAATGTGTTGTCCCTGTGCTTGAGGTAGAGCCTTGGACACCCCCACCCCCTTTCTCTTAACTACAGTGATCACTGGCTAGGCTTCGTCAGGCTGTTCTGAGTTGCCATTTTAAAGGCTAGCATTTCCAGAGAAGCTTCTGTTTAAGGGCTGAGTAAATTACAGGAGATTCTTGGCACAGCTGCAATATCCACTGCTCTGTCTTTGTTTATTTTCTGATTTTCTTATGAGATGACAGCATGGAGATCTAAACCCTGCACAAGAGCAAAGAGGTTCAGATACAGCTATATTGGATGGCTGTAGAGTTGCTGGGATGAGGATGGGGCATAGCTTGGCACAGAAAACTGACATGTATATCTGAACTAGAGATCACAGTCAAAATTACATCAACAGAATTTGATCAGCATTTGCATCATCAAAACCTTTGCCTCAGCTGAACCTGGGTTGGGCATCAGAAACAACTAATTAACAGCTTCCTTCCTCTGAGGACATGCTGGAACTATGCAGGTTGCCCAGATCCTGTGTGAATTTACAATTTCTTTTTGTTATTGATTAGTTTGGATCCTAGTTTATACCAATCATGAGTCCTTATTTTAAAAAACAAAGTGAAATATAGAAAGACTAGACAAGACACTGCAAACGTTGAAGCAAAGTATATTCAAGGGGCAGAAAGAGGAATCATACTGATTCAGGAACTTCCTTTGAACATATTTATTTCTGCTTGCTCGGATTGTATTCTGCTGGGTATCTCAGTGGTTTAGGCATTTGGCTGTGGAGCCAGGGGTTGGGAGTTTGATTCCCCACTGTGCCTCCTTGACCAAGACCGGACCTTATGGTCCATAGGACTATCCCAGCTCTGCATTTCTAAGAGGAGGAGGATTCAGTAAGCCCATCTCATTGAGGGATCATCTTCTAGCAGTGAAGTCAGAACTGGTAGCCATCTGCAAGCTGCACAGTCGTCCCAGGATGTCCCTAGAAGAAAGGAATGGTAAACCACTTCTGAGTATTCTCTACCTAGAATACCATGGAAAGGATCACCATAGGTCAGAATCAACTTGATGGAATGCAATTATTATTAACTAAGGTGACATAAATAGTTATCCAAGTCGATAAAAGCATGTAGCATATCCTTCAATCTTTTGACACACTTTATCTCAATCTCTTGCATATTTACTTAGGAATTAAGGAAATTAGTACATTTTATATTGAATAGGAGAGAATAGCAATAACCTTTGTCTTTGCCTCTGTTAAGCATTCATGCCAGAATAACACATTGTGGCCACTGTCAAGGTGAAAGTCTGATTAAAGCAAATAAATCCACAAATGAATGCTTTGTGAACCCAAAGCACATTAAGACTTTAAGAGACTTGTGCCTCTTTTGTAAACATTTGCTGGAAACTAATCCCTATTGATTCTACTGCAGTTTCCTTCTAAGCACATGCCTTCAATGATTATGTGCTGCTATTTTAGCTGTTGTGGAATGTAATTTGGATACACATGTAGCAGAATCGCTTGATCAGAAACAGAATTGATAAACAGCACCATGCATCAGCAAAGTAGTTTCCTAAGCTTCCAGGCAACTCAAAAGCCTAGTACTGTACTGTATTCCATTTGTTCCTAAACACACATGGATTGTTCTACTTCCTACATGGTTCCTATTTTCACTAATACCTATGGAGATGTTATGCTTTGCATTTGCAGAGGATTCTAACGATGAGCAGCAGGGGTAGCCTTCTTAGTTAAAAGGGGGGGGAAGTAAACAATCCCCCCCCCCAAAATATGGATATCTGGATTTTTGCTGTGATTCACTACTTGCGCTATCATAATGGGCGAACAAAATGAAGGGCTAGGAAGAGAAATGGGAGCTGTGCCCAATGGTGATGTTTTAGAGATGACGTAGGCAGTTGGAACATGATGCTGAGGACCAGGGGGAACATAGCCCCACATACTTTCCTTCTCTCCTCCATCATCCTCTGATAATGATAATGAGATTGGTATGGAATCACCCTATCACCTTATTGCTGGATTATGGTTATTAGTGTGTCCTGTATTTATGCTCTTCCTTCCCAGACAACCTCAATAGAGGAGCATGTATATACAGTATTGCACTAAGAAAGTGCAGAGTCATGGAGAACTGCAGGGTTTTGTCTCAAATTCTCTCTCTCCCCCCATGCCCCTTCCCTCTTTCATTTCACACACATACATGACCAACTCAACTGCTGTAAGAACAATGTGCCAAACAGCTTCTGTTATAGCAACTCTCATGAATAGGAGGGGCAGTTGAGCTGGACTACAACTTGCATCACAATCGGCATGAACAGCAAACTCCCAAAACAGTCTGCAGCTCTTGTGTGAACACTTACTACAATTTCATACACAATGCAGGCTGTGGATCAAATCACATATCCAATGTAGTCACACCCTAGTAGCTAGGGCAAATGTGACTTGTCAAAAAAGTGTACCTTATAAGTTAAGGAGGGATTAAGGAGAGTGAACAAAACACTGCAGACACTGATTTGTGTGACTGTCCTAGGTTGCCCTCTGTATATGCATGTTTGCAGCTCAATAATTCATTTGAGAATTTTGGAATGTCTTCAAGATTATACATGTAGAGGTGAGAGGGCAAATGACTGTCTGCTTCCTAGCCCACACAAAGTATTAAAAGATGCTGCTGTAGATTTCCATCTTCCTTCTAACATCCCAGCATCTGCTAGCTGAAGGTAAAATACTGTATGGCATTATCTGTCCTGCTGACTGATGATTGCCTTTAGTTGACACTCAGCCTCCCTGGGGCTGCTATTCTCCTGCTGTGCCAAAGACATTCCTTGTCCTTGGCAAAGGAAGCATACTAATGGAAAAAACACAGCTCACCCCTCATAAATGCACCCTTGCGATTAGGCAAAGCTACATTTAAATGCCTTTCAGTTTCTCACACCTGTGGATGGGCAAACAGTTCTGTATGTTTCCTTTCTTTATAACCTTTCTTTATCAAGTTAAGGATAGGCACTCAGCCTCATTCAGAGCTCACTAGTCTCACCTGGGTACTTTATACAGGACTGCTGTAAGGTATGTGGCTTGTTTATCAGTAGAGTATCCAACGGTGAAGGCAAGTTTTTCTGTGGCCAGGATAAAGCACTGGATGCTAAGGTCCATGTGCCAGTGCAAGGTACTCATGGGAGAACTGACAGTTTTCTGATATCAGGATGGCCCAACATAGGAGGGGCAACAGCTCAGGACCAGAATCAGCAGTACACCTCCGTTTGAAGGACAAAGGCCACTCTTTCAAAGATGAGGATGTACACATATTAGACAAAGAAGAGAGGTGGTTTGAGAGAGGAGTAAGGGAAGCCATTCACGTTAGCATTGAAAATCCCTCCCTCAACAGAGGTGGGGGGCTCCGGCATAGTCTATCTGCTACCTATCAGGCTGTGCTTTCCAAGGTACCGAGACAAATCAAAAAGCCTTCACCACCAAGGCCATAGCTAACGACCCATTCTTGATAGGTTTCAGCACCTTAGGCCATTGTTCACCTTAAGGCTAAGGATACTATTGTCTCCCTAACGAGCCTATTTAGGCCATTGTTCATCTTATGAGCCTAATTCAGGCCAGGGTGACAAGAGGTCAAAGCTGCCTATAAGATGGAGGATTTGCACTAGCTGTACTTAGACCGATGAAGCTGTTTGGATGAACAGCGAAACGTTTCTATCTCTCAAAAAAGAAGTCCAATAGCCATGACTCAACTTCCAGAATGGCCTGAATAGCTCATTAGGTGGACAATGGCCCACCTTTACAACCTTCCCAACACCCATAAAGTATGAGTTGTTAGCCATGGTTTGTTGGTGGAAGTGTGAAGTAGTCTTGATTTATCTAAGGATTGTTGAAATGCCTGTTTGATAAGTAGTACACAGGTATGTAGTGGATGGAGGCTTTGACACAAAATACCTTGTTTCACTCCACTTGTGAAGCACTTTGATTTATTTTTACTTAAAAATCATGACATTGCTTTTCCAAGGTAAATAGCCATGAATTTACAGTTTTGTTCCATTTGAAAGCCCTCCTGGTCTAAGAAGAAACGAAAGCTTTTTAAGTAGACATGACAGTTTACAGAGTTACAGTTGTACAAAACTGGGATGAATTTAATTTAGTTTCAGGGATGACATTTAATTGTAGTCACCCATTGGAAGACTATGCACCAGGCAGTGGAGCAGCTTCTCCCTGCAGCACATCTTGCCATGACGTTAGGTGTTAAGAGAAAGCACTCAAGTGGTGCTGGGCACAGGTGGCCCCAGAAGACAGGAAGTATCTATTGGGAAAGTGAATACAAATTGTGTGCCTTCAGAAATTGTCCCAGGTTGGGTGCTTGTAGTGACTCTTCGTTAGAGGATGGAGATGAATCAGTGCTTGGAGCTTAGCACCATTATAAGCATGAAAAAGGATGGTTTCCCCTCCATGCCACAGCTTACTGAGATCTTGAGTGTTGCCTTAGCCCTCTTCCTGAACAACAGCTGTCAGTGCAGATCATTTTGGGAGGGGAAGAGTGTAGAATATGCTACTGATTTCATGATCACCCTTCAAACAAGGGATATTGGCAGCTCGTCCAGCCAGAGTCCCAAGCCCCAAGTCTTAAGTCTCAAGCTGATTGTCCCACCTTTCCCTGAGGCATGAGACCTGGGCCTGGACCCAAAGACGTAGACTGTGCACCACCCAGATGACCGGTGGGAACACGTCCAGAGACAGCAGGCCAACTCCTATTCCTCAGTCACCCCCTGCCTCTGTGCATGCTGACCTTTCAGCTGGGCATGGGTGTCTGGGTGCAGGCAGCAAGCCCTTGGCTCCTGGAAGGGAAGCCAGGCCTACTGCCTCTGAAGATGGCCATTGCTGCCAAGGTCACTCTCTCTCTCTCTCTCTCTCTCTCTCTCTCTCTCTCTCACACACACACACACACACACACACACACACACACACACACACACAC
>JAHTLZ010003547.1:6102933-6149375 GCA_023846285.1 Phrynocephalus versicolor | reverse complement strand
CACACACACACACACACACACACACACACACACACACACACACACACACACACACACACACACACACACAGGCTGAGCAGCCATACACCCTGCTGCAGCCACGAGCCCTCCACAGCCACCGCCTCTTCACAGTGTGCTCCTTACCTGTGCCTGGGCTGCCTTTTCCTTTCGCTCCCAAGAGGCCGAAGGAAGGGGAGGAGGAAGGGGCAGGCCTTTCTCCTTCTTGCGGCACTCTCTTGAAAGGGTGAAGCTCTCTTGAAAGGGAGCCAGCAGTGAAGAGGGAGACTGGTGCACCCAGAAGATGGCCTCCTCCTCCAAGGTAAGTGGAAACTTCCCCCTCCATCTCTCTCTTTTTAAAAAAATAAAAATAAAAGACGAGGACTTGCATTTACAACTTCCTGTGATTTTAATGGAGACCAACAGGGACTTGACACCGCGACTCGGACATCATGAGTCCGAGTTGCAAGTCTGAGTCTTTTAAAAACCACAACCCTAAGTCGAGCTTCTGGTGTGACTTAATCACAACTTGCGACTCCCCATCCTTGCCTCACAAATCGTTTTTCTTCAGGGCACAGGAGACCTCAGGCATGAGGCACAGGACAAAGTCTGTTTTACAAATTTAGAGATGGAGTAAGACCAAATGGTTCATAAATGTCTGAAGGTTGTAAGATTGTAAAAATTACAGCAGAAGTACACTGAGACTTAATTCCTCATTGTCTCCCCCATTGAAATTGAATTTTCAGGCCTAGGTAGATAAAATAGGCAGCTATCTTTTAATATCTGTATGTTGGCATAGACATTCAGAGCCCTCTTAATACCTACCTGTGCAATATGAATTGGATTTGTATGTATATGTATAGCATGTGTTCTGTCGCAGGGCTGAATACATTATCACAAAAAACAGCCTTCTGAACATTCATGTTTGCCACAGAAATCCCTTCCCTCTTGCCTGAACATTTTACCTCATTGAAATTCTGTGCACTCAAGGGAAGAAAAACATACTAGACGAAAAGTTGCAGTAACCTTGAAGTTTCCATTTACATCTGCAAATTTTATTCACGAATAAAGTGCACATTTTGTTGCCCTCAAGCCATGGGAAAAACAAATGTAATCAGGTAAATGTTTTACTGCACTGGAGTAAGTGCTTTAACATTTGATTCCTCATCAGTAATTCAAGGTTTAAGTTCCAGTTTGTTAATTTGCAGTGCATTTTTAAGAAGGTTGATTGCACATACTTAGGGAAATGAGGGTGTTTCAATAATGACATGATCCTGACCCTACTGCAAAGGGATATGGCGTGCCAGATAAGCTGAGCCTTGCTGGGCTTGCTTTTGTCTTAGGTATTAAGTGAAATTAATAAAAAGGATTGGATTACAGACCTACCAGTGTCTCAGCTCTCTTGTCCTATTACCTGTAGTAGGTGGAGGCTAATAAGTTCTGACTTTTGGGTGCAAAAAATACAGATACTGTATGACTTGTGAGTGAGGTGTAAAGCACCCTTGTCCTTTGAGGTGAACAGGTGCTTTTTCAACTTTACATCCAGCAGTGTTACAAATCTAGTTGCTCATGACCCCAGCTGGATGTTAGGCAGATATGGGAAACAGCTGCAACTCCCAGCTTCTACCCAGTCCCCTGGATTACAATGAAACCAATCCTTTGCATATAAAAATCACTCTACAAGTAGCTTAAATAGAAAAGGAAAACATTTTTACTTGCAATTGACCTTTAATTACAACCAGAAGTGGGTCTCTTAACTATCCATGTAATTGCATGGTCTGAAGGTCAGGAAGTAGAAAGAAACTTGCCTGCTCTGATCAAGAAAGGAATAGAGCAAGTAAACAAAGCAACTGGAAGCAAACAAGATAGGAAGAGGGGCTGTAGGCTTGCCCCAAGCTCAAGAAAAAAGGACTTTGCTAATTGGTTAGTGGCAGAAAACATTTACCAGGCTGCATGCATGTTTGTTAATTTATCCAACAATAGAACATGAATTACCACCAGTGAGGCCTGGGAATAAAAAGCACATATTATTCAAAGATGATGGGTCTATTTTTTTGGACCGCTGACATCAGACACAACTTAGGTGAGGACAGACTCGATATACCTCCGAAATTAGTTATGTGTTCTATCCTGAAACAGGTTGAGAAGCCAACAGCCAAACACAGGAGCATGAAGTGTACTGGCATTCCATTGTCTCCAATACAACAAGTTACAGTGAGTCAAAAGAGGGTTTTGATCCCACATTTCAGATGAGAGCATACAGACCAGGAAAGAGATGGATGACAATACAAATCCTCAGTTTGTGCACATTCAGACTTCCCACTAGAATTTTGTCAACATTTAGCTTTCACATGATGCACACTGAGGCCTCAAATAATTTTAAAAACAACGCCAAGCTGGTACAAACTTGATCAAAATTAAGTTGTTAGTTTTAGCATTTGCCATTTTAAAAGCTAAAGTAAATGGTTTGTGTAGTACTATACATGCAGACTGAAATTTTAAGTCCCAAACTATAAGCAGTTTAAGCTACTGTAGGGATGGACAGTTACCATGTTTGTTTTTTAATGCAATCGCTACAGCTAATTCAGCTGCATGGGCTTGGATTCAAAGCCCCATCAGATTCTCTCACTTTCTTGTTGCTAAGCTTTGTGCTGTTCTCTAAAGTACTTCAGTCTCTCTGTGTGTGCGTGTGTGCGTGCAGAAACAACACAGTGGATTGTGTGCGCTGAGCAGCATTCAGAAGAAACTATATACAGTGGTACCTTGTATAAAGGAATTAATTCATTCCAAATAAAATTATGTTAAGCAAATTTTCCTTTATACAAATGCTCATAGGAATGCATTGAAAACAGAGTGATCCCATTTTTATGTTGTACGGATTCTCCCCATAGGCGATTGTTAAACAAATTTCCCCTATCTCCTGAATTTTATGTTGTACAAATTTTATGTTATACAAGCTCTTTGTTATACAAAGGTCCACTGTACCATTGTTGGCGAACCTATGGCACGGGTGCCAAAGGTGGTACTTGGAGCCCTTTCTGTGGGCACCTGACATCACCCCTTCACAGCCACTTGCATTCAGGTTAAATTGCTGTATTGGCACTTTGCAAAAAATTAGTGAGTTCTGAATCGCAGTTTGGGCACTCGGTCTCTAAAAGGTTCACCATCACTGCTATAGACCATCCTATTCACTTAGTGAATGTACAGAAGTGCCTTCTGTTTGTCTTTTGAGCAGGTTAGATTCCAATTGCTGCCACCTGACCCTGGAGCACTCATAATCCTTTGTCTTCACGTAACAGTGGGGAACAAGTGGTGGTTGCCATTTGTCATCAGCAGAAGCCTCTGTGCACAACACCCACCCCAATGACTAAGTGTCCCCATCAGCCTCTGAAGCAACTACATGCTTGGTTTTGTGAGACTTGTTTACATTTCTTACACCCATTCACTAGCTGTAAGGACCAAGTGCCAAATTCCTTTTCATTCCACAGTTCAGATGTACTGTTCCCAATGTGAAGTTGAACATCATTTAAACTCTAGTTTACCTAGATCTAAAACCCACAATGGAGATTTCTGTGAGAGAGTTAGATGCCCAACTAATAATTCAGTGAAGAAAACAAAACTAATTTTCTGCTCTCCGTACCTTTAAGAAACAGATCCATTTTTTAACTAATATTTTTAAAGGTTCCAAACTACAAAGTGGTGTTTGATCTCATGACCAGGAGAGAAAGCCCTTCAAATACTCTTCACAACAATAAGCTGATGAAATCAGTCGGAGGCTTTTGTCAAATGCATTTTGATTTATTCTTTGTGGTTTAAAAATGATACATGTTTTGAAAAGCCTGTTTTCTTCCAGAAATATCAACTAGTGCAAAGATAAATGAAAATAGGAAAGAATATATTTAATATATATATTTACATATACATACAAAAATCAAAGTAATATTGTGCTGATTCATTAAATCTTCAATATGAACTGATCAAGTCACTGGGTGGATTAAACTAAATGTGGAAGATGATAAACTTGATTCTACAAAGGAGTGGTTCTCTGAAGTTGTTCAAGAACTCTTGCCTTTCAGCTTGGCCAAAAGCATTTCATTTTTACGGCATTCCTGTTGATAAAGGACAAGAAGTTTCAAACATTTAACAGTAATGAATATTACTAACAACATGCTCAGGCGTGGCTACTCAGAACTTAGATCCACCAGGCTTAATAGGAAGGACTACCAAGCCAATGCAATTAGCTACCTCCTCAACACCACACACAATGTGGTTGGGGAGTAGGCACTAGTGGAGAAAGGTGGGCATCTATCAGTTGCCTGTTTTGAACACCTTCCACAGGTACTGGAGGAATATAAAGCAATGGGATAGGGTGGAAAAGAGACGGGACTGTGTAAGAGACATCAGATAGGACAACGAAGGAGTAGTTGAAATACCATACTAGGTAGATGTGTTTTATTACAGTCCTTAGACCAATTTAAAATACTAATATTAAAGAATCCCCCCAGTTGCTTATAGGCTCACTTACAAACAACAGATTCAGTTCTGTTTCCCACAATCTTGCACCATTAGAAGATTAGGTAAAAATACATGGTGATACAAAAATAAATTAAAAATTTAAAAAAAATCCTGCCCATGACAAGACACTGGATGTATTCAACAGCAAGTAAGACAGCCATCTATCAGATATATTTTGGATTCCCACGTTACAGGCCTTTTCAAGCTCCATCATTCTCTTGCATCTAAGCCAGGGATGTATTATAAAGCAACATTTCTCACAAGCAGTATAACATGGGGCAGACTGGCTCTGCATATAAATTCTCTACTGATGTTAGAACACCTCTCTTTCCCTTTTACCTCTTTAAATTCTTTGACTGTTTTGAAGTAAAGCCTCTGCTTTTCCAGTAACTCCAGATATTCATCGTTTAACTGATCCCTTCTCATTTTGTTCTCTTGCTTTTTCTTCTCCATCTGATGGAATGAGGGGAAAGAATTTTACATATAATGCATAGCAACATGGGGAAAAAAATCTGATTTTTGTCACGAAGACGTCTCCAAGTGCCCTGCATCTACATCTTCTAAGACGAAAAGTAGATAAATAGGTACCGCTCAGGTGGGAAGGTGACGGCTTTCTATGTGCTTGCGCATTAATCATACCAGCCACATAGCCACTGACATATCTATGAACAAATAGAAGCACTTAATTGTCAGGTGGAACTTTTACCTTCATACTACAGAAGACCAGACAAACAAGAGATGACATTGCTATGTGCCCTTCACTGCCAGAAGCCAGAAATCCTTATTGTGACTTTTCCTACACCTCTCATTTGAAACTCAAAAAGTCAAATGGATAATGAGGCTCTACCTTTGACTATTTTCTTAAAAATTAGAAGGAGCATGACCTGCTCTTCTGACCAAGGCAGCAAGCCATGTAGCCCATCTCATCATACCTAGTGTCTTGCTTTGAGGCAATGGGGAGGTAGCCATTCTTCAACAAACTTATGAACTGAACAACTCGTTCAAGCAGAGATGGGCACTTTCCAGAGGTCGATACTCTCTTTATTTAAAATTAAAAGGTCTCTTGTGCCCTGTTTGAGTCAGGAGGAACAATTCTGGCACTATCAGCCTTTTTACAAGTCTAAAGTGTGTGTTTGTGTTTGTGCGCGCCTGTGGCATGGGAATGCTGGAAGGCTCTAAAACACTTGCTCTCTATTGCTATTTATTTGAGATAAGGCCCTTTATGAATGAAGAGTAGGTAAAGAAGATTCACAAAGAGGTGCTGCAGAAAACATTTGGAAAGGATTCAGGGAAACTTGTGTGTGTGTGTGTGTGTGTGTGTGTGTACAAGCACATGTGGCATAAGAACAGACAATTATAGCATACCAAGGCATTCACTTTCAGGTCACGTATATAATAGAACCACCCACCCACCCCAATCTACAAGACGAGTATCTGCTGATTGATCTATCTTCTGCCTGAAAACACTAAATAAAAAATACTACAAATATGTGTTTATATGCATTTCCAGGGTGTATTTATCAGAACTGGCTACAACTGGCACCCAGAGACCTTGTCATGTAATAGGGTTCAATATTTCTGCATTTTCCAGCATCTGCAGGTGGCTTAGAACTAATTTCCTTGAGAAACTGTGGTCCTCCTACTGTACACAATCTGTATTTGGCCTTGGCTTGCAGTTATATCTTCACCTAATCACCGGGTTTTTATCTGAATTGCTAAAAGGTTGTGGCATCTTCATGCATAAAGAAGAAAGGACACAGTAGCGGCACAAGAAATGGAAGGATCTCCAGATGTTCACATGTAGCTTATTGCAAAGATTTAAGATCCTAACTTTACAAAACACCAAACATCCGCAAAAAAGCACGTTATCTAACCTTCATTCGATTCTGCTTAATTCCGTCTACAATCTGTTCCATCTGCCGCAGAAACTGGTCTCGGGAACCTGAAGAAGCCATGGCTCTGAAAGGAAAATGGATGCCAAGCAAACGTTTGAAGCATAGGAAAGAGTGTTCTTCAACGAAGGACTTTCATGATAAACTGCGACTTGCTTGCAAATGACAGATGGGGAGAAAACAGGGAGCCAAATGGAGACTTCACAATTAGTCTCTGGGCGGTTTACAGTTTTTAATTACAGTATGCAGGCTACACATTGCCTCCCACCAGCAAGCTGGGTACTCAATTTACCGACCTTGGAAGGATGGAAGGCTGAGACAACCATGAGCCAGCTACCTGGGATTGAACCCCAAGTAGTGAGCACAGTTTTAGCTGCAGTACAGGCATTTAACCACTGCGCCACAGAGCACGCAGAGATTAGAAACTGAAATGGAGGAAAGAAGAATACTAGTCTAGGCCCTGTTCCTACTGCAATGTGCCCTTTAAAAACAGATAACAGTACTTAGAAAATACCCTACTGTCAAGATCTATATGCAATAATCAGCTGACTCCGTAAATTACTTTGGGCTCATTTCTTAGGAATTCTCATCTGATAATAAGCACGTAATATCAAGAGAAAGCCAGGATCTAGATATGTCCTTAAAATATGGTCTTGGAACCAGTACAATCCTGTACATAATCCATGAAAACCAAATCCACCATCTTTGATAGAAATGTCAAAGGTTTATGAGTTCTCTGGAGCAGTTACTTTGCAATTGAGAATGAGCTATTGTTATAAAAAAGCATGAATAAACTATGTATCCCCAGTGAAGTTCTCTGAATTTCATGTAAAAGCTATGAGTGCTAGCTAGTTTTAACCTCAAATTGCGCCTTTGCATATAAAACACATAGGGGTTGTGTTTTTATTTAAAATATACCATCTTGAAAAACAGTGAACAAGGTGATGGTTGTCACAAAGTCACAGGGGGAAAATAAGTGGGGAAAGTACTAAGGGAATCAATTGAATAGAAGAATATAAAAGATAACCTTCGTGGTAATAAATTATGATTGGTCATCATAAAGGGGCAGAATGGCCAAGCTGCGTCTATAAGGCTACTAGCCCATTTTTGCGGGGTGGGGTGGGGAGAGATGACTTACTGCTGGAAGTTGTCATGAATTGAATTCAGCAAATTAACCTAGAAAAAACAGAAAAAGTATTTTTATGGCACATTCATTATGGAAAAAAATCCATCATTAGGACAGAATAATGGCTGATACATACCTATATACAGTAATACCTCTTAAGCCAAAATTGATTCATTCTACAGGTCACTTCGTTTTACGAAAATTTCGTCTTGCGAAGCACAGTTCCCATAGGAATAAATGGGAAACCGATTAATCTGTTCTGGAGGTCTGAAAAAAGGCAAATAGCCCCTTTTTTGTTCAGCCCTCTTTACAAAGTTCGCTTTAAAGGCATGCAGAGCTGGACCATCACCCTCCCAAGGTGCAAAAGCCAGCACCAGTTTGTTTGCAGTCTCCCACCAATAGTGCAATCAAAAATTATCCAAAAGCAAAAAAATGCAAGCACCAAACAAGATGCACTAGCCCGTTCGTGCCTGCATAGCAATCGAAAACAATTCAAAAGGGAAAAAAAGCAAGGATACCTCTGCTCCTTGCCTTTCCAAGTTCTAAAAGTCCAAAAACAGCTGCAAAAATGTCCTGGATGGCTCCAAAACATGATGAAAAAAATCTTCCCACCTTTCCATAAACTATGGGGGTGCAATGCATCCTAGGGAACTTGTTTCAAAATGCAGAATTGATTTTTGTCTTGTGAAGCATCCCATAGGAAATTTTCATTATGCAAATCCCTATTCCGAGAATTTTTTTTTTGTCTTGTGAGTTTTTCATCTTACGGGGCATTGGTCTTAAGAGGTGTTACTGTATACAGTGGTGCCTCAACTTACGAATTTAATTCATTCCGAATGCATGCTCTTAAGTCAAACTACTCTTAAGTAGGGGTACCTATCTAAAAAATTGAAAAGAAATAAGTTAAAAAATAAAAAAAAATATTTGTAAGTTGCGCAGGCCATATCTTAAATGTGTAAGGTGGCAGTTAAAATGGCAACAGCTTTCCACTCTTAACTCGAATTGCTCTTAACTCGAGCTGTTCTTAAGTCCGAGTACCACTGTATATGTATGGTATGTTATAGCATTAAGTAACTCAAGACTTGATGATTGGTAGTTTGGGATGTGAATCACTTCCTTCAGAAGCACTCTGTTTGATTCATACTGAATTACAGAAAGTGATTTCGGTGCTAAGTTATTCACACATGTTTGATATCATTGAGTGGTGCACATTTATGTGTTAAGATACAACGATGCTGGGCAGCAGTGGCTGCAATAATCGCAGCCACGACGGATCCCGCACAACAGACAAGAAAAGAACAAGGGAGAGGGAATGGCGGGGGTGGGGTGGGGGACAAAATTTAAGGTTATTAGTTCATCAACAATTCATCCCCATCTCTACTCACAATCTCTTAGTGTTGGCTGTGCTACCTAGAACTGGTGGGGGTGGTGGGGGGTCTAATCCCACCATAACAGGATGGCTTGAATTCTGATTAGGTCGTAAAACATCAGGGTTTTACCGGGATCATATTACACCCCTATTAAAGCAGCTCCACTGGCTGCCAATCAGCTACTGGGCACAATTCAAGGTGCTGACCTTGACCTACAGCACTGTATGGCCTGGGTCCAAGCTACCTCAAAGATTGAGTCTCACAGTATGAACCAGCTCGGGTGTTAAGGCCATCAGGTCTTTCTCTTCATCCCACCACACTCACAGGGACATCATGTGGGAACACATGAAAGGGCCTTCTTGGATGTGGCGCCCAGGCTCTGGAACTCCGTTCCACTACAGGACTGCCCCATCTCTGATGTCTTTCCGGAAACAGGCAAAGACCTTTCTCTTTAGGCAAGCTTTTCCTAAATCGGGGGTCTGCAACCCGCGGCTCCGGAGCCGCATGCGGCTCTTTGGAACGTTTGCCGCGGCTCCGGGAGGGTTCAGAAATTTCAACACAAAGGCGCCGAATCTCGCGAGGACAGCCCGTCCCACAAGGCGGCGCGAAGCCAAGCGCGGCCACACTCTCAGCGCGCTCCCTCTTCATCAGAGAGAGAGAGAGAGAGAGAGGGAGGCGTGGTGGAAAGTGCCCGCCGAAAGGCAGCCTTTTTTCTTTTTCTTTTTAACTTCAAGAAAACCTCCCAGATCTGGATTGTTGCCTCCCCCCCCCCTGAGAAAAAAAGACGGGAGGAGAAAACCCTCCTTCCTTCCTTCCCCCCTTCCCCTTCCTTTCTTGCCTGGGTGTTTGGTTGGAGGGGGAAGAAGCGACGTGTGTTTGTGTGTGTGTGTTGTGTGTGTGTGCAACGTGGAGGAAGAGAAAACCCTCCTTCCTTCCCCCCTTCCCCTTCCTTTCTTGCTTGGGTGTTTGTTGGGAGGGGGAAGAAGTGACGTGTGCTTGTGTGTGTGTGTGTGTGTGTGTGTGTGTGTGTGTGTGTTGTGTGTGTGTGGTGGGGGGCAGTGTTTAGATGGGAGGGTTCAACGTGGAGGAAGAGAAAACCCTCCTTCCTTCCCCCCTTCCCCTTCCAAGCATTGCACATGTGCAGTTGGCATCTCTCTCTCTCTCTCTCCTTTTGCTTCGCTACAGCCCCCCCCAAAAAAACTACGGCTTTGCACTAACTTGCCAGGATGAAGCTCCAAAAACGCCGGGGAGCGGGCGCATGCGCGGCGTGTCTCTGCGAAAGAGAGAGATTAGAAATTCCCCTCCTCTCCCTCCTGTACTATTTTTTGGAAGATTTTTAAAAACTGCCCCCCCCAAAAGTGGAAGCAGTGTGGGCACGACGCACTCGGGCTGCGCTTCCCTCCTCCATGGAGGGTGGGGGCGAGAGGAGGAGGAGGAGGAGGGAGAGATGGAGTGTGTGTGTGTGGGGGGGGAGAGAGTCATACCATGGTTGCAGGATCCGGGCAGAAGGCAGCGAGGGCGGAATGGGAACCTCAAGAAAGGTGGCGTGGGGAGGGGGCCACGGCTAGTCTTCTCTCTCTCCCCCCCGCTGCCACCGCCGCCGCCCTGTTTCCTTGCCCGGTGCTGTCAGTTCTGGCCCAACAAGCAAGGGGTTGGTGGTGGCGGGAGCGGGGAGGGGGGAGCGGCAGCGGCGGGGGAGAGGTGAGAAGCAACGGAGGAAGTCGGCTTTTCTTTTTCCTGTGTGAGATCAACTTGGCAGTCGAGGGACGCGGCGTGACACCTAGTTCGAGCCCGCCCCCCCCCCCCCGGCCCGATGAGGGGTCTCTCTTATTAGACTTCCAGCGGCTCCCTCCTGTAGTCAGCCGGTTTCGACGGCGGGGTTGGGGCGCCGGGCTCAAGTTGTTCAGGGGCCCCTGGCTGCCCGGGGAGGCCAACGGCGCGCCACCTGGCTTGAGAAGCTGAGCCGAGCCGAGCCGAGCGCCTGTGCGCCTGCCTGCTTGTCTCTCTCGCTCTCGCTCTCTCCGAAAGCCCGCCAGCAGCTGCCTTCCGCTCCATTCCAACACACAGAACGTGCCTCCTGTGCGCCCACCCACCTCCCAGCCCGGCCCTCCCCGAGGCTGGCGGACACGCAGCCGCCCCAGTTGCGCGTGCGGGAGAACTTGAGGCAGGTGCGCGCCTCAATGGAAACCCTCGGGGACAGGGTGGCGGGGTGGGGGGAGGCGGAGGCGGCTCGGGCTCACCCGCTTGCTCGCTCTCCCGGCGCCCAAAGTGCCGAAGAAGCAACTTTCATTGGCTTCCTTCTCAGAAGCCCTTCAGGGGTGCCCGGAGGAGCCGCAGCCGCCAGCGCTCCTTCCCACCCCACCCGAGCCCGGCGCCGGGGCGCAGCGTGTCCGAGGAGCACGCGAGGGAGTGTGTTGCTTGTGAGCGCCCAAAAAGCCAGGAGCGAGGGGAGGGGAAAATATATTAGTAGTGTTATATTTGTTTTAAATGTCGCAATGGTTTTGCGGCTCCCAGTTTTTTTTTTCCCGTCGGAAACAGGTCCAAGTGGCTCTTTATGTCTTAAAGGTTGCAGACCCCTGTCCTAAATGATGGACTACCTATTATGTGTCTTCCATATGAATCTATAGGATCACATAGACTTTGTGTTTATAACCACTATGACCTTGTGTGATTACATCGACACTATGTTTTCAATGTTAGCACACCCATGTTCTTTCATAAAATGATGGTAACACTGAAAATATTTAAGAACATGAACTTCTTCACTATCTGGTATGCTTCTACATGAAAGCAGCACCTTGGTTTTCTTAAATATCAATACAAGTTTAGATTCTCAATGGAATGGGGGCTGAAAGATTAGGGAAGCGGATCCAAAAGAAAGAAATCACTTAAATCTACTGAATTGTAGCTGAGTCTCAGCACAATATCCAGTGAACCACAATCTACCCATGTTACCAATGTACTGCTCTTGCATTTCCCCTTGCTCGGGGGCTTATTTATTTCCTGTCCATTTTAAAAGCTATGTATTGCTCCAAATCAGGCTGAATAATATTATCCTTCACAAACATAATTTCTATTGACTCAAAGTCATTTATTGAGGGCTGGAGGGGTTGCTTTAGCTTCTCATCAGAAGATGTGTTACACTGCTACATATAGGGTGCTATTCTCCTTTCTAGAAAAAGGGCATCCTGTATATTAAACAAAACAAGAGCAACCAACTGTGCTCTGGTATGAAAATGGAATATGCAATTCCTGATTTCTCATGGAACATCCTCAGGGCAGATTTTTTTTTAAAAAAATATCATTCAGTTTTCCAAATACCATTTTCAAGTGGTATTCTGTGATGCTCTCTTCTCAAAGAAAACAACAAACAAACAAACAAACAAAACAACAAAGTCCCTTGGGCCTGCTCAGAACCATGTCCAGACTGCAAAGCTGATATATTACTATGCACCAAACTAACCATCCAGGCTTTTCTCTGGAGTTGCAGGAGCTAGAAGCATTATTTAAAAGTGAGAAAAGATTTTGTTAAATTATCTGTGAAAGGGGCAGATTATCCTTTACTGGAAATATGTCTATTCAGAAACAGTTCAATAGGAGTTGCTCTGTGGTAAATGGCTACAGATTTGCACTGTTAAAAACCATATATGAAACAATTACACAGGGGAAGATAAACTGGCTAAAATTTGTACTGGACGGAATGGGAAGGAAGTCATCAACAGTGAATGCCACTGATTAATGGCTTCCTTTGGTGTTTTTTCGGGGGGGGGTGACATCACTACCTTGCACAGGAATTACATACACACCCAAATTACCAAAGGATGTCCTTACTCGGCAGCAATTGGCTGCCGACACTACTGCCATTTCTTTTACTCCCACAGGGCTGCACAATGGAATTTCTGCCATTTTGATATAACCTCAAATTTTGGAAGACAGCTTACCTCTTTTTCCAGATATACCTTCTTATCATCCAGTGTGTTATAAAGAGTAAAGAACTGCTTAGTTTCCTTGTGAGTTGCTGATACTGCAAAGAAATCAATATTTTAGTACAAAACTATACATGTACATATATGGGTAAAAGAGATGAAATGAGACTTGACTTGGACACCATTAAGATGAACACCCCTCTGTAGATTTAAATATGACAGGGAAGTGACCAAGTCTTTCAATTTAGAATACACTCCTGTGTGTGTGTACACATTTCAACACAATTTTAAATTTCACAAACGTGTGTTTTGGATTACAGGCTAATCATCTTTTCTTTTTGATATCCTTCATTCACTAGATCTGTTTCTCACTCTCAATTACTACAAAATAGCACAAACGCTCCCTTGAGTACCATGAGGGACAGGGATTATTCACCCCATTCATATTTCTATTAGAACACCCATTACAGTTTGGGGTCATCTACACATTCTTTTTTTTTAAAAAAAAATGCAGCTATGATGGGAACAGTGAAGTTTGAATCAGGACTGTAAACCACTCCTCTTGACCTAACCCCAAAGCTTCAACTGGTGGTAAAGGGGAGAAATAATAAGCTTCAATTTGCAAATGGTTATGAAGTCTTCCATAAAGACAAGACCATTTTTCAGCCCCCAGCTATACCTCCCCTATAGGCACTCATCCTATAAAAACATTCCTTAAGCTCAAGGGACATTCTGAACTGTGTGTGAGGGGGGAAATGGCAAATATATTTCAGCTGTGGGGAAGCCCTGCATGAGATGGTTTGGAACACAGCCAACATAAAGCAAATTCAATTTTTGTCAGGGTTCTTCTGAGCTTTTGACACTCTGTTAAAATGTAGCGGGGAAGGAAGCACACACTCTCAAGTACTCAACCAACTTACAAAAGCCAGGCTATATATCTTAACATAAAATCAACATGCTGTGAATAGTAGCTCACATAAATTTATGAGAAGCTACAGGATTTCAGCTTGTAAAGCAGAAAGGGTTATTCTAAATGATTTGCAATGCTCGTTTAGCATAGATCAGGCAGGCAAAAGGTAGAATTCTCTTAAATTATCAATTCACTACATTAAGCACAGCTGGGACGCTGCTACAATGACAGCACCAGCCTAAAGAGAGGTAATGTATTTTCTGACACAGAACACTCTTTATAGCCGTTAATGGCACTGAACAGCCCGAAGAGGCAGACAGGTGCAATTCATACATTACTTTGCTTTGGATGGTGATACAGTATAAGCATGTACACACACACAGAGGCAGCTCCCCTTCTTTTTAAACAAAATTGGAGAAAATCACAAAGGGGCAAATAGCTATTATACGTGAGCAAAATTTCAGGCTGGGACTACAGCAAGCAGTAATGCTGGAAGCAGCTTCTTCAAAACAAAGAAACACAGCTGCTACGATTTTGTGTGCTCAGATGTATAATTTATCATTGTAACCACAAGGGCTCGGCATCTGTTTGAAAAGCAAACAAGCAAGTAGCAACCAAGATTTTGGAAGGAATACAGTCTCTCAGGTGAGTCTGGATCTTTTGGCATGGCCCTTTTATCAGGTTCTGTCAAATTCAAGGCACACGATATATTAATCCCTGTAACTTCACTGTGCATTTGGGACACTCCATTATTTTTCTCTTCCATTGGAAACTACAATCCATAAGAAGCTTCTCTAGGAACAAAACATTTCACCAGACTTTAGGAAACCACATGTCATCCGCTGCTCCTACTTATTTTCCATGGCCCCTACTTATTTTAATATTCCCATTTCTACACAAACATACTCTTCCTTCCTTCTTTCTGAAGGCAAAGAATAGAGCTTGGAAACTTTATTTTTTTGCCAGAATGCATCTTCCCAAATCCACCAGAGTTAAAAAAAGTAACTTTTCCTGACTATGACACTAACAGGCATTAGATGCAAGTACATGGGTCCAAATCACACCACTGTTGAGATATTCTTGAAGCTCCCCTGCATATACACAGCTTAGTTTCTAGCAGCCGTATAAACAGGCTTACTTTAGAGGTCAGTCCTTACATAGAGAGCCTAGTACTGTATGTTGTTTGACTCGATTCTGCATGCAGTTGGTTTCCCACCACATGGGCAAACGGAAATTCATGAATCACAGGGCAGAATGCTGTATAACATTGTACAGGTTCCCAGCACTTGGATTACAACTCCCAGAAGTCATAGACAGCCCAGTTGTGATGCAGGCTTCTGGGAGTTTTAATCCAAAAATATCTGGGGCCCCAAGATTGAGGACTAATGTTATATGGGATTCTGCCCAGAATACTGAGCTCAGTGGCTAAACCAACGACAAACATAGTCAAATAATCACAGGTACTACTTCTTTTGCCTTAAGCCCAAGGACACGTTTATAGGCGTTCCGTAAAATCTCACAAGTGGAGGTGCATGATATGAATGTCAAAGAGCCCTCAAAGCAATAGCATTAGTGAAGTGCAGCCATGCACCATGTACCATAGGTTCATAGCATTTTGCTGTGACGAATTCACTCCTGTTTGATATACATACCCTGACCATAAAGTTCAATAAATCTCTTCTGGTACTGTGTTAACTCAGCTCTACTGGGAACCTCATCAATCTTGCGTTGCAAAATGGCTATTTCTCTATTGCGTCGGGCCTGAAGAGAGATTAAAAACAAAACATATAAATTTCCTCTTCTTTCTTGTCATTCTTCTTTTTTTACAAAAATATAGCCTGACATTCAAAAACAATCCAATGATAGAATCCGAGAACCAGACAAACACAGGGTTGGAAGGAGATCCTATAAGGCCACCAGGTCCAATCCCCTACTCAATTTTGGAATCCAAATCAAAGCAGGTCTGACACATGGTTGTCCAATTTTTCCAGTGCTGGAGCACTCACCACATCCCAAGGTAATTGGTTCCACTGTCGTACTGCTCACGTTAAATTAGTGGTTCTCAACCTGTGGGTCCCCAGATGTTCTTGGACTGCAACTCCCAGAAATTCCTTCCAGCACAGCGAGTGGTGGAGGCTTCTGGAAGTTGCAGCCCAGGAATATCTGGGGACCCACAGGTTGAGAACCACTGCATTAAATTATACAAAATAATATTCAGGACGTTATTCTGAAATTATATTGTACCAACCAGCAATGCATTTAGAAAGTACTTCTGTAAAATCAACTTACCAGAAGCAGTCTGATCTTTTGCAGTTTCTCTCTCTCAGTTTTGTATTGCTGGTCTATGATTTTCACAGGTTCCTAACATTTGAGACAATGGGGGAAAAAAACCCAATTTCTTATCTATATTTATGGTCCAAATGAATAAAGAAACACACACATACATTAAAGCTGTTGAAAATCTGCCTGCTATGCAACTTTTTAAATGATATTAAGCCATTATTAGGAAAGCATTCTTAAAATATATTAGCTATGGAAGTTTTCCTTAAAAGAAATCCATAATTTGGATTATCAGAAAGAAACAATAGATTTGCACACTCAAACAGCCCCCTTTTTCAGTTTCCGGTTTAGTTTAGTGTGACATTTGAATCAACAAACTCTGGTGTGTATCTACACTTTAAACCAGAACCAGAAATCAGGGTTCAAAGTAGGAAGACTCCAATCTTGGGTCGTTAGAGAATAACTGTTAGCTAGGACTGGTCAATGCAGATATCATGACTCATACTGGAGTCAGTCCTCAACAAAACACCTGAAGGGAAATTGTGTATGAGAAGGAATGATGGGAGTGAACGAGTTTGGAATAATATCTGAATTCACCCCTTTTTCTTTAAGGATCTCAGATGCATGCCGCCTCCTCTGCCATTAACATTTGAAGACGACTCTGTGTTCAGCAATTTAATGACCTTAAGTGCAGAGGTCTCTGCTCTCTCACACTGCAACAGACCTCCAGAATCCCCGAATACTGTCCATGCTGGGAAACTGGAGCACAAAATTTCAGAACCACCACCTTGGGGCCATATCAGCTGTAAACTGTGCTTCCTGGCCAGAATCCTGTCAGAGAACTGTGCAGTGCAAGAGCAATCACGCAAGCATTTCACTTTCTCGGGTGAACTCTCCTTCAAGTAACCATTCTGACCCTTGCATGCCTGCTTTGTTTACCTTCTTAAACATACATAGAACTGATAAGCCAAAAAACTATTGTAGGAGGGGGGCTGCATTCTATATCCGCAGAGCTGTTCTACATATTGGGGAGGAAAAGGAGAAAATCAAGGTTGAAGAACTACTTTTTCCTGCATCCTGGTAGCTCATTTTTAGAGGACAAATGCTGTGAGTGGGAGAAGAGCTCTTTATTATTATTCTGTGACTCATTAAAATGTTTTTATCTTGCCTTGTATCTGAACCAGAGCTAACTTTTTAAAAAGAAGGTTATTTCTATTATTCATCAAAATGTTTGGGAAATAACCTGTTGTTGCTAAAATGCTGGCAACATTTCTTATACTGACAGCACTGCTCATCTGTTTCTTGGGGTGGTAGGTGAGGAATGCTAATTACTGATGACAGTGTCATAAAACCATAAGAATTCCTGTCAGAATGCTTTTAAAAGCCCCCAAAAGTAACTTTGGAAAACAAGTAGCAAATGTTGCATGAAGAAAGTAATTTTGTTCCTACCTATTTTTAGTTCCTTTTGCAATTTAACATCATACATTCATATGAACACACTACCAAAGTAAATACAGAAATCCACTGGAATTGATACAGAGGCTGGGATCCTGTTCAGCTCTGCCTGAACAAGAGGAATAACATTACTGCCAGTGGAAGACTGCTGCTAATTAAAGACTTTTTAACTTCTGGAGTATGCACAAGTCACACATATCTCAAAAAGAAGAAGAAAGATTTTAATTAGTAGCAATCTGCTGCTGACAATGATTTCATTTGAGATGACCAACAGGACATTGTCCAGGATGTGAAAACCAGGAAGAAGTTAAGACGTGGCATTTTGTGGAAGAAAAATAGTCATTCAAAAACAGACTCAGAGTGTGACATCAGCTGTCTTTAGCATTTGCTAGAGAGCAAATCAACAAGACCAATGTGCCATCACCGTTCTAAATGCAATTTAAGTGAAATAAGAGGAGTTGGGATCAGTATTACAATTCTTATAAATTAAGAGTGGAAGGAATATGTATATACAGTATATACATTTTACTGGGGCATTGGCTGTGTGCCGTACCTTCTCCTCTTCGTTTTCAGATGCTTCTGCTTTCAAACTTTCAATGTTTTGCTGAAGGCGTGCCATCTCTTCCTTGAAGAGCAAGAAAAATTACATTTTATTAAGCAAGCAGGAGCTTCTTTATGGAACATAGGCCAGAAATGGCTTTCTTTTTCCAAATCATGCATTAGAAAAAGCCTGAGACATAATACGCACTGGGAACAAAATAAACAGCTATCTGTCTGCCCTCTGGGAACCTGAGGAGGCAAAAGTTCTTCATCAGATCATACTGCATGCTTCCCCATCAATAGTTTTATATCTGCGAAGGCATGGGCAGTCTATCTGGCAAGATGGGCAAAAGGAAGGTTTTTAAATTTTAAATAATGGATTTACGAGATTGTAAGCACCACTGGAAGGATCACAGCGTGAGTAAAGGATGAACAGTGGTCTTGCAGTAAGTAACCAATACTTCCATCCTAACTTGAAAGGGCTTTTGAAGAAGCATTATCTTTGATACGCTGCATCCCAAGAACTTAACCAAGACCATTCTGCATCAGTACAGACAAAAGCTGTCCAAACGTACCCAAGGACCTGAACACTCAACACAGCCTTTGTTTATTTCATGGCATGGCACTTATCTTCCCTTTCCTCTCACATTTAAATGAGGACCTTTTAAAAATGAAATGGCTTTTTCCAAGATGACTTGCAAACAGAGATGGGCACAAAACGGCCAGGATTGGCCAGTTCGTGCCAGGATTGTTTACCAGCCCTACAGGGGTTCCACAATCCGGTGTCCTGCCCTGCCCCTCCCACCAGGCACCCACTCAGAGGCAGCCTCCCAGCCTCCCTGCACCACCTCCTCAAGGGCCTGCTGGAGGGGATGGGGTACCAAACCACCATCTGTTGCACTGGTAAATAACTGGAACAGTTTGTGCCCATTTCTACTTCTAAATTATCTGCAGAGCAAAAAAAAAGTTCTGATTAAAATGTCTGATCCACACACTGGCAACACAGGGGTTTGGGACAGTATGCTGCTCCAGTAAGCTCAATGAGGTGTGCCTGGCTTTCTTCCTTACAGACTCGCAACAATCCTGTCACACAACTGTCAAGTCAAGCTGCTGACCATGGCATAAGAGGCAAATATCATAAGGATGATGTGACTTATGCAACTAATTATTTTAAAAGTTCAGAATGGTTTGCCCTTGCTGATTTTCTGACATGGAGACCGCTCATGTACAAGCAGTTGTGGTATCATGTTCCTGTGTGCCAGATGTAAGACATGCAACAGGTCTTAGGCATACGCACACATGGCCCTTGAAAAGTGCTGTGTAGACACCATGTGTAAGAGCTCTCTAAAACTTACCCTGCAGTGTGCTCTGAATTCTTGTTCTTGACTTTTTAAGTTCTCATTCATTGCCACCAGTGCCCGGAGCTTCTGCAACACACTAAATTAGGACATTTCCTTTGTTCTTGGGAATTTTGAAAATGTTTTCTCATGAATATCAAAGTAAGTGTGTCAGTGGAAACTTGTCTAACAGGTACAAAATGTAAGGCAATTAGGCTGCAAACCATTAACAGTTCATGAAAAACAATGGCTCGCAACATTGCTACTCCATCATGAGACGCAGCACATACGTATATGAGGAAGTTCAACCCAACCACTAAAGCCAATGGAATTGAAGTTTGATGCAACGTCTGTGTTCTGTATTTTTAACATGGTAGACTTTAACTGGAATGGGGTTTTTCAAAGGACATATATGGGACAACCACCTCCACCCCCCCCCCCAAAATGGGATAAATTCAGTTTTCATAGATACCTGTAAAGCCTAGATAAGACATCAGGCTCTAAGCAGACAAGATGAATGGGTCACACTTAAAAACTGGCAGCATGTGTGCCTTCCAGCAACAGGATGGCCTCACAGCTGTGAGCAATCAGACTGCAAACAAAGCTCTTAAGGAACACTTCCAAATACAAAGCTAATTTGCAAGACAAAGGTGAGAAAAACTTGCCATAAAATGCCTTTTAATGCTTCAGGGAATTTAAATGTGCACAGAGCACCTTTTTTAGTTTGATCATCAAGCTGTAGCACTAGCCATTCGAATCTCTCAGACACACACACACTCAAAATGTCAAAAGGTTGCACTTTTACAAAGAAACACAGTTGATTTGATTTAAATCAAATTGATTTACATTGTGGTTTATGTTAAAAAATGAACTGAAGGGGAGAAAGTTTAAATTGTTAAAAATATTTTTAAATTTTAAATTGTGATTTAAATCAATTTGATTTTTTTTTTAAAATGTGGGAGGGAGAAAAAGAAACATGTATTGGAGCTGATCACTTCTGTGGACCCACAGCCTATCTCCTTTGTATTCATTTCCAACCTTGGATGTTCTTACCAGATAGACGGAACCAGCTTTGCAAAACATCTAGATTTGAGAGCAAGAGCACCCACAGATAATATACACACAGTTGGAAAATGTGCATGAATGTAAAGTAAAGAAGAGTCAGTGGTTAGTAAGGTGGGATACAGACATCTAGGATACAAACTTTGAATCTGCTTGGGATTCCACTATTTCCAAGGCAGCCAGCTCATTGTTCAGTTTCTCACTGTGCTTCTTAACCTATAAGATTGGAAATGATAAAAGCTCTAGTAAGCATACTGAATAAATAAGAGACAAGAATAAACTGAATCTTGAAGCAAATTGCTCTTAAGATCGATCATGCTGTAGTAAGAATATTTTTTCACAATTTAATTACCTTTCCATACATAACCTCCCCAACACCTAAAAATAATCATTCTTCACTGGTGGTAGTGGGGTGCCAGAAATGGCCCGGGGGGGGGGAGGGGGGAGTGCAGGAATTTCATAAATGCCCTGCTTGTCCCAGTGAAAGCCCTGTTCTGATGTTGTAATTCACTCCCCCTCAGTTCCAATGGCTTCTCACAAGCATGATGCCAACCTTACCTTCCACAGGAGATCTATCTGGGAAGTGGCATGCTAGCTATATCAATCTTAGATGCCTGGTGCTTCTTCCACTTCTATTTCCCCTGCCCACTAACTTACTGTAAACGATAAACCTAGTAACAGAGAGCCTGTATACATTTCCTGTAGTTACTATTAGTGCCAGAACCCGATTCTTGCATGGCAGAATGCCTGCAACTGCCCGAGGAACCACAACGGGAACCATGCAGACATAAGCCACTCAATCAATTGCTCAACAGTTATGTGAACTGCACAAGCGATAGCACAATGTTGGTCGACATGGCATAAGCCTCAGGACCCTTCCACAGACGTAACTGTACATTACACCAAATACAACAGGATTTCAGTCATTTTCTATTACTAGGAAATATAGACAGCATATGATGTGCACCAGAGAGGAAAACAAATGCCTTGGTAGTTAAATGATGAACCAGCTAGCTTATTAAATATTGCCAGCGGTGGTTGAATGACCCAGTCCTTCAGACATAATTACTTTGACTAGCCTAGATGGTACCCTGACGAACACAGCCAATGCCCAACACAAAGCTGAGCTTGAATTCATTTCCCTATATATTTTTTTCAAAACAAACACTGATGTTTTTATGCTTAGATAAATTTCAATTACCACAGAAGCTAATAGTTTATATTTAGGCTATAATTCTGAGGTAATTATTTTAGAAGAACGACCAGGAAACCATGCCTTGGCCTGAACTGTTTGTCACAGTTAATGAGATGTCAGAGAAGACTCCTTTACAAATCACAGTAATTTAGGGTTCAATGAGAGAATGCAACACATCTTTTCCTTTTTTTGGTGGAGGTGCTTCTTCCAAGAGTGAAAGTCATCTGTTGGTCATTGCATGCAAACTTCCTCACTCAAATATCTAGCCTCCTTTGCTTTGTAATTGGCCACTGGAAGCAACCATGGTTTTCATCTACTAGTCTAAATGCAGAGGCAAGGAGCTCTGTTGCAACCCCACTGAAGGTGGCCAATGGGTTGATTCTGAGGAAGATGCACTGACCCTTATGCAGCACAACTGGGAAATCCAATCTTTGTGTTTCGAATTGGAGCTGACTGCCAATATAATTCCACATTAGGTTGCTGAGTACTTCAGGGATGTCACACTATCCTGGCAGATTGCAAGTGCAACTGTCTTTCCTTAGGCGGCCATTTAGATTGCGATCGTATGCACACTTATTAAAGTGCAGACATGTACAGAATTCGACTGTAAGAGATTATGTATGGAATTTGCTCCTGTTGAGGTGCACTCCTTACATCACTGTAAGCAAAAGAGAATACGTGTGGCATTTTTGCAGCATCTTTTCTGGAGCTGTGGAAGATTGGCAACATTAATTTTTTTAAAATTTAATCTTATTGGGACCAGTAGAATAAGACTGCTGGACGGCTTATGTTGTTTTTATTTAATTGTGTTATGTATGCTACTGTATATTGTTGCATCATTGATTCTTTTCTCTTGTATTGTTATAAATCACCCGGAGGTCTTTTGGAAGATGGGCAGTAAATAAATAAATAATGCCTGTCATAGCACACAGTTATTTTGGATTACTATACTAAAGCAGCTGCCAGTAAGGTTGCACTGCGTAACACATGACAGCAAAAAATGGAGTACTCTAGGTTACATTACATTCCTTTTCCCTTACGCCCTAAGACAAAGGCACACATTATTAGGCTGACCTTGTTTAGTCTCTTTTTCCAATTTGGGAGACCAGACTAAGGGGAAAGTAAGATTGAAGAAGAAGAGAAAGCAACAGAACTTTACCTCAGTTAGTTTCTTCTTGGCCTCACTACATCCTGCTTGCAGGTCAGCACACTTAGCTTGCAACTATTATCAAAGAGGAAAACCAAAGGGAAAAACCAGTTAGGAAATCAGAAATTCCTTTAATCAGACCTTTTAGTTAAACACAATAACAATACATGGCAATAGTATTAATATAAACATGAACATCTTAGTAGATTCCCATGTTACAGCCCATCTTGTATCTATATCTATATTTATTTATCACACGTCATATCAGAATCCTCTTGGTGTTTGCCTCAAGCCTGTAAAACTTACCATAGCTAATGTGAGCTAATTAACAAAGTGCCAGGGAACATATCAGTTGCCCAATCCAACATGTGACCAGGCACATGACTGAGATGCCTACCAGCACCTCAACAATTAGCCATGGCAAATTATGCAAAACGTAAGGGAATACCAGCAGAATTATGGCCATTATTTAAAAAAAAAAAGATTAAAATCAGTCATGCTGGGCTCTATTATAACAAAATTCTCAGGCCATATTCTTCTTGCACCATGTATAGATGTTAAAAATCCATATATGGTGTTCCACAATATCTGTCCCCTATGAGCAATATTTCGCAGACACAGAATGGGGGGCACAGAGTGTAGATCAGGGAACTGCTGCGAACTGGGCAAACAGAATACTTTTCTCTGGACAGAAGCCCATGTCTGCACATACTGTATATGCATATATGTGCATTTCCTTCACACTAGGAAATGAAGATGCTGGCATGAATGAACAAATCCTGGAAAATCACAGGGAAATATAGTTTATAGAACTCTCACCTAGGAAAGTCATGTTAATTTCATGAACTCACATTCCACTGTGTTTAATGAAAACACTAACAGAGAGGAAGTGGCAGATGGGACCAAACAGATGGCCACAGAGCTGTGAAACCAGGAAGAGGGTGATAGGCACAACAGCCGTTTTAACAGCAGCCAAGGAAACTCCAATGCCATATTTTACAAGAAGAATAACAGGTTGCCTCCTAAAAAACATTAACATTTTTAGGACTAAGACCACACAGCAGCCTGGCTTATGCTGAAGTTCCCTATTTCTGACATAATGAATCCTTTGAACCAGAACTGATTAGGACAAAGAGTTCCCATTTTCTAAATGGTTGTTCTGAAGGTACTTTTATGTTACATTCCCTTAGTAATTCAGATCAGCGAGGTGGTTTAAAACTAATTTTAAAATTAAGGCAATTAAAACAAGAAAAACATACTTCCTCCAGCTGCTTGGTTTTCTGCAAGATCTGCTTGTTTAGAGATGCCACCTTCCTTCTGTGCTGCTGGGCAGCTCCGAGTCTTTCTGGGCGCTCTTCTGCAGAGAGTTCCGACTGCTATTGGGAAGGAGGGCAGGGTGGAGGGGTCAAGGGAGAAGAAAGCATATACATAAACTCACCGCTCAACCTTCCCACCAGATTCAGGGACAGCCATGAAGCCTAACTTCTGTACAAGATCGCTCTGCAACTGGCTTGAAAGCCAATAGGCAAGAAGAAGATAGGAAGTTGTGTGTCTCCTGCTCCATAGGGGTTTCAAGACAACAGCTTCCTTAACCCTGTATCCTTCACCATACTGGCCAGGGATTATTCTGGAAAGGCCAACGATTCCGTCTAAAATATTTGGAGGACCAAAGAGGATCGATCCTGTCTTACAGACATCAAGGGTTTAAATTGGCTGAGATTCTCCACCTAACATCAAGAAGAAGAAGGGAATTGTTCATGTCCTGCTTTGACCCACATGGGTGACCACCCCTGCATGCAGTTAGAAAGAGATGAGTGGCTGAAGGGTGGAGTAATCAACAATAAATCATATGGCTTTCAAGATTTTTTTTAACTAAGTAGAAACCTTCTAAAATCAAACTTATTCAACTCAGCATCAAGACAATTTCATTTGTAGAAGCACGTGTCACCTGTCAAAATAAAGTGCTTGAAAAATATTGCTTAATAGTGGTATTTATAAACTGAATCACACAGTACGACAAGCAGGAGTATAGCAAGCACCCAGTAAAATGTAGAGAATGCTACCTTGCACTGAAGCCCAAAGCATTTCTGGCACCTAATCTGGCAAATGATTGAAGCAACAACCAGCGTATTGACTGAAAGAGATAAATCTGTGATTTCTAAAAAGAAACATGTCTTGATAAATGGCAAACATGGTAATTTATTTAGTCGGGTTCCCTGTGCAAAACACAGCTCTTCTGTTTAAAGTCTGCAACTAAGACATGTTGTAGTTGCTACAAACACCCACATTTTGCCATTTATTGAATGATTAAGGCATGAAGTACCCAATGATTGAAATATCTTATCTATCTCTTCCACCCCCCATGGGGAAAAAAAAACAGAAGCCAGACTGTTCTATCTTAAACAGAAACAAATCTCAAAATATTATAGCATGTACTGAATAGCCTAAATCAGAACTAAACTGGAAATTTCAGATGCAGTCAGATAATTAACCCCATTGTTACAAGCAACCCCAATCCATGCCAATCTGTTGCTGGGCACTATTCAGATTTCTGGCTTTACCTTGTAAAACCATAAATGGCTTGGGTCCAAGTTATCCCAATGACCACATCTCTCTTTATAAGCATGCCTGGAGGGGTTTAAGATAGTGGTGGCCTTTCCCTTGACCACACTACCCTCACTGTTTTGTGGGGACACAGGAGAGGGCTTGCTCCGTCTTTACTCCCAGACTCACAACCTTTGCATGTAGTTAGGAAGAAATGAGAGAGTGAGATTTGTTACCGTCATTCGTATTGTACTATTGGTACTGTCCAAAACTCCTCCCTCAACAGAGGTGGTGGGCTCCGGCATGGTCTATCTGCTACTTATCAGGCTGTGCTTTCCAAAGTACCAAGTAGAGATGGGCACGACTCAAAAAAATGATTTTTCGTTTGTCGTTTGTCGTTTAGGGGTCTGTTTCGGTTCGTTTTCGTTTTTCGGGGTGGGGGGTTGCACATTTTTCGTTTTCGTTTTGTTACGAAACAAAACGAAAAAACAAAAATGAAACTTTTTCATTTCGTTAGCATTCTTTTCAATGCAACGTTTCTGCCGTAATGAAAACGAAAACCACGGCAAAATTTTTCGTTTCGTTTCCGTTGTCGATTTGCTTCTGAAACATTTTTTCATTTTCGTTTTCGTTACGAAATGAAAAAACGAAAACGAAAACGAAAATTTCACTGAGTCGTGCCCATCTCTAGTACCAAGACAAATCAAAAAGCCTTCACCACCAAGGTCATAGTTAAGGACCCATTCTTGATAGGTTTCAGCACCTTAGGCCATTGTTCACCTTAAGGCTAAGGATACTATTGTCTCTCTAACGAGCCTATTTAGGCCATTGTTCATCTTATGAGCCTAATTCAGGCCAGGGTGACAAGAGGTCAAAGCTGCCTATAAGATGGAGGATTTGCACTAGCTGTATTCAGACCGATGAAGCTGTTTGGATGAACAGCGAAACATTTCTATCTCTCAAAAAAGAAGTCCAGTAGCCATGACTCAACTTGCAGATAAAATTGTGGTATTTTTAACCACATGCATTGTCTGGCTGGTGTGGAACAATCAACAGCTAGCGAATTTGTCGAGGAACTCTAAATCCTGTGCACTGGATCAGAAATGCAATGCATAAAAGACACACAGAAGGTATTTCATGGCTGTCATGCAACCAGCTTAGTGGAAGACAATGGCCACAAAAAGACACTTCACACTGCATCTTATACTTACAAAAAAACAAAAACCCCAAAAACGATTGTTCTAAGAGTAGCTTGTCTTGCCCAGGTGATGACATGCTGACTTGCATCCACTCAGTATGTAACTGTTCTTTCTCCCTCGAAGAAAGGGGCAGGCTATTGTCTTCCATTCCTCCTTGCCAGCTTCAACAACAGGAGGTTAGGGCAATAAAAACCTATCTTCGTAGCTCCTCTGTGCCGGAGGGAGGTCCAGTCATCCTCAAAGTGTCTGGCCTTATGATCCATGCGTACCTGGCTGCATGGGGGCTCCCAAGTGCATGACGGCATCTGCATGTTTCTTTTTGTGTCTCTGCTCATCATCTAGCAACCCTAAAGCAAACCTTGTAAAACACCATGTTGAGGTACTGGTTGGTTCTGGCCTCCAACCAGCACATTCCAGCACTCAATTTTTTTTGTTTTGTTGAGAGTTTGTTTGTTTTAACATTTCACATATAAATGTCAAAATAAATGTTCTTATGTTAAATGCATTTGTAGATGCTGGCAAATTCTTCAGAAACAGAATGTGTCTCCATGTGCACCAGCCCATTTGAAACAAATACAACAATTCACAGCACAGAAGAAATGGCAACCCTAATTTGGAATCAACAACATGAAATACGCAGAGCTACGAAGCCAGTTTTAAGGACTCCAGCGACAAGACCTAGGTAGAGGAATCTCTCAGTTCTTGTTTCTCTCACGGGCTCTATTCATGCTCTGTATGGAAACATTTGTGGATTTCACTGATTTGTTGCCACAAACTATAATCGATCCCTCTTCTTCCCAATGACTGTTCTTGGCATCAATCTCATAAGATCCAGAAACAGATCTGGAGTATGCCAGGACGGGGGGATCTGTTTTGTGTTTGGGATCTGGCCTAGTGACAATGGCTAATCATTGGATACAACTTTCCATCTCTTTCCATCCATGTAGTTTTATATATATATACACACCTCTTGCCCACACCTTGTTCAGCACTTGCTCTCTCTCTTGCTTCTGAATGGAATTAGACAGCCTTTCAGAATCATCTGTCCTTCTCAATTCAAGGAGGACTTGTTTATTCTCACCCTTTCATCCCCAGAGGCTGTATCAATTTCTTGACAGATTCAATAATAATCACAAGATGATTGACTTCCCCAAATGTAAGATGTGTACTGAAGTGACAGCTCTATATCAACCACTGTGGCTCAAGGACTCAGACAAAAACAAAAACATTATTATTTTTTTAGCCATCTTCATTATACACTGACAGGAAATCCATTATGCCAGCCTGAAAGATAAAAATAGCTGACTCGGATCCCAAAAATCTTTAACTAATAGAAAGATGGGTGGAATGGAGCTGGAGAAAAGAGGTAAGGAGGAAATAAGGACAGAAAAATAGGTCTGCTCCAAAATGAAACCCAGTATGGCTGAGAGTGTTCTATTACTGGGATGAAAAAAAATTATTAATAGAACTTGAGGAAATAGCTATATAAAGGCCTTTCTCAAATGAGAATCACCATGGAGCTGTTCCTCTTTCGAAGTCAATATATGTCAGCAGCAAACTTTTGATGACATCTCTGTATACTTAATATATCCCAAGCAGATGAAACATACAAGGGGGTTTCTTCTCTGTTTTCTTGTGGGTTTTTCATATGCCCAGAGAAACCCAGGCTGTGCAACCCATCATGGGAAAGATACCTCAGAAAATGGAGAAAATAGCTCAACCAACTGCCATTCTATGTAAATCAAATAGGATACTACTCCTAGACTAGTGACCGGTGCTATTCTGCATTCACTTCTTTTCTGCCCTAATGCCTTGTAATGTTTTCCTTAGCCAGTATGGATAGGATAGGATACATTTGCCTTTTGTTATATAACTGCATCTTCTTTTGCAAATTATAATCACTCCAAAGGGGCTTTAAAGGTATGTGAGATAGTTAAGCGTGGTGGTTCAGTGACTAAGGCTTCCGAAAACTGTCGGCTGCAAAGTCGGCAGCTCGGCGGTTCGACCCCCGGGGGCAACGCAGCGGAGCGAGCTCCCGCTGATAATCCCAGCTCCTGCCAACCTAGCAGTTCAAAAGCATGTAAATGCAAGTAGATAAATAGGTACCGCATAAAAAGTGGGAAGGTAAAACAGCGTTTCCTTGCAGCCATGTCGACCACGTGGTCATGGATCTGTACAACACTGGCTCTTTGGCTTGTATACGGAGATGAGCATCGCCCCTAAAGTTGGACACGACTAGCACACATGTGCAGGGGGAACCTTTACCTTTACTTTTACCAGTGCCACTCCCACCCCATGGGTTTCCATGACTAAGAACCCAAGTCTCCAGAGTCCTGGCCTCATACTTTATAGACCACACTGACTCTCATCTAAATACATAAACAGCTATAGTTTATAATTAAAGATAGCATAAGAGAAAACTTGCTAATTTTGCCATAAGGTAACTCGGTGCTTAACTCTCTTTCCAATCACTTCTCTCTGTAGGAACCCTTTGCTTGATCAAAACCTTTCTACAGAAAGAAAGCAAAACCATCCATCTTATGAAAAAGAAAATCTGGATTAGAGCACATACTTTTCTATCCTCAATAAACAGTTTTGGCAAAACGGGACCATCGCAGACCAGAACCTGGAACCCTTTTTTTTTTTTTTGTATATTAGCATGAGCTCTAAATCTTCCAAGTTCCCCAGGAGGTCTAGAGAGCTATAGAAAAAAAAATAGAACCTTTTTTTTTCAAGCATTAAGCCAAATAGTGTTGCATTACAGAGAACAAGTCTTTTTAGAAATAGAATCAAGAAGAGTGGAGCCCTGAAAGTTGTAGCCTTAGGAATGCTTGACTGCAAATAGCAATGGGTAAAAATTACCTACCTTCTCAGCATATTCTGAGACAATCTGCTTGATTTCATCGGACTGAAGTCCCACAATCTGGCCTACGGTGCTTGCAGTCAGCCTGCCCTGTAAGTAGAAAACGCAATAATGAATGCCTGTACAGTATCATGTTTTTAAACCATAAGCCTATGGACAATGATAGTCTTTTTGCTCATTATACACTGGCCAAATCAAGCCACTTCACAACCGTTCCATTACAGCGATCAGGTCGAAGGGCATTAAGTTTATGGTGACAGTCATGATTATGAGGAAATCTCTACTCACAACAAAGATGTGCAAGTACCGTACTTTCAAACAGTGCCGTTCCTATTCGTTAACATAAACAGTGGACGCCAGCAGAAGCAACTCAGTCAGAAGCTAAACAACTGAAAAACACCATTTTCATCACTCAGTAGTTCTTTCTTTCTGTCAGTTTTACACCGTAGCTTCATGCCTCAGGGTGTCTCACCCCAGTTAACCTCACTTTAAAAGGTTGTACCCGCTTTCAAGTCAACTTACAAATGTAAAGGGAAAGCAACAGAGATTTGAATATGCTGTTTATGTGGTGGTATCAAGCAGGCTTAACAGGCACACAGAACAAAAGTAAGCCACAAGTGAATATTGTTTGCATTTAACGTCCACAGGGATAAGCCACAGTTCAGGGAAATTTTCAACTCATAACTCCATGAAAGAGGGAATATTTCAGATCAAAAGCACTTGGCAGCAGTTACACAGGCACACACATACAGTGGTACCTCTACTTAAGAGTGGCTCAATTTAAGAACAATTCGACTTAAGAGCAGAAAACAGTTGGCATTTTAACTGCTGCCTTACAAATTTTAGATGCGGTCTGCTCTACTTACAACATTTTTTAATATTTTCAATTTTTTTAAAAAAAAAATTTAGATAGGGCTCCTCAACTTAAGAGTTGTCTGACTTAAGAGCATGCATTCAGAATGGATTAAATTCATTCCCATTATCTTATCTTGCTAAAAAAAAAAAAATCAAATACAATTAGCATGTGCATTCATAAAAACTCAACATTGTGAAGAATATAGATTAACTAGCCAAGAAGTGTTTTACCTCTTCTGTTCCCATCGCAGCCATCTCAGTCATCAAAGTTTTAATACGAAGCTAATGGGGAACAAAAAAAGTATAAGAAATTCTGGTTTCCAAACACATAGCCCAAACTCATTAGAAAATACCTGACAATCTCTCCAATAAGGAATTCCGCACCTTCTCTAGGCAGCATAGCCAATACTGATGGATGGTGGGCATGACAGACCAAAGTTACCCACCCAGACATATACACAAGCCTCTTATCACAGAACCAAGTGTGACAAGCAGTCGCCCCTGCTACTCAACCCCAGGCAAACACAAAAGATAGGAGAAGCAAAAGCAACACCCTCATTGCTGAAAGTAGAGTGTGCATATGCCAAACAAGAATGGCTACCAGAGAGAAAGAGAGAGAGAGAGAGAGAGATCAGAAGAGTGGTCCTTCCACGTCAACACTAGCAAAATGTATATTTTAGTGCAGAGATAATGCCACATATGAGAGTGTACACTTTTTTTGGAATGCATGCAATATGCATGATGATAGTCAACCAAAAACATATAATAAAAGGCACCACTGAAGAGCTACCACAAGGGCTTGCTTATTATTACAAAGCATGCAAAACTGGAGGGCAAAAAGTTTCCGTCAGCCAGTGAAAAGCAAGCTAATAATTTTCCTCCATGTGTCAGGGTGGAGAGGACCCCTGATTCAGCTCACTGTAAGCTAGCTAGCAGTGATGCAGACCTCTTCTGCAGCTTGAAGGTCATCTTCATTATAGGCATCAGTTTTCCCTGCGGATGCAAGCCCAGCTGGCAGCACCATTTTCTTCTCTTCGGCCTGTTATTGGGGGCAGGGCAAGAATGCCAATATGATTAAGGTGAAAAAAGGATGGAACAGCCTGTCTGCAGAATCATGCATGAGGAAAAATGTGTCAAAAGTAAAACATCAATAGACAATCTTCCTCGTCCTCTCTCAGTCTTTTTACAGGCACAGGAATGGACACAGACTCTGTACTTCCATCCCTGTGTGGCACTTTCACACATATAAACAAAGATGCATAGATAACGTATCTCTCTCTCACACACACAGTGAATGGCAAGCCATGTGCTTCTGCTCATTGGCAGGCCATCCCCCCCATCATTTTCAAAGACTCTAGATTTTAAAATCACACTCATTTGAAAAAAACAAACATGTTTTGGGCTCATTTGAATCAAGAAAATGTACTGAGGGGTTGACTCACGAAATCCCCACTGATACAATGGGTCTACTCTTGGACCCGTAGCTGAGAGTTGCTGGGAACTGTGGTTGGTCAAAAGTCAACCTATTCCTAATAAGCATGTTTGTTTTTTCACAGCAGGTGATCAACTAAGTAATCCTTTGATTACCACTCAAGATACATTCCAAGAAAATGGAACACTAACGGAATCAGTGCTCCACAGGGCCATTCTAAAGTTATACCCTTATGGCTTGAGTTTCAGAGGCCTGGTCTACCAGCATGGTGCAAGTAGGCATGGCCCGAGATGCTGCCCTGAAAACCTCTTTATTCCTTGCATGAGGCAGACAGTGCTTCTGACAAGTGGCACAAAGCAGACATGCAAGCATGTACTTTGTAGCAAACCAGCACTAATTGAGGCACCACTGTATGAGCAATTACTGCAATAAACTTTTTTTTTAAATAAAGGAACGTCAAATTAAGGGAAAAACAAAAACATGTCTTCATAACGGGTAATAAAATAAAAATTCAAGTTAAAAAAATTACACCAGTCAGGGAAAACAGAAATATTCTTTTGCCCAAATCCTTGACATCTGCAACAAGAATACCTGAACAAAACCTCACATGTCCCAATATTTCATTCAAAACACAATCTAGGGCTGCCCTGTAGCTCTCTGGGTTCCTTAAAACCTGCTGTAAGTGGGCAGGTTGCAAGGAACTGCAGGAGTTGCTTCCTGCCGATAGAAACAGTTTTGTCAGTAGAAACAATCATTTGGATCATCACATCAAGACTCATCCCTCCTCCATTCCTCCCCAATTTGTATTCTTGGCAAACACCAACCTTACCTTCTCCATTTTCCCTTGTCTGCTGAACCCATACCTCCTGTAATGGATGAAGGCGGGAGCGAGGGGTGAGAGAAAGAACAAGAGAGACTTTTGAGGCCAGATTCAATTCAGCGTAATAAGACATGTCTTTTTCCAACATGCAGAGAGCAGCCCTCAGTGCTTTTTAGAGCAAGGCAAAAACAGAGAGAAAACTTGAGGATTAGTCTTGTGCTCAAATAAAGAAAAAGAAAGAGTTAAACACACATCAAACAGTCATTCAGCCCCAATGGGTGCAAGTTACCTGCAAGACTGCAACTCCCTTTATGAACCTTCCCAGGATGTAAAATCCTCAGGGGAAGCCCTTCTCTTAGTAACCACCACCGTCACAGGGGGACTTATTAAGGATGCAAGAGAAAGCTTTCTCTATTGCTTCTCCCAAGCTGGAGTACTGCCTTTCATGGGGAGGCCACACTGGCCCCTTCTCTACTCTCCTCCTCCCAGCAAATAAAGACATTTCTCTTCAGGCAGGCTTCTCTCCCCCCTCACCCCCACGCCCTGCCTTTGTACTCTACAAACTGGCTGCCTATGAAGGGCTGTTATGTCTAAAAAAAACCCCCACTTTTAAAATTGCTTTAAATTGTCTTTATGTAGTATTCTTACTTAGAATACTACAGTGAACCCTTGTATAACAAACGGTTTGTATAACATAAAATCTGTACAACATAAAAAATTCCAGAAATAGGGGAAATTTGCTTAACAGAATTGTCTACGGGGCGAATCCGTACAACATAAAATGGTTGCGATTAGAGATTACTCTGTTTTCAATGCATTCCTATGGGAAATTTGTATAAATGAAAATTTGCTGCACATAATTTCAGTTGAAACGAATTAAATCCTTTATAAAAACGTACCACTGTAGTTTCATTGCATTTCAATACTGCAAAAATGAATGGGTTTTTAGCTCCTGATCTTGTTTGTTTTAATATTTTAAGCCACCTTGGGTCTCCTTGAAATATTTTAAATAAATAAATAGTTGCTTCCGTTCTTGCCCTTCCTTCTATCATCAGTGGAAAGCCTCACAGTCTTTTCCTGGCCTTTGTAGTCCCACCATGTGCTAAGATAATGAGTGGCTTGATACTCTGGTTCTTACTAGCAAACCTTACTATCCACAATAACAAAGTGTGACAGCCAGCTAGATGCTGAAGACAACTAACACATCTTTCCTTAACCTCATCTTCTCCATGACCAGCAACTGCACTCATGTCTCACAGGAATCCACTCCCAGACCCTTCACCCTCCTGGCCACTCTCTTCCGCCCCTGTTCACCACGTTTCAGATGTGATCCCACTGCTACAACGTAGAGTGGAACCATTCATTGCCATTATGTGGACTTGAAGCTTCTGTTTATGTAGACTGTATGCTGTACTGCTGGGTAACCTTTAGCTCATGATTTTCTAAGGCACGGTAACCCCCCACCTATTGTGGGGATTGGGGACCCGACCAAACGTGTGATAATTGAAAATCCGTGATATGCAGATGCTGGTTTGGGTCGGGACTGGGGGGGCCTGTCTGGGGTCTCCTACACTTACCTGAGGCCTGGTGCTGCCCTGAACGGGCCTCCGATGGCCTTCCCGGGCCTGACGGAGGCCCTGAAAGTGCTTTCTGGTGAACTGGAAGGGACTTCTGGATCACTGGAAAGCACTTTTGGGGCCTCCGACAGGCCCAGGAAAACCATCGGAAGCCCATTTGGAGCAGTGCCAACCCTCAGGTAAGTATAGGAGGCCTGAAACAGGCCCATCCAGGGGGTTGTGTCTTTCATATACTGTAGTCCCACAATATACCGGGACTGCAGTATATGAACCACGACAGGGCAGGGAAACAATGCACTCAGAGGTTTTCATGCCTGCTTTTTTTCAAGGCAGGTTTTCCAAATCCTTTGATTCCATGCACCTAAATGCAGGGCTTTACACTGATCTTCACTAGATTTCATCTTGGTAGTTTCAGACAAGTATCCCTGTATGTCAAGTGTGATTAACAGCTAACACAAATATTATGAGCGAAGCATGCTGAAGAGGTATGAGTCCCATACTAGCAGCCCAGATGTGAATTGAAACACAAAAGGATATTTGAATGCATACTTCTTAATTTATTTCCAAATACGGTACTTACTTAGGCGTAACATGAAACATGATGGATACAAATCTAATGCTTTGTTATGACTTACAAAACTATGTGTTGAAGTCAAACTACTTTTGCTTTATAGCAGTATCATGTTTGCTATGGGATGTAGTTAAAGTTCAAAAGAAACAAATGCACAGACTTCAGAAAAAAGTGTTCTAAACAGTGGAGAATAAGACCTTTCTGCGCTTTCCCTTTCAACATGTTCCTATGTTTTGCATTGGAAAAAATAATAATCAGTCATTAATTTTTACCCGGCAGCACTATTAAATGCCAAACACAAAGACGTGTTAACAAGAAAAATGCAAAGCTGCGGGCCAAGGAAAAGAAAACAAACACACACGTAGACAAAAGAGAAATACTCACAAGAAATAATCAGTGAAACTAAGAGGGATAATAAAAAAGACAAACTATTCAATGGAAATGTGATTGTGTCAAATATGAATCGTTTCTCCAGGGAAACTTCAAAAACATTTTTAATGCCAACACTAAAATTGTCAGCTATAGTTGTTGAATAAACATTTTGGTGTTCAACACTATGCTCCCATTGCTTCTAGGTAAAACCCAGAAAATTTGTATAAATGAAGAAAGAATTAGACATGAGTCCTTAACAGAAGGGTGTTTCCACCTTAGACAAATCCCTAAAGCATCATCTCACTATGTTTTCACTGCCTAATTTCCTTATGCTGCAAGAATCTCATTTGCAGCCAGTATTGTCATTCTCTATACGTTTTGGAAAAAGATGGGACTCAAAGGCTCACTAGTCATACAAAAGAAGCATTTAGTAAGGGAATTCAGATAAGGCCATCCCTTCAACCAATCAAGGACAGATGAAAAGAGGGACAAACGCCTACACTCTGTTCACATCATACACACATGTCCCAGGCTGAGCAGGGGACCAATGCTCCTGTTTGTGAAGCATCAGTGGCAGGAGTGTTGTATAAAGAGTAAAATGGGTGTCCAATAGTCTAACTGTAAGATGGGTATCCCAGCCAGCTGCAGCTTGGGGTATGTGTTTGTCAGGAACCTAATGATACCAATGGCTGGCTTTAATTATGTTTTCTTGCTGGTTTTAATGTTTGCATTGGGGGTTTGCTACTTTGCTGCTGTTACTACTTGTTTTTATTTGATCTGCAAGTGGGTTCTGCAGAAAGAGAGAAGAAATCTTTAATTCAGCCAAAATCAGGCAAAGCACGCTCATCCAGATGTTGTCCGACTCCTACTGGCTATACCAGCTAAGTCTGAGGATGAAAGCTACAGTCCAGGAACCCCTGGAGGGCCACATGTTGTCCACCTCAATTCAAACAGTAGGATATTATTTGCACTGTGGAGAGGGAACAAGATTTTCAATACATACTTATAATTTATATTTTTTATCTATTGATGAGAAGTTGGAAGAAAGCTAGTTTGAGGGCAGAAACTCAAAGATTAATTACCTTCCCACACATAATTCAAATGGTACTGTTTACAGGGTGTGCATCTCTTCTTCTTCGTTCTGTTGTAATTCTAATTTACCTTTTTTTAAACAGTAAATATTTCTTGTCCTTTACAGTTTTTGAAACAAACATTCTTCTTTTTGCAGTATATACTGCTCGGATTATTTCAGAAACAAACTTCTGTCAAAAGTGCAGAGTCCTAGGACATGTTGAGTCCTGAGGGTTTTTTTGTTTTGGCAAGAACCTGGTCAGCACGACTAATTTTATTCCTCTATCACTTTTCTTCAAAGTTCATGGGGGCCTATTTTATCCTCACAAAAACTCTGTGACCTACATAGACAGAGATATCATAAGTCAAGACTACCACTGTGAGTTTCAAAGCTTAATGGTGTTAGCCTCTGGGTCTTCTAAGCCTTAATCGGATCCTCCAACCACTAAACTATACTAGCACCCATTTCATAAATGAAGTTGTTGCATATAAATGCTTTGCTTGTAGAACATCTGTAAGCATCCACAGCTTCATAAAACTCTTCTCTGTTTTACCTTGATTAAGGAAAAGGCTCAGTGAAAGTGACTCAGTTTGCACATTCGAAAGGAGGAATCTTGCTTCTGTGTAGATATTTGCACTAAATCCCTTTAACTCTCTAAATTCCTAGTATATGACTGAAATGACTCTCAACACCTGGAAATGAAGTCATGGCCAACTGTGAAAGAGCTAAGAATATTCATACAGAAAGTCGGAGGAATCAGCTACCTACAGAGAAGTCCTCCTAAACTTCATCCATACAGCTAAGGAACAGGTATTTGTCTACTACAGATGGGCTCTTTGTTTTGGAAATGGTCAGCTTCTGAAATGAAACGTGGGAGCCCAGGTGGCTTTCAGAACAGGAGGAACAAAATCAACCAATCCCCACCTTGTGCTGGGGTTACGCAGGCCTGAACTCCAACCAGGAAGAAGCCTCCAACATGTCATCTTTCCTTCTCCCTGGTGCTGGCCAATCGGGAGCTGTGCAGGGAAATGCATTATCCCACCTCCCTGTCTGACTGGCTAGCACCAGAGAAGGAAAGATGATCTTGGAGGTTTCTTCCTCATTGGAGTTTAGCCCTGTGCAACCCCAGTGCAAGGTAAGGGATTGGTTGATTTTGTTCCTCTGGTTCCAAATGCTAGCCGGGATCCCACGTTTGGTTCAGAAGCTGATTACTTCCAAAACGAAAAGCCCATCTCTATTATCTACTGAGAAAATTCCAAAGAATGTTCTGAAGGACACACTTATTTTACACAGGATATAAACCAATTCCCATGTGAACCAAGAGTGCCACCTGGGACACATCCTGTAGCTGCAGAAACAGCAGTGCACCACTCTAGTTGCAATAGAAAACAAGCCTAACCCCGTTGTAGGCTTCCTACAGGCAATTGTTTGTTCACCCTGAAAACAGAATACTGGTCTATAAAGGCTTTGGGTTTGAACCAACTTCTCAGGAATGCTTGGAGAGAAAGCCCTCTTTCAGTTATAGTCTATCACTATAGAATGTCTCACAAATGAATCCTTGATGAATGTTCAGAGACCCCCCCAGCATTACTCCCAACACAGGATTTATTTACCTGCCATATTCAAGAAGTGTGGCATGAACTTTAGAGTCTTCATCTATTAATTTTTCTGCTCCTGCTCGTCGTTGGTATTTCCTTTGTGGTTTGTAGACCTCCTGAAAAGACAAGTGAGTGCAACGTTTCAAGCATTGAATGGTCAGAAAGGAGTAAGTCACTTCGGTCTCAATAACTTTTATCTATAGAAAAGTTCAGAATTGTTGCTCGCTACGGCCAACCATGAAGACTGTCCAACAACTTAAGGGTTGGACTTACACCCAGGCAATGGAACCCCCCTCCTTCACCACAAACCCTTTCATGCACTCTCAAAGCTTAACCAGATGGTCTCCCAAACTTCTAGAACAAACGAAAGGTGTTTGCAAGAAGAGAACTGTTTTTCACTCTGTTCCACTAGTGAAAGCCGTTCCACCGGCAACAGGTCTTAACTGGATAGCATCTCTAAATGAAGAACACCAACATAAAGAATGAAGAATTAGCTGAATCTTTGTGTTTATGCTACATAATTGGTTGAAATTAATCCATTCCAGTCCAACATCAACAAAGCTGTATGGTGTCCAAATCTATATTCTCACATTTCACTGTATGCCCAGTTGAAAAACCCTACTCTGAAATACATCTTAAACTAGTAAGGAGAAATGTTTGTGATATTTAAAATACAGTGGTACCTCAACTTATGACATTAATCAGTTCAAAATGCACAGTCGTTAGTCAAATTATTCGTAAGTCAAACAGCAGTTTCCCATAGGAATGCAATGAAAATCGATCTGTTCTGGAGGTTGGAAAAAAAGGTCACAGATTAATTGGTTTTCAGTGAATTCCCATGGGAAGGTTGTCCCCACCCCCCTCAATCAACGGCAGCAGAAGGATCTGTCAAAATCAGCTGTCTAGTGGGGGCTGCTGAGAGGATCCTTTGTTTGCCATTTATTCAGGGAGATTGACCCCTCCTCCTCCTTCTCCTGGGTGCTCCAATATTTTTGCTGGCAGGGTGCCAGCAAAAGATCAAAGCACCCAGGAGAAGGAGGAGGAGGGGAAAAGCAGCAGGCACCCACCACAAACAGAAGGTGGGGGTAACACAAAGAGCCTTCTGCTGTGGCGGGCAGCCCATGCACGCACACACACACACAAATTGCAGAGTCAGCAGCAGCAGCAGGAGTGTGCATGGGGGTGGAGTGACGCCCGCCTTTCAGCTGTGTTTTGTTTTGACAGCCCGAACTCTAAAGAAAAAAACCTCCTGAGAGACATGGAGGAAAGGCAGTCCCGAAGCAGCACTGTTCAAATTTTCCTCCTGTTTTCCAGGGTAAGCGCTTACCTGGAGGCCGGCTGAAGATTGATAGGTTCAGCCCTGAGGTAAGCTAAGGTAAGCACTTACCCGGAGGAAAGCAATGGTAAGCGCTTATCTTGCAAAACGCCCAGGCTGGCCGAAGATCAATGGCTCAGTGCTCTGCCCCACACTTTGTTGGACAGAGCAGAGACGGATGGATCTTTGCCCAGGCCGGGGAGGCTTGCAAGGTCTGACCTGTCAAAGTCAGCTGTTGTGCGGAGCAGAGAGCAGCATTTGTAAGTCGAATGCTTCGGTTGTCGAAGCAACCGTAAGTTGAAGTATCCCTATAGTAATTACCTTGCATAATTAAACAAATAGCACTTTGTTTTGAGTTATTAGATTTATGCATTCTAGTTTTAGTCTTTTATTAAATAATTATATGCATTCTAGTTTTAGTCTTTTATTAAATAATTATAAATAATTATATGCAACTTTCAGTCACTTCCTTACAGCTACTTTAGTCAATCAAATGAGAAAGTAAAATTGATTTTCATGTTTTTGGAGTGAGGAAATGAAGAAAATGTTCCTAGCACCCCATTAAATATAAAATAAATAGAAATAAAAGCTGAAGCTGAAGACAAAACAGGCACACTAGTACCAACAATCCCAAAGACCAGGATGACACAAACCCACTTCATATTAAAGCCTGCATCCCCCAAACAAATCGTTTATCCCTTCTCTGGTAATACTTTATATACCATTCTCCTATCACTGACAGGCAAGGTTAGTCCTCAAGTTGAGGTAGCCACCTCAGACCGCTGGCTCTAAGTATGATAAAATGGCAGCCAGCATGGGAACCACCTCCAACCAGCTCCTCTGAAGAGACCTTTCCCTGGCTAAGGAGAAAGGAGAAAATGCCACACATGCAACGTGCCTCATCTTACATCTTGATTCGAGTTTCCAATAGCTTGATTCTTGAAAACGCCTCCTAAAGGAACAGTTTCTTCCTTGCCTTCTGCAACTGATTGTTGCAGTCCTGTTTCCCCCCACTTTTTTTGTTTGTTCTGGCTTAGAATCCTACCGTATATGCCTCAGGCAGATACACCATCTTTCCCTGCACAATTGTACAACATCCCTGGGTCTTCCTTACCACTTATTGCTCTCTTTTTTAAATACAAAAGTGACTGCTCTGTAAGGTACATGACAAATGGGGGAGGGCTGGGCAACAAACATTAAATTTGCCTCAATGATACTGATAGCAGGGCTCAGAAAAATTGTTTGCATGGTCTACGTATCACACAATCCTCGAGTCCTCATAGCTAGTCACGAGGTATGATGGGGTGTGTGTGTCCTTAGAATTGCTAAACAGTAATTTTTTCAGTTCTATCTTCAGTACATAGCTGTGAAAGTCAAACAGAAGGAAGAGAATATTTAAGAAGATACCCCCCCAACTCTACCCCTACCCCAAAATAGGAGGAAGCTCAAGTAGATCCTTTTAAAAGAACACTCTACTTCAGTGTAGCTACCAGTTCTCTTATAGTACTAGAACAGCGCACAGGCACATCAGAAAAACAAGAAAGGCTAGACAGTGAAGAGGGAAAAAGGGACTTCTGCCAGATATTCTTTCTAAGAATATTCTGAAGAACACAGCAGGGCCCGGTCTCTTAAGAATGACATCCCACACTTTCTTCCCGACACACTGACAAAGGCAGTTGACTTCGACAAATGAGACTGCCGTTTCCACAGCATGCCTTCTCTCCTCCGTTGACTCTGCCTAGAGAAAATATGTCAGGAGATTTTTTTTTTTTTACCCAGCTACCCTCCTTTGGTACAAAATGTTTTCATCCAAGCTGCTGGCTTCACAAGTGGGAAACCTTTTGATACTAGGGCATATTGGGTAGGACACAACAGACGCCCTTCAGAACCAGGCACTTCCAAGTTTACAGCATCCCCCTGTTTTATCTTGTGCAGTGTTTTATAGTGCTATCACTTCACTGGTATTTTCCTTCTCCTTCCCCACTTCCCATCACCATGTGCGACTGCCAGATTTGACACAAGGGATTTATGTAGGAGCTGCCTGGGCAGGTGAATGGCCTTGGCTCTGCTCTTTGAGTGCCTCGGAAGCGGTCAAATGCTCCCCATACCGTTCATTTTCACACAGTTATCCAAAGAAAGTGCACATGCCTACTCCAATTGCCTGGAAGGCCACATGTTTGTGCCTCTGAAACTGTAAATTTGGGAGGAAAATGGCCACCAAAATCTTACACTTACAGTGATCTCGCTAACAGCTTTGACAGATTTCTCTTTTCTTTGCATGAATTCAACATCCTAAAAAGGAATCAAAAATAAGTATAAGCAATAGCCACAACTATGCACAAGACTCAAATTCAACCATACTAATAAAAGATTATTTCTTTGATGTGTCCCACATCCATAGTATGCTGCACAGGTATTAACAATATGGGCATGTCAGTCTAGTATAATCACATTAAGACTGCAGTTCTGCACAGATACAAAACTATGGGGTGGATGGGGAGGATAATTGAACTCAGACATTCTTCAAAATAGACACATAGACACATTGCAAACTTTTTGTTTTCTGCAAGATGGCTCACTGTGAAATATCTGAAGGCTACTTTTTCACACTAGGAATAAAGAATGTCGACTATAACCATCCATTCCGATGTATTGGCTAAAATCCTGTTGCATAGATTGGCAAGTAGTCGGTAGCGTAGAGGAGAATCCGTAGGCATTTGGTGATTCAACTCCACAGCCCTCCTCTAGCTGGGTCTCCCTACGTCAAGCAACTGGATTTCAGCCAGCAACAAGCAAGGCCAAGGAAAATGACCACTGATAGCTGCAAAAATAACAGTCATGGTCAGAAATAAGAAAATTCAGCCAGCTCACCTCAAAGCACTTTTAAAAATTGTGAATGACTCTTCCTGGGGTATGGATTTTAAATCTGAACCATCCGACCTCGGCAATTAGATGTGATGTTGTATTATAAACTACCAAGAGCCGATCACATTGTAATAACAGAGAAACCTTATAGCTACAACTCCATCTAACTTAGAACAAAGGGGACACGAATGGGATGCATTTTGGTGTTTGTTCACCACACATTGGAATTGAGTAAGCTCAAAAAGGACAACAAATCCAAACATCTCACGTGAAAGCAGTCTTGAAAGCAAAAAGTTACAGTCTCATTAGTCACTACTGGATAAAAGTGTTGCTTTTAAATGCCTTTAGAAACAACTTCCCAGGCCATTATAGGAATGCGCTGGAATACACAGGAAAATCCACCGACCTTCCTGATATATACGACTGGACATTTAATACTTAAAGAGCTGGACTGAATTACTCCATTACAGTTTTCTGCTTCAATACCAGCTTATGAGTTCCAATGCCACCCCATAAACTTTGATTCATAAGCTGCTATCGTTAAACCTATGAGCCAAATCTGCTGATGCAGGGCTCTGTCAATCCCATCCAATTTTAAAAAAGTTTAAGAGAATCAGTCTTCTATCTAGTTCTGAATTACAGAAGACACTGCCAAATATTTACCTCCGGTAGACTGTGAGTCTTTTGAAACTGAGATATGGAATACGAGCGAACATAGTCTCCCATTTCTTCACGGGTTTCTATAGCACGTTTCACTAGCCACTGAGAGAATAACAAAAGAAAGTGGATTGCCGGCACCACACACAAACACACATATACACATAGGAATTAAATATGCCACAGTGAGGTCGCAAGCATTGCTGATAAGCTGCTGAAACAAGTTTGACTAATTAGAAAAGATGAATTAGAATTACAGTACGACCCCCGTATCCACTGATTCATTATCCACTGATTCAGTTATCCACGGATGGCAGAGGGAAAAAAATTAAATAATTCAGCAGCCACAAAGCAAGCTATTGTCACAAACAGCATCTGTAAAGCAAGCTACTGTCACAAATAGCATCTGTAAAACAAGCTACTGTCACAAACAGCAGCCATAAAGCAAGCTACTGTCTCAAAACAGCAGTCATAAAGCAAGCTGCTGTCAGGAAACAGCAGTTTGGAGGTGGGTGGGCAGGCGTTCTCTCTTTTCCATAGTTTTCATTATCCACAGGAATGCCTGGGATCAATCCCCAGTGCATACTGGGGTCCTACTGTAGTTATATTTATTTATTTACCATATTTTTTAGCCACTCTACTACCAAGAGGTCTCGGGGTGGCAGAGGAATGAGAGTGTCCATACTAAAAGTAAACTCTAGATAATACATGATACATGTTCTAGACACACAGAATTAAGTTACTCTGAAATATACAGTAACTCCAGATGCTTCCAAAATTCTATGCATGCTGATATCAGAGTGATGGTTTTCTCTTCATTGGGGGTGAGAAATGCCTGGCTTCCTACATGCTGACAGACTACAATGCCCATCAATTTTAGCCAACACAGTCCATGGCAAACGAAGATGGGAGCTGGAGTCCAACTACATCTTTGGGTCCAGAGGTTGTGCACTAGCGCTCAATGTAAATCAAACAACTGTAGAGAATTTGTGGATCTCCGGATTTTGTTGAACTGCAGTGCCTGGGCACCCTCGCTACCATATAGCCAGTGGCATGAGAGACGGAAGCTGTAGTTTAAGAGCAGTTAGAAAGCCATATGCTCTCCATTCCTGGCATACAGTGCATATAACAAGGCTACAAAGTGGTGAACTGCAAAGATGTGTAGATGCTTTGTTCCTCCCCATTGTTACGTCTCAGATGTCAGCTCCCACCAGTGACAATGTAGTGAATGTTATTATGTTATGTTATGAATGTTAGCAAAAAGAAATGGGAATTAAAAAGTAGGAAAAAAGCAAAACACTTAGAATGTTAACCATTTTATTTCAGTGCATGCTTCCATGAGTCAAACCCCATCTCATCAGACACCAGATTTACAAATCCATGGCCTGTATACTTACATATATATCCCTGTAACTATGTAAGGATACAGATAATGGAGAAAGTGACAATGTAGTGTATGCAACAATAAAGAGCTACAGAAGAAGAAATCCTGTATAAACGGAAGGCCAAATGTTACCTAGAGGCATCCGCCAAAATACATGTTTGCGACCAGAGAAGTTTACTGACTTATTTATATTCTTGCACCAATGCTGTTTCCCTGATCAAAATCTTTTCTAACAGGCAAAATGGCCACATTTCTATCAGCGGGGGATCAATTGCTTCAAATAAAAGAGCACCTACCTGCACAACGGGAAATATATGGATAAAATCCAACCCTTGTATTTGATGAGGCTCCAGGCGATGAGGGCACTTCATTCTGGGCAAGACTGATACAATTTTCTCAGTTAAAGCACTGGAAACAAGTCAAGCGTGAGATAGGTATTTTAGAGGAGGGGGGGAAAGTTCAAACAATGTATTTGCTGGCCTGAACATGCCCTCTAGTGGCCAAAGTCAAATAGTAGATTAAAAAAACAATTTTGAAAGCATGAATGGTGCTAATTCGTTTGTGGTATTTATTGCAAAACTGGTGAAGCTTTGTGGCATCTTTAAAACTGACATATTTACTATAGTGTGAGGATTGAAAAATTACAGATACACCTGCACCAAACGACACTTCCATTTTAGAACCAGACACGCTGGGTTCTAAACAGAAATTGGAAATGTTTATTTATTATTATTATTATTATTATTATTATTATTATTATTATTATTATTATTATTATTATTATTATTATTATTATTATTATAGTCCCACAATATTATAGTAAAGATGGCTATTCCTGGCAAAAAATCAAAGAAAAAAACACATCAAAAGACACAAAACATGTGGCACTTTAAAGACTAACGCACATATTTTAATGTAACGTTTCGTGGACACGTCCACTTCTTCAGACACATAGCAGCAGCATATAGCCCTTCTTGAAAGGACTAACATGGCTACCCTCGTTGAAACGTCTACATGGCTATTCCCATATCTGGCTATAAAGCACAATTGGGGAAAAGGGGGACATAAATAAGATCCAAGTAGCAACCTAGAATTAAAGACAACATTCTTAAGGCTTCTTTAAAAGCCCAGATGACCCTCTTTTAAACATGGGTCAATGTAAGTAACACATTGCTTCACAATACATTACAGAAATATAAAACAGGATAGGTCCTGGGGCAGGGGCAGAGGATCAATACCCCTGACTTACATCAGATTCTTCCACTGCAAATATCACAAGGAAAAGCCCAGCACTGGATAGAGTGTGTGACTTGTATTGATCACAACAGGTAACACAAGAAAACTAGATTTCAGGCATGTTTCCAATCAACTTACATTTTCTGACCAATGGTTGAGTTTTCCTGAAATAGTAAGTCAACATCAATGTCAAAATTGCACGTCGTGATACACCAAGTCATGCCACCAACTACCTAGAAAAAGGTAAGCATTCTTATTTTATCACTGACAAGAGGTTTGTTGGAAGATATTAAAGATGGCAGGAAAATATTTTTAATACTTTTCAAAATGACATACGTTTCTGGATGTTCAGATTACTTTTCTCCAGGGACATGATCAGTATGTCCACAACGGGATGTGCAGTGAAAATTCTTTCCAGGACCATGAGTCCTAATTTTCAAGCAGACCTTTAGAAAAGTTCCTTTTTTTAAGCTACAGTCCCCAAAATCATTCTTGAGAGCACAGTCCAGCTGTGCTGGAAAAGAGGAACCTTTCCAAAGTCTGTTCAAGAGTTTTCTATTTTACAGCATAATACACAACTCAGCAGCCTCCAGATGGTTTTTACTACAACCTGCATGTACTCCTGCCACACAGTTATGGTCAGGGATCTTGAACAGAAGTACCACGAAGAGGCAAGGTTATCTGTGTTCATTACAACATTTCAGGGGAGTTAAAAAAATAGATAGACCAACTCTTATGTAAATCTCATTGTCAGCCCCAAGCAGTGTAGAGCTATTGAATCAATGGAACTCACTGAAGTGCTAATTTATCAAGCTCCCATTGATTCAATGGGTCTGGTCTAGTAGGAATTACAAGTTGGAATTATGTTGACACTCACAGATCAGGTGATTACAAATTTCAGTTAAAAATATTCTCCACTGATGAAATCAGCTTGAGTGGTACCTGGTATATTTACTGATGAAACAACTGTACCATATTAGCTGTACCTGACTGCAGCCTTACCTTGTCAAAGGGGGACAGCCCTTTAATCCTTGCTCTGAAGTATCCAGCTGCCACCAACAACTCTAAAATTTCACTTAATTTAACATGTTGTTCTTCATCCTCCCTGGTTTCAATCTAGGGAAAAAAGGCAATAAGATTAATATATTGTTTTTCACAAAAAAAACAACAACCCAAAAACCAAAAACACCATGTCATCTACCTCATAGCATTCAATTTACAGAGCACCTAAATTCTACAAGCTCAAAACTGTAATAGACAGTAGCATCAGTGAGACAGCACATTTATTATTATTATTATTATTATTATTATTATTATTATTATTATTATT
>JAHTLZ010003547.1:6030880-6102923 GCA_023846285.1 Phrynocephalus versicolor | reverse complement strand
TATTATTATTATTATTATTATTATTATTATTATTATTATTATTATTAATTGGATTTCTATACAGCACCATCTGGCAGCACAGCCACATTCTTTGCCTGGCTCAAATATACTATATGGCCTATGAACCACAAAGTGGACATAAACAACAACAAGCAAGCCCCTTTGTTAGAAACATTCTATTCTCACAAATCACATTTCTTTCCACTGGCACCACACTACGAGTTGAAGAAATTAATTTTCCACAGCAAAAAAACAGTGGCAACTTCAGCTTCATCAGTTAGACACCCCCCACACACACACACCTCAAACCATCACCACCACCAGAATTTAAGTTCCAAATACATTAGTCATAGGGGCAATAAACATTTCCAAAGTTTCATATTTTAAGAAGCTCTTGGAATTTTAAAAAAACTCCTATGGGGTATCTTTTTAGGATCTGCAGAAAATAAGTTATTTATTATCTCTTTCATTTATAGCCTACTTCCACTAGTGGTGAGGCACTACCCTGGGCAGTTACAACAAATACAATACAAATACAATACAAACGCTGGTGATGCTTTCAAAATTTCTCATGCTTTAAGACCTTAACTGTTTTGGTGAGAAAGACAAATCTTGGAGCCACAACTTTAGCACAACTCTGGCATGGAAATATTCATGATAGTAAGTCTAGTTGTTTATTTAAAAAGTCACACAGTTTTAGAGGGATTGAAAGATGCTGGCCTCAGTTCAAAAAAACAAAACCCTATTTACGGTAACTAAAATGGTATAACCTGACAGTGCATTTTTATTTTTATAAAAATTATTTGTGACACCTAAATAACAACAAAAGGTTTTTATTTAAATTAGTTTGCTTTTTTTTAAAAAAATCATTGATTTTGATCCACTCTTGAGGCATCCATCACCAGCATGGACAGATTTCTCCAGCAATTGATACAATGAGCACAACAGCTTTAACTTTGCAAACATGCTCCTGGCTACTGCCGGGACCTGAACAGCCAGGCTCAGGGATGAATCAAGGGTTATATCCACACTACATTTTCAGGTGGAGTGGAATTCTACACACTGTGTGTGGCATTCCTCCACCCTGACCTGGTTTTTGACTTATTAGGAGCACCTCTACCTTGTCTGGATTAAGCTTCACTTTCATCCAGTCTACTGTTGACTTCAGACAGGAGATTTGGACCAAAACAGCTTCCCCAGATTGGGATGAAAAGGAAGAGTTAGGCAGGTGACCTAAATTTGATTCCTCACTCAGTCGTGGAAGCTCACTGGAGTGTGGAACTGGTAAAAAATAACACTCCTTAATAAATCACTTATCTAGAAAGCCCTATTAGGGTTGTTATAAGTAGGTTTCATCTAATAGTATACTCATGTTACTGTTACGCCCTTATGAATGTTATGCCACTTCTACTATCACAACCACATAGGCAGAGGAAAATAATGGTTTTCATTACTTTAAAAAAAAACACAGTATTTTAATGTATTGAATACATAGTGACAAGGTTACTATAGTGTCATACTGTACACTTATTCAAGTATACAAATATGCACACCAAAACAGAGCATGCACTACTTCTCATCCTTTCATGACCAATATTAACATCACACACACTGACCCACATGAATGCAAGCAGGAAGGTAGTCAAACCTACAGATGTGTGTTTCTTCACAACACACATCATGGATTACCCTATAAGAATATAATTAGGAGAGGAAGAGAAAGAGACTTTGTGGGGGGTGGGGGTGGATGAGAGAGAGAATTCGTCTATGCAAGACTGATCCAACGAAAGCCTATACCAAAAAACATAAAAATAAAAGAAAGCACTGAGCGTGTGCAGAGTATCTTTGGCTCAGTAATGGACCAGCCCAGCCAGTTCTCAACACACCCAAGCACAACCCAGTTCCGGGGTTTTCAGGAAGCCTGAAATGTCTTTGGACGTAATACTATGCAGAATTATTCCGAACGTTCAAGGTGTTTATTAGGGGCTTATTTTCTCTGATGCCTTGGGTTGCATCCTTTTTATCCAGCAATTGCGGTTTCAAAGGGACGCACCCACCCGCAGCAATGTAGGATCTATTTGAAATGGTCACATCTAGAGACGGGTTATTTATGTGGCAGGGGTTTATGGGGGGAGGGGTATAATGCACATGTAGCTTTCCTTCCTTCTTACAATATTTCATATTACAATGGAGGGGAACCCAATGCATTGGGGCTGAGCCTGCTTTAAGGGAGCGGGGCTCTTAAGCACCAAGGAGCAGCAATCCAAAACACATTCTTCCTCTTACCTCTTGGGAAGGCTGAGGATCCGGCCCCTTAACGGCACCCATGTCCCCTTACTCGAGTACTTCTCCAGCGGCCCGACTTACGTCCCTTCTCGCCGACACGCCCGCCGCCGCCTCTGCGAAAAAAGGATCGCAAGCTGGAAAAGACGGAGCCAGCGCGGGTCTCCTTCCGCAAAATTATGACTCCCCCCCATTCCGCCCATTGGTCTGTCCCGTCCCCGCCCCTCTAAGCACCGCAACGAGGCGATTCGGACCGTGCCATTAGGTCAAAAATAGGGGGGGCGAGGGATCCAAGAGTGCTCATGTGACTGCTTGGAACGGAAGACGCGGAAGGGGGAGGTGATTCCTTTTGGCAGCGGCGTCAGAGCTGCAGGGACGTCGGGACTCAAATACGGTGTGTCGTACAATCTATATGACAAATATATCACAATAAAACTCAATCTCAGTTACATTCGATGAAGAAACAGTGAAAAGTGGTGGTGGATGGTCCCCCCCCCCCCAGTATTTTAAGGCATCATGGCGCTCACTGGTATTGCTCTTGTTGCCTCTAGTCAGGTTGTTCCAGGGGGTGACAATCTTATAAATCTTATAAATGAAGAATGTGGCCCGCATTCATTTGGTTTTTAAAGTTGTGGGAAAGATGTCTAACACCTATTCTCCTGCATAGGACAAGTTTCCTTACACTTTAAAAACTACACAGTCTCACTCACTCTATACCCCAGGGCACAGAGAGAACTCCTGGTTCCCTGAGCTCCTTGCCCTCTGAAGATGCTGGCCTCAGAGTCTGGTGAAAGGTCATGAAGAAAAACTTCCAGAGCCTGGTCAAATAGCCCGAAAACTCACAGGAACTATCAAATCTCGGCCATGAAGGCCCTTGAGAATACAGTTTTAGATTTGAATTGCTCACTTGTTTGTCTTTCTGGAAGTCTATAGCCACCTGTAAAGCTGCCCTCAACATCACTTTTCATGGACTCCATCATTTTCCTGTAAGCCTTCATCAATGTCTTGCTTTCACAGTACTTAGGATGATTTTGGTGTTGGTCTCCAGCAATGCAAAACATTCAAGGATGCTTACTAATCATCATCATCATCATCATCATCATCATCATCATCATCATCATCATCAATTTCTTAGCTGCAGTTTCCATTTTGATTTGACTGAATCAAGAAAATATTTTAAAATTTTGATTTCTTCATTGTCAGCGTAAAAATGTGTTATTCTTCTGTAGTTGTGATTTTTGTTTTCTTAATCTTCAACTGTAAACCTGCTTTTGCACCTTTATCAGGAGTCATTTCAAGACATTGTTGCTTTCTCCCAGCTGTAGCACAGATTCATATGCCTTATACCATTGATATTTCATCCACCACGTTTCACTGTTTCTTCATCGAATGTAACTGAGATTGAGTTTTATTGTGATATATTTGTCATATAGATTGTACAGCCAGGGAGATAAAGTACCCATTTGTCTGATGGGTTTGGATATGTTTCTCTATGTTTTGTTCCAATATTAAGTTCTGATTCAGAGTTTAGGTTAATTATAAGGACCATTAAGGATTGAAGCATAGCTATTTCTTTTGAAATGAACTATATCTTCTAGAGATTGCTCATTTATAAGATCACCATAAGTAAGAAGCTATTTGTGGGCACATAGCAATAACAACACTAACCACCCCACTTTAGTGGTGACAATGAATAAAATGAAAATGATGACACTGAGGCTGTCCTACTTTGGTCACCTCATGGGAAGGCAAGATTCTCTGCAAAAAATAATGCTGGAAAAAGTGGAAGGCAGCAGGAAAACAGGGTGACCAACTATGAGATGGATTTACTCCCTAAAGTAAGCCGCAGGTTTGAGTTTATAAGAGCTGAGCAAGGCTGATAAGGACAGGAGATTTTGGAGATCTCTCATTCATAGGATCAACATAATTTGGACAAAACTTGGCTACTTTATCCTGCATTGACCAATGGCCAGAATCCAGTTGGTTGCCATGTGTGGAACAACAGGCAAGACCAGGGGAACAGGGTGGGGGAGTGGCAATAGTCTATTGCAGCTCCATCCCTCTTGCTTTCCGCCCCCTCCGCCATCTGCTTAAGTCTAACTCCAGTTCTTTTATGCCAAGGGTGCACATCTTGTTTTTAAATTGTTGTTGTCTGTGCTTGTTGTCTATTGTTATTTTGGCCGAATTGATCGGCCTGTTGTTAGCTGCCCAGAGTTCCTATGGGAAGATGGGCGGATAGAAATTCTATAATAAATAAATAATAAATAAATAAATGATAGATGCCATGTTCCCCAATTCTCTGGTCTTGAATGTATGTTCCTAAAAGTAGGAACCAGGGAGAAGGTAGGAAGGTATGGCAGGCTGATTAGGAGGACGAGTGAATGCCTCCTTACAACAGGGCAGGATGCCAGCATGCTTAAAGGAGGCAATAGTAAAACCACTGTTAAAAAAGCCCTCCTTAGAGCCAACAATAGTGAACAAGACTGAGCTCCGTGGTGCAGTGGTTAAATGCCAATAGTGCAGGTAAAACTGTTCTCACGATCTGGGGTTCAATACCAGGTAGCTGGCTCATGGTTGACTCCGCCTTCCATCCTTCCAAGGTCAGTAAAATGAGTACCCAGCTTGCTGGGGGGAGGGCAATGTGTAGCCTGCGTACTGTAATTAAAAACTGTAAAGCACCCAGCGACTACTTGAAGTGGTATGGGGCGGTATATAAGTAGAACACTTTGCTGTTTTGCTTTTTACCGACCAGTATCAAATATTCCACTCTTGGGGAAAGTACTGGAGTGGGTTGTGGCCTCACATCTCCAGAGGTTTCTGGATGAACTACCTGGGTCCATTTCATTCTGGCTTCAGGACTGGTTATGGGATGGAGACAGCATTGGTTCCACCGGTAGATGACCTACGCTGGGAAATGGGGGATCTGTGTCCCTTTTGGTTTTACTAGACCTCTCAGCTGCCTTTGACACTATAGACCACGGCATCCTCCTGACCTGTATCTCTGAAATGGGAATGGGGGTACTGCATTAAAATGGCTCAGGTCCTTCCTGCAGAAAACAATGCAGAAAGTAGTGTTACGTGACTCATGTTCGACACCACGGCCGCTGGCCTGTGAAGGTCCCCAGGGTTCTGTTCTGTCTCCTGTGTCATTTAACATCTATATGAAACTTCTGGAGGAGATTATCAGGAGTTTGGGGGTTAAGTGCCACCAGTATGCCAATGCCACCCAACTATACCTCCAGATTCTAAGGGAGCTGCTATTGTGACCTTACACAAGCGTTTAGCTTCAATAATGAACTGGATGAGGATGAACAAAATGAAATTAAGCCAACTGGTTGGTTGAAAGGGAGAACAAGGGATAGGGATGCAACCTACACTTGATGGGAGCACCCTCTAATTTATAAAAGAGGCGCACAGATTGGGGCCTGGCAATACTGATATCTACAGCTCTGCAAGTATTCATCAAATGGTCTACCCCCTGTGGTAAAATAGCAGTGGCTGGTCTTATGGATCTTGGTACCAAGTCCCTGTTGTTGATTAATGTCTACATTCCCCCTTTCTCCTCTAAGAATGCTACTAAACAAGCCTGGGAAGAACTGGAAAACTATATAATAGACCTCAAATCTAAATTTCCCAGAGCACAGCCATTTATAATGGGAGATTTTAATGCAAGGCTAGTGCCAGGACCCTGCCTATCACAGAACCTGACTCTGAGGGGTTAAATGGTGAAGAGCTGCTAGAGGAGCCTTGCAGCTCAAGTCAGCAGGCAGCTGGGTCTGATGACTCAGCTGAAAACATATCTTCTCCCCCTAGAAGGGCTATGAGCAGGATTGTGCAAAGACGTGCTACCAGGAGAGCTAGGGAAAGGGTCTTTGACGCTAGACGGGGAATCAGGTCGGGAAGCCCTGAGTACTAGCAGAAGCCTTTCCAGAAGTAAGGGTGTGTTCCCTGTTTTGGGATAAAGCTGGTAAGCTCACCTTGAGCTCTCTGTGGGAGCAACGCATCATTTGAACTTGCAACCACGTTCCTGTCTGTGACCTTGGCTCTGTTTCCTTTTTTTAAAATAAAATTTACAAACATAAAATAACATAGAATAACAATAATAAACAATTATAAAAAAAGTAATAGACAATAATAAACACTACAAAGTGCCCCCCACCCAGCTTTTTCCGTGACTTAAAGCATGCAAGTATTCTTGCATCTTCTCTTCCTTCTTCATCTTCTTTTTTTTCCCCAGTAAGCTTCTTAAGGTCCTTTACTCCAGAACTGTGTTGGATTATAAGTCGGTTGTGTCCCTTTCCCTTTTAGTAGTACATGGTCTATAAATTTCCCCCAAACATCGTAAAAGATATCTTTTTTCATTTCTCCTCGCAAAACTTTTATATTACAAGACAATTTATCATTTAGCGCTATATCCCACACTTCCTTATACCAGTCAGCAATTTTAAGGTCTAATTTCAGTTTCCAATTTCTGGCAATAATCAGTCTTGCTGCTGTCATAAGGTTTGCTATTAATTCTTTAGTTTTCACATCATATTCATTAATAGATGGTAATGATAGCAATGCAATTTCCGGTACACATTTAATATCAGTTTGTAATATTTCTCTTATCACCTCAAAAATCTCTTGCCAAGACTTTTGAACTATTTCACATTCCCACCACAGATGATAATAAGTACCTATCTTTTTTTCACATTTCCAGCAAAGCTTGGAATATCTTGGATTCATTCTATTCACACTGACTGGTCATATACCATCTTAAAACTAGTTTGAAGTAGTTTTCTTTTATTCTAACTGATAATGACCGTAAGATCCTCAAATTCCAAATTCTTTTCCATTCATCATTATTTATTTATTTCTCTATGTCTTGTTTCCATAGTTCTCTTATTGTGTCCTGTTCCCTATTCTCGAGTCAATCTTGAATTATTTTATATATCTTGCCTACTGCTCCTTTTCCTGTATTTCCTTTCTCTGATTCATATGTTGACAAAAATTGCTCAAATTTTGTATATCCTCTGAGTTGTATATATCTCCTTGTCCATTCTTTCGTCCAGCTTTCTAACTGGGCGTAATTCAACCAGGACAATTCCTGGGCTTGCAGTATGCGTTTAATTTCCTGTTTTGTTCTCATCTTTTTGATCCAGTCTTTTAATCTTGCCACTTTCCTTAATTTAAATAGTTGTCCAAATTTCTTCATGCTCGTGGGGAAATTTGTCTGATCGATCACCACACCAAGCGGGGAACCTTCCTGTATCAGTTTCCTTCCATACTTTTTCCAAGTGAGTAATAGGGAACTCAGAAGCGGGTTTTTAATTGGGTATCTTTTCCTTTTTAGGGGGAGGGTAAACACGTATTTATTTATGTCTCCACTTAACTCCTCTGATTCAAGTTCCCACCATATTAGTTTTTCAGGTTTAAATAGTACTTCCCCCAGAGAACTAAGCTGATTAGCTGTATAATAAATTCTAAGATTAGGTATGCCTATACCTCCCTCTTTTTGAGATCTGTACCGTAAGCTTTTACTCATTCTTGCTTTTTTTCCACCATTGCAGAATCTATTTATGAGATCTTGATAGGCTTTGATTTCGGCTTCTGTGTATTGAATAGGTAACATTCTAAAAAGAAAGTTAATTTTAGGAAGTATTTTCATTTTTACCATTGCTATTCTGCCAAACCATGATAAGTTTAATTTGGAGTAATTTTGTAATTTATTTCTAATCTCTTCCTTTATTTTTATGAAATTTCGTTCTTTCGTTTTGCTAATGTCTTTATCTAAAAGTATCCCTAAGTATTTCATGCATTTACAAACTTTCAATCCGTAATTGGAAATCTCCTCCATGTCTCGGTTATCCTGATTGAAGAGCATAATTTCTGATTTCTGCCAGTTGACACATAGTCCGGTTGTTTCACCGAATTCCTTTAAATGTGCTTTTATTCTTAATATGTTTTCTAACGGATTTTTTATTGTTAACAAAGCGTCATCCGCAAATAAACTAATTTTTATCTTACCCTCCTTACCCATACCTTTGATTAGTTGATTATCCCTTATTGCGTTAGCTAGTAACTCTATCACTATGCAAAACAGAACTGGCGATAAAGGACATCCCTGTCTCGTTCCTCGGCCTAGGGTAATCTGTTCTGTCATCCCATCGTTGACTATAATTGATGAGGTGCTATGAGAATAGAGTTGGTTTATTACACTTAGAAATTTTTCTCCAAACCCCCATTTCACTAATAGAAGTTTTAACGCAGGCTCTGTTTCCTGATTTCGGACTGGCTTCCTGGACCACGGCTTGATCTGTTCCCTTGGGTTTGGCGTCTGGTTTTGTGAGATATTCTGGTTTTGACTTGGACTGTTAATTGCTGGGAGTTGGATTCTGTTATTTATCTGGCACTTGATTGTTAGCAACGGACTTGAACTTGCCTGGCTTTCCACTAAAGATCTTGGCAAAGAACTGAACCCTGTTTGTATGTGTGCTCTGTGTGCGGGGCTTGACAGTTTTCTCCCACCCAAACTTCTTCAAGCAGAATGGAAGAGGAGGGGGATGTTGGGATGACACCGCTGGCAGCTTTGCAAAACCAAGTGCTGCTTTTATCTCAGGCAATTACTCAATTGCAGCACACTCCAGCACCAGCTGGATTGCAGCCCCGTTGCCCTTTGCTGCCTCCTGACCGGTATGAAGGCAAGTTAGAGGAATTCCCTGCATTCTTGGCTCAATGCAAGCTTTTTATTGAGGTGTGTGCTCAAGAATTTCCTACTGAGAGGTCTAAGGTCTGCTTTATCATCAGTTTGTTGAAAGGACAGGTGGCTAAATGGGCTACTCCTTTACTCCTCAGTGACTCACTTCTACTGGATAATTATCAGGCTTTCCTGAATCACATTTCTTCAGCTTTTCAGAACCCCGTACAGGCTGCTACTGCCAACAGGAGACTCAGAGCTCTGAAACAGGGAAAAGATTCAGTGTTTGACTACACCACTGTGTTCTGTTTGATAGCACAGGATCTGAATTGGAATGAACCGGCACTGATTTCTCAGTATATGGAAGGATTGGCAGATGAAGTGCTTAATGAACTCTCTAGGGTGGAACAACCAAGCACGTTACAGGAACTCATTACCCTGTGTCTCAGGATAGATGGGCCCCTGGAAAGCTGTCGTCTCTCCCGAGGCAAGAACTACAACCAGCAACCTCTGCCAGCTGTGCCTAATCTGCAATCTGTTGAAGCCCGCAGAATGGATCCAGAACCTATGCAACTGGGAGCTGCTTGACCACGCCTCACCCCAGAGGAAAAGGCAAGATGACGCTCTCATAATCCCTGCCTGTACTGTGGAGGAGGAGGACATTTCACTTCCAGTTGCCCTTTGAAGCGCTCCTCAGTAAGTGCTGCTCCATCCTTGAAGGAACCCACAGGAATGGAGCATATCGAAGGGTTCCCAGACAATACCATCACACCCCAAGGACCTTGCCTGGTACCTGTAACTCTAGGGCTTCCTGATGGCTGGAAAGTACCTGTGTATGCTATGGTAGACTCTGGGGCAGCTCACTGCTTTGTGGATGATGAGTTTGTGCGGTGCCATCGTATTCCAGTACAGAACAAGGAAACTCCTTTGCTGGCAGAATCCATTGAGGGTCGGTTACTTCGTTCTGGGCCGATAGCTCAGGAAACCTGTCCACTTACTCTTCAGGTAATGGACCACAATGAGCAGATTTGCTTTAATGTAACTCGGATGCCCTGGTTTCCTCTTGTATTGGGACTTTCCTGGTTGTGAGCTCATAATCCATTGGTGGATTGGGTACAAGGGGAATTGTACTTCAAGGCTCCTTGCTCAAATAAAAATTCTTCTACCATCCTGGCAGCTGCCCATGCTACATCTGACCCTGTCTTGCCCCAGGTATACCAAGACTTTGCGGACGTATTTGAGGAAAAGGGGGCTGACAAGTTACCTCCGCATCGGCCCTATGACTGTGCCATTGATCTGATACCTGGGGCACCCCTCCCTGTGGTACGAGTCTATCCTATGTCCGAACCTGAGTTAGAAGCTTTGAGGGCTTTCCTAGACAAGAACCTTCGACGTGGGTTTATACACCCTTCCAAATCACCATTGTCCGCACCGGTGATCTTTATAAAGAAGAAGGGAGGGGAGCTTCGTCCTTGTAATGATTACCGGGCATTAAACAAGATCACTATTCGGGATCAGTACCCTTTACCCCTAATCTCTGAACTTTTGGACCGGTTAAGAGGGACAAAGTGTTATACCAAGCTGGACCTTCGTGGGGCGTATAATTTGGTGTGTATCCGTAAAGGAGATGAGTGGAAAACTGCGTTTCGAACCCGGTACGGTCAATATGAACATTCAGTAATGCCTTTTGGACTGACAAACGCACCCAGTGTATTCCAGTGGATGATGAATGACATTTTCCATGATCTACTAGATCGTTGTGTAATCATTTATTTAGATGATATCCTGATTTATTCTGCTGATCCAGCTCAGGATGTTCAAGATGTTCGTCAGGTCTTGCAGCATCTCCGGGAAAACGGACTATATGCTAAGTTGGAAAAATGTCAGTTTGTCTATGGATTTTTTTCACATTTATGAATTGAAGACAGTTAAGTCCATCATTGAAAAGCGAATTAAAGATACTGATTTCCGGTCTTCTACAGAGAAGGCTCAGAAAATTTGTTCACCCATGCATTTTGGTTTAAATCTTGAATTTCATCAGAGTGCTAAATATTTGGGAAAACTGACAGTCCCAAAATACCGACACATTTTTTCAAGAGCCAGATTTAACTGCCTTCCATCTGCAGTTTTAGAGGGTCGCTACAGTGGCATACCATATGAAAATCGATTATGCCCCTGCAATGATAAAGAAATTGAAACATTGCAGCATGTTTTTTTATATGTAGTTATTACAGAGATGAACGTATCAGGCTTCTTTACCCTGTAACAAGAGGTCTACCAGGCAGATCCTTGGACTGATATACAAGATATCTTCTAGAAGACAGAAATAAGTCCATTACAGAACTTGTGGCCAAATTCCTTCTCTCAGCCCAAAAAGAGAATTCTGGCGCTTAACTAATTTTAAGTTTATTTTATTTTTTGAAATGTGTACTTGTTTGAATTTATACTGCATTTTATCGGGCCTTTGGCTGTAAAATAAAATTGAATTGAAATTGAATTGAATTGAAATAAAAAAGCAGGTATGTGCATAGCAATAGACAGAGGAAGGAAACTCGGCTACTCAGTGGAAATGAGAAAATCATAACAGATGACAAAGCAAAGGCAGTGTGCTCAATTTCTCCAAGCAAATGTGAAATTAATAAGGGAGGGGATAGGACTGCAGCTGAGCTTGATAAGCAGATAATCAAGGAGTACCCTTTCTACTTTAAATGAGTTCAGATCCCCAGGGCCACTGCATCCAGTGATATTAAAGCAATTGGTTGATCTCAGAACTATTGTAAAGGGTGGGGTACCACAATGCTCAGTCTGGGCCCAGTGCTCTTCAACATTTTTATTGGTGACTTGGAAGAAGAAATGCAAGGAATACTTGCAAGATTTGTGAATGATACAAAACTGGGTGGAATACCTAATACTGGAGGCATAGCCCTACATCTCTCCCACCAAGCCGAGGAAGAGGAGGAGGAGGGCACCACGGCCTCCGCGCTCCTGCCTGTGTACCTGCTTCACTGCTTGCCTGGCACACAGTAGCGGCAACGGCGGAGGGGGTGCCACCAAGCCTTAGGGGCAAGGACTGCTGGGCGGTGGGAGGGTACACAGCTTCCTCCTGCTCTCCCTCCAGGTGCCCCCAGATTGCTGCCCCAGCAAACACCCATAAGCATTCACTGGAAACAGGTTTTGTGCCAACTACATTTTAAAAATAGTGATTTTGACTACTAGTACACTGTCAAGATAATTAGGGAGATCTAATATTTCCAATTTTTACAACCTATTGAGAATGGGATGGAGGCAGGGTGGATTTAAAATGAATAGATCATGATTTAAATCATCATTTAAATTTAAAAAGCATTGGTTTTTCAAAATTTATTTTTTTAAAAAACAAATCAATGCTTTGATTATAAATCATGATTTAAATTCTGGTTTGAAGACCTGGCTCTACCGTGAGGCTTTTGGCAATACTGCCACATTACTTGTCACCTACCTGACTCGATTTGTTTATTCTATGTGTTTATTACACTTACTTAATATATGTAAAATGTTATTTTTATTTTGTTGTTTTAACTTTAATTGTATACTGCCTGGAGTTGTTTTGCTGAATTAAACTTGGCATTAAATAAATAAATAAATAAATAAATAAAGAAATAAATAAATAAATAAATAAATAAATAAATGGGGAAGATATCTTAATATGAAGGGCTAGGACTGTCCCCATTCCCCTTGCTGGTGGACTTTCTACCTTCTCAAGACTAAGGGTGAAATTCCTGGCCCACAGTTCACCTGTGGACTGGGGTATTGTCAGCAGCATGGATGATGCTTTGGAGGTCAAATGTGTGGGCATGGAGGGCTGGGGGTTTAAGGAGAAGAGCAAGTAGGAAGGGAAGGGCTGTTAAAAAGATACCATTGACTGTGAGGTGTTTTGAAGCACAAGAGGTACCTGTGCTGTTGGCGTGCTCAGCAACTGGACACATAGGAGGAGAACAGTCTGTACACAAATATCAACTTACATGGCTGTTTTGGGACTGTGGTTTCTTATTTACGGGATCATCTGATGGAGTGGGAGGTATTTTTCTCTTAACATGGAAAGCAAGGACCTCAGGATGTGAATGTGCTTCTAGAAGAGTTGCCCAAGGGAGGATAATGCAATACTTAGGAGACAGAAGGCCTGAGCAAAGCCAAAGCCAGACAAGATGGTTACAAGGGGCAAGAGCCCCAAAGACCTCAGAGCAGATCTTGAGGGAGAAACAGAAGAGAATGCCTTTCATTTGGGGCATCAGCTGCTATGAGCAGTTGGGACCGAAGTTACCTTCTCAGAGACTGGAAATATAATTAAGATAGGGCTTATGGAGATTTGTTTCCCTCCTCTCTTAAAGTCAAATGTTGTTCTGTGCTCCAGAATGTTTTAATAAGTAGTATTATTCCAAGACATTGCTATGTGGTCCTGTTTCTCATAGTCAAACACAAGAAAACAGAACAGAAGCTTAACCCAATGCAGGCCACTAACGTCTATATACTGTATGTACTCTTAATCACAACAGGCCCGTCCCCTCCACCTCCAACACATGTGGCATTGACAGTGATGGAGACTGACAATGTAGCAATTTGGCCTAAGCTTTGCTTTGAATGCCAATGTAGCCAAATGGCAGACTGATTCTAGCTGTTATACTGGGGGTGCTTTGCTTTCTTTAATATAGAAAAGAATATATTTTATGCCCTGCCTGGACTCTTGCTCCACTAAGTATAGTTCTTTGGGGCAACATTAGTGTCAAGAAAAGGAAACGAGAGTGCTCTGGAGATTGCAAATGGCATGCATGAGTTTTCTGGGAGTAGTCCTTTTAGGATTGGCTTACTGGCCCTGTTCTTCAACGGATCCCTTCATAAGTACCCTAACAATCAGAATGATGCAAGTGAAAATATTGTAAATAATTCTACTACAGGCCTGCCCAACAGGTAGACCGTGGGCTACTGGTAGCCTGTGAAGGGTTCAAAAGTAGCCTGCCAGCCATCAATAAAAAAAGTGAGGGGATAACTTCTCTACTCCTCCCTCCCCCATCTCAAGGACCACCACTGCCCCAGAAAAGTTCTGGGTCTGCCAGCCCACTGTTTCAGCCGAGCAGGGCAGTTCAAGGGCCATGGTGCATTGAAATCTGTTCCCTCCAGAACAGATTAATTGGTTTTCAATGCATTCCTATGGGAAACTGCTGCTCTACTTACAAACGTTTTTACTTATGAGAATGTGCTTGGAAACATAAAATTTGCAAGTAGAGGTTTTAGTGTAGTAGCCCTCAGGCACTTTGGGCCGGAAAAAGTAAACCTTGGCCTGTTCAAAGTTGGACAGCCCTGTTCTACTACATCTTACTATTCTCAGTTGAGACAGGCCGGTGAGGAGTTACAACAAGCCCTCACTGGAGTCCTTGTTATCTCTCCACCACAGAAATGAGATGAGTCATTGTTTTCCACTGAGGTTTTTACTGTTTACACAAAATTGTATGCAAACACTAGTACCTTTCCCCTTCGTGAAGCTAAGCATGTACATCCAGCCACCACAGAACAAACTGATAACAAAACAAACACATCCAACACTTCTGCCTGGTAAAAACCAAGACAGCAAAGGCAGTAGCTGTTGGAATGCCATACAATAGCTCATTTTGAGCAACTGTGTGCAAGGTTCATGTTTTTTTTTAAAAAAATCCCAATATTGGAAGTATGTAATTTTAAATTTTAAAAAACAGAGAAATCTCATAGGCAATGAGAAATTTTTTTTTAAGTTTCACATCCACACATTTGAGAAAAAGACAAATGACAATCTATATAAGAGCCTTGTGGCACAGTGGTTAAATGCCTGTACTGCAGGTAAAACTGTGCTCATGACCTAGGGCTCAATCTCAGGGAGCAGGCTCTTGGTTGACTTAGTCTTCCATCCTTCCGAGGTCGGTAAATTGAGTACCCAGCTTGCTGGGGGGCGGGGGCAATGTGTAGCCTGCATACTATAATTAAAACTGTAAACCAAGAGATTACTTGAAGTGGTATGGGTCAGTACATAAACAGACCATTTTGCTTTGCTTTATATCCCCAGTGGTGATCATTTTTTCCATCATCGTCTGCATGTCAGAAAAAACTTCAACTGCTAAATATTTGTAGGTCAGTGAAAAACACAGGAACAGATACACTGGAAAACATGCCACAAATGATGGCTTTAGGCAACTCTATGTTTTTCACTAAGGAATATTTCTTTATTTAAAATATTTCTATACTGCATTTCTCCTCGTAAAAACCCAAGGCAGCGTACATCATAAAAGAATTTTTAAAAGCTAAAAACAAGATATATATAATTTTTAAAAAGAATTAAATAAGTATTATATCAAAAAAATTGAGATCAATATTAAAACAAGCTTAAAACAGTACAAAGTTCCATTAAAACACCTCTAAAATCACCAGTTATTAAGGAACTGCTTTCCTGAAGGGAAAAGTACAGTATTTGCCATCTTGAGGATGGACAGCAAAGGAGGGGCCAGCCTAGCTCCCTGAGGGAAGGAATTCCAGAGTTGTTTTTGGTGCTGAGAATTACTTATACAATGGCATGTTTCCCCCCTTTTTAAAAAATCGCTATTAGAGATAGCTTCCCCTCAAATGTTGCAATTATTTCCCCTAAATCAACAACAGATGGCGCTGAAGTTAAGCAAATGAATGAACTTAAGAAAGCAAATGAATTTTCCCTAATATTTATTGCCAACATAAATCTGTTCTTGGTGCATATTAATAACAATTATGCTTATTTTTGAAAACCAAATATGCACACTCTTTCATATGCACTCACGTGTGCATACACACACACACACACACACACAGACACACACGAATGTCTAAAGTGATCACACACCTGAGCTTAGGATTTTGCCAATTCATTTTGTTCTTTTCTGTTTGTGGTAACACTTATATTTGGTTGCTTGAGATATGTCCAGCGATATCATTTACTAATCCTAAATTTATTCATTGTCCTGTGGGTATCAATATTTTTTATTTCTCTACCTTTCAAATAAGATGTAATGTTTAGAAGAAGATCCAAATTGTATGGAATCGAAGACACTCTCTGGCTTTCATATAAATACAATGAGCTATGGTGATGAATGTTATAGGCAATTGCTTGAAAAGCTGCAGGTAGCCATATCGGCCCATATCAACACATCATTTCTAGCAATTAACATTTCCACGACTACTTGGACGTCTTTTGTAAATCCAGTGAGTTATAGCTGCAAATCACAACTAGAAATGGGACAAATTTTTAAAAATGGTGATTCATCATGATGCACAATTCATTGGGCCTGGTGAATCAACAAATTGATTGATCTATGAATTTCAAGTGATGAGTTGATGAATTAATGAATCAATTCATCTTTACTTTAAAATGCTGATAAATGGCCCCGACACCAAATTTGGAGGAAAGCATGCCCTGACTCTCCTCTACAGGCTCTGAAAGTTTGAGGAGAATTGGGGTTCATACCTCCTCCAGGAACCTAGAGACACCAAGCCTGCAGAGAGGCTTCTTCCCACTTACCTCTACAATCTGTCCAAGTTTGGTGAAGACTGGGTTTGGGATGTCTGAGTTATATACCCACAAAGTAGGACCAACAGGAAAATGCCTCTTAGCAACTGGCTTGGGGAAACCCAATCTTCATGAGGTTTGGAGGAAATGTAGAGGAAAGGCAGTGGAAGCATCCTTCCAAATTTGGTTTCTCTAGATGCCTTGGGGTTCATTTTATGTCCTGATGAATTAATTAATAAAATGGCTCAAAATTCATCATTTCATTTTCATTGGGGGATTTATGATTATTTTTATTAGTATGAATCAATGAATGTTGATGAATTGGCTAAATTGATCAGAAAATGTGGTTCATTTTTCAGTCCATCCCCATATCTATTCACAACCAAGCCACTTCAAAATATTTTGCACAACAAATAGGATAACTTAAAAGTATTCACTATTTCTGGGAAGCATCCACCCTACCAACAGACAGATACTGTGAGGATTGCAATTGATGAGGAAAGCACAGCTTTTTGCTCCAAGAAAACAAAAAAGGGGAGAAAAAAACATGGGGAAAACATGCATTTTTTTTCCTCCAGTAAGATGTCTTTGGTCGACTTCTCCCTCAAACTGTGCAAAATATCTCATGGGATTTTCCACATGTTCATGTTCACACTTTCTGGAAGAAATGCTGTGCAGCATCACTACAATTCCTGCGCAGGGCTGTTCTTTCTCCCACAGAATTCCCACAGGAAAGGCGTTCAACTGCACAGGAATTTGAAATTTCTTCAAGAAAGCAATGGGCAAAAAAAACAACCCAGAAAAGTTAAAAAAAGAAAAAGACAGAAGAGGGGGAATGAGACTGTGATCTTACGTTCTCAAGAAGTTAGGAAATTTTGCTATTGTGGCGGGGGGGGGGGGGAATCAGCAGGGAGTTTCAGCATGGCGATACTTGGAAGATCACTAAGATTAAAAAAGTTTTTGAATACCCATTATTTCTTGAGCAGCTGAGTTCTGAGGGAACAGAAGAACCTATGGGAGGTGGCAGAGGATGTCGTTATCCCTGTGATTCAAAAAGATCCAGGCCATTAACCTTGCAACCCTTGGGATCCCAGCAGGCCAGATGTCCAATTCTGATCCAAACTTTTTATTGATCTTTGAGAAAGTTTGCAGCCAGAAAGTAATGGAAATGTCTCTTCATCCTATGGATAAGCAGGGGCATGTTGCCTCTGAGTGCAGAGGGCTTACTTTTAGCAATGGTATCCTCCATCAATTACTGGTGCTTTTTGGAGGCCATAGAAGCTAGAGGTCATCCATCACCACATCTGGTTGCAATGAGTCTCTGTCACGTAGACAGATCTGGTGGCACATAAATTCTCTCCATTACACATCACATAGCATAAATTTCTTTCCATTTTGTCTGCATCTGCACTAGTTGGAACTTTGGCAGAACAACTCCAGCCACATGGACCACCACATAGAAATGCCTTGCACTCTGACTTCCACCGTGCAGCTGGAAAAAACACAACCAGCCTGTTTAGAAAAGGCTGAATTGTTTTTTTTTCTCCTAGGGAGGTTGCTTGCACTCTAAGCAGCAAGTCTGCTGAGCAGATTCCCTTCCTGCCTGTACCACTGGGGCCTTCGAACTCTGTAGACTGATGGGAGAAGCACAGATGGAAGCAAGTGGTGCATATGTGGAAAATAGTAGAATAGTATTAACACCCAGTGTTAATAATGTGGCTGTTCATAGACTTACGGTATTTCCACAGGTCAGACCTGTCAAAATCCCCTGTCTGGCATGGCTGCGGAGAGCCTCATGCTGGCCGAGGATCAATGAGTCCCTGTTCTGCTTCACCAAATTGGTGGGCAGAGCACAGACCCATTGATTTGGGAAGGGAAGTGCACTTGCAAGGATCTTCAGCCAGCCGGGTCACCTTGCAGGGAAAGCAAGGGAGGAGGCGATGGAGACATAGATTGCCACCTCCTTCTCCTTCTCCTGGGTGCATCAATCTCTTTTGCAGAGATCAAAGCACCTAGGAGAAGGAGGAGAGGTCGCGATCTCTCTCAATCAAGGACAGTCAAAGGCTGCTCTCTACAGCCCCATTAGAGATCTGATTTTGACAGGTCAGACCTGTCAAAGTCAGCTGTCTGGCGGGGCTGCGGAGAGCAGCCTTTGGCTGCTGTTGATTGAGGGGGGTTGGGACAGTCTTTCCATAGGATTGCATTGAAAAACCAACGGATTAATTATTTTCATTGCATTCCTATGAGAAACTGTTGTTCGACTTAAAAAAATTCAACTTCCGAATATGCATTCAGAACAGATTAATGTCATAAGTCGAGTTACCACTGTATGAGAAAATAAACCACTACTGCTAAAACTGCTTGGGACGTTCATGCCAGCATATGCAAAATGAACTGCAAACCCATACAACAGAGATATGGAAAATATCGAAAGAACTACACAACATTCCCGTTGCATGACCAGCGCCTAAGACAAGTACAGAATTGTGGACCAAGTGCCTTCAATCAGAACATAACAAAATGAAACCTTGTAAGGATTTCCCTTTCCTTTCCCTGGCTAAACAAGACAGATGAAAGGGACTATAGTATCTGTAATAAGGTGATTTTAAGTTACCACATAGTAAAGATCCCTCCACCCCACACTTTCTCTCTCCTGTTTAAGTTCTAGGCAAGCACAGTATAAAATCCTCCATAGAGAAAAGAGAAATGGAAAATCAGACTTTATTTGCTCTCTAACTGTAGCTTTAAATATTGATTTGGAAGCCTGTTTTTTCCAATACAGTGCCCACGTCAAATAGAGATATCATAAAAGATAGCTATTAAAAACAAATGATTTGCCATTTCAGATGAAGCACCTTGCCCTGCTGATGGTGTGTCTGTTATTATGTGACTCTCGAAAAGAAATGATGACATATATACCCCTTCTGCTTGTTCATCTATAACAATGCCAGGTTGATGATGCCAGGTTCTTGAGATATTACAAACCAGCTATGAAATACAGGGCAGAGCCTTTAGCCTATTAAAATGGACCCGGGAGAGGGATTTTTCTGGGTTTATCAGGCCCTCAAAAGGGAGAGTTCATGGGCATGATAATGCATGCTTTTCAAGAGCATCTGCAGAATGGATGAAGGCAGCAGATGTGGTTGATGCCTTGTCCTTGGACTCATCATGGATTGCTTTATGATTTGATTATCCATACTACAGTGCCTTTTAGTGTGTTTTCTTTTCATGTCATTGTCTGCATGGATCATATTTTGAGCCTTGGAGTCACTTTTGGACCAAAGCCTAGGATGCAGCAATTCTGTCTTCAAATTCAGCTGAGGATAGGCAGGGTGAAGTGGGGTGGGGTATTTTGAATAGCTGTTGAAACCTGTGTGTGCTCAGCCAAGGAAGGAAGAGGGAAAACACACAGCCAGAAAATGCAGATATGGTATAGAAAGCACCTATAAAGGCAGCTAAGAGCCAGAGGGACACATAACAGGCAGCAAACAACCCCAATATCAATTGCAGGATAATCCCACAACTGCACAACACCATCAGCCTTAGAGGCACTGCTGAGAGCAACATGAATACTCCATTCCTCTACTTGTAGGGGTTTTAAATTATTTTATGATCCCCATAATCACTAATTGTGAGCACAATAAACAAAGTGGGGGGGGGGAGAACACACAGTGCTGCATGTGCATAAGTCCTGGGAGGACAGCACATAGAATAAGAGTTCAGATCTTAACAGGAAAAGAGCAAAGTCCATCCATGGGAAAGGGCCAGGAGATTTAGGAAAAGCAAGCATGAACATGTACACACCACACACAAGCACGTGCAACAAACACACTAATAACAGCCTTTAGTAGCTCTTGGTGTAGGAAGGTGCCTGAAAAGCAAGAGACCTGAGTTTAAAAACAACAGTAGGAAGGAAAAGTAATTCATCTCTCTCATAGGGCGGTGTATCCATCCCAGCAGCAGTTTTTGATATATCTTCCAATGAACAACAACACAACTTGAAGTCAGAGACATTTTAAGGTCATGTACCTTGTGTTGGGCCAAAGAGACAGAACAAGGTTGCTGTTGGTGTGCTGTCAGCAACACTGCCCAGCAACCTTCCTGGCTGAGCTAAATGCTACATTAGCCCTCCCCACCCCCACCTCTTTACAGCTTCAAAGTCATTCTGTTACTTTAGGTACGTAAAATATGACTATGGGCAATTTGACTTGGCATAAAATTATCACAACTAGCATATTAAAATATAGTGTATCGAAACAATTATTACAGACAGAATTTACTTTTTCAATATAATATTCACACCTCTAGCCTAAACCACTTCTTTCCACATTCCCAGCAGACTGTACTCTGTCCTAAGTGCTCGTCCAGCTTGGTTGCTCTCAGAGATGTGTCTAGAGAGAATCAGAATGAGCAGGCAGTGGAGGAGGCACTGCTTCCAAGTCGTCTCCCACTGAGGACACAGGCCCAATTCTTCCTTTGCGCCACCCATGCCCTACTTGGGTCCTTTTCCAAGGAGAAAGGTGGGGTAAAAATACTCTAAAAATAAAATAAAGATAAATAAATACTTTCTGTGTCTTTGCTGCTCCATTAACAGATGGTCATGCTCACAATTTGGGACCATTCTGCAAGTATATCTTCATGCTGGTAGTGCCATCTTGAGTTCCTCAGGCATTGTGAGAGTATTCCTATAGACCCCAACCTGCAGTTCTTATGCATGGGATTGCATTCACCAGTTGTCAATGAGTCTATGCCAGCGTTGGCGAACCTATGACACGGGTGCCAAAGGTGGCACTCGGAGCCCTTTCTGTGGGCACCTGACATTGGCCCTTCACAGCCACCTGTATTCAGGTTAAATTACTGTATTGGCAGTTTGCGAAAAATTAGTGGGTTTTGAATTGCAGTTTGGGCACTTGGTTCCTAAAAGATTTGCCATCACTGGTCTATGCTGTCATGACCCCAATGTACAGAACATCAATTGCTTCTTAGCTTATTTACTGTGACTTATGTATCTGCCAATAAATCTCTCAACCACATGCAGCTCAAGTCAATCTATAAATATTGGTGAAAATCTTCACTATCTCAGTTTTGCTAAAAACGAGGCCATTTCCTCTGTATGTTTGTGTATCACTACATGCAGTGAGGTGGGGAATATCCCAAGTCCACACATTTTAAAAGTCACCGTAATCCTGACCAGCAATCTCAACATCCCATAAAGGAGTTAAAATGCAGGATGTCATGACTATTTGTTTGTTTTTGTTTTTAATCATGTTGGCATAACTGTAGGGTAGACATGGGCATGGAGTGGCGAAATTTTCGTTTCCGTTACCGTTTGCCGTTTCCATTACGTAACAAAACGACAAACGAAAATTGTGCTGAAAATGCAACGAAACGAACAGAACCATGATAATTGTGGTCGTTACGTTTCGTTTCCATTAATGGCGACGCACAATGAAATGAGCTGTTTTAAATGTTAAAAAACGCCCTGGACATCCATAAAAATGCAGCAATAATTATTTATATTGTCTGATAATACCTACCAGGGGGGTTGGGGTCCTTAAAACGTTTGTTTTTGTCTTCTCCCATCATGATGTATTTTTCTTTTCCCTTTAAAATGGATGTCGCCACCAGCCACAAAATGGAGGCAAGCCATGTGATGGGATCATGTTCAACCAATAGCATGCCCAGGTTGCAGACTGGGTGGGAAGGTCTGGCAGCCCCAGAGGGCATAAAAAGCTCTGGCAGCCCCCATCCTCCTTGCAGTCTCTGGTGGGAGTTAGGGTGGGATTGCTGTCTCTGCTGCGACTCTAGCTTCAGTCGTGCAGCCTCCCTGTGTGCGTGCATGCTGCGTACCTCTCGGTGAGTACCCTCCCTTGCCCCACAGTACAGTCACTCTGCGGCTGCCTTGCACCCAGGGCAACGCCCGCCGCTGCCTTTGCAGCCTCCCTGCATACCTAGCCTATATTGTGTCTCTGCCAGCATCCATTTTTTTAGTGTTTTCCCTCTGGTCTAGGGCTTTGGGGGATGCCTGCGCACGGAAATGCTTTAAAAGCGCAAAAAGCGGGTAGAAATGACAAATGAAAAAACGAAAAACGGTAACAAAATTTTTCAAAAAATCCCTGACAAACGGAAATGAACCGAAACAGACCTCTCAGCGACAAACGAAAAATTGAAACACCATTTTTCTGTTTCGTGCCCATCTCCACTGTAGGGAGTTCTACAAGCATGAAAATATCTGCAACACAGCATTGCAAGGAACAAATCAGATTGTATTCTTGTTAATCAGGAGCACTGAAACAGTGTTATGTTGGTGAAGTAAATTTAGAGTTGACACAAATTCAGCTCGTAACCCTGTCATCGCTGCATTTTGGCACAAATGGAAGTCTACAAAAGTAAAGCAGAAAAAGCAGAAAAATAATCCAGCTAAGTGATCCAGTTACCAAGTTGCTACTAAAGCAATTAAGGAAGGCATCAATATGATCACACAATCAGGGAGCTCAAATATAATGCTACTTGTTCTAAACTAAGAGAAATATTAGTATGACTACAGTATATTAGATATGAGTATTATATAGTAGGTTTTAGGAGAATTAGAGGTACAAGTAGATGGGACCAACAGCACCCCCAAAAGTTAAAATTTAAATGACAAAAAGAAGTCAATGACAGAATCAAGAGGAGTGCAACAAAGTGTATGATCTTTCAACTGGCTTTCAATTTATGCTCTGAGAGCATCTTTAGACAATCATTTGGAGATTGAAATGACAACATCATTGTCAATGAAAAAAGGCTATCAACAACATCCAGTCATGCAATAATGCACTATTACTAGTATTTAGATTATCTGCAAAGGTTGCTCAGTATAGTCGGTGAAGCAAATAATAAACTTCAGTCTAAAAATTAATTTTAAGAAAACCAAGTTAATGGCAATCCATTAAAAACCAGCCCAACAAATGCATTTAAAGATTCAAAATGAACACGTGTAGGGTGTGGACACATGGAATTACTAGTAGGATCAGAGCTGTGCAATAAAGATCAGAATACAGGTACAGTAAGTAGTCCAAAGTAGCTTCCTCAAGATGAAAAATTCAAGACGCAACACAATCTTAACTTTTACTTTGGGAATGCACATTGTATTGTGTTATATGTTATAATTTCTACTGTACCATATGGAAACACTGACTTGTAATTACTTTTCTGAAGTATGAATTCATAGCAGGATTCTAATAATTTATTGGCTCTACAGAACAACCAGGAAAGAAGTTGTGAAATAAATGAATCAAGACCAAGAAAACCTAAGAATTAGAGATGGGGATGAATATTTAACAAATCCAGGATATTTGTGGAATATCCTGATTCATCTTTTTATTCGTCCCTATATCTAATTAGAATCAGAGAATAACTGAGTTGGGAGGGACCAATAGGGCCACGAAGCCTAATCAAAGCTAATGTTTTGAAATTGTTTTGAAACGTGATAGTGAATGGAAGATATGTATACGGAGATGCAGGCGCCAGTTTAAATCAGCGGAAGAGGAGCCACAGGTACTAGTAACAATTAAATGTTTGTAATGATTAAGGTATTTGGTGGGATTTTGCCACCTTTTCCCCTATAGACTTTGCTAGTGTGGCACTTTGTTGGCTGATCCCTCTGCTTTAATCCATGTGTTTTGGAAAGCTTTGTTTCCTCTTAGGTCAGGGGAATGTGTATCCTGCACTTTGCCTTAGCAATTACACACACACACACACACATACACACACTCACACACAAATTTGAAGGTGCCATTGAAAAAGACACCCAGATGTCAGCCTATGGTTGGTGATAAGGTTTGTTGTGCCACGTGTTCAGTAGGGCCAGTGTTGCTTAGCGACAGGTTCAGCTCAAGTAGCAAGGTTCGCTGTCTTGGCCTGGGAGTTGCAGCCTGAGAGTATCTGGCCTAAAGGATTCTGAGACCCCACTGGGGATCACCAAGCGCACAGCCTTTGGTGCACTGGCTCCTATCCTATGTGAGACCCTCCCAGAGGAAGGCAGGATTTCCAACATTCTCTGAAAACACAGACAAGCATTTCCCAAATGATAAATCCTAGCTGCAGTGCTCTTAATATTTTTGTTGTTTACTGCAGGCTTTATGTTTGTTTCATTTATTCTATTGTATATCATCCCAAAGCATTTCTCTCTCTATTTTTAATTTGACTGATATCCTGGAAAAAACAGACAACAGTTCAGGCCATGGAAAGATTAAAATCGGGCATATTAAAATGGTTACAGAGCAGTTTATGAATTCTACCATCCATTTTTGACATCCCATGGTACAGGTCCATGCTTATCTTGTTTTAGCTGGTCTCTAATCCTTAAGTACCTTATCACCCATGCCCCTGAATAAAGCTCACAGAATAATTATGGAGTAGATGGCATGTCGCTTGTCATAAGATATTGAAAGAAAGTAAAGTCTAAGCTGTTGGAATATACCAACTTGCCTTGTAGGGTTTTGTTTTGTTTTTGGAAGGTATCTTGAACCTAACCTCAGATTTAAATTGCTGTTTCCCCATGGCAAAATTCTGAAACGTTATGGGCATGCGAAGAAAGTAAAGAAGAAAAGTGAACATTCAGCAGAGAACTTTATAGAAAACACCACTGAATTAACTTACAGTACATTTGTTAAACATGAATAGCTCTAATAATGACATTTCATTTAACAATGCCCTTTGTCTTTTCAGTTCATCAGTTACCTATTTCAGTAATGAACTGCAGTCATACCATTCTGATTTTCTCCTAATGTAAAGGCTGAGATCACTTTGCTGCCAGTGGAGCATGATGCTATTATTCAGTTTGTGGCTTGGGGGGTGGGTGGGTAGACGGGAAGGTGGGGAGCTATAGAATATAGCACTGTTCTAATTGGCTAACAGATAGCGACATCTGGGATTGTGGAGGACAGCTGGTAATTCTGTTTAGCTTCCAATGGGGGGAAAATAAAGTAAGCAAAGGAGAGGGAATGGCTGAAGAAGTTGCATATCTAATTGTGGGGAGTGAATCTAGTTTCATTAGTGGGAATGAAAAGACCAGGAGGCATCTATTAAAGGTCATTTCCATTGCTTTTCAGTAGCAGGCTTGGTGTAAATACTAAAAGTTTCAGCCACAGTCAAGAGTTGGCCACATTGATTTGTAACACCATCCAATCCAGGCTCATTGGTCTGCTGATGGAATGATCATCAAGATATAAGTGTTTGTCTGGGAAGTCCTAGTCGAAGCCAACGTCAATGCACAAACATCCGTTTACGCAACAAGATTGGTAAGGCTCTGAAGAGGTAACGGCACTTGCGTCAAGGGCTTCTGCTAATCTCTTTTTCACATGCTTATGGATTCTGTAATGCCTCGGCTATTAAAAAAATAATGACCAAGTGCAATGTTATCCTACTAAGGTTTTTTTTTTAAAAAAAGAGGAGATAATGAGCGTTCTCCCTGAATATCATGATGAACACAAAGGTACAGGTTTGTTTTCCTTCTACTACCTAGGATTCCAACCATTCATTGGAGTTTTGGAGCATAGGGGAATAAAAAAGGAAAGAGAAGAAGAGGAGAGGAAGGACTGAAAGGGAGGGAGGAGTAAAAAAGAGATGCATGCATGTGAAAAAGGCATTTCCTCTCTTTGTACCAAGTACTACTCTATCTATAGATCTCTCTCAATTACCCACAGTAAATTTAGGCTTTGTACAAGAGCAAATTTTACAGTCCATGAAGAGATGAAGTGAAATCTAGATGAAATTCATTGTGACAGGTTCTCCTTTAGTGCCCTGATGTGTCTGTATTACAGAAGATAGACATTCTATTAGCATGGAAGCTCCCATAATGGACTGTGAATCATTTCAGGTAATAGAGATGCCAAGTGGAATGACTGAAAAAGCACTATTGCATTCCATTAGAGGTCTTTGTTTTTGAATCAGTCATTTCTTTGTGAATCGCCGACTATATACTTCTTGACCCTATCGGGGAGTAATAATTGTGAACTAATATCACAAAACATTAATCTGAGTTACTGTTCAATTAAAGCTACGTTCTCTTGGATAATCTCTATACTACCAAATGTGAAATAGACTATGATGGGTATTGTATGTGTGATTTTTTTTGGACTTTGCTGTTGGATAATTTGCACTTTCTCAATTAACCTTCTTCAAAGTTGAGTCTCTATTCATTAAGTACAAGAAAGACTATTGTATGTGTTTTCTTTAAACACACACATAACAATATTGTTTCAAACAGAAGCTACTGCAGTCATCAAATCTATAAAGGTAAACAGTTTTGGTTTTACAGGAGGTGCTGTACATAGTTAATTATTAGTAAAATCAATGAATAACTCCCCGTCTTACAAGCCAAACAGTGCCACCTTATCTATCCATCACCTATGATTTATCCAGCCTCATAATTGCTTGGATAATTAGTACAGGATTTAGGTTCATTTGGTATGCCAAACCCTTTGGGAATGGCTGAGTAATTACCATTTGTGGAGACGCTCAAGTTATGAATTATTTTTTCCCATATAGGAGAGGTGGCTTGGGAAGGTGACAGTATGTATCTGTCCATCCACTGCCCCAATACAAATAGAAGTTTCAGCATCAGTTCATGCCAACCGCCCTTCATAGTACAGTATACATAGTTAAAGAAGACAGTTAATTAAAAATGTACATGCCTCTCATATACATATGTTTTGATATGGTTTAAAAACTAGGCAAAAAGGAAAGTGGGTGGAGAACAAAGGTGACCCACACCTAGGACAGGTTTCACATATCATAAAAACCTTTTATAGCCCTAAGCTTCAAAAGAAAAAAAAATCAAGGGTTCCCATTTTCTCCTTGGAAAGAAAACCCTTTCGAAGGTTCCTGATCCTAATGAGTGAGTGGGGAGTTGCCCTGAGAACAAAAATGAACAAAGAGTTTCATAGGAGTGAACTCTGTAGACTTGGAATCATGTCTTTTCTCTTCAAGAACCACTTTTTATGAACAGGATTGCATCAGAAAGCATAGCTATCAGCTCAGCATGCTCAATATGTCTCCTAGAAGTATGCAGCTTGTAGTTCTTTGTTCACTGTAACATACACAAGCACACTTCATCTATCCTGGCAGTTTTATATATAAGATGCCAAATCATCTGGGGAATTGAACAGGTAAGTAGAGACAGAGTCTTTATATCAGGGGCATGGGACTTTTGGTCCTCCAGATGTTTTAGACTGCAACTCCCATAATCCTTTACCTTTAACCACACTGTCTGGAGCTTCTGGGAACTGAAGGAATGCAAATATCCAGAGTCAAAAATTCCCCTTCTCTGATTTATACAGCGCCTATTTAAATTTTGTTTTCTTTTTCTTGTTATAACCCTCCCAGATGACTCCCCCCCCCTTGTTTGAAGCAGGGATTCTCTGTGTTAGGAAGATGATAACCTACCATTGAAGCTAAATGATTAGTGCAATACCTCCACACTGCAATTATCTGTGCCTGCAGCTCAAGAATGAGACTTTCGTTACTGTTGTAATGACAGGTGTAAGATTAACTTTGTTAGGTGTTGAACCACTCATGCAAACTAAATTAAATTAATGGAACAAATTTCTATCATAATTAAGATAAAAATTCATGTCAGCTGTAACCTTGCTGTACACTAATTATGTATAAATGATTTATCATCTGTTTCGCCCAGAATATTAATCCTCACCTCATTGATAACTCCAGCCAGTGTTAAGAGATGAGAGTTGATTAACAATGACAGATTGGGCAACCACACTGCAGACTGCCTGTACAACCAGGGAAGCCAATAAGATTTAAATGGCATTTCTTATTTAGAAATCCATTCCCACAGAAACAGATGCATGCTTAATGGAGGGAATGGAGATGATTTCAATAATGATGGATATTGGAACAGTGGGCAGAGTCAATCAATAACAATTAAACACTTAGTCTACTAAACCTACGGTTCTATAAAGTGGGTTATATACACATTAGTCGAAACTCAGATTGGGATGTGTCTTACAGAAAAACATTATGCTGTTAATGCTACTTACTTTAATAATTGTGAAAAGCACTATAAAGATGATGCATGCTAGCTCTCCAATCATTCTGTCTTTGTTAAAAAGGAAAGCTGAATATCAATGACAACTGACACACCTGGACATTCGTAGAATGGTCCCAATGTGATGTCAAAAATAATTTTAATGTCAAAATCTGGATAAGAACATGTGGTCTATAAATCTTCATTGCAATGTTGGTATTACAATTAAACCTAATATTTGTCAGCCTCCTGTTTCTTACACTGTTTTTCTCATAGTTGCATAAAGGTTCTAGAAATTTCTCCTAACTCTGGCTGTGCCTTGGTTTCCTTCTGGTTTCCTTACTTTCTTTCACTTCTTTCAGCGTCACACCCCTTTACAGTGGTACCTTGTATAAAGGAATTAATTCATTCCAAATGAAATTATGTTAAGCAAAATTTCCTTTATACAAATTCCCATAAGAATGCATTGAAAACAGAGTGATCCCATTTTTATGTTGTACAGATTCTCCCCATAGGTGATTATGTTAAGCAAATTTCCCCTATCTCCGGATTTTTTATGTTGTACAAATTTTATGTTATACAAGCTGTTTGTTATACAATGGTCCACTGTATTGTTCTTCCTCACTGGTATATTTTAGTGCTGTGAACAAATCTTACTTTACTGAAGATATATTAATAAAGAAAGCTCATGCAATAAAGTTCATCACTCAGCCACTCGCATGTGGGATTATGCCATATATAAGGCTGTCTCAGATCCCACCTCACACAATGTACTCTGAACATCTTATGAAATTTTAGTGCCCCAGATTTTATGATGGCTGGGAAGTCCTGTCCACTGTAAGATTTCCCATCTCTCAGCATGGTGGTGCATTGGGAATAGGTCAGTGACTCTCTTCCTGGCTGGAACCACCTCTTATACACAACAGTGATCAGCAGTTAACACCTGGCCATAACTCATTTCATTTCACGTCACTGCAGAAACATTCTGCCAGTTTCGGTCCACAGTTCTGCACTTGATTCTTAACAGCATATTCTGTTTGGATGCTCAAGAGGCTGAATGCATGGTTCGAGACAAATGCAAAAAAAATTGATAATAGCCACAGACATTTTGGAAATGTCCTTGTCTCACCAGTTGGATGTGTACCACAGAAGGGGGACCACTCCTTCATGATGCCAAAACAGAATGTGAACTGACATAGCCAGGCTAGCCTCTGAGAAAACTAAATCCTAAATGAACCCCAATTTGTAGAGCTTGGACTACTGACGTCTGAAGGACTATGAGTTTATGGCTGGTTATGCAGTAGAAATTACACAGAGTCACATTTACCCAATGAGTGGTCATTTGGGCTGTATTTTTTTCTTGACTCCGTGTGGTGATCTTTCACTACCAGTCCCAGCCTTTCCCTTAAAGCAGGCATGTCCAATCTTCGGCCCTCCAGATGTTTTGGACCGCAACTCCCACAGTCCTTTGTCATTGGCAATCTAAGCTTAGAATTCTGGGAGTTGCAGTCCAAAACACCTGGAGGACTGAAGTTTGGACATGTCTGCCTTAAAGCCAGAATGGAAATCTGATGTGTAGCCAAAAACATCAGATTATGATAAGTGTGAGCGGTTGCTCTCTGTGATAGTGTACTTCTACACAGAGAACTATTGTTGAGGAAAGTGTTTGCTTTGGAAGTTAGAACTGGTATTGGTATACAGAAAATCCGATGGCCAAATACAGACAGTCTTTATGAAGAGCAGTAGAAAGCCAGGTCAAGAGCAAGATCACATGGAAAGGGAAACTATATCATATACTCCAGGCTACCTCATAGCTTGTCATCATTCTGTCGCCAAGATATCCAGATAAACAACGGTCTCTTTGACAATAATCTTACAAGCCATTCTGTTTTGTATTAGACTTTCTTTTATCAAATTTCAGCCTCTAAGAAACAGGTCCTCACATTTCCCAAGGGGTGAACATAGTTTCTTTCTCTGCATCTCCAGCAATTTCTGGGCTAATTGCCCTTGAGGGTGTAAATGCAGATAATGAGAAGAATCATATGTAGAAAGGATTAGGTAGAGAGTATGCAGAACGAGTCAAGTATTTGATTTTCCCATTTAATTTCAGATCTAATATCAACTCTAAATAACAGAAAGAGTCATAAGATTTATCATCCTCTCCTCTCTAGGGGAAACACATCTGCTCCGAACCTAATCAGCCACATTCTCTCTCCAGTGCTCAATACAAATGCTAATGGGGAAACGTTTATGTGGCAGAACAAAAATGGATCATAAACACTACAAGTCAGACGTGGCAACTAAAAATTGCCCCTACACATTTTCCTGAAGATTCACTGCGGGCATTATGCAATAGCTATTACTCCTCCTCCCTCCTTCACATGAATAAAAATTAGGAATAGGAGGGAATCCCACAGGGAAGTATATTAAAAATGAAAAGCACATAATGTGTGCACACCTATAAACCACATGTGTGCACACACACATTCAGTCATCAGTATGCAGAGCAAAGCAATCCCTTCTTCTGATAGCTTGGTACTCTTTACATGGAGTCTATTGTTTAGTCATCCTATGCCATGACAGCCCATTGTTCTGAAAGACACCATGAACACAAACACATAAAGCTGCCTTCTATTGAGTCAGTCAGACCCTTGCTCTGTTTCAATCGCTTCAGGGGCTGCAGCCTCCTAACATCTCAAGCAGAGGTCCTGGCCAGACTAGGTGCTTTTTACATATTTTTTAAAATCAGGAGACAACAAACCAAATGCAGCTTCTCCTTCCACATTCAAAATGTTGGGCTTTACCCCTGTCATAGAGATATTTCTGGATGAGACAATTAGGGTGTTTGTGTACCATGCATATGCTATACGTAGGGGCCAATGATTCACACAAGGGTACACTGAGAACCTGATTGTGAACAATACAGCTGGGCTTCTTTTATTTGTAAATCAACCTTTCCCAGCCTGGTGCTCTTGTGACACTTTGAACTCTAACTCCCAAGAATCATGATGACCGCTGCCAGACTGGATAGGCTGATGAAAAAAGTCTCTAACACCTGGAAGATAGCAAGTTGGAGAAACTCACTGTAAATTTCTTTACCACATAGTGCTTATATTTAGGCGAGAAGGCATTACTCCAAGTAGTTATTTGCCCATACAAATCTGGTCTCTTATTCCTGAACATGTAGATTATTTTTCCTAGATGTGTCCACACAATGTTCATTGCAGAATGCAATTGCTGCGGCACACCATGATATGCCCAAGGAGACTTACTGCAAAAATTAAGTAAAAGACCCTGGCTAGCACCCCTTCTCCCCTTTGAGCTTCCATGGCTGATCGGGGATTTGAACCCAGGTTTCCAGGTGTATCAACATCCTATCCATGACACCACATGGGTTCTCACATTGCACAGGGCAGAATTTTGAACAGCTGATCCTCTGTGTAATTATCTAGGCTGGGAATGAGAAAGAGATGGCAGTGACGGGGAATGAGGTCTGACCTGATGAGATGGAGTGAGGCAGGTATTTCAGGTGGCAGACATTAGGTGGCACAGAGCAGTAGCAGCAGCAGCCTGAGCTTCTCTTCTGTTTCTGGACCAGAGCTGTGAATTTTCCCCAACTTACCCTGCACTTCCTAAGTCAGCTTGCAGGATCCAATTCCATCAGCAGGGTCAAAGTAAGAGTCACCTGCTAGTCAGGCAGCTTCTGAAGGTGGTCTCCAGAGAGACTATTTTTTTTTTACCTTTTGCCTCAGGCAACAAAATGCCTCCAATTGAACACCAACAGCCTTTTCACACTGGCCACTTAAATTCGGACCAGAGATCTTAGGGGTTTGTCGCTGTTCCTGCATTCCCACCCCCTCCGCATTCCTGGCTGCTGGCTGCGTGAGGGGAGGGAGAAAAAAAGGAAGAAAAGAATGCTGCTCACCTCCGTTCTGCTGTCCCGGCACTGCATTCAGATCTCTTAAAGGGGCGGGGGGCAAAAAGAGAACAAACAGAAGCAAGGAGAGCCCGGCAGTCACTATGTTATATCCGCATCAGGAATTTTCACCTCCGGAGAGCAGGTACCTGAAAAGTGTGCTGGGACGTGCTTAGGTAGGTGTGGTCACACTTAATTATCTGTAAACTCCGGAGCTGGTGGGGAAACAATTTTAAGCTCCGGAGCTGGGAGCCATTTGCGGCGGAGTTTAGGGGTCGTGTACAAATACCCACAGGGAATTTCAAGCTGTATACAGTGGTTTGTGTTAATGATACTTCCAGTGTGTGCAGCAGACCTAAGGCCTGGCATGATCTGGGAAAACTCCCAGATTTGACAGTCAAGCCAACAGGAGAATTAGATGCATACAAAGTTTGAGAAGCGTCTTCCCCCCTTTCCTTTCCTTTCCTTTCCTTTCCTTTCCTCTCTTACATTTTGCTTTTTGATCAAGTAAAATGGGGTTGGGGTGGGGGGGGGGAAGGAAACTTAAGGTTTAAAGAAACTGAGGTTTGCTCCTTGGGTTAGGGAACTGGGGGCACCAAAATAAACCCAGTGAGTGAGGTGAAACAGAATTTATTAATATGTAAATGTGTACAACCATTTACAAAGAAGGACAAATTATAAATCAGCCAGATAACCGTTTATTATCTCTCCTCAGATGCTGACCCTTGGAAGTCGGTGTTTAACATCTGTCATATGAGGCAGGCGGTGCACACTGCAATCATGTCACAGACAAGAAACAGTTAATCCTGCCAGTATTTACTTTCTGTTTAAAGATGACTTGCAATTTCAATGAAAGCATACCAAAATACAACAAAGTAATAAATAACAAAAGCATCAACTTAAAATTCCCACAATACAAACAAAACAAAACAAAACAAAACAAAAAAACAATCAGTGTTACTTGGAAAATAGAGATGTCACAGTTAAACCTGAATGCAGATGAGCATTGGCTTTGTGCTTGTATGTGTTCTCCATAACATTCTGGCACCTGGAGAAATGAATCTTACAATATCTTCTCAACGAGCCAGAAATCTTGGGACAATATCCCGCAAGGAAGTGTGAGGTGGGTGATCAAATAGAGCCTGCCAGAGTCTACATGACTGAAGAGTTGAGAGATTTTCAACTCTTCTCTGTAGCAGTAACTTGAATAGCAGATTGTTGTAGAGAAATTAGTAAGTGGTTATCTTCATCACACTATGAAAAGCTTCACTCTTCTGTCAGACTACTGTTTAAGGCCAAGGAGCAGGGGTTGCTCATGTTACCTGGTCAGCTGGCAAACCTAGCAGTCTCCATGGGGGAAACGTCTACGTTAGCTGGCAACTTGTTCTTGCCAAAATATCCATTTGGAATAAGAAACGAGAGAGAGCACATCTCCCTCTATCCTGCCTGTGAACCTTTCCTGGGAGAGGTAACGAGTTAGGCAATGTAAACAAACAACATTATTTGGGGATCCAGTTAAGCAGAGACTGCTTCCACAACATAGACACCATTTCTGCTCAAGACCTCTCTGATAATGAACAATTTTTTATGCAGACACCTTTAAAAGGGGAAATTAGCCCTCTGGCCTGCAGAGCTGTTAATGAGGACTGGAAGACAGGGGCATAGGTATATTTCTTTCTCGTACTCCCCCTCCCCCTTCCAACTCTCCACCAGCTTAATGAGGAAAGTGACAGACACTGAAACAGTTCACAGTTGAGTAACTTCCCAGGCATCCACAACGACAGTGTTCATAGAGGCACATGCTGGAGGGCTCCCTACCCACCCCCACCCCCACCCCCATGGAAGCTATATAATAAACATGGACTGGGTGTGTGTATTGGCTGGAATAAGTTATCACTAGGATAGAGATCTTGGGGCAAAATCCCCTAGGAAATTTAAACCAAAAGAGTCAATTTAAAGCATCCCTAGCAGTGCATTCAATTAAAATTAAATTTTTTTTTGGGGGGGGAAGAGATCAGGATGGGAGGGTAGTGGGGAGGGAGATCAGCTGCCGTTCCACTAGACCGCCTGCCCAAAGGAGGAAAAAGGGGAGGGGGTTACAGACAGGCAATGATCCAGCTCCACTTCCTGAGGGAAGTGGCCGAATTGTGTCTATGTCTTGCAACGGTCCTGTCCGTTCAGTTTGGTTGAAAAGGAAGGAGCAAGGACTGAGTAGCTTGCCTCAGAGAAAGACAAGCCATTCCTTCTTACAAATTTAAGATACTGCTGCATGTATAAAGGTGAAGTGAACCTTACCACCACTTTGGCAGTTACTGGGGTTTAGATGCCTTCCACAGAAATACAGATTTTTGTCTAGAAAATAAACTCAGACACAAAAGTGCCAGTTTCTAACATCTTGCACCCAGACATGCAATTCATTCAAAGAATAATGAGACTTACAAATGAAGTCCTTGTTTACCTCTTATTGACCACTCATTCTCCAATTAACTGGAACTGGGCATATTTTATTTTATTTATTTATTTTTGAATATTTTACCTCGCCTTTCTCCTTGGAAAAGGACCCAAGGTGGCTTACAATAATGGGGGGATAATATATAGCCCAGAACATTTAAGACATATTCAAGTTTAAGAACAGGGAATTTAGAAGAGGCATCTTACAAAAATTAAAAGGCATTGTTAAAGGTAAAAATAGCACGCAAACAGTTAAAAGGGGGGGAAATCCATTATGAGGGATGGAAATTAACATGGAAAACACAGGTGTTCTTGTGAAATCAGTCAATACCATTATATATAGTAATCTATCTAAAAATCATATTACACATAGTCAATCATTCAGGGAAAGGTCTTTGCCTGCTTCCGTAAAGGCAGCAGAGATGGGGAAGTTCTGGCCTCCAGCGGGAGAGAGTTCCAAAGTCTGGGAACAGCAACAGAGAAGGCCTTTTCGTGTGTTCTTATAAGACATACCTGTGAAGGTGGCAGGAGGAAGAGAAAGACCTCTCCTGATGACCTTAACACCCAAGCTGGTTCATACTGCGAGATTCAATCTTTGAGGTAGCTTGGACTCAGGCCATGCTGGCTGCTGCATTTTGGACCCATTGAAGTTTCCCGAGACTTTCAAATGGTAGCCTCACATAGAGCGTATTAAAGCAGTCCAGATGAGATGTCACTAGGGCACGTGTCACAGTGCCCAGAGCAGGCTTCTCAAGAATCAGGCATAACTGGCGTACTAGCTTTAATTGTGCAAATGCACTCCTGGCCACAGCTGTGACTTGGGCATCCAAGCTCAAGGATGAGTCCAGGAGCCCCCTTCCAAGCTGTGTACCTCTTTTTTCAATTGGTTGGTAATCCCATCCTGTATAGGTTGCATCTCTATCCCTTGATCTCCCTTGCGACTGACCAGAAACACTTGTCTTCTCTGGGTTTAGCCACAACCAAACAGACCCTATTGCCTCATGATTTTATACATTCTTTTATACATTGGTCTCACTTCAAAACTTATTGTACCTCTAAGCTCATGTTATCCCACGCCCCTGCATCATATGTGGTTAACAGTCATGGTGGCTCTATACAGCACCTCCAGTAACAGAGCAAGGACTCCTTTGAATATCGATGGCAGCAATGCTCATCCTACCATTAGGGAAAATGAGGCAATTACCTCAGACAGCAGATGCTATGGTGGGGCAAATGCAGTGATGAGGTGTTGAATATGGAGTCATGGGTGTTATATGCCCCCTGAATTGGTTGTTCTCTTCTGCTGTAGTAGCAGTACTGTCCCAATGGCTCTGTTTTTTTTTTTTTTTTGATGTGATACAGGGAATGATAATTTTCTTCTTTCATCCAAGGAAACAGCATATCTTAGACTGGACTTGGCATGGGAATGCAGACAGGATACAGTTGTATAACAGTTGCTGTTCATGGTTGATGGTTCCAGTAGGAGACTAAGGTGGGGACTAGGGGAGTGTGCAAACTGAAGTAGAAACCATGCAGCCCATAAGCTATTTTATAGCCAACCAAGGCTATTTTTGTGCCCCACCAAGCCAAAAAAAGAGGGGGACTATTATTCATCCCTCCCAGCCCTTACCTCCCACAAATGGGGGAATGTTACCTGGAGGGTTTACAGACCACGTGATCATCTAGTTTCTTCTGCCTCACCCAAAACAAGTGCCATGAGACCTTCTGAGGTGACCTTGTTGCAAAGAGAATGCTAAACTAGACAGATAGTCTCTGATATTCATGCACTTTTATTTCATCAGCCATGGCTCTTATTACCTTCTAGTGATTTTAGAGTATGACATACATTCCAGGCTAATATTTGAGAGGACTTGAAAGCCTACCAAACCCACCAGCATGGGAGAATACCTTCATGAACCTGGGGCAAGGCAAGGAGCTGAAATAAACTGACTGGTTCTTAGTGTGAGGCTTGGTGTGATCAGAACCTCCATCTGTGAGATTTGCAGGGAGCTGAAAAGAACACAAGCCATCTGTATGGTAGAATAATAATTTTATTAGTGATGATTAATGGATGCAGTACATAAAATGAAAGCAAAAGCAAGCTCATGAATCCAAATTCCATCGTCAGGTAAAGTGGCCCCCTCAACATGAGACGTTATGCCTGGGGCTTTTGATTTCACCAAATATTCATGCAGTTTGTCTCTGAGAGCCTACAAGGAAAGCTATAAGCCTGAGGATTTTATAAACTGCTATATTGATTCCTTCTAGAAATGGCTAAAACAAAACAAAGCAGCCTGCAACCTCAACAAAAGGGTAAGAAAGAAAGTGAAATTCCCAGTTTTGTTATCTCTGGCCTGAACAAATTTACTACTGTCCTTTATGGTCCATGCCTAACCTACACTAAAAGCTGATATATATTTCTTTCATGCCCATGAGAGTCTGTGACATGGGATTTGTGAAAAGTTTATACATTAAGGTCAGCTTTTGTGGATATTAGCTATGGTATTTTCTTCAGAGATGCCTAAATAAAAACCTATGCTAAACACAATTCCTTAGTTTTTTAAAAGTGCCTTAAGGCTTTTCGTTGATTTTCAGTTTAGGGGGCTAAAGCAGCTACTCCTACATCTGCACCACTCCAATGATTGATTTCCTTTATAAAGGCTGTGTGAATATAATGGTGACGATCAAGAAACAACAGGCGATAGAGCCCTACAAACAGAGAAACAAAAAGAGAGAAACCTGGGAGTCGGGCCTTCTTCCAGGCAACTGAGCTTCTGTTCTTGTGGGATTGAAACAGTTCACTCTTTATCCAAGTAGCTTCTTCAGTTTGAGGGAGATTGTTAGGAGGCTTCCAATTTATAATTCATCTTGGTTTCACGCCACCCTGGTTCAAATAGGCTCGTTAGATGGATAATGGCCCAGGGTGTGTGACCGAGGATCTCCACAGAAAAAGAGGGAAAATAGCTGAAACCGACTAGTGGAAGGGGAGGCTCAACAGTGGTCTGGTAGAGCTGGAAATGTGATGAAACATAACTGAGGGACTTCTTCCCCCCACCTCCCCAAGCTGATGGAAAGATGTCTCTTGCTGGAGTGCTCTGGTAACTGGATGAACCCTTTGGCAAGTGGGCAAAGTGTTAAGATGGCTTTCCAGTTGAAGACAAGTCCTGGCAACAGAATATAAGATGGTAGAGCTATGTATGCCCTATGACCTGACCTGTGCCCGCTCCCCCCCACCAAACCAGCCTGCTGGCCTGTGAGGGAAGATGTCAATCCAGTTAGCTTTGTCCACAGCAAGGTGAACACACTGTGGTATTTTCCTCTAGGCCATACAATGTCTTGAGTCAGCGCTATGCTTTATTAAATATGTATGGGATTAATCAGCTTGAGCTGATTGCCTTCCAATTTGGAAACAAGCCTCATAAAATCTCAGAACAATGCACCATCTCCATGCCCCTGTATAGTGATCCTGAGCAAACGAGCTACATTCTCAGGGCCAGAAATATATGTGAAAGGTATCATCCAAAGATATAGAGAAAAATATTATCCATTATTATAGTAATGTGTCTAATCATTTTTTGCTTTAAAGGGGGGGAAATGAGTGAGCAAAATCAATAAAAATGTGCCATGTATCTTATGTGAGTAGTATAATTAACATGGAGCTTTTTAAAATTCCTATCTGATGCCCATGCTTGTTCCAGAACATATTTAATATATGCAAGAGCTACATCTTTTCAAGGTTTCTTTTACTTTATTCAAATTACTAATCATTTAGATCCTATCTGAAAGCCTTTCCTCCCTCGCTCCCCACGCATGCTTAACCTAATTAACTATAAATGAGAAAAAATGCTTTTTGCATAAAAAGAAAATGTTAACCTATAAATTATCCAGCTCTCCTGGCTGAAGTTGGAAACGCCTCCCTTAGAAAACCTCAAATTTTGGTGCAGTATTGTTGGCACATGGTACAGCAAGACTCACCAGCATCTATTACAGAGAAAACAGCTATTCTGTATCACGGAACATCAAATTGGATTGGAGTTCTCCCTAGTATTTCTAAAATCATAAGCTTTGCAGTCAAACCGGAAACATTGATCCAATGGCCAACAGAACCAGGGGGCTCATTATGGGGTGTATTTCGGGTTCGGGTAACGATTTCACTGCTGGGGCTTAATTCTTGAACATATGGATTATTAACAAGCATGGGCAGAAAACATAAATATGGAAGGAGCCCGAGTTTTGTGGTGGAGTTGAAAGTCCTATATTCCCACTGTCCTAGTTAGGGACATAGCAAGGGATGGAGAAGGGCCTTACATCAGACCTCTCCTGCAAGACAAGGGAGTTCCTACAGGACTAGATAAAGACCCCTAGTATGTATGACACTAATCTGCTGTCTCTCTGCTGTCTAGTAGTGATCACCCTTGCCTGGGAAAAATGGTAGATCTTTCAGAAGAGAAGGAAATATTTCTAAGCAGATCAAAGGGCCAGCACTTTATCACTTTGCACTGATAAACGAGAGAGTTTTGTGTTCCTGTGAATGTCTCCATCATAGATCCTTCCAAGACTATCAAATCAAAGTTCCCGTTGTTTGGCACGCAGACCAGCAGAACCCCTGAGTAGAGATGGGCACGACTTAGCGGTATTCCCGTTTCCGTTTCCGTTACTCGTTTCCGTTACTCAACGGAAACGGTAACGGGAATTACTCCGCCAGAACGTTTTATCGTGTTGTATTTTGATTGTACTACAATTTGGTTAATAACCGTAAATAAACATTCATTCATTCACTCCGCCAGAACTCAAATTCAAACCGACAAACGAATAATTTGGTCTGATTTGTCGTGGTCGTTCCTGGCATCGCGCGATCGCGTGATGCCAAGAGGCACAGAAAAAAAGTTTTTAAAAGTTAAAAAAAACCCCGATTCCCGGCCCTAAAAGCAGGCGAAAACTGTCTGAGGGCACCTACCAGGCCAGAAGGGTGTTTTATTTGGGGGGGGTTCCCCGCCCCCCTCTCCTTGGCTATTGCTACTGCTGCGCTGCTGGTACCAGGCTGGGAGGGTGCATCCATTTGCCATGCAGTGCGGGGGGCTCCAAAATGGCGACCACAATATTTTTTTTGAAATCGTTGCCCAAAACCCCACCAAAGCACCACAGAAACATGCGAAAATTAGCTATTTTAAATGCTTGAGTTTTTACAGTAGCAGCAGTGGGTTTTTATTGCAAAAAAAAAACGTCTCCGTTGATTTTATTTTATTTGATTTTATTTTTTTACACCTGCACATTCGCAATGATGGGCTCGCCCATGGGAGTGGACCATGCAAATTTTCCACCAATCGCATGGCCACTTAGCCAGGTTGACCACAGAGACTTCTGGGATGTGCCAATCGGGCATAAACAGCCCACTAATCTTAGCCCAAACCCGAACCCTAAGCCTAAGCCTAACCCATACGCCAGTACACTGTCCTTCTAAGTGGGTCAGAGAGGCACCCAGAGGTGCACCCCAATACTCACCCTAACCTCACCCGTAACTAGCCTAACCCTAGCCCTTGCGCTAACCCGTCTTAACCCTAAGCCAGATCTACTTGCATTGCACTACATGCAAGTACGTGAGATGCAGCGGGTGCAAAGAGTCTGCCAGTCCGTCACTTGTGGCTCTGGCTGACTCCTGCAGCTGCCTCCAGGAGCCCGCTACCCCCCCAAACCAGTACTAACGACAACGAAAAAACGAAAAAACGAACCGACTAATTTTTGCCAATTTTCGCGAAAAACGGAAATGAGCCGAAACGGGCTGCCTCCGACACACGACAACTCGAAAACGTCATTTTCCCTAGTCGTGTCCATCTCTACCCCTGAGGTGTGCACCTAATCTTTAATTTAATTTGTTTTTAAATTAAGATGGAGTTTGATATCAATTAATTTTAATGTATATCATTCTTATTGATTTTGGATTAATTTAAGCCTGCACTGCCATCTTCGGCGATCAGCTGAAGAGGGGTAGCTGACGGGGTGAACATATGGCCTAGGTCATTGTGGGTGAGGATACAGTAGATGGGAGTGATAGCTCTTACACAACCCCTAAAATCAGCTGGCAACTTAAATGCAGATCCCCCCAACATGGTTTTTGTTCTGCTTCCTGTGTTTCCCACCTCCTGCACTCTGATTGCTATTGCTTCTGTCTGTGGTGGTGGTGAGGGGAAAGAGAAAAAAAATGCAGGCTCACCTCCTCCTGCCGTTGATTGCGCCAGCCCGTTAGGATTCCTGTCTGTTAAGAGGGGGGAGGGAACCCAACAAAAACAAACAAAAAGTGGAGGAGGGCCAGGCATGCAATGCTTTAAAACAGCAGCAAGGAACAGCAACAAGGATTTTACTTCCTCGAGACCAGGTAGTTGTAAAATGCGCTGGGGCGTGCTTAAGTGGGCGTGGTCGTATTTTATTTTTTTTTAAGTCCGCTGCTGGTGGGAAAGCAATTTTATGCTCTCCGTCTGCGAGCATTTTGCAGCGGACTTTAGGGGTCGTGTAAAAGCAGCCCAGATTAGGGAACAGAGGACTTCCAAGCCCTACGATTCTGGATATTTCTGTTAGTTATAGAAATAAAAGCACTGGCATAGCTTATCTGAGAGCTACTGTGGTGCAGTGGTGACCGTATCAGATACCCAAATCCACACTCACCTGGGAAAACCTAAATATGCAGATTCAAATATTATTAAACCATTCCCAAAACATCTCACAAATCTCAAAACCCTGCAAAGGTTGACATAAGTTGGAACTGACTTGACAGAAGATAACATTTTCATCTAAAAAGTCATGAAATGTTCATTTTACAATCTATACGTTAAGCAAAAAACAGAACCCTCACTTCTGATGGCATCTTCATAAACCATACTGTACAGCCAGTGTGCCTGAGACAACTTGTCCAGCAACAAATTATTCTAGTGTGATAATCAACAGAACCCTTAATGAAAAATATTATTTGTATTGATATATCGCCACATCTATATCAGTCAGTTAACAAGCCAGAAGCTAAAATGTTAATCAGCTGACAACCTTAATTACTGGCTATGCTAGCTATCTAGTGGAAGCCAGGAATCGGGAGCCAAGAATCACAATGCAGGAGCAAGAGCTGGAGTAGTATTATACCCAATAATACTATTGTTGTCCAAACAAACCTGAAACCAACCTTGAAGCCTTTATTATTTATTTATTTATTTTAAAAAACATTTATCCCCAGCCTGTCTTCTCAAAAGGAGCCTTTATAGTCTTTCCCAGTCAGAAGAAGCCATTAGCCAGTTGCATGAACTGAGTGACTCTAGAATTTATTCAGCCAGGGCCTTCATAGCCCAGGAAACATTCTCATCCATAGTTTCAGTGAGGAGCACTATTACATATAGCAGCAATCATATTTAGATCTTGAGTTCCCTGGTTCTAACCCTGAGAGCCCTTGACAACGGCTAAATCATAGGTCATCCGCACAAAAGCTGTGCTCTGGCTGTGCTGTTGACACTATCTGATCTCAAGTAATTGGCCATATGTTATGAAAAATGTGTTGGCAGCCTTCTCAATGCATATGAAACAAGACACATGAAAGGGAAATTAAATCATTTCTCCCTGATCACTGAAGTGATGTTTCTACATACACGAGGGATATTTTAACTTAAGGCATTTTCCAGCTGCAGTGCTTATTTTCCTTTGATTTAATCTCCTTTTTTCTTGCTTGATGATGGAAGTTCATGTGATTTACCTGGACTTGCATGGCAACTGTTAATTACAGTGCTCCAATGGTTCAGGGCTGGGTTCTTTCTTTTTAAACAAGATAAGGGCCAGAAAATGCCCCCTGTTGATAACTGGCACTTTCTCCTTTCCTCCCGCTTGTCCGCACTCTTCCTTTCTTGCCTGGGTTTTTCCTGTCCTTGGGTGACAGCTTGACTTCTTCCTCAACTGCTTGCCCTGGCAACTGAAGGGGACCGCTTCATACCAAGAAATGCAGCAACAGCAGCAAAAAACAGCCTTAAGCAACAACAACAGGGCTTCTAAATCTGGCAAGCAAATGCCATTGAGACAAGCGCCAAAGGTGGAAGTTACCATTAAGCGAACTTGAGGAGTCTCATTGCATTAAGCTTCGCCCTGGTAAAAAGTGTTTCGAAGGGACCAAAGGAAATGGGAATTGTCAGAAAGAGGTACAAACTGAGAACAGAAGAATGTCATCTGGTTGTTGGGGAAACTTCTGATAAAATCAGCGCATAACTGTTTCCTCTACAGTTTGAAAGATAACCTTTGGTTGGGGTGTTCATTACAGGACTCTCTTTGATTACATATTAAACACTAGTACAGGCCAACCTATCTTGAGACAGCACAATCATTTAATGTTTGTGTTTAAATGGGCATAGCTAATTTTAATTCAGAAAATACAAGTTAGAATTAAATCCATATATGGCGTACTTTGAGCCAATGAAATTATGAAATTTGTGCTCACCTACTCTTATGTGTAGCTAGCTGAATACCTTGACTTCCCATAGTGTGGCCCAGAAGAAAGTAAAAAGCAAAGTGTTCTGCTTATATACCACCCCATACCACTTCAAGTAGTCTCTGGGCAGTTTACAGTTTAATTACAGTATGCAGGCTACACATTGCCCCCAAGCAAGCTGGGTATTCATTTTACCGACCTTGGAAGGATGGAAGGCTGAGTGAACCTTGAGCCTGCTACCTGGGATTGAACCCCAGGTCGTGAGCACAGTTTTACCTGCAGTACAGGCATTTAACCACTGTGCCAACCCGTGTGTCCTTGGGCAAGCTGCATAGACCAAGAGTGCCCACCCCCCAAGAAGGGACTGGTAACTCACTCTGAGTAAATGATCCCAAGAAAACCATGAGAAAGATCATTATAAGTTGAAATCAACATGATAGCATGCAACTGTTGTTGTTTTTAACCCTAGATATAACTAGTTCTGGATCCAACAGATCAAGAGTTTTAATATATTGCCTTTACGAGTACTTGTCATGTGATGTCACCAGCCTTGAGCTGGAAAGATGGAAATCCAGTCCAATAAATGTATGAAATAAGTAACCTTCTGCTAAAAATGCCCATTTGTGATCCTTGCATCTCTTCTCAGAACTTCTGTTTCTAGAAAGCTGAAATGTCTTATTCAGATGACTCACTCCAGCAGTTTGATGAATACATGACAACTTGAAAAGGAGTTTCTCTAGACATTGTGTGTTATTCATCAGGTCTTAGGTTCCTCCTGCCTGATCAGTGCATTGAGTTGTTTTCGTTATTATTACTATGTGTATGTGCACACATGCTTGCATTTCTGTATGCATGTGTGTATACAGTTTAACAATTTGAGCTTGATATTTTTCTTTGCCAATGTGCAGAAAGAAAAACAGCATCAAGGACAAATAGACCAGCATATATGGCGGCAGCGGCGAAAAGTATGCTTATATACTTATGCCATATTATTTCATAATCACTATCTGACAAATGAGGATGAAGGAATATTGTAAAGTCATATTCTATAGCGGGCATCATGCTTATCAGTTTATTTTCCTTTGACCTTCTGTCGTAGAAAATTAATTCACTTGAGCTCTGCTCACACTCAGAACATGGGGGTGGGGAGAGAATAACGTTCCCGCTAGTGAATATAATCTCTGCAGGAAAGCTGTGCAATTATTCAATGGTCTAATCTTATCTCTTGTTTCTCTCTCTCCCCCCCTTTTCTTTTCTTTTTTATGGCAAGTCTCCGTTTAAAGGCATTAAATATACTGGGTTATTGCCCTGCACCTTCAAAGCACAGTAAATAAATGCAGCTAAGTGCCGCCAAGAGTGAAAGAGCTTATAATGAGAAGTGCGAATAGATGTCTGTGCCATTCATCATTCTACTCAGTCCAACATTGGGGCTCATTTTTATCAGTGGTATCCGTAGTAGTGTCATCACCTCTGGTATAAATCTTCTGTCAATGTCTGTCGTCTCAGTACCCTATTAAACCCATGCTCTCATATAATCACCAAATGACCTTTGGATGCCTTTCATTAACCCCTGACCTAAACCTTGCCAGTGTCTTGTTGGTGGATAAATCTATGACATGACATTTGCCTATATGCCTGCATTTATCTCCATTTATTAATTTGTGCCTTTTCAGTGATTGCTCCCATGCTGAAACGAGGGGCAGATTTTAGATAAAGGTGGCTTTAATGTGCTTGAATTTAATAAGATTTAAGCATACGATATACACATTTTAATCTTACAGAATATCATCTGTGACATGGCTAATGTTTCTCCTATGCAAAATAACTGCCTTTTTTTCTGGTTGGAAAAAGTGAAGCTTTTCTCCATGAAACAAAAGGCATAGCCCAGCCCAAAGGTTTCCTGCAACAAGCAAAAGCTACGCAAGCACCAGCCAATGTGCTCTTTTATTTCAAATAGTTCTGCCCCATTTGGTCATATTAATCAGAACTGATTAATTAAAATTAAATTGTGCAGCTGTGACACAGCTGAACCTCAAATGGAGGACTTGGGAAGCAAACATTAGGGTTGCCTGGTGGGGGTGGGGATGTCCCACTTGCTTTTCCTTTTCGTTTAAATGTCTTTGTAGAAGACATGCAGACTGATCCCATCTAAAACGATGAGAAGAATGCAAATAATGAGACTAGTGGACTGGCAGCAACTTTTTTGGTAAACATCTGTATACAAATGCTGTTCCATTGTTACTGTTAGGGATTATTCCAAGTGTGCCCGAAGTCAAGCTGTTCTGCACAACTTTTGAAGACAGCAATGGGTATCTTGCCTAAAGCCCTGGTGAGATGCTGCCAGCCAGAGTTGACAAACCTGAACAAAGGGCCTGGCTTAGCAAAACACAGCTTTCTGTGTTTCTAAGCTTCCCTTTTTTCTTTCCCAACATGATAAGAGTCAAAACATTCTTGAATAAATAAACATGACTATGCTTCACTTTCAGACTTACCATACCAATTCAAATGTCCCAGGACCATTTCCCAAAAGCATCCATGGTCTCTAAAGATATCAGTGGTAACAATGTTGTTATGTGGTGTCAAGTCACTCCAGATCTATGGAGTGCCACAAATTAGCTACCTCCAAAATGTCCTCTCCCCAGCAGGCAGAGCGACTCAGGTTTGCAGTTCCTGTAAACTCAAGGCAGAGGCTTCCTTCAGGGACTCAAATCTATCTCATCTGTTTTTCTGCTGCCTTCAGTCTTTCCCAGCCTTGTTGTCTTTTCCAGAGAATGCTGCCTTCTCAGGTCTGTCCAAAGTACAACAGTCTCAGTTTCAAGATTTTTGCCTCCAGGAATATTTCAAACTTGATTAGATCTAGGACCCACTGGTTCCTCTTTCTGTCAGTCCAGGCGTTTGCAAAGCTCTCCTCCAGCACATTTGAAACCAATCATCCCCCCGCCCCCGCCCCCGGTCACCTTTCTTAACCATCCATCTTTCACTGCCCATACATGGTGTTCAGAAATACAAAGGTGTGTGTAAAGGAATGTATGAGTTGTATGCTTTCTAAGACTTTATACAAGTGCTATGTTATCCACATAATAGGCCTACCAAGACATTCAAGACTGGATGGGAAGAAGGCAACATTTCATGACTGTGTCGGCTCTTTCCATGAGAACTGTTGGGAGGGCCTGAGGAGTGTTACTTACTTGGGGTGGAAAATACAAAGACAGGCTGAACAAAAGAATGAACGCTGATTAGGTGACATCAGGAAAGAAGGGTGGTGTCTAAAGATCTAGCAAGCAACTATTTAACATGCTTTTGTAACTGCAGAGCCAGAGTTGTTAGAACTATTAGCTTAATGTAGATTAAGCTAAAATTGGCTTTGTAGTTTTTAGAGAGGTGATTTCTTAGGATCATTAGCTAGTTTTCTTTTCTTTTTTTCTTATTGCTTTCATGTGCTCACCCATTATTTTGAATACTCATTGATAGAGATGGGCACGGCCAGAAAAAATTACATTTCGAGTTGTCGTTTGTCGGGACGGGCCTGTTTCGGGTCGTTTCCGTTTGTCGCGGAAATTTCCAAAAATTTGTCGTTTCCGTTTCCGTTTGTCGTTTGGGTTGGGGGTGGGGTAAGTGGGCTCTGGGAGGCACCTCTCTGGGTGCCTCTGAGTTGACCAACTAAGAAGGGAAGGGAAGCATAACGCGTAGCCGCCGCGTACCATACATTACATTATGTTAGGGTTGGGGGGTTAGTGTGACAGAGGAACCTTGTCGGCGCTTCTCTGACTCACTAAGAAGGAAAGCATACTGGCGTACTGGCATACAGGTTACGCTTAGGGAGGGAGTGGGTCTGGAGTTGGAGGCACCTCTCTGGGTGCATCACTCTGACCCACTAAGAAGGGAAGTGTACTTGCGTACGAATCTGGGTTAGGGTTGGGGTTAGGGTAAGGGCTAGGCTTAGGGTAACGGTTAAGGTTAGGGTGGGTTAGTGGGCTGCACCTCTGGGTGCCTCTGGCCCACTAAGAAGGACAGTGTACTGGCGTATGGGTTAGGGTTAGGGTTAGGGTTAGGGTTGGTGGGCTTTTTATGCCCTCTCTGGCACATCCAGAAGTCTCAGTCAAAACCTGGCCATGCAATTGGTGGAATGGCTCCAAAAATTTGCATGGTCCCATCCCATGGCCAGCCCATCATTGCGCGTGCGCAGGTGTAAAAAAATAAAAATAAAAATAAAATAAAATAAAATCAATGGAGACGTTTTATTGCAAGAAAAACCCACTGCTGCTACTATAAAAATTCAGGCATTTAAATTACCTAATTTTCACATGTTTCTGTTGTGCTTTAGTGGGTTTTTGGACCACGATTTAAAAATAAATATTGCAGTCGCCATTTTGGATCCCCCCCACCGAATGGGATACAATGATGACCCCCCCCCAAGTCTGGTGCAAGCAGCCCAGGACAGGAGGGGGGAAGGCCAGAGACCCTCCCCCAGAAACCACCCCTCTGGTAGGTGTCCTCAGGTAGGCATATTTTCACCTGCTTTTTTGGCCGGGAATTGGGTTTTTTTTTTACTTTTAAAAACTTTTTTTCTGTACTGCTGTTGGCAATGGCATCGTGCGATCGCCGCGATGCCATGAACGAAAACGACAAATCAGACCCAATTTATCTTTATTGGGTTGGGTTCGAGCTGGAGTGGAGTAATTCTCGTTACTGTTACCCATTACGTAATGGAAACGACAAACGGTAACAGAAACGAGAATTTCGCCGCTCCGTGCCCATGTCTACTCATTGAAGAATTCTGTTTTGCATTGAAATAACCTGCAAACTGTTTTTTTATACTTTATTATAGTTTCTTAATTAATCTTTTTTTCTATTTCATCAAGGTGTAGTGCTTAGAGGCGGTGAGTTGCTGAAGAAAGTGCCTTAGCCAGGAAGGCTATGTTTGTAACTTTGGGTTTTTGGAACTTTCCTACCCTACAAGGTTGGCGTGCAGGCTGAAGTACGCAACCAAGATAATTTCCCGTCTCGGAAAGTAAGGCAATTTGAAATCTAGATCCAGAGGGGTCTGACTGGCACTCATACACCCACCTTCCAGCCCAAGATCAAAGGGTTGTGGTTTAGAGAGTGTAGCAGTGGATCTTTGACTGGTGGGATGAGGCCCTTTAGGGGGCCACGGTCTCCTCATCTCTTTGCAGTGTGGATGAGTGAGTAGTTCTTCTGTTGTCATGATTTTGGTCCCCTTAATGTTCGGCTGCAGTCATCTGCATATCTTCAATTACTGATGTTTCTTCCACCAATTTTGAATGGTCCTTCAATCTAGTCTGGCTTTTTCTACAATAAGTTCTGTGTAGAGACTGAACCAATAAGGGGCCAGAGGAAATGTTCTGTGAGATTACTTGGCATCATATTGTATTTTTTTCTGCTGTTAACTAACAGCAGCAAAGAAAGATGTAGGGTTGCAGTTTTCAATATCAATTCATTCCACAACTAATCTCTGGGTCACACTATATGTTACACAGCTTCCCTGAGAGGTAAACAATAATTTGTTCTGCTGGGAGATGCTAAAGTTTCTATGTCTCTGCCAGTAGCAAATTAGTTTACTTTTGTTTGGTGTTGAGTCGCTAGGACTTAAACAATGGGCTTCATTTGCAAGTTGGCTACACTTTTGGTGTAGATAGGGTGGCCATGAGGTAATGAATCTTTGGCAGGATAATGTTTAATCACATTCTAAACTGGCATATTGTATAGTTTGGCTCCCAGTATCCACATAAAGCAGTTTATTACTTCTCTCAACTGAAAGCAGACCTTCTGATCTTTTACACTAAAAGAATTTGTCCAGTCCTTGAGAGCAACAACTGAGCTTCCTTCATCAAAGTGGTGTTAAATTAGTCCAGTAATGTTATATTTAAAGTAATTGGGGGGGGGGGCAAAAGAGGCAGAACTGTAAGGAGCACCGTGAGCCTGGCTGGTATCTTTTCTGTCTTGATCTTTGTTACTGATTGCTTGCTCTTTAGGTCATTCCCTTCTTCAAGGTCACTGCTCTCCTTCCTCTGTAATAGAATGCCTGCTATGAAGTGTCTCCATGTTGGAGCTCAGCCCCCAAACTCATGATCAAGTCTAACTTTTATTGTATTCTATGATTTCTGAGTTTACTGGGACAATAAATGCAAATTTCTCCCTTACTATAAGCATCCTCTGAATGATTGTTCCTAATTAAGCCCATTTTACTAATCTGCATTCAGATAAGATAATTACCATGAACGCCTACATTCACCTCCCCCAAGGAGCAGTAGATGAGTATGAGGTAGCATCCTTTATTTGGTGGCACAATGGCAATGGAACATCCTGCCAGAAGTCCTTGTTTAACTGCAACTGTTCACCTTTCAATGAGCACCTGACTATTTCAGCAGGCTTTTGAAAGAATTTTAAACATTCTTTGATAAAATGGATGCTTCTTTTTTTAAAAAAAAGTTCACATTTTAGATGGCTGTTATAGCTTCCATTTTCCAGCGGCAATACTAATGGTGCTTACCACAGAATCAACTCCATTGAACGCAAACTTACTTCTGAGAAAGTACACAGAACATCAGAAGATAGGCATGGCATGTGCTTTGGGTGCCATGCTGGGAGGGAGGGGCACCAAAATGACAAACCAGTGTTCGTACTATTGCTGGGGTGGTGGTGGTTCAGAATCCGGTTTTGCCCTGGGAGACATAGAGTAGATCCTAGTTGTGGGCCTGCATAATATTGTTCCCTCAATTCCAGTTTATTGGTTGGTTTCGAATATATTTTAAGCATCTATTCATATACATTCTGCTTGCCCCATTGGGTATTTTTAATTATGAAAGGCAGTAGAGCATTTACAAAGAAACAAAATGATTTAGCTTTTTCAAAAGAAGATTCAAAATACCAGATTAAATATTGCCAGCATGAGCAGGAAAGTGATGAGCAGGCAAAGTACTGGGGGTGGAGATAAGTATTTTTAGTCTTCCCAACTGACCATTCGACAATCTTTCTTAAATGATGAAATAAGTCCGTGCAACTCAAATTGTGTACTCTGCCTCTGTAGTGAGTGATGTGAGCTGATAATTTGATGCAGCAGCTGCTTTTAAAATCTTTATTCTCTGACATGTCAACTTCGTTGAAAAGCTAATTTTATATGACTTATCTCTAGTAGGTTGTATTCTTACCAAGATGCAGGAAATGTGTGCTATTGCTATTTGCGTTGAATGGTGTTGTTAGTTAGTGACTGGGTATTTCGATCTTTGATCATCAGCCTCTTCTGTGCTACTTAAAGCAGCAGCTGCAGTTTAAAAAGGCTTAATGGTCAGGTTAATAATAATAATACTCTCAGAATGGCAGAGCTGGAGACAATGCTATGGATCACTGAGTTCAGCCCGTCAAGAAGGCACAGTGGGGAATCAGATTCCCAAACTCTGGCTCTTCCTAAACCGCTGAGCTATCCCAATGGCAACAGAAGACCACAAATTCAACAGTACTACACTGAGCTCCAGCACATGCAAGTGCCGGTGGACCCTCGTATAACAAACTGTTTGTATAACATAAAATCTGTGCAACATAAAAAGTTCCAGCAATAGGGGAAATTTGCTCAACACAATAGTCTGTCGGGCAAATCCATACAACATAATTAGATATTACTCTGTTTTCAATGCATTCCTATGGGAAATTTGTAAAAAGCAGGGCTGTCCAACTTTGAACAGTCCGAGGTCTACTTTTTCCAGACGAAAGTGCCTGAGGGCTACTATGCTAAAACCTCTACTTATGAATTTTATGTGTTCTGAGCATATGGTCATAAGTAAAAAAAATTGTAAGTAGAGCAGCGGTTTCCCATAGGAACGCATTGAAAATCAATTAATATTTTCTGGAGGGAACATATTTCAATGCATTCCTATGGTAAGGCTGACCATGCACACGCTTCCCTTACACCTGCTCGGGCCGGTGTGGATGGGTGCAAGGGAGGTGCATGCATGCTTGCACAGATCGCCCCTTCTGCTTGCCCAGGCTGCTGGAAGACTTTTTTTTTAAAAAAGGTGCACTTACCCTCCCAACTGCCCGGGGCCTGACTTGACTCTACTTCTCCTGTTTTCTCCCTTCTCCCTTCCAGCTCCCTCACTGCCACTGCTGCTGCCGCCCATAGCTCTCACTCACTTCTGCCATGTTCGCTGTGCAGCTGGGATGGGCCAAGCCAGCAGCAGGGCAATCGCATTGCCACGGTGGCACAAGGAGGAGGGAATGGCTCAGAAGGGGAGCAGGAGGAGCGGCAGGTCACAGTCTCTGTGAGGCAGCTGTGGCGGTGGGAGGAGGATGAGGATGGAAGGGTGGGAGGAAGGAATTCTCCGGGGGGGGGGAGAAGAGGGGGACGTCACTACGCAAAGGAGGTGGGCACGGCCATGACCCTGCCCCTCACTGTCCCCTCCACTTCCCTTCCTCCGCTCTGCACCAATAACTCAGTTGGTCATGAGACAGTGGCATGCCGATCATCTGGCCAGTAGGGAGAGCAAGGGACTGTGCCATGGCCCTTGAACTGCCCCACTCGGCTGAGACAGTGGGCTGGCAGACCCAGAGCTTTGCTGAGGCAGTGGTGGTCCTTGGGATGGGGGAGGTAGAGGTGGAGAACTTATCCCCTCAGGTTTGATTGATGGCTGGCGGGCTACTTTTGAACCCCTCGTGGGCTACTGGTAGCCCCCGGTCTACCTGTTAGGCAGGCATGGTATAAAGGAAAATTTGCTTAACATAATTTCCTTTGGAACAAATTAATTCCTTTATACAAGGTACCACTGTATATGCAAAGTTGTGGAACCCCACAAGACATGATGTATGCTCCTTTCAGAACATGGTATCTTATTTTTCTGGTCAAAGTGAAGCCAGGGAATCAGGAAAAGCATTTTACTGTAATATGTTTTAATAATGATAAGCTAGAAATGTTCAGATACCTCTCCTCAAAATTAGACTGACTCCTTCATTTATGTCTTTAACACAGCCAATTAAGGCTGCAACACTATAATACATATCTTGGAAGAGGTATTAGTTAATAGGTGTCAGCGTTGGGGTCTAGCACCTACGTTAAGTAGACATACAGAGGTCCTACTTTTCTAACAATGCTATGAGAACACTAATGTATTTATTTATTTGATTTATATACTTCCCATCTGGCAACCAAGCCACTCTGGGAGGTTTACAATAAGACACTGCATCAGATACTGAAATTTATATAAATAAAGCAGTGAAAACAATATAACTTTTGGTGGAACATTGTTTTTCTTCAGAGTATTTTGCTTCCAATTAATTCTTACAGTGTTACTCCCTATGCCACCAAGAACACATTGATCTCATCTGATTTCAAAAGCTAAGCTGGGCTGAGCTTAGTTCTTTCTTGAATAGAAAACACTGGGCATTTCAAGGAATCCGCAGCATCCCAGGATGGTCTAAGAAGGAACCTGTCCTGAAAGCTGGAAAGTCATTCCAGAGCTGACAAAACAGGACTTGGTGGAACCACCTCTTCTGCAACTTCATTGTACAGTATATGGCTTTGTTTTCATGGGTTATTTAATTTTCCCCCTGGCTTTAACTGTAATACTGCGTTATTCTAAGGAGAACTATTCTGTATTTCTTTCATTCAAAAGGCAACCAGTTTTTTATGACATAAAATAAATACAGGCACAATTATTTCCTTAATTTAAACCATTCCTTTGTATTAAATGTGGTCCTAGAGGCCACAGTGTTATTAAATACTTTCATGTTAACATATGGTTTTTCTGTTATGCAGTATTATTGATGAACTTTTCCCATTTGATAGGAGCTATCTAATGTCTCATATTTAGCAAAGTTTGGACTAGACAGCTTGTGACTGAGGCAGGGCACCTCCTTAAATTTTGGGATGAACCAAATGCTGCATATTACAATAACTCCTACAAGAGGTTAAGGCACAAACTAAGTAAGTGACAATTGAGATGAGTAGATTTTTAATTTACTTTGACAAAAGTTTTTAATTTACTTTGACAAAAACATAGTATTTTGTGTGAGGAGAAGGTTGCAGGAGAATCCATTCGGAAAACAATAAAATACTACTACCCTATTGACTTTAGAAGGTAAAAATGATGTCCTGGTCTCAGATACGTCTTCGGTGCTCTGATATTTCTACAGGTATACAATATGAAATAATATTTTAATACTTATTGTTTTTAGCTTTTAATTTTTTTTAATGATAAAAGCTGGCTTGGGTCCTTTTGAGGAGAAAAGTGGGAGGTATATATTTTAAATAAATAAATAAAATAATAAATGCATCTTTAATGCTTTGCCATGTTTTGCTCTCATGTTTAGGTCACTCAAGTAACTTAAATATATGTGCATATTTCTCAGAGCCAAGCCTGATCTAACCTTTGTTCCTATTTATTTTGAGGACCGTGTAAAGAGACAGCCTGCACTACGCTCTGTGAAATTCATGCCAAACCAATTGGACTTTTCCACTGACGGTACGAAATGACCCAAACAGTCACTACATCGCTTCAACCCTCACTGTACTCCAACTCAGCTACATGAATGTTTGTGGGGAGTGTTCCACGAAAAGATAAGAGAATGCATTGAAATCGACAGACTCTCCGGCTTTTTAAAGGGAGACTACGATGAGATTTCTCGGAAAAGATGGCAAGAAGTAACAAACCTATTAGTACTGTGATAATATTTGGTGATCTATTAATATGTTAAATCGCTATTTTTTGCTTGATATATTCAATGTAAACTCTAAACTGTACTCCTTTTTCTCTATACCCCTCCCCCTTGCTCCCCCCCTAAAAAACCCAATAAAACTATTCAATTGAAAAAAAAATGTTTGTGGGGAGTGTAAGGAAATTAGGGATGATGGGATATAGTGTCATTTTCTTAGGCTTGATATTAAAAGCCCTTTTCACTCTGCAGTAGAAACATTTTCTAAGGAATGCAGAAAGTAGTCAAAACATAATATTCTAGAAGCTTGCAATGTCACTGGACTTTATGCATCACATGGGACGTTACAGCAAGAAAGTCCTTAGCTAGAGAAGAAGAATCACCATTAGAGATGGGCACGACCAGAAAAAATTATGTTTCGAGTTGTCGTTTTTCGGGACGGGTCCGTTTCAGGTCGTTTCCGTTTGTCGCGAAAATTTTCAAAAATTTGTCGTTTCGTTTTTCGTTTGTCGTTTCTACCCGCTCTTTGCGCAATTTTAAAGCATTTCTGGAGGCTGCCAGAGCTTTTTATGCCCTCTGTGGCTGCCAGACCTGCCCAGTCTGCAACCTGGGCATGCTATTGGTTGAAGTTTTCCAAGAATTTACATGATCCCATCACATGGCTTGCCTCCATGTTGTGGCTGCTGGCTGGAGTGGCTGGCGACATCCGTTTTGCATTTTAATGGATGTCCAGGGCATTTTAATACCCAAGAAATCAATATTAGGCACCTGGGAGCCATTTTGGGTCAATGTCCCCAACTCCCCTTAAAGGAAAAAAAAATACAGCGATCTGAGAAAAGACATAAATGCACGTTTTAAGGACCCCCCACCCCCCTGGTAGGTATTATCAGACAGTATAAATAATTATCGCTGCATTTTTATGGATGTCCAGGGCGTTTTTTAACATTTAAAAAACAGCTCATTTCATTGCGCGCCGCTAGTAATGGAAACGAAACTAACAACCACAATTTTCATGGGTCGTTTCATTTCGTTCAATTCCCAGCTCAATTTTCGTTTGTCGTTTTGTTACGTAACGGAAACGACAAACGAAAACGGAAACGAAAATTTCGCCGAGTCATGCCCATGTCTAATCACCATAATTCATTCTTCATCTGGTTAAGTTATGCTTCGCATGATTAGTTAGGGTTAGACTTTGTGAGGGCATGGAACTCTCTAAACAGGGGAAATTACTTAAAGTTTGTTATTTTGTAGGCAAATAAGCTTACATTTGCTTACATATTACTTTTATATCTGCTGTTTTGATACATCTTCAATCTTTCTTAGTATTATTATGTATTTTTAATTGGAAATCAATGTCCATTGTATTTTTACTTGTGCTGACGGAGAAGTTACAGTATTTTTATTGATTAAGCAGTGATATTTGAAAAGAACCCAGGTTGTCTGCCCGGCTAAGGCCATCCAAGTAAAGCCTACAGCCAAAGAGCTGAGAGTTTGCTTTATTCTAACCAGCATGTTGAAAGGGGCAAATTGCAAAATCGCAGGAAGCCTCATTTTGTGCAGAATATGTTCATTATTGCATTTCACATGTCTAATTAAAGGACCCCAAATGCAAAAGACAAAAGTTTTAAAGTTAGTGCCTCTGAAATTCTTTGAATAACCTCACAAAAATTAAGACCTTTGATTTATCTTATCTACTCAAAGTTTCTATGGAAGACATTTTAGTAGACAATGTTTACCTGCATAGAAAGAACCCTAGTTCCCTTGTTAACAGAAGAGCTGTTGATCAGGAAACAGTGAAGGAAACTGATGAAGTCCAGGAGTTAAAAGATCTGGGTCCAGTCTAAGCAAACAAGCCCTCAATAAACCTATGATGGTGACAGACAGACAGACAATTTCATTTGACTCAATGGTAATAAATGTTTGTAGGTTAGTGTGTACAGTATATATAATTTACGACCACTGAGTCAGCTGAAATCAATTATGGAAAGTTGGATTAAGGAGATCTATGTTGTGCCTTACAAACAACTAGCTTCAGGGGAGGAGAATCTCGGGCCCTCCAAATATTGCTGGAGTATAAGATGGATTCCATCTGCTCTAGACTGCACAATCATTGGTCAGAGATACAGAGAGCTGTGCTCCAACCATCTATGCAGGACCATACTCTGTATTAGAGATGGACACAAAACGAACTTTAATTCATTTTGTTATTCGTTATTCATTTTGTTAGCTAACAAAACAAATAATGAACCAACCCATCAAAGAAAAATGAAACCAAATGGAAATTTCTGTTTTGTTTGCTTCATTTTTCATTATCCCCCTCCTACCTTGTCACTGCTGCTGGAGCTCCTGGAACTCCGGCAGCCACCACGAGCCGGGGGGGGGGGGAAATAAAAATTGGGGACTTTTTAAAAAATTAAAAATTAAAAAGTCCCTCCAGCTTGCGGGCCAGCCAGTCTGGCCTGTGGCCAGCCCGTTCGGCCGGCCAGGAGGAAATAAAATAATAATAAAAAAAACCCTCAGATGCGGGGAAGCTACGCCTGTAAAGGCGCTGGCCGCAAGCTAGCACCTCAAAAAGCCCCCAGCTAGGGACTTTTTAAAATAAAATTAAAAAATTAAAACAAGCACTGACCCAGCCCCTGAGGCCTCGTGGTTGGCACTGGAAAAATAAATGATTTTTTTTAAAAAAAGAGAGGTGTGGGGAAGCTAGCGCCTCTTAGCTGAGAGGCGCTGGCCCCAAGGCAGCACCTCAAAAAGCCCCCGGCGTCAGGAACTATTAAACATTTTAAACATGGAAAAAAAATGAAAAATGAAAAGCGCTGGGCCTCCGGAGGTGGCGGCGGGGCGGCCACGGCAGGGGCTCTGGAGGCGGCGTTGAGGCATCCTGCTACCCAGCGCAGCTTCTGTTGGGCCTCTGGAAGAGGAGGCGGGGCGGTCCACCACTGCCCGGTGTGGCCACAGCCGGGGCTCTGGGGGCAGTGGTGAGGCCTCCAGCTGTCCAGCACGGCCACTGCAGGGCCTCCGGAGGCGGCAGCCTTCTGAGCCGTGGCTGCGGCCACCGCCAGGATCACCGTTACTGCCACCACCACGGTTGCCGCCGAGGTAAGGTAAATAAGTCAAACAAGTTCGGCTCAGTTCAGGTTCGTACAATTTTGTTTCATGCCCACCTCTACTCTGTATCCTTTTACTACCGGGTGGGGCATTTGCAGCTTGCTGCAACCATTTTGCATTAAAACTCCTAGATATCTTTAGGCTAGTCACTATCTCTCAGCACAGAACACCTTACATCTTTCTTTTTTGCCAGGATAACAGAAGGAGAGGGGATTCTATACTTCACAGGGACTTCCTTGGATTATTTCAGGCAAAAACAGAAGAAAAATGTTGTGGCAACTTAAAGACTAACTGATATATTTCAATGTGAGCTTTTGTGGACAAGTTCACTTCCTCAGACCTCATACTAACACAGCTACATCTTGGAATGCATCTCCTTCTTCTTTGGACCCTTACCTTTTTGCTTACCTTCTGGAGGTTCTACTTTTACAGTTTCTCCCAATTCCTACTGCCATCTTCTGGAAATGAACACATTGCCCAAATTTACTACCATGCCTAAAGATATAAAACTTCCAGAAATTTTGAAGTTCAGGAAAAACACATATTTCTTCCATACATAAAATCTCTGAAACAGTAGAGAGTTGTACAGGGAACCTAATATTTTAGCAGTTATTTGTGAATTGGCCTTGAAGCAAGCACTTATTTTCTGCAGCCTTAAGTGACTGAAGAGTGCCAAAGCTTGGCAGATTAAATCACAAGATGTGCACAGCAATTCTGAGATGCAATTATCCTAGGTGTGACAGAGCCTAGCCTCAAGGAGGAGTGATGACCACTAAAGCCTATCTTTACCAGAAAAGGTCACATCACCTTAGAAAGGAACTTTCTTATCCTGTAATAAATCTACAAAAAGCAGCTCATAATACTAAACAGAACCATAACTACCTAAGTTGCTGTAAACATCCTTTAGAAATACATGCTTCTTAAACCCCAGATTTTTTTCATTTGATCAATCTGCTAATTTAATCAATTAAAGCCATAGATGCAAGCTATAACTTCTACAACAGTAATTAAAGAATGGCAATATTGAACAATCAAACTTTGGAATGGAAAAGTATTCTGAGCAAGCCAAGTTTCTTTCAGTCTTTAAAAAGCAACACATATGAATAACAATACCTGCAACCAATGTGATCTTTTGTAGTTAAAATACAGTACACTCCTGCTTGGGGGACATTTTATAGACTACGTTGGACGTTCAGACATTTTCTTCTTATGAGGATTTTATTCAGTCAGTGGAATTTTTCCTTTTAGACAAAAAGCAAAGGGAGGCATTTCCCCTCCAGATATTTGTCATACTTCTGCCAAGGATCTGACAAAAAAGAAAACACAAGGAAAAATGGACAAAAGCTACACTATAAGCAACAGAGTCATTCCACTCAAGAGGAGCTTGCCACTGACTGAGGTGGGATGATTAGGAATTGTACAACTAAATATGTATAGTTACTTCCTATATTTAAGTGTTTTAAAAGCATACATGGAGTTACTGTTGTTTTAGAGATCTTATGTTAAGCTTTTAACCCATAGTCTACTTGCTGCCACTGGGTTTTAGGATTGTTTTTAAAGACAGCAATGATTTATTCTAAGAGATCTTGTAAGCCCACTTTGAGTATTTAATGATAGAACACAAACAAAGATAAGTAAAACAAAAATCACTTAGAGAAGGTCCAGTTTGTTTTACTGCCTGAGACAAAATGCACCTCTCCATAGACAGGTAGTTCAACCTTATTGCAAAACGGGCACCCTTAAGTATACATGAGAACAGGAAGGCCAAGAGAGGCTGCAGACATACACTGATCAGCTACAACAAGTATTGACCAATAAAATGAATAGCATTGATTACAGTGGCACCTCTAGATACAAAATTAGTAAGTTCCTCAAGATGCTTCCTAACTTGGAAATTTTCGTATCTCAATCCAAATGGGGAGCAATGGCACCCTGAGAATTGAAGTATTCTGCATAATTTTTGTATCTTGAGTTTTCCCATAGAGAATTTGCATATCTTGAGTTTTTGCAGAAGTTTTTCAGAAGACTTCCATTTCCAGGGTGAACTGCACCCTGGATGGACTTCTCTTCGTATCACGATTTTTTCATAACTAGAGAGGTTATCTCATCTAGAGGTAACACTGTATATTGTTACAGTGGCACCTGTCAAGGGGTGGAATAGATTAGGCAGCAAGTGAACAGTGAGTTCTTTAATTTCATGTGTTGGGAACAGGAAATATGGGCAACCAAAACATATGAACAATCACACTCTCAACCTGTGGCATCCATCCAGATACACAAGCCACTGTGGACAGGGAATTATAATTCCCAGTAAAGTACAGTATACTGGATTGAGTGATGGATGTGGAGAACATGATTTAAATTCCCACTCGGCCATGGAAACTCACTGGTGGAGTGGAACTCTCTAAATATCTCAGTTACTTTGAAAGCCCTTTTAGGGTCTTGATGGTACTGGACACACACATGTGAAATATAGGTAAAAGTGAAAACAAATAAAAATGTTAATATAGTTCGATGGTTTTGACCAAAAATGGGCTACTTCCAAGTGTTATCTTGAGCTAGTAATCTCTTGTAGATGTGCTAGAGCATAAATGACATGAACATGACTGCTGCATCAATTAATTTTCTTGTCATAGCAAATTTTTCCTTTACTCAAGTAGCTCATTCTTTGAACTTTCCATTTCAATTTGAGATCTATTATGTGGCTTCCCTGTGGGTCACCTAGATGTTGTCCTGGTGAGAGACACTCTTCAGCATTCATCCATTAGGCAGTGTGTTGTTTTTGTTCTCCTTAAGTTTATCCTAGAGTAACTCTTCCGATTCAATATTTAGGGCTTGGGGTGCATGCAGAAAACTTTTCCTCAATTTCATCCATCATCTAGGTGAGCCCAAAGTGGCACACAGAGCTGTTTTGGTGGGCACACAACATCGCCCCCTCACAGCCACAGCACTTCCTACTCCACTTGGAGCACACCACTGTGCTCCGTGCAGAGAGCTGGGCGAAGGGGATCAGCAGCTTGTGGGCTCCTTCGTAGCTCCTGTTTATTCTCCAGCAACACTTCTTTTGGGATGCTCAGGATGCTGTGCACCCAAAGCATTTGTAACCCGGGGTACCAATGTATTGAGGTTAAATTGCCATATTTGCACTTTCTGAAAAATAAGTGGGTTTTGAATTGCAGTTTGAGCACTTGGTCTCTAAAATGTTTGCCATCACTGATCTAGGGGGTTAGTGTCCATGAAGTGGATGGGTTACCTTCCTGGTTCATTATTTCCTAAATTCCTAGCATCTCTCAATGTACTTTTGGAGAGGAAATACTAGTCAAATAAAATGGTCTTTTGCAATGGGGAGGTAGGTTTCAAGTAACCAGTAATAATTCTGCATGACCTTTTACTCCCAGCACTGTAAACATGCTAATGAGAAAAATAAATTTATTTGAAAAACAACATCCATAATCGACTATTTTAGCCTTAATATTGTGTTTTTTCATGATTTCAGACACCATGGACCCTTTCTTGCAGAAGAAAGGAGAAGTAGAAATGTTTTAAACAAATATAATAAATGAATCCATGTTCGTCAGAACTACTGATTTCTTTCCCAAGATACACGAGGTTTTAATTCCTCCCCCGCCTACAGTTCCCTCCCGCCTCGCTTTGAAACTGGAGGGACGCTGAGCTGCAAGTTCGCACATTTCCACTCCAAAACCACCACCACCACCACCGCAACACATCCCAATCAAAGCGACCCCCCTTAAGTCAAAAGGTCCAGTCACACTAAGAGTCGCGCGCATACACGTGTCCGCGCTGGGTGGCCCCAACTTCTTGCGCTCGCGCTCTTCTACGGGTCCCCCGTCCTCCTCCTCCGCCGGCCTTCCCTGCAGCCTCCGCGGCTCGGCGGAAGCGGCTTTGGCCCGAGAGTCAGGTGCCTTCTCCGTCGTCGGCAAAGCCGAACCCGCGGCCCGCTGGCGAGGATGCGCGGAAGGCGGAGACTGGGCAGGCAGGCAGGCAGGCAGGGGCGGGCGAAGATGGCGGAGGCAGAGTGAGTGAGTCGTGGCTGGGGCGCCGCGGATGGAGGGGAGTGGGATCGGGGAGCGGAGGGACGAGGAAGGACGCCGCGGGTAGGGACGCCGCGGGGTCGCAGAGGGAGGGAGGGAGGGCGGCGGGGAGCGCGCGTGGAAGGGTGTCCCCCGGAGGATGCGACACGCAGCTGGAATTGGGAGGGGGGCAGGAGGAGGGGGGGCTGTTCGCGAGAACGCAGGGGATTGTGCACTTTTCCTTGGCTGCTTTTCGAAGCGACTGGAATAACGTCTGAACCTGGGTCGGACGGGGGTTGGGGAAGGAGGGACGAAGCGGCTCGGCATCATTTGTGAAAATAAATTAGCCCTGGCCGTACTTTTCAAGGTCCTGAAAAGTAGCACCTTTCCCAGTGCTGAGCTCTGGCCCAGCATCTCCAGTGAAGCTGAACGGAACGCAGTTGATATGACAATTGAATTATACAATTCAACATGGATTAGACCTGGCTTTCATTCCAGCGTGATTGTCCGTGGTGTGCGTTTTTGTTTTGCTTTGTGTCGCACCACAGCCCTGAGAGGTAGCAGAAAAGTAAGAAATCCTGTGGCACCCTAAAGGTGAACATATTTATTACCGTGTGACTAGAGTCCCTGAAAGCTCATCCTGTGTAATAAATACAGTGGACCCTTGTATAACAGACAGCTTGTATAACATAAAATTTGTACAACATAAAAATTTTTGGAGATAGGGAAAATTTGCTTAACATAATCGCCTATGGGGAAAATCCATACAACATAAAAATGGGATCACTCTGTTTTCAATGCATTCCTATGGGAATTTGTATAAAGGAAAATTTGCTTAACATAATTTCATTTGGAACGAATTAATTCCTTTATACAAGGTACCACTGTATCTTTCTTAGTCTTTAAGGTGCTGCATGATGCTCTCTTGCTTTTGTTGCAGATGACTAGCATGTCATTCAGATTGTGTTTCGAGTTAGTGGCTGGCATAAAGTCGCTAGGGAGCTTGGAGGCTCAAATCTAAAGATAAGATGGACAAGAGGCATGGTGTCCTTCATTCTTTAGAGATAAAAGATGGTGATTCATTTTAGCAGGAGCTTGCCTCAACAAATATACTTACTTGTGTGTTGTGATTGGTGTCTAGGGTTAGAAATATTTCACAGTTTTGATTGTGCTCTTGGAAGAAAACATTGTACAATAGTAGCAGGAATAGGAGATTTCTAATGTATGATTTTATCTTAAATCTGAACCTGAGTCTTTCGGGTTCTAGTTTTACACTTCAGCTACTACCCTACCTTGATTTGTGTAGTAAACTACAGTAGGACCCCCATGTCCCCCTGCAGATACAGAAATCCGTGAATAAGAGCTAATGTTCTTACTGGGGTAGCAGTGGTGGGTGAGGAGAGAGTGAACGGACATCAAAGGGCCATTCCTCCCTCCTGCCCTGCAACCCCCATTGGCTCCTGCCCTTACCGCCAGGCCAGTCTTATCAGCATGGTCGCGGTGGTGGTGATAGCGGCAGCGGAAAAGGCGCCCGCATGGACCTATGGATGCCTGCAGGCAGTGCGGGTGCCTTTCCTTCTGCTACTGCTGCTAAGGTGTTGGGCAGGCGGTGTGGGTGCCTTTCCTTCTGCCGAGGCCTCAGGCGGAATGGCGCAGGTGCCTCCTCTTCTGCCGCTGCTGAGGCCTCAGGCAGGCGGCATGGGCGCCTCTTCATCCACCGCCACTGCTGAGACCTCAGGGGAGCGATGTAGGCGCCTCTTCTGCTGCCACCGTCAATGTCGTGGGCAGGCAACATGGGCACCTCTCTTTTTTTTCTTGCCGCTGCCAATGTCCCGGGTGGGCGGCATGGCCTCTGCAGCCAGTGCCGCTGTGTCACCTGGGCTGGTGCACCACCGCCATCCCTGCCCCCCCGGCCATTCACCGTCCGCGGATAACTGAATCAGAGGATAGCAAATCAGCAGATACGGGGGTGCTACTGTACATACTAGAATAGAGGGCCTTATGACACTGTGCAAGTTGCCACCGGATTAAAATAAGTGTGTGTGGTGTGAAGTTTTCTTAGTTTATTCAGTAAGTTATTTGTGTGGCCTTCTGACAATAAGAACCGGTGGTCTGCTTTTCACAGATAACATCTCCCCCCCCCCAAAAAAATAATAATAATTCTAATGCTGTTATTTAAGTAGGGATTTTTGGTAATGAATGTGCATGGACTAATGTGCTCAACATTCTTATTTTCTATTCACATAAATCAAGATGATATGCATTAAAGAGAGGTGTGTTTGTTTCACACATGCTGAGTAAGGAGCAAAAGCAGAGTAGAGCGATGTTTTGTTTCTGTAAGTTACTCTGTAGTGCCAAGCAGTTCCTGCTTGTCTATCACTAGGGGCCTTTGTGTGGCACAAAGCTCTAAACATGTGAAGTCACATAAACCTGGAGCCATAGGGCCTGTTGTTTTGAGACATCTGTGATTTCATTGCCTGTACTCTTTGCCAAGCTTTGCACAGATTCTGCAGCCAGGTACCCTAAACCGTTGTGTGGACATGGACTTCTAGCCAACTTCTTTTGTGAGTTTTGCCATTTCGTGTGTACAGTATGCGGTCTATGGGACCCCAGAACAAATCATCTGAGTTTCTATTATTTTTATGGGAAAATTTGCTTTGATATAAGTGTTTTGGTTTACAGGTATGTTTCCGGAACGAATTATTCTCGTAAACCAAGGTATTCTGTTGATCTAATTCAGGCCTGCCCAACAGGTAGCCCGCGGGCTACCAGTAGCCCGCAAAGGGTTCAAAAGTAGCCTGCCGGTCACCAATAAAAAAGTGAGGGGATAAGTTCTCCACTCTATCCTCCCTCATCCCAAAGACCAACATGGCCCCAGCAAAGTTCTGGGTCTGCTAGCCCACTGTCTTAGCCGAGCAGGACAGTTCAAGGGCCATGGCATGGTCCCGTGCTCCCCCAACTGGCCAGATGATCGAGCGGGTGCAAGGGAAGCATGTGCATGGTCAGCCTTCCCATAGGGATGCATTGAAAATCAATTAATCAGTTCCAGGAGAGCATGTGCTTGGGATGGACAAAATTCGTAAGTAGAGGTATTAGTGTAGTAACCACTTTGGGCCAGAAAAAGTAGACCTCGGCCTGTTCAAAGTTGGACAGCCCTGATCTAATTGATATGATACTGTGATCATTGACTGTTGAAATGTTGCTTCAGAACTAGTGCCACGTTCTTTGCTATCAAGTTACCTCCCATGAATAGTGACCCTCTAAATGAGCAATCTCCAAAGAGTCCTGCCCTCAACTGTAAACAGAAGCCTGTGGCTTCCTTTAAGTGGCAGACCATCTTATGTTTTTCCTGCTACCCTCCACCTTCCCAGCATAATTTTCTTTTCCAGAGGATCCTCCCTTTTCATGATATGCCCAAAGCAGGACAGCCTCAGTTTAAACATTTTTTTTTTGCCTCCAGAAAGAGTTCAGACTTGATTTGTTCATTTTTCTGGGAGTGCAAGCAAAGCTCTCCTCCAGTATCACATTTCAAAAGGATTATTCCCCCCCTTCCTCAACTGTCCATCTTTCCTGCTATACATGGTGATTGGATGTAAAGCGGATAATCTTGCTCTTGGTCTCTAGTGATGCATCCTTGCATTTGATGATTGTTTCTTATTCATTTCTTGCTGCCTTTCCTAGTCTCAGTGTTTTTCTGATTTCTTGGCTGCAATCCCCATTGGGATTGACGATTAAACCAAGGTATACACAATCTCTTAACTATTCCAATTTCTTCATTGTCAACACTAAAGTTGTGTAATGTTCAACTGCAGTAATGGTGTGACACTTCTTTCACTTTCACTACAAGTCATTTCAAGTCATCACTACTTTATGCCAACAAGACAGTGTCATCAGCATATCTTAAATTATTCATGATTCTTCCACTGCATGTTAGTGCAAAGATTCCACTCCCACTTAGACGAGATAAGAGTTCATGATAGAAAAACAACAACAACATAGAGTGAGACATTCATAATAATCACTAGTGAATCTTGGCTAGGAAGCCAAACCAACATATATGAACCCACCTATTATTATACATTAAAATAAATCTACATTATTTGTACTTAAAGGAGCTCCTAAACTTTTAGGGTTTTTTTTTTTGTTATGCACAGTGAAACATTAACCTGTGGCTATCATGCTAATAAATAAATACATATAACTGAAAGGAAGCCTCTGATGATGAACTAAATTCCCTTTTGAATCAGCATAATACTAATATCCATATTCCAAAATAATATAAATGCATCTTGAAACAAGTGAAGCATGAGAAAACAAGGAGAAAGGCACTCATCAGTGATGTGTATAATGTGGATGACAACTTTAATAATGAAACTAACAGGACAGAATTAACTTCTTTCAGCATAACTTGTGCCCAGTGCAGATTAGCCCTCACTTTGTTGCTATTTCATGTGGAATTAGTATTGGGACATTTTTTATTTTATTTTTAAAAGTCCCCGATGCCGGGGGGGCTTCCCGTCCCCCACAGCTGAGAGGTGCTAGCTGCCGCGTGCCCTGGTTTTATTTTTTATTTTTATTTTTATTTTTTATTTTTACAGCGCTGCACCACACAGCCCCAGGGGCCGGATCAGCACTTTTAAAAGAAATTATTTTAATTCAATTTTTACAGCGCCAACCACGCAGCCCCAGGGGCCGGGTTGGCACTTTTTAAATTATTTTTCTTCATTTTATAGCACTGACCACACAGCCCCTGGGACCGGGTCAGCACTTTATTTATTTATTTATTTATTTATTTATTTATTTATTTATTTATTTATTTTCATTTTTATTTTAAAGTCCCTGATGCCGGGGGCTTCCCCCCCCCCCACACAGCTGAGAGGCGCTAGCTGCCGCACCCCCAGTTATATCTTTTAATTTTTTTTCTCCTGGCCCACTTACTCGTGAACCAGACTGGCTGGCCTGTGGGCCGGAGGGATGTGTTTTTATTTGTTTAAAATGTTGATCTATTTATTTATTTATTAAAGTCCCCGATGCAGGGCTTTTCTTTCCTCCTGGCCCACTGCCGCTGCTGGAGTTCCAGGCGAGGAGGCTGGCAGCGACAAGGTAGGAGATTGGGGGGGGGCGGCAAAAACCCCCAAAATGAATTAAAAATTAAAAATGAATTAAAAATTCATTTTGTGCCCATCTCTAATCCTAGTTTGTTATGGTATACCATGTTACAGTGAGTTGAATTTTGAAACATGGCTGCTCAAAAAGTCTTTACATTCTGATCACTATAGTATTAAACTGGAAGAGCAAATCACTTTTGGTGAGAGTTGGGAAATACTACGGTGTGCTTCTCTTGCTTCCACCCCTAACAAAACAAAAAGCAACACTCTTTTAGGATCAAAAAGCTGTCTGTGAGAATTGTAGAACCGATGCCTGACTCCAAAGCAGACAAGACATCAGCCTCATTGTTGGAATATTTAAACCTTCCTTTTCAAGTTTTGTCCTCCTTTTCTGTCTTTCTCTTCTGTGCCTTTGAATTGGAGAATGGCCGTGCCTCAACCACTCTCCACTCTCTCCAAGACTTCCTGACAAACTGACCATAAACTTTCCAGAATACCACTAGTTGCACCTAGAACAGTGATGGCGAACCTTTTAGAGTGCCCAAACTGCAATTCAGAACCCGCTATTTTTTTTTTTTGCAAAGTGCCAATACAGTAATTTAATCTGTATACAAGTGGCTATGAAGGGGTGATGTCAGGTGCTCACAGAAAGGGCTCCGAGTGCCACCTTTGGCACCCGTTCCATAGGTTCGTCATCACTGACCTAGAAGCTGCCAAAGAACCCACCGAAGTTCATTTTGAAAGTTGAACCTTTCTTTTGCAACTTCCACACTGGCTAAGGCAAGGAGATAACAAGCCCAATCTCTTGGTTCCCATGATATACACCTGGTGCCCTTCCAAAACATTCCAGACAAGTCGTTCAGGGCCTCCTGGTGGCTTAGTCAGTATCTTGAGCTGATTTATGGATCTAAATTGTAGAGGTGATGCAGGCGCCATGCTGGAAGAGGCCAGGATTTTCTTGGGCATTTGTAAGTCTCACCTGGTGAAGGTGCAGCAGCATGTAGCTGGAAATGCCTACAAACTTTTAAAGAAAAATAATGGGGTTCATTAGGCAGTTCTTTTGGCTGCAGAAGCCAGCAGGCCAGTCCTCCACAGCATTGCATGGTTCACTCTGAATTGTGCATCTGCTGAATAAGAGATGTTGCAGGATCAACAAGCAGTCTCTTGCTGCTGTATCCTTTCCAGTTGCTCATGAATAAGAGCTATCAAAAGATGCAAATGATTGGCAGTCTCAGAATGTACAAAACAACGTTTAAGGGCTTTCCCGTCCTTGAGTGTTCCAGCCGATTGAGCTGTCAGTCAAAACACTTGTTATACATGAATGTGGCACCGAGCCCATGTAAAACAAGAGTTTTGAGTGGCAGGTTGGAAAAAGAGTGTCCGGGGAAGGGAATTCCACCCTCCAAATCCAGAAGGTATGTAGAAGGAATTGTTGGTGGGTGGAGTAGAATTTAAGTGACCTCTTGGAACACAGTATGTGTCACGTTGTGCGGCTTGGATGAAAGGTTTGGAGGAGTCCCATTATTTGTCCTAAGGAGTGACCTTGTCATCTGATAGCTATCAGACTTTGATTGTGTCACTTGCCTCCTTGTGTGCATGTCCCAGTGTAGTGCCATGTCACTTCCTTTATTTTCACAGTTTCGTAGCAGGATGTATACCAGACTAGGTAACCTCAAGGTATATTGTGGCTATTTGTTCGAAGCAACAAATACAATATTAAGGTGATGCCATTTGATTTTGTGAGATGCTGTAATGTGTGATCCATTCTTACATTTGACATAGCTTCAAAAACTTTGCTCAAGGTAAAAAGTCTACTGCTAAGAATTCTAGAATTGTGAGATTGTCAGCTTAATTTATTGGGCAGTACTTTGTTTTGATGGAGGGTAACTTACTTCTTCCAAGTGTTGTTCTGTGTTTCATCTCAGCTAACTTGGGCTTTTGTTGTCTTCAAGGATGTTGTTTAGTGATATAGAATTATATGTTCCATTGTTATCTCCTTTTTCTGTCTTCACATTGTGTCATAATTCATATGTACATAATTTTATTCCTTGTATAGGCCTGAGTTCTAAATTGAGATGTGTTTTTGTACCTGTTACTATTGTTGTTTATTTTTTACTTGGTTCTTATATATGGATGTATTTTGTGGTACAAAGTATCCAGAAACATTGAAGCCATGAAAAAAAGTGCAGATTGATGGAATGACAGAGGATTGAGAGGGAAAAAAGATATTTCCTTTTAGTTGATCTGATTTTCTCCCTTCGGGCCATTACATTTCTAAATGCGTTATATTAAATTACCACCTTATGGAAGCTGAGCTTTATTTCTGTTCCTTTGTTGCCATGTTGCAATGTTAGCTGCCTTAGAAGATCAAAGAGCAACATTTTTTCTGAGACCATGCTTTAAAATTCACTTGTAGACCAAGAAACCAAGAGCCTCCTCATGTCTTGTACCACTTCAAAGTGATGCATATGCATCCTTTCCTCGCAGAATAATGGGAACATTGGGTAAGGTAAAGGTAAAGGTTCCCTGTGTACATGCGTGCTAGTCGTGTCTGACTCTAGGGGCGGTGCTCATCTCCGTATTCAAGCCGGAAGAGCCAGTGTTGTGCAAGTCCATGGCCATGTGGCCGGCATGGCTGCAAGGAAACACTGCTTTTTACCTTCCCGCCTTTTACAGCGGTACCTATTTATCTACTTCCATTTTACATGCTTTCGAACTGCTAGGTTGGCAGGAGCTGGGGTGAACAGTGGGAGCTCACTCCACTGCGTGGCACCCAGGATTCGAACTGCCGAACTGCTGACTTTGAAGTCAACAGTTTTCGGAGCCTTAGTCCACTGAGCCACCACGCCCCTGGAACATTGGGACATCATAGTAAATCAGAATTCTTGATTTAAGGCTTGGTAAGTAGTAAGTAGGAGAGAGTTAACAGAGAGTTCCTAGTCAGCAGTTTAAAAATACAAACAAATTGGGGCCTGTAGTTTGAGTTTAGTAATCCTCAAAGACCTCAGAAACATAAAACTGGAGATGTTATGTGTAGGCTTTTACACAGGGAAGACCTGTTTAGAGGTGAAAACTTTGGGGGGGGGAATAGAACACCCCAATTTTTCCATTTTTAGCCCCCCCCCCCCATGGCTTCAATATTTTTCTGGACATTTTACATCTCTGTACCTGTTTGAATCAGTGAGCAGAAAGTAATTCATGGCTTTGAATCTTGGTTGAATCCAGATGTCTTTAGAGAATTTTCTCATTATACACTTCGAAACAGATTAAACACAAGGAAATTATTGTCATTATGGAGTACTCGGCCAAAGACCCCTCTTTTGTTTCACACTTTAGTGTGTAAATCCTTGAATGCAGTGAATCTCAATCAGTAGCACATTGGCAAGTGGCAACCATTAGGAGTCAGACTTCAATGTGGAATTTAATATTTACTGTAAATGCCTAATAACAAAATACTTGTGCTTTCCTTAGCATTAAAATGGCTATTATTTTTATCATGGTGGAACCCCTGACTCTTCAACAGAATGATTGGTAAGGCATAAGATCTGAAAGGTTGACAACTGCTATACATTAAGGAGTGAGATGCCTCTGTAGTGAAATGGGTAATGGCATCATATATCAAGACTGAATATCCTGAGATTCAGTTGAGAATTTACAGGATCATCCAGCTAATATAAATTATGATAATAATAATAACAGTATCTAAAAATGTGTGAATACTAACATTTGTAGAATTTAACTTATAGAATTATTTTGATTTTAAAAGCTACATGTTCTGTGCATATATATGTACATTTAAATATATGTTCTATAATTATATTTTTTTTTTTGGACAGGATTTGGAGTATATCCTGAGAAGAAAAATAGGATCCCTCCACCCTTGATATTCCTCCTTCTTGGGCTCCATACTCCTGTATTGAATGCTGCTGGAAATAAGTGAGGCCATGGCAGATAATGATGCACAACCAACCATACCAAGGAAATGTGGCCCATACATTTCTTCTGTCACCAGCCACAGCCTGAACCTAGTGATCCGTGGAATAGTCCTCTTTTTCATTGGCGTCTTTCTTGCATTAGTACTAAACTTGCTGCAGATTCAGAGAAACGTCACCTTGTTTCCACCTGATGTGATTACGAGTATATTCTCTTCAGCTTGGTGGGTACCACTTGGTTGCGGAACAGCATCAGGTACGTTGGAACAGCTGAGCTGGGAAGACACAAAGAAAAAGTGTAGTGTGCTAAATCTAATGCATCAAGGATTTCTGGTACCTTATGCACAAAGTCCTCATCCATTATCCCCCAAACTCCTGTCCCAAGTCTGTCTGAATGTCTGAACCTCTGTTGTCTGTCAGTAGCAAACAATTTTCTCTCTTTCTGGTTTTAAGATGCATAATCTAACAAAGCATTTCCTTTTAGAAAACTACATAGTGAAGATGCTGGTTCAAGTTCCTCAATTCTTTCATAAGTGACAAACATATATTAAATATATATGAGGTTAACAGCTATACATTGATGGGTTATGTATTTTCTTGATAATACAAGCTGAATCTTCCTGGACATTTCACTTGATGAATTTGAGCGTAAGATTATTTTAGTAAGAGAAACCTCTTGACAGTGAAATGAGAGGGCAGCACTGAGGCAGAATTCTGTTGAAAGTAAAGCTCTTAAGAGAAAATTTTCTGGAGAGTCTTTTTCTTATATTCTAGAATATGTCAATTAACAACCCATTATCTAGCCAATTTTTTGTTTAATTTTGCCAAAGTCAACGTTAGGTGTCTTCTATTATTTAATTACTTTTCTTTTCATTGAGTTAATATACGATAAACTTCACAGAGGACTTGGATTTGAAGCCTAATTTGTCTGTGTTGGTTTGTCTTATGCCATTTAGAATATTTCAGTTGCAATTAGAATATTTCACTCACAGTTTCAGATGTGTTTTACCTCTAAACTAAATGAATTTCTTTCATTTTTTTTCCTCTTTCCTTTTCCTTTTCCCCTTGTTCTTCCCATATTTTTTGAATTGTTGGAAAATCTTTCATTATAGAAATGCTTCTCTGCATCCCAGTAAAACATTTATGCCTGCAAGTACAGTGGTCACCCATGTCTTTGTTGGCCAAAGCATAAATGAGCAAGATTAAACAGCATAGAATATGAACTAAGGAGGGGAAGGTTTAAATAAAGGAAGAACTGTGCTTCTGGGGAAAGAAAAAGATAGAGTAAGGACCTTGGAAAGATTCACAGATGGACAGTTACTACTAGTAGTAAAACCTGCTTCAAAAGCATATGCACGTAAGGCTGTGCAGTGCAAGGGCAGAACTTGGAAATGACTCTTAATTGGCCTCGTGGCACAGTGGTTAAATGCCTGTACTACAGGTGAAACTGTGCTCACGACCTGGGGTTCAATCCCAGGTAGCAGGCTCAAGGTTCACTCAGCCTTCCATCCTTCCGAGGTCAGTAAAATGAGTACCCAGCTTGCTGGGGGGGGGGGGTGCAATGTGTAGCCTGCACACTGTAATTAAATTTGTAAACCGCCCAGAGACTACTTTAAGTGGTATGGGGCGGTATATAAGCAGAACACTTTTGCTTTCACTTTTTGGTCAGGATTGCCAAATCCCAAGAAGGCTAAATAACTTTTCCAAGTCAGTCATTGGCAAACAAACAGAAGAAAGAACTTGTGATCATGTCTGCCAAAAAGTGCTTATAAATTATGTATTTTGCAAATTGCTAATTGTTTATCTTGCTTCTATTATTATTATTATTATTATTATTATTATTATTATTATTATTATTA
>JAHTLZ010003547.1:6017281-6030870 GCA_023846285.1 Phrynocephalus versicolor | reverse complement strand
ATTATTATTATTATTATTATTATTATTATTATTATTATTATTATTATCATTTTACAGCTGTGATTGGGTTATTGTACCCTTGCATGGATAAACATCTGGGAGAACCACATAAATTTAAGAGGGAATGGTCCAGTGTGATGCGATGCGTAGCAGTCTTTGTTGGCATAAATCATGCCAGCGCTGTATCCTTTATCATATTGATGTTAGAAATAGTATCTAGGAGTAATAGTAGTAACAGTAATAGGAGCCCAAAAGGTTAACAAGAATTGCCCTAGTCACTTCTCTGAGATTACATATCTTTAATATCCATGATATGGCAGTCAGTTTATCAGTTGCTATTCCATCATTAACTCAGGGTGCTGTGATTTTAAAAAAACACATGTTTAAAATAAGAACAATAAGGACTTGGAGCAGTGGTTCTCAACCCTCCTAATGCCACGATACAGTTCCTCATGTTGTGGTGACCCCTTGCCCTGCTTAGAAGAGGCCACAAGCCCCCATTGGCAGGCCACTGCCGTAGGTGCCATAGAGAATTTCCCTCTACAGGCACCCTCAGCCAATCGCAGCCTCCAGTGCCATTGACTGATATCCCCTCCAACCTACCAAGCTATAACTCACTCTTCCCCCACCCTTCCTCCTCCTCCTCCTCCTCCTCCTCCAGACCCAGGCTATCTGTGCCTTTTTCTTCACTGGCTCATGGGTACCCCTGCAAAATGGTTGTTCAGTCCCCAAAGGGGTCCCAACCCTCAGGATGGGGACCACTGACTTTGAGTATTAAAGCTGAGATCAAGACATAAGCCTGCAAACAGAACACAAGCGCAATACGACTTATCTGCATGTGTTTCCCAGCAACATCTTTATGTGAAATATATCTGTTATGACTGGTTGTCCTGGATGACTTTAATTTGTTGAATTCTCTTTGAGAGCCATCCAACTTGGTAGTCTCCGCTGTGTTTCATATTAATAGTTTCTAGGCAAAGGTCTAACTGTACTCAACTATCCAACACAGCAAAATGGGAACAATGTTCCCTTCCTCCTCCTCCCCTGCCTCTGACCCACCTTGGTGTTAGGAAAATGACCTCTGGGCAGATACTTGGCTTTCACAAGATAATGGAGTAGGAAGCAGGATAACTAATTCTGGCAGAAATAGTATCAGGAAAACTACACTGTTGGAGTCCCACCCCATAGTTTAACTGCAGAGAAGTACTTGTGTGGTCTAACAGATAAAACGCAGTGTGACACAGCCCAGAATATGTTGGCCATAAATCAACAGCAGAAGTTGTAAAATGTTGAGAACTGAAAGTGCCTATGAAGCAAGAATTAATTATACTGAAGTGGGTGTCCTCGAGGAAGCAATTTTATAAAGCAACCTAATTGCATACTTGTTTCCCTTTAAAAATATTTGAAATTTAATAATACTGGCTTTCCCCTAAGAATGTTGTGAGGGGTAGATGGAGAGGAAACTTTAATTAAACTTAAATTTCAGATACTCCTTGGTTGGAATCCTATTGCTTAGCACAGTTAAGTCACACCAGAATAGGTGAACCGAATCAGTGGGGGTTGGGAAAAGTCAACTCCTTCATAAGTTCCATTGATTTAAGTAGGGCTGTGGAGTCGGAGTCGGAGGAAAATTTGGGTACCTGGAGTCAGAGCCGGTGTCGGCAAACAATGCACTGACCCCGACTCTGACTCCTACTAAATTTAGATTGGGATTTTTAAAAAAAGCAAGTTTAAATGTCCCAATTCACAAAAAGTTATAATTAATGACTTCTCTATTGTAAGAATAAAGACCAATGCATGCAGTGCCTCACGTACCCGCAAACGAACACGTTAAGTCACCGTGAAGAAGCGTGCTTTTCATGTGCTTCACTATATGGCACGCAACGCACAGTTAGGAGCGGCAATACTTATACTTTCCATAGTGTTGTGTTCTGCTGTTACGCAGCGCCCATGGGTACCTAGTTTTACTACCAAAAATTGGGAAAACTTATTGACCCGAATACAAGTCGAGGGTGGGAAATGCAGCAGCTACTGGTAAATTTCAAAAATAAAAACAGATACCAATAAAATTACATTAATTGAGGCATCAGTAGGTTAAATGTTTTGATACATAAGTTAAATCTTTTGATACCTCAGAAGCCTCAGAGTGGCCAATTCAGGCACTGGGTGTTCTTTCCTTCAAGGAATGTATAAAATACATTCGCATATTAATACAGAGGAGTTGGGGCCGGGGAGTCAGAGTGGGAACATTTATCTACCGACTCCACAGCCCTGGATTTAAGTGGGTCTATTCTATTTGCAACTTGCTATGGAACAGTAAATTGCAAGTAGAACAGACCAAGTTGAATCAATGGAATTTATGGAGGAGGTGACTCACCCAAGTCCCTTTGGTTCAGTTTGCCTACTTTGGTGTAACTTATAATGAGTTAACCCAATAAGTGTCAGGTCAATCAGAGTTTTATGACATTTGCAGGCAGTATCTTAAGGTTTATTTTTAAAACCATGCATGCACCCCCAAATGCATATTGCTTCACGGATGTTCTGAAACTGATCTTTAGCCATGCTCACAGAAAGTTGATTTTGCGAACAACGTCCAGTTGTCCCTCACACTTGCCGCACTTTCAATCGGTCTATGGTGGACATTCGATAGATCTCGAAGTGGCTTTGGCTTGGGAATAGGAATTGCTTTTCTAGCCACCCTGGTGACTCAGCTTCTGGTCTACAATGGAGTTTATCAGTAAGTGCTGCACACATGGTAAAATTATGTTTATTTAATTAGGATGTTAAAAGCAGGGTCTGAAATATTTACAGTAAATATGCTGGAAACGTGAAAACTGCTCAACATCCTTCCCAGTAACAGTGTAATACAGTATGTATCGATTCCATTGGAATGAATAGGACTTTTATTTGGTATAAGATTGCAACCCATCTGGTGGAAAGAGATTGCTTGGGTTATTCGCTTTTAGGTTTCCCTTCTTTTTAAAAATGTGATGGGAAAGGTGAGGAAGAGGCGTGTAAACGGTATTGCACAAGGAAGGTTTCACCGTTGCATGCCCAACCGTGGGGCTTTGGAGGCTCATTCCTGCCATTGGGTTATAAGATCTCCTGTCTTCTCAGAAGGAAGCTTTGGTGGAAATCTGGTAGGACATTTGGCTTCTGAATGAAGTGTGTTTAGCTTATCAACATAAGATCAAAATAGTAAGCCTCTGCTCTTAATACTCCATGGGTAAAGCTGGGGGATGAGAGTAGATAGAGATTCTTGCCTGGTTGCATATGGAGGTGCAGTATTAGGTCAAAAACTGGGATAGGATTGGTTCTGGCAACTATACATTTTGGCTTAACTTCCAAGATTGAGTTAAATTTTTGAAAGAGTTAAAGAGGACTTCAGCCAGGTTCGTGATATGTGTCTGCACCCGTCTTCAGTAGTATCAGGGAATATCTTCTTCACATGAGGAAAACTGGATCAAGAACAGTTGTTCAGGAAAAATAAGATAAACACTTGCTTTTGTCATCAATATTTTAGCAAAATGACTATTCAGTATGCATGTGCCTTAGTTTGTAGACTGTTACACTATCTCTAATAGTAGAGAGCTGTAGCAATCTGCATTTGTCAGGGGAACAAGGAAGGCACCAATGGAAATGGAAGTGCTGTTTTGGGAAGGCTTCTGGAGGTAGTGTTTTCCTTGTGTAAACAGAGGCTAGATGGAATATCAGAAGAAAGGTAAGTTAAAAGATACTTGCTTTTCAAGTAAGGAGATCAAACACATTTGTCTGATATGCCAGTGGTCACAGGGCACATTCTGGACTTCTATCTTGTTTTTGAATTTAAAACAGAGTAATCATCCTATTAACTCTAGGAACCAAGAGCATACCACCCATAGAACTGACTTCTTTGGGTTATCAAAAAGTTTAATAAATAAATGCCCAAGAACGGAGTCCATAGAGAACCATAGACAATTATATATTGCCCTCTGCTCTAATGCTCAGGCTTTCATATTCAGGAAAGTCAATTGTTGGTTGTCTCAGAACAAAATTGTGTTGGGGTGAGAGCAATTAAAATACAAAACATAGCCATACAAAAAGCCATATTTGCTGAGCTCCTTTCTATCAAAACATGTCCAGTTTGTTTCTTATGCACTGTATTAGTCTGAAGAACTAAAAAAATACCCTGTGTCTTTCTAGGTATACCTCTCCTGATTTTCTGTATGTGCGCTCGTGGCTACCCTGTATATTTTTTGCTGGCGGAATAACAATGGGAAACATTGGTAGACAACTGGCCATGGTAAGTTTATTTTATCAGTTCTTGGTTGTTTAGTGTATCCATTCTTATTGGGGGCCATCTGGCTTCATGGAGGGCCATGGAATATTTGATGGGAGCCACAAATAATTCTTCATGCACCAACTTATAAGGTGTTTTATGTGAGTTGGGCAATCCTGATTCAGCCTGTATTGTTTTCCTATTGTTTTTATGACTATGGCAAAAAAAAAGAGTTGAGTAACAGTATCCCTGAACACAATATAGTCTACTTTGAGGTCCACAGCTTTTCCTTGTGGGCCATCTCCAGATAACTACATTGCTGTAGATAGAACCCATTGTACATTACTTCACGTCCGGTCCACCCTGTCAATGTTAAACATTGTTCTCCATTGCAGCTTTGCTCTTTCTGTAATCTGTTGCTTCTTGTCTTAAAGAAAACTATGGGATGAAGGCAAAAAGAGTCCAATCCTGAATAACCTCTTGGCCAGTAGATAGAATAGTGTTTCAGGATGTGTCAGGATATACACTATAGATTTGAGGGCAGATGTGCCCCAACACTGGCTAAAAACCTAAGTGTGTTCAAATCACTTCATATACAGATGTAATCCTTCAGCAGGGATGGGGAACCTTGAGGCAGCCGGAATACCTTGGTTTGGCTCATAGCCAGACAGGTCCATAGGGGCTGCCTGCTACTCCTGTGAAGCAATGAGTCACTTTAAAAAAGTTTTTATCTGTCAGCGCACGTTTTTGAAAACTTTGCAGTTGCTGCATGGAGGATTGAAGATGTTTAGGGATGATGTTACAGATGGAGAGGGAGCTTATGGAGGGCAATTTTAAGATGGGGTCGACTCCAAATGGGAATATTGTTCGAGCTTAATTTTGTTGGGTTGGATTAACAGACTCCATGTGTGGACAAGATGTGCAGTAACCCAATCTACTTTTGTTTTGACCTCAATGACATTTCTCTTTATTTCCCACCCCAGTCGGTTTGTAGTCCTTGGAAAGTTAGCCCAGTTTCAAGCTGGGCTGACCCTAAACCTAACCCTTATTTAACTGGCACCTCTTAGGACATCCCTTCAAAAAAACAACTAGCATGATTTACCTTTCTCTGCAGGAACACATCTAAAAGCTTTCATTCCTTTTCCCCACCCTAGTAAATCTAGGCTGTAGTGACTCCTCCTCCTCACGCCTTCCTCTTCAAGGCTTGACACTCAGATTGTCTACAAAGTTTCATCAGCAGACATGCAGTTAACAGGAATAATGTGGACAGCTGGTCTAATGGACTTATTCAGCCCACCCATTTGTGTTATTCTTCCTTTGCCTTACAGTGTTATGATTATGTGTGCATATTAATATCCAAGCCACTTACAACTGAATTATGTTTCTTTTTCAGTACGAATGCAAAGTTATTTCAGAAAAATCTCATCAGGATTGAGAAGAGCAAAATACACTTTTATTGACGGAGGATGTGCAACAGACAGGGATGAATACGTGCAAAGAAGTACTTGATTATAAAGTTGCCAAATAGCAGTTTTCCTCTGTTTGTTTCTTCTTCTGTTCACACGCCACAAATCCCTGGCTAGTTCCATTTGCAAAAAGCACACATTATTGCAATCTGTGATTGCTTTACCTGTAGGTCAGTTGAGATCCCAGCATCCTGGGATGTGATCCGTGTGAAATTGCACTTACATGTGAGATGCTGATCAAGACATTGGCGTATAGAACACAGCCTTTACTTTCTGAACATAGGCTTGCTGTATGCCATCCTGTCCTTTGCATAAATGTTCCTGTGCCAAAACAAATGTTATTTTATTTTTGCCTCTCATTTCAGGCTGTGTTCCTTCTGACTTGCTTCCGGGCACCCAGAGAGATTTTATGTTCGAAGAGTCTCACTATTTTGTTCTTCCTCTTGGCAAAGCAATGTAGAGTGATCTGAGAAATCACGGAAGTAAAATCAAAAACATAAGCCAGATACTGTGACTGGTCAGATGCATAAGCCTGTTATATATGAGGTGCATTATAGATAGTCAACTTTTAACCGGATGTTCTGTGTTGTGGGTTGATTGCATCTGAGATATGAAAACGACCGTGCACTATCTGCAGTACAGGTGGATTAAAATTGCCACTGCACGCACAGTGTGTGTGCCTGCAGTATGTTAGGAAAGATATCCCTCTGTGAGTAGGCATATCTTTTTATAGGGCACTTCATCCAACACCAGAAGCTACGGAGGACTTAGGAATGTTGTGGGCTGAATGAAAGGGTGTACTGACATTAGAAGTAAATCATTCATGGCTGGTACAACTTTATTTTGAAAATAGGAAAATACAAGCTGCTTTATGTTTAGTAAAATAACCTTCTATATTATGCGAGTTTTACCACCTTAGTCCATACCCCAAAATTTGCAAACTTGCATGCAGTCTTACTAAGACAAATTCTTTTGTGAGCATCCATGGAAGCTCTGTTGAAATGTATGAATGGAAGTGTTCTTGTAGACTTGCCATACACGAATGATTCCAAGTGGCTCAAATGTTTGGGAGACCAAATTGTGGTACGGCCTCATTACTCTGTAGCTGACTCTTAGGAATGCATGCGTAGGAGGGGAAAGAGATACTTGATTGATGAGCAGGTACAGGAGTAGTTGATATAAGCAGACACTAAACCTGAACCTGTTATAAAATGGCCAACACCATTGTTTCTGTCAATGAGTTCATTTAGCCTGCTTGCTTTGTTTTGTTTGGAAGCAGTGATTTCAGTGGTTATAAGTGAAAAATATGCAATGGACGCTTTGAATGAAAATGCTCTTGGGAAAAAAATGTGCAATTGATAACCCTTCTGAAGAGAAGACTAGTAATATGCAAAATATCAGGAGCTCTGAATTCCCACTAACTGTAGCAACTATACTGCAACCTGATTGTAATGTTGTCAGACATATTAGAAAGCATTTAAGTGTTAGTGCAGCAGTTTTTAATGCCCATTTTCATAAAAGTACAGCATAAATTAGCATCTGGTTTAAAACATCTCCTTTCATAGGCTGAATATCACTTGAGATTATAGAGATACTTTCAGTTTAAGCCAATGGAGAATTAAATATTCTGTATTTGATGCAACATAGCTATGTGATTCTCCTGAGTCATATATAGGAGTCAAGCCGGCTATTTAAGTGTTTGTTTAACTTTATTAATAATTGCGACATGAGAATATATCGAAGGCTTTGATCTGGTAGTTTATAAAAGAATATAGTGATGAAACTGATGTATTCCTCTTGACAGCAGAAACATAAGGAGTACATGGTTGCATCAGAAATCTCTTAACTGCAACTTTTCTGGTCACCACTTCTGTGCTTCAAATTGAGAATTGGAGTGAATAATCAATGAATGGGGGTGAGAGTGTAGTTACAAAGAAGAACATTTTCTGCTTTGTGTTAGTAGTCTGTGGTAGCTCTTGTTTGCCTGCTTTGGGAGTGAAGCAGGGCTCCAGTTTACCACCAAGTCTACTGAATCTACATGGCATCAAATGTGAATGGGAATATGAAGGCAGTTATAGAATGGTGGCGGAACACCTTCGGCGACACACAGTGTAGCACATTCATATGCCCGACCATGGTTGTATCAAGTGAACTCTGTAGTTCGCAATGGATTTGATAAACTTTGGGACATTTTGAAACTGATTGTCACTTCCATATTTGTTCTTTTATCACGTGATCTTCACAACCAGCTGTAAATAACATATCCATTCAACTTGCTGAAGAACTCAAAGGCAGTATAAATATGTTGACAAATCTTAAATGTACAAAGCTGCAGGTCCAACCTCTTTGTATTAACATGAAGACGGAGATAAATACTTTTGTATGCCATTCACTAGGCATCATTGGGAGTCATGTTCTGCTGTGTATCAAAGACAACACGTCATTTTGAAAATGCCTCTTGGAATATTCTGACTGACACTTCCTGTTTGTAAGCCAATTATTGAACATCTGCTTGTTATCCCAAAGTCATTCTGGTGCACTATTTTCTGTTCAGTTGTTCTTATTGAACAAAACTTTGGTTGATGTTATGTATTTATCAGCCAGTACTGGAGTCTCGAGATTTGTAATGGGAATGCCTTAATTACAGTAGTGGCAAGAGGCAGCTACTGTATAATGTATAATTATAATACTAGACTGTCTTCAAAATGTTCTATAGAGGATGAATAAGGTATATTTTAGGTACAACTTTATAAGCACTATAAACTCTTCACTAGTTGTGAATTGTAAAAGTTGATGATGTTTACTTCTTCAAATGGCCCTTAAAAGCAAAATAGGTATTGAATATAATTACAACCTTCTTGAACTGGTTTTCTTCATTTTCAGGGAGCAATAATTCATAATGGTATCATAGTGATCTGACTTCAAAGATCAAATTAAAATGTTGGCTGTTGAACCAGCATAATGGTTATGGAGCACCTGTTAAAATGCTAAATGAAAGCAAGCCTTTTAATAAACATAAATCACCCACCTTACTGAGTCAACATGATTTTTGGCATGGCTAGGCCTTTTAAGATCTGGATTCTCCAACTGCTGTTGTGGGAGGGAATACTTAATGCAGGAACTAAGAGGATATTTATTTTAAGGAGTTGAAGGTAGAAGGGCACGGCCTAGATTAAACAACACAGTTAACGTATACAGGAATACCTTGGTTTAATAGTAACTTTGCAAGTGTTTTGCAAGACAAGCAAACAGTCTTCCCATAGGAATGCATTTAAAAACCTATTAATATGGAACCTTGCCTCGTAAGACTTTTCTTCTTCTTAGACTAATGGAACCCTGGAACCAATCAAAAACATCTTATGAGGTATTACTGTATGTTAATCCAATGGGTGAATGCTGGAGTCCTGCTTAAACATCCAGGTTTTAAGTGATCTTTTGAAGGCCACCAAAGATGGGGACAGGCATATATCAGAGGGAAGATTATTCCACAGGTGTGTGGGGGGTAGCAAAGAAGGCCTTATTTCAGTGTTTGTGGGTGGTTTTGTTTGTTTGTTTGCTTGCTTGCTTTTGGGCCTCTCATGGTGTTAGCTGCCTCAAATGCCTAGCCTGGGAGGACTTGGTATTCTGGGCAGATGTCACTGGGTGAAGGAGCTCTGAAAAGTAGCAGGGTCTTAATCTCACTGAGCTATCTAGGCAATTGTGTAGACCTTTGGAAATGTTCAATTGATTCAGCATTCAATGAGGTATGTTTCCCCCCACTTAGTTCTCATAAATCTTTTGGTGGAATCTGTAAACCCTGAAAGGGAGGAGCACTGAACGCTTGATTGAAAACCCTGGAAGTTCAGGCCTTGCTTAAACCACTGCAAGTTCCATGTCACCCCTTGGTCTATTGGCCTTTCTGTGACTTGGGTGCTGGGAGGTAAACAAAAGAAAACATTCAATTCCATCCCATCCTCAATGATTCCTTAGCCACTGGCATGTTGCTTAAGGGCATCTCTGCTACTTTCATAGAAATTACTTTTTTAAAAGGCAGGGTGGAGGTAGGTGGTTAAGGAGAAGCATATGCCTCATATGTTGGATGTCTCCCCTATCCAAGATAGTGTGACTATCGGAAGGTTTGACGATCTTGTACTTAGGGCCACTTATATCCTTTATATCCTTTTCATAACAATTATCGAGGAAAAAATGTAGTGGTGCTGGAGGTAGGGAGCTTATTTTTTTTTAAACTAAATCAAATTGTTCTTCAGCAAAGCACATTGCATCAGTTCTGCTCCTAACAGGGAAATCATGACCTTGTCAGAAAGGGCAATTGTAAGTCACCCACACTCACCCACTCTGGTCCACTTGGTGGTGGTGGTGGAATCCAAATCTGAGCCAAACATTGCGGCTGATGCCTACCTCTCAGAAGTAGTCGCAATGACACTGTGCAAGGTGGTCATAAATTATCAGTAGGAGGTGTGGCTGAAGACTAAGTTTCAAAATCAAGGTCTTCTCATGAGATCATGGCTGGAGCAATATTCAAGCCAGAGCCTTTATGCACCATACACTATATATCTAGCCACTACACCAGACCAGTTTTTCTACAGAGCTACTTATGAGGATCGTACTGCAACATCAGTGGTGGTCAGTGTGACATAGCATCTCTTGGCAATATGCTGGAACAACTTACATGAAAACAGCTGCTATTATTTCCATTCCTTCCTTAAAGAGCCTGAAAAACTACTATCTCAACTGTGGTGAAATGATAAAAACAGCCGCACCAAGATAAATTGTACAAAGTTTTTGCTTTTTGTTTTCCTCCTTTAAAGGGCCAAAAAAGTCTGCCAGCTCTCCAGCTTACACTGTATGTCTTTTCATTTTCAATTTAAACACACTAATGCCAACTGTTAGGAGCAGGTGTCACAGTGTGTATGTGTGTGTTGTGTCGTTGCAGTCCTGACTGACTCTTCGTGACTCCATGCCCATGGAGTTTTCTTGGCAGGAATACTGGAGTGGTTTGCCATTTCCTACTCCAGGCGCCTTCAACACCTGGTATTCCCCGGTGGTCTCCCATCCAAGTACTAACCAGGGCCAACTCTGCTTAGCTTCCGAAATCAGGTGAGATCGGATGTGCTTAGGGCATCTAGGCAGCTCACAGGAGTTCCTTGTAATAAGGGTAGGATTTCTAAATGAAAGTAATTGATTCATCTGCTGTCATAACATACTGGTGAGTCGTTTGTACAATATCTTATTACAATTTAATATATTTCTGGATAAATTAATATTAAAAAAATTAATAATAATATTAATAATTCTTGATTATTGATCAAGAAATATTTGACTAAGTATTTGGCTAAGTATTTAAGTACAAGGAAAGTACTGGCTAAGTATTTAACTACAAGGAAAATTGGAGAAGCATTGGAAACAGTGAAGCAGCAAATAACAGCAACATCTAGAAAAATTGAAAGATATGATGCTAGATTTACTCAATATAAAGACAACCAGTTTCAGTCAGATCAAAGAAAGTCCTATCAGAGTTTAAATCAGAAGATAGGTATAAAAGATGAAAAGCCTGAAAAAATGGCAACCATTCAGTTTTGGGAAGACATATGGGGGACTAAGAAAGACTATAATAGAAATGCTGGATGGCTCCAAGATTTTGAGAAGAAATTCTCCAAGTGCACAATGGATCAACTAGAAATAACAGCTGATATGATCACCAAAAGAGTGCATAGAGTCAAAAATTGGACATCACCAGGCAATGATCAACTGCATGGGTTTTGGTTTAAACACCTGACCAGTCTGCATGGAAAAATGACTGAACAATTTGATGAAATGTTGAGGACAGGCTATATTAATGAGTGGTTAACAACTGGCAAAACCAGTTTGATTCAGAATGATCCAACAAAAAGAGCAATACCTGAAAATTATAGGCTAATAACTTGTTTACCAATGATGTATAAACTGCTGACAGGCATCATAGCTGATAGAGTCCAGGATTATTTGGAAGTAAATTACATCATGCCAGTAGAGCAGAAAGGGAACAAACGGGGAATTAGAGGCACAAAAGATCAGTTACTCATTGATAAAATGATCCTAGAAAATTGTAAAGCCCGGAAAACTAATTTATATGTGACTTGGATTGACTATAAAAAAAGCCTTTGACTCAGTATCGCATAGTTGCATTATTAAGTGCCTGGATGGCATCAGAATATATAAAAGCACTGGTGCCCTAATTGAAAATGCGATGAAGACCTGGAATACAGAATTGTTTGTCAGGGACAAAAGCTACAGATTGGTTAGCATTAAACAAGAGATTTTTCAAGGTGACTGTCACTTCTCCTATTTACTATTGCCTGATTTCCCTCAATAATTTTGCAGAAGACAAATTTAGGTTACCAAACTGCTAAAAATTCAGGGAAAAATTCTCACCTATTGTATATGGATGACTTAAAATTGTATGGAAAATCAGAAACTGAGCACTGACCAACAGCCCAAATTTTCAGTACTGATGTTAGTATTATTAGTTTGAACAAAAACAAATGTGCCACAGTGGCAGTGAGAAAATGAAAAATCACTGAGAGCGAAGGAATTGAAATGCCAAATGGACAAGCCATTAGGTATCATAAGTTTGAAGCCTATAAATATCTGGGCATACTGCAATTATCAAGCATGGGCAAATGAAAAATGTGGTCAGTAAAGAATATATCCAAAGGATTAGAAAAGTACAAAAAAGTAAGCTTAATGGTGGTAACACCATCAAGGCCATGAATACCTGGGCCATACCAGTCATCAGGTATACTGGGGGCATTATAAACTGGACTCAGATGGAGCTAGATAATCTGGATAGGAAAACAAGAAAACTTATGAGCATTCACTATGTATTATATCCACGCAGTGATGTTGACAGGCTATATTTACCTAGAAAATTAGGTGATAGAGGACTTTTGCAAGTGAAGCAGATAGTTGAAGAAGAGAAGTATGCGTTGGCAGATTATGTAAAAAATAGTACAGAGCCAGCATTATTGGAAATGAAAAACAAGAAAGCATTTAAAGTAAAGCAAACAAAGGTTCAATACAGGAAAAATGATGCAAAAACGAACTGATAGGTGGCATAATAAAGCACTGCATGGGCAGTTCCTTGAAATAATCAAAGGAAAAGTATATGAGGAAAAGACCTGGTTATGGCTCACCAATGGAACACTGAAAAAAGAGACAGAACCCCTGATTTTTGCAGCTCAGGAACAAGCCATTAGAACAAATGCAGTTAAGGCTAGAATAGAAAAACCAGCTGAATACCCCAATGTAGAATCTGTAAAGAGGCAGATGAAACTATCAATCATCTGCCCATTGCAAAGAACTGATGGGATCATAAGCCTGAAAAAGTGATTGAAACTGAGCATGCAAAATTACTTTGGGACTTCTGAATACAGACAGACAGTGTTGTGGAGCTAAAACCCCATATATTATGATTGTGGAGAAGACAAAAGTGTTGATCATTGATATTGCTATAGCAGGTGAGAGTAAAGTCACTGAGAAAAAACTTGAAAAAATTACCCGATACTAGGATCTGAAAATTGAACTTCAGAGACTCTGGCATAAACCGGTACAGGTGTTCCTAGTGGTAATCGGCATGCTGGGTGTGGTGTCTAAAGAGCTAAGCAAGTATTTAGTAGAAATTGGAGTTCACAAAGTCACCATCAGTCAGCTGCAGAAAGCCACCTTATTGGGTTCTGCTTGCATAATTTGCTGATATATCACGTAGTCCTAAACGCTTGGGAAGCGTTCAACTAATTATTTGTAATACAAAATCCAGTGTAGTTCTCTTGTCTATTGTGCAATAATAATAATAATAATAATAATAATAATAATAATAATAATAATAA
>JAHTLZ010003547.1:5993916-6010427 GCA_023846285.1 Phrynocephalus versicolor | reverse complement strand
GTCCAACCATCTCATCCTCTGCCGTCCTCTTTTCCTTTTGCCTTCAATCTTTCCCAACATCAGGGACTTTTCCAGGGAGCCCTCTCTCTTCATGAGGTGGCCAAAGTACTGGAGCTTCAGCTTCAAAATCTGTCCTTCCAGTGAACATTCGGGGTTAATTTCTTTCAGGATAGATAGGTTTGATCTCCTTGAAGTCCAGGGGACTCTCAAGACTCTCCTCCAGCACCACAGCTAAAAAGCATCAATTCTGCGATCAGCCTTCTTTATAATCCAGCTTTCACTTCCATACATCACTACTGGAACAACCATAGCTTTGACTATCCTGACCTTAGTTGGCAAAGTGATGTCTCTGCTCTTTAGGATGCTATCTAGGTTTGCCATTGATTTCCTCCCAAGAAGCAGGCTTCTTTTTATTTCATTGCTGTAGTTGCCATCTGCAGTGATCAAGGAGCAGAAGAAAATAAACTCTGTCATTGCCTCCATTTCTTCCCCTTCTATTTGCCAGGAGGTGATGGGACCGGTGGCTATGATCTTAGTTTTTTTGATGTTGAGCTTCAGCCCATTTTTTCACTCTCCTCTTTCACCCTCATTAAGAGGAGACCCTCTTAATGAGACACCCTCGTTATATTTATTAATAAATAAATATAAATATATTAATTTTCCAAATCATTTCTAAAAAATATTGAAATTTAGTCCCGCTCCCGTCTGTACACCCCCCCAATTCTTTTTATGAGAATGAGTTTTTTTATTTAATTTTTATTTATTACTGTGAAGAGGAAATATGAATAATTGCTAATTTAGGTTTTTAAACATTGTTTTGAAGAGATTTTTTTTATTCCATATAAAGTATTAAACAGTTCAGGAGATTATTAAATATTTAAAAAGTAAATTGTGTTTGTAACAATTGTTTGGCTACACTATATTTCAGTATGCTAGTGGTGATAATTTTATGCCAAATCAAATTGACCACAGTCATATTTTATGTTCCTAAAGTAACAGAATGACTTTCAACCTGTAAAAAAAGGGGGGAGTGCTAATATAGCATTTTTTTCAGTTTTTCTGAAAATTTCCATTTTTCCCCAGGAAAAAAAATGGGGAAAATGGGTTTTTTTTTCCGAGCTTCAAAATGTCTGGAAATTTTGGTAGGACTAAATTCCTTAGTCCTACCATTCATCAAACCACAAGAGTGCAAAAACATCAACAACAAATAAATTTATTGATTAATCCTGTGACCATATCAATCAATAAAAACACAGACTATAAAATACATTGAAGTACATGCAAAACCATCCTATAGGGGACCCTACAATACAGATTCAGAATATACAGAAGTCATGTATGTAGATCTCCTTTGCAGGATACTCCAATTTGTTCGACGTATTGCGTTCTTAAAGCTGCAGCTTTAATTACAAACTTGGCAAATTTGCAAACAGTGCAAAAACATGGATCCAATATACAGATCTTCACAGATCTACCTGGTTTTTATCCAGGATTGCCACCAAACCAATCTCCCATCGTAGGCCCCATTTCTGACCACAGATTGAACACCAAAAATCATGGGTTCATCATTGCACGGCTCCACAGTGGCACAAAAGCATGGATCCAATGCCCCAATCCTCACAGATCTAACTGATTTTTATCCAGGGTGATCCCCCAACCACTCATCTTTCAATATTGAAGGACAATATGCAACTCAGAACATTTAGGATATATTAAAGTGTAAGAACAGTGAATTTGAAGAGGTATCTTATAACATTAAAAGGCAATATTAAAGCTAAAAACAGCCCATGAAGAAGGGAAAAAATCCATTATGAGAGATGGAAACTAACATGGAAAACACAGGCATTGTTATGAATTCAGTCTAAGCAATCATACATGGTAATCCATCGAAAAGTGACATAATAGGTAGTCCATCATTCAGGGAAAGCTTGCCTAAAGAGGAAGGTCTTTGCCTGCTTCTGGAAAAACAGCAGAGTTGGGGCAGTCCTGGCCTGCAGTGGGAGGGAGTTCCAAAGTCTGGGAGCAGCCACAGAGAATGCCCTTTCATGTGTTCTTATCAGACACACCTTGGCGAGATGGAGAGAAAGGCTTCTGTTTACCTTAGCATCTGGCCCAGCTCATACTGTGAGATTGATCTTTGAGGTACAGTAGTTTGGACTCAGGCCATTTAGAGCTTTGTATGTTAAAGCCAACATTTTAATTGTGCCTGAAAACTGATTGGCAGCCAGTGGAGCTGCTGTAATAAAAGTGTAATGTGATCCTGGTGTGCAATCTGTTGTCAGAGATGGGGCCTACGATGGGAAACTGGTTTGGGGGTGATCCTGGATAAAAATAAGGTAGATCTGCATGGGTCCATGCACTGTATGTTTTTGTGCCACTGCAGAGCCATGTGCTGAGAGATCCATGATTACTATTGTGAAGTATCTTGACATTAACGAAATGTATGATTTGATGGTGACTTGGGGAGATTCCCTTGCAAAAATGATATGAAATCAAGAGGATGCGTTCTTGATTTCCAAGATCTGCCATTTACTTTCTTCCCATAGCACACACTTTCCCCTCCAAGTCAATGGCTGTGTTTTAACCATACATCATTTAAGATGCATGAGCTGACTGTTGTGAGTCTGGCGCCAGCTGAGTTCTGAGGCCTGGGGGAGGGACAGTACTGGGAGAGGAGGGGGACCCCTGCCTGGGCAAAGAGGAGTGATGCCTTCGAGGGGCTGGTCCAAGGTGTGTGGGTGGGTGGTGGGAGGGAGGCGTCCACACCAGATATTGTGGGCTGATTTCACCCCTTAGCAGCAGCCACCCTGCTCTCAGGAGGCTTCTCAGCTGGGGTTGCCTGACCCAAGGCCAGATTGAGCTGTCACTAGGTTGCTGAGGTGCTTAACAGGAGGGGGCATGAAACTGATTTTGTCCCCAGGCGCTGAAAACACTAAGCTATGCCTCTGTTTCACCTACCTAGCGCTCCAGTCCCCTGAAGAGTTCATTCTGTGTTGGCCAGCCAGAATGCATGATGCCAATCTGTGACAATTCAAATGACTTGGAATTGGAATGTCTAAACTTACCATGATGTCCACAGCATTTACAATCTATTGCCATGATTATGAAAGGGTTGTCTCTACATTACATAGTTAAAGATGTCTGATAACATTTTAATTGAGATGACTCTATCCAATGGAATCTGGTGTAGTAATTATGTATGGTGAGGTAATTCTGTGTCTGTGAAGTAGTTCAGAACTCTCTAGCAGGCAATTCTAAATGCCCCAAATGAACACCACATGTTAAAATGCAGCCTTGCAGGGGCACCCCCCCCCTGCTGTGTGGAGCTTGGGCCCAATAAAATGATCCGTCCACACAGGCTTTGTGTTCCAGAATGCCATGTATGGGATTCCCAGTGATCTGGTTGGCACACATGCTGGTGCCTTGGTGGATGGCTGGTATGCCTCTGTCTCCAGAGCAATCAATACGCTTGCACCTGAATGCCCTCTTCGCTGCCAAGCACATGGGGTCCCTTGGTTCAAAGAGGCCTGGGGGCTCTAAAAGGGGAAATAAGGAGGCTAGAGAGCATTTGGAGGTGGGCCCTGATGCATTTTAATCTATCTGCTGTCAGGATCATGTTGACTATTCAGCCAAGATTAAGGCCTCAAGAAGATCTTACTTTGCTAACCGGACAAGCGAAGCACAAAACTACCAGGCTGAATTGTTTCATATAGTCCATGATCTATCCAGGGTTGGTCGCAGTGATAGGCCTACCCCTAGTATTTCCTGCAACCAAATTTGTGGTATTTTTAAAATCAAAAGTGGAGGCCATCCACCGAGACTAGACCTCTAGTTGCAAAGAGTAGATTAAGCAGAGACCTCCAGTGCATTGCCTTGCCCAGTTACTCTGACCACCTTTCAACCTGTGATGTTGTCTAAAGTTGACAGTGCCCTTGATTGCTGTCCCCCCCACCTCCTCCCTTGACCCTTGACCAGCATGGGTAATAAAAGCAGCTAGGCCTGTGACCATTGAATGGGAAGTGGCAAAAATTAATGGGTCTCTCTGAGAGGGCAGAGTCCCACATGCCCTCAAGGATACACTCATTAGACCCAAAGCAGTGCCTCCAATCCCCAACTCACGAGAACCTCCCCAGGAGTTGGGGACTGGAGCCACTGCTTGCAGTGGTTCCGCTCCTTCTTGGAGGACTTCCCACAGAGAATACAGCTGGAGGAGATGACCTCTACTCCTTAGTCCCTCAATTGTGCAGTGCCATGGGCCGATAATCTCCCCCATGCTTTTCAACATCTATATGAAGCCACTGGGAGAGATTGTCAGTACGCTGATGACAGTCAGGTCTATATCTCCTTCTTTCCATCTGCAGTGAATGCCATTTCATCCCTGGAGTGCTGCCTAGCGGTGTTGGGGTAAATAGGGCAAACAGACTTAGGTTGAACTGGACAAGATGGAAGTTCTTGATGGAATGCCAGAAATGGCATTCACTGCTACAGCCGTTACCTATTACTACTTTCGGCGGATTGCTCAGCTGCATGCCTTCCTGGACCCTCACCATGTTGGTCCATGCACCCGTAGTCTCGAGATTAGACTTACGTGGGGCTACCTTGGAAGTTAATGTGGTGGCTCCAGCTGCTGCAGAACTCTGCGGCCAGATTAACAATGCGTTGAGATGACACCAATATATCTCCTCTATGCTGGCTGCACTGCATCAGTAAGCAGAGGCATGAATTCGGCTTGTTCTTTATAAGTCAGCTCTACTTTTTGTGATCCAGTCACATTCAAACATGTAGGTGGGAAGGTTACAATTAGTTTCAAAAACAAACAAGGTGTATAAAGCACCCAAAGGATTTTGGACCCACTAAGGGTGTTCCTCAACAGTAGCCCCCCCCCCCAGTTATTCAGAACTAGAAAAGATGGGTCTTTTGATTACTTTTATATTACAGAGAATTTTCCAGATTAATTTTGCAGAATAATCTCAAATATCTTGTCTCTTAGTACCAGACAGAAGGAGACTTACTTTGGTTCTTGAGTTGGGGCAGGAAAAGCACTCTGCACATGCTTGAATGTGTGATTTTCAGGTGGCAAGTCTCTGTTTTCAAATAATCTTAACACTGCAAGTATGTTCTCGGGCTGACACTTTATAAATATTTTCTTAAATTAAGCCCTGATGCTTTCCCAGGTGAAAGGAAAATCACTAATTGAATCCAAAACTACATTTGCTTTAGACTAATAGCTGAGGAATTTGGAATGTATTTTTTCCTGAGAAAAGTGAGATAAATGATGTGGACGTGTCTATCCGGTGAAATATTTGATCACTTACCTTCTTAGTCATCATTGATCTTTAATCACTTATTATGTAACGTTTTGCCCCAATACAGATTGGAAAGAGAGGCTGGAGAAGGGGAAATAAAAAACACACAGCTTATGGAAGCGAGAAAGTAATTTGTCTGGAACAGGAAGGTTGCTCTTTTCTGCACACTTTGTTTACAGCGTCATCTATCATCTGTGAAAATCGCCAGGAGGCTGTGAGAACAAAGATCAGCTCAAGTTGCAGGAGAAAAACTCTTATTAAAGCCTCATATAGTGATAGGAGCCAAAATCCTCAGAACTGCCCAGGGCAAAGAAAACAGCAGATATACTGCCAAGGCAATAGAATGGCTGAGAAGTCTTATAAGACTACAAACAAACAAACAAACAAACAAACAAACAAACAAACAAACAAACAAACAAACAAACAAACAAACAAACAAAAGTCCACTGCCACTCTGATGTGCTTGCCTGCTAATTCCCATGTTGGTGTGTGGCCTTCTGCAGTTCAGTATTCTACCACAACCCCTGTTGCTCTTAGTTAAGGACAGAGATAGTGAATTGCATGGCTGTCTAGAATACATATTAGGAGCTGTATCCTAGCATATCTGGAAGGCCTTTACAGAAGACTGCTATGTCAGAATGGCTGTGTCGTTTTAAGACTTCCTTCCATCTGTGTTGTCTGCAAGCTTCGTGCCATTGATGTTGCATATTTAGGAACATGATAGACTTCTAAACATAACTATAAATCTCTCTCCTATTCTCTTGCAGATAGTTCTGATACTCCTCCTCACCTGTATTTATCTTATGCAGTTCAACTAGTCAAACCTGATGGGCCTTTTAAACACAGTACCTTTATAGTGCTAACTTACACATGTTTCTGCAGGAGTAAAGTCCCATCACACCAAGGCTATAAAAATGGTCCTGTTGGATCAGACCAAAGGTCTATCTTTGGCGACCCATCATATGCCCAGACTCTGGAACTCCCTTCCTCTAGAAGCCAGGACTGCCTCATCTCTGTAGTCCTTCCGGAAACAGGCAAAGACATTTCTCTTCAGGCAAGCTTTCCCTAAATGATGGACTACAATTATGTATATTTCATATAAATCTGTAAGATCACATAGACTTTGTGTTTATAATTACTTATAATCTTGTCGCTTTAATGTAATGTTGTCTATTAATGCTGTAAGATGTCCCTCAGTACCTTGTATTCAAATACTTGAACATGCCTTAATTGTATTGGGCTGTATATTATTCCTCATTAATATAAGCTGCCTTGGATCCTTTTTCCAAGGAGAAAATCAGTGCAACAATACTCTAAAATAAATAAATAAATAAATAAATAAATAAATAAATAGGGGTTCAACGGAGCTTGCCCATGTAGCAAAGCACGGCCATTTCAGAGATCAATCCTCAGCATGGTACTGGAATGGTCTGAAAACTAATGGTGAGCAAGGTTACTGAAGCTATGCTAACCTGATCAGCACCTCAGTGGGAGCACAAAAGATCTTCAGGCATTATTTCTGAAAACAGAGTTATAGTTCCAAGGTGCCTGGAATATTTAATTGCTGGAACAGCTACCATATTAACACTAATGTGTTACTTTCCTCCTTCTTAGTTGGGATCATAGTTACATTTTATTTACTTAAACTATACTCTCCTGTCCACTTCATGATCACTACAACAGAACACATGGTATTCTTTGTCCACCATTTAATGCTATTAAGCCTCGTAGTTATAAAAGCAACCCAAAGTCACAGTTGTACTTCAAATGGAGTGAATCACCACTAATTTAATTTAGTAATGCAATGCCATCATTGGGGAAAAGAATTCATTGCAAGCAACTCATTATTTGCAACCAATTGCTTGAACGTCACAGAATAATAGAATTATTGACTTGGAAGGGCTTATAAGGCCACCCAGTCCAACCTCTCCCCCCGCTCAAGGCAGGAATACAAATCCAAGCAAATCTCACAGACTGTTGTCTAAAATTCTCCTGAATGCCTCCAGTGTTGGAGCACTCACCATCTCCCAAGGTCATTGGTTCTATTGTCATACTGCTCTAACAGTGAAGACGTTTTTTCTGGCTCCCATAGCTTGGGCCCGTTGTTGTGTATCCTGCACTCTGGATTGATTGAGGAAAAGGTCCTGCACTTCCTCAGTATGAGTATCTTTCATGTGTTTGAAGAGTGCTGTCATAGCTCTCCTCAGTCTCCTTTTCTCAAGGCTAAGCATGCCCAGTTCTTTCAGTCTTTCCTCGTAGGGCTTGGTTTCCAGGCCCTTGATGATCCTTTTTGCCCTCTTCTGAACTTCTAGTCTGTCAGTATCCTTCTTGAAGTGCAGCAGAATCCAGAACTGGACACAGTTGCTCAAAATGACTCCTAATCAATGTTAAATAGATGGAAAGTAGTATCTTACCAGATTTGGAGTCTATGCTTCTATTAATGTGTCCTAAAATAGCATTTGCTTGATTTGCCATCTCATCACACTGTTGGCTCATATTCAGCTTTTGATCTACAATTCCAAGACTCTTCTTGCCCATAGTATTACTGAGCCAAGTATCCCCACCTTTAACTCTGCATTTGGTGCTCCCCCCAGATGTAGCACTTGGCACTTATCGATGTTAAATTGTGTTCTGTTGCCCTGCTGTCCACCCAGGAATCCCTTGGTATACACTTTTGCATTTCACAATGAATGAAAGGTGAAATATAATAAATAAAAATCTATTTGTCTAGAATTATGTCTTCAGTATTTTTCACAGGTGGGTATTTTGATGTCTCACAGAATTTTAGATTCCCTCCAGAAAAGAGGGAACCATGACAGTGAGAATAATTTAAATGTGGAGATAAGCTGAGCTTGACACTTTAATGACGAAAGAGAGCTAAATTTACTGTGAGTCGAACTGGACTGACAGAAGCAGTATTTTGTAGGACTTTCTTAATCTCTCAGAACTGGGAAGCAAGTCATAATAAAAATGTTAATATAAGTGCCCATTGTAGGAATAAAGTGGGAACACATACAGCAATTGACTGGAATCTAAAGGCAACATTGCCTATAGAGGGGTAAAAATGTAGCACAGTTCTTCCTGCTTATCTTTTACTATTTCTGATTTGCTACTTTTGAGGTGATTTCTTTCCTCCTTCCTCTGAGTTCACTTCCTATTTGTTTTTCTTTTTAGCTACACGGAGAAGACTCACCTGGGGTCTTCGTAATGACCGCAAGCAGACCCTCAGGCATGAAAGGCACCTTCGGGCTTCTCTGTAATAAAACTGGTGATACTTCATCTCTTCTGACCATTTATTGGATTGTCTAAGCCCGGGGGGGGGGGGGCAAAATTCAGAGTTGAGGCTTCAAACCACTGTTTGAGGCTCCCAGCTCATCTCTCAACTCACAGTGGGCAGGGACAAGGGAAGAGCCTGGTTAAACTGCTGTGCTGCAGCCAAAACTGGCCTCACAACCTGGGGTTCAATCCTAGGTAAGTGTCTTGCGGTATCGGAGAGGGGTCAATCTGTAACCTGCATAATTAAATTTTAACCCACCCACCCCAGAGAGAGCTTTAAGTGCTATGGGACAGTATATGAGCAGCACACTTTGCATTTAATAATAATAATAATAATAATAATAATAATAATAATAATAATAATAATAATAATAATAATAATAATAATAATAATAATAATTTATTTATTTATTTATTTATTTATTTATTTATTTATTTATTTCAGACTTAGAAAGCCTTTAGGAATGGCAATTCACATTTTAAACCAGCTACTTTCTTAAAGCTGCTGGTTCTCTTTAAAGATGTGCACCTTCGTCTTCTTGGTGCAAGTAGAGAAAAGCAGAATGTCCTCATTTATTTTGTCCTTCATTTTTGCATAGGAAAAAGCTTTAATATAGAAACTAACCTGGCCCCCAACACATCACCCACAGCCTTCCTCTTGCCATTGGGAAGCACCTCACATCGCCTCCTCTGCAGAATTCAGAAAATCTACCTAAAAGCTATCTTCTGGAGTACAGAAGGAGGAAGCATTTATGTAGTGGAAAGTTGAGGCTTCTTTCATCTGTAGTACCTTTAATAGACTGAGTAGAAGAGGGGCAAGTGGACAAACAGGGCAGAACGGCTGCCTGGTTGGGCTTCAGTATTGACAGGTGTGCTGCCAATGAAGTAAGTGGGCCCAGTAAGGGAAGGCGATTAGGAACATATGGTCAGTGACACTTTGTATGAAGCACAAAGCACCTGCATCATCATCATCATCATCATCATCATCATCATCATGTGCTGTCAAGTCAGTTCTGACTTCTGGTGACCCTTTCTGGGGTTTCCCAGGTAGAGAATAATTTATTACTCCTGTCTTTTGAGGGCATCCATCCTGGGCGTATGCAACTTGCCCAAGGCTACTACTCACAGGAGGCATGAGGGTAGGGGGATTCTAACATCCAACTTATGGCTTTGCAGCCAGATACCGATACCACTGAGCTATGTAGCCTGTGGAAAGTAACTTAGAAATTTATCCAACTCTGTTCCGCATAATCTACCACAATATTTTATATAACAGAACTTAAGGGAGGAAAATAAATCAGGCTCAAGAGGAGTAGCTGTTAGTCAGTGGTATCCAAAACAGAAGAGTCCTGTGGGACATGAAGGACTAACAAATGTTTTATATTAAAATATTAAAAATTAAAGTGGCTCCCTTATTAATATCATATACTGAACTAAAATGCTGAATTAAACAAGCGACAGCTATCATTAATACAAGCCTAAGGGAAAAATAACTGTGGTGGAAACAACTCCTTGTAGTCTCATTCATGATCAAATTCTCATAAAGTGGGTAGCAATTTGAAATGCAGCCGGGGCTGATTGGGCAGATTAGTAAGGCAGTGCTGTTAACCATTTCATTCTCATGGCTAGTGTGGAAGCAATAAACCAAACACTCCCTGTGTGATTGAGAGCTTTGCTTGCCTTCACAGGTGAAGGTCTCTAGAAAGGGAGTGTCCCAAAACAGGATTGCTTGGGGCACCTGCTCTTAAATGGGGCAGATGGCATTTCTCTTGGTTGGCAGCCCTTCCACAATGCCTCCATTGAGGTTTCCCAAAGCATTACAGTGAAAGCAATCCAGACACTGAGGAAAGGTTCTTCTGCATTGAAAACAGAAAGCAGCCCCCAAGATTAATTAAAAAATATACTAACAATCCTCTAGCAGTGGACTCGAATTGGAATGGGAGCCTCCAGCTGCTGCAATCAACGGAAAAAGAAAACATTTGGAAATCTAGTGGTGGATTGCTCACCACTAGAGCAATGCTGCTTTCACTCCAGAATTCCTACTCAGTGTCAAGGTGTGTGCATATAGCAAGAAAATGCATGAAGACCTATCCTGGAAACTAGAGTGCTGCAATTTGTTCTGTCACCCATTATGCTGTGGTCTAGTTCTTTTTACAGAATGTCTGAGTGTAAAAATGGCAGAGATTCAAGCAGAATGGGGGGATGTAAGAGAGAGCTATTTTTAAAATGGTTTCCAGTTCTCAGAATTTCTCAGTCCTCTCCATGTTAACCAGGGGAATTCAGGCGTTCTAGCTCAGAAAGTAACTTTTCCGAACTCTGGACAGGGGACTCCAGATGGGAAACCAGGGTGTCTGACTATAGAGCTGTTTCCTTTTCCTAAAGCATTCAGAGCTGATCAGTTTTGCTTCTCCGTGATTTCTCTCCCCCTTACCAGGCTAATCCTTAAGCTTTCTTATTGTGTCCTAAAGGCTATATTGGATAGTCCATAAAACTTTTATTGTTTGTTGCATGCCTTGCATGATTTGTCCCCTGTAAAGCCAGCTTTTCCCACACTTTGTCATCTCCTTTGCAGTTCAATGAGTGTGTGTTTCAAGCTTCAGCTGAAGTGTTATTATTATATTACATTGGCAGCACACTGCAATCTCTCTCACTCTCTTTGGCGGGAGGGGGGAGGACCCAACACAAAAAGCAACCTTATGAATTTGACTGAGCAGTGAAATTGGAATAAGAATGAATGAGGAGGAAAGGGAACAACTGCCAGGAGATCCAGTTATTGCTCTTGTCAATCATGCGGATGGCGTAAATATGGTAACCCCACTCAATGACTCAAACGGAACGTTCTTCCTGAAAAGAACTTGGGCTGAGATGCTGGACCAGGGTTTCTAAAAATGTCAAAAAGGAAGTGCACAACAAGAAGTCACTGGAATGGCATTTCGTTCAGAAGCAGAGGTGACTGCAACTTCACAAGCAGAAAGTGGTCTTGGAAAACAGTTGGCACTCCAGAGACACATTCTTCTCCACAACTGTTGCAATGTTTGCTTAATAAATAGGCAGGCAAAGCCTGGTGTTTGCATCCTCGTGTGTAATCATCAAAGGCAAGGAGGATGTTTACAATTTGTGAAGCTGTGCACTCACACGGGGATACACAAATCTTGGGTGGATAATTGCACATTCTTTACTTCTTCTCTCAGGTCTGCTTCTTGCGATGAAGCTACTGTGTCATCTGGCCTTAGTTATGTGAGGAGAAGGACTGGTACTGTGTCATCTTCCTTTGGTATAAACCAGATAGATACATATTGTGCAGCCCAAAATATGTACATGGGCACTCACAGATATATATACCACATACAGTGCTACCTCTAGTTATGAGCAGCTCTACTTATGAGCAATTCAACCTAAGAGCGGAAAACTGTTGCCGTTTTAACTGCTGCCTTACAAATATTAGATGCAGTCTGCTCTACTTACAATTTTATTCATTCATTCATTCATTCATTCATTTATATATTTTTTTAGATTTTGCTACTCTACTTTGAGTTGTTTGACTTATGAGCATGCATTCGGAATGGATTAAACTCGTAAGTAGAGGTACCAATGTATACGCTACAGAAATAAAAAAAAGCCTTCACCACCAAGGCCATAGCTAACAACTCATACTTTATGGATTTCAACACCTTAGGCCATTGTTCACCTTAATGCTATTGAGATTTTTTGTCTACCTAACGAGCCTGTTCAGGCCATTGTTCATCTTATGTGCCTATTTCAGACCAGGGTGACAAGAGGTCAAAGTGGACTATAAGATGGGGGACTAGTTTTCTTCAGACTGATGAAGCTGTTTGGATGAGCAGCAAAACATTTCTGTTTCTCAAGAAAAATAAGTCCAGTTGCCATGACTCAACTTCCAGATGCTATAGAAACAGAAATTTATGCTACATATGCTTTTCGGTGCTACACAATCCAGATGGCTGTTCATAAAGCTTAGAAAAGGTGTGTTGTGGATGATAGCTTTCTGAATCTTTTGACTAGCTTTGCTAGTGGCCATGCTGATGCTTGGATGTTGGGATATTTGTACTGTGTCCAAACTCTGGTTATCCAGCCTCTGCCTGAAAATATCCAGATAGGAGAGACCAACACTGTTCTAGTAATAAGTTATTGGTTCCTCTGTGGAACTAATCTTATTCTTCATATGTTTCTCCAGATATCCATTTCCTTCCTCCCTTCCCATCCTATTGATCATGAGGCTTTCTACATCCAAAGCATGACTCAACCACAGATGAGCTGTTGTTGTAGCCTGTGCGGACTCCTGTGGACCCTTTACACATGTGCGCCTTTGCGGTCGCTGAAAGGAGCTTCTGAGCTCCTATCTACTCAGATCTAAGATCGATGACAGGAAACAACCAAAAACCCATAAATTGTGCCACATAAACATTTCCTGCTGCTTCCTTCTCTGTGCCAAGGAAAAGCATCTACTGATATGCCAGCCAGATAGGTTTCTTTAATGAATATACCTGCAGTGAGAAGGGTATGGGGTAGGTGGTGCCTTGGCCCATTGCCTTGGTGACCAGTCTTAGATTGGCTTGACATCCAACATACTCGACAACTGGTGTTCTCCAGGAGTACGAGTGGAGAAGGGTCTTTCTCTCCCCTGTGATGGATTTTTCTTTATATGCTTCCCTGCGAGAGCTACTCTTTTTGTCTTTCTCCATAGGCTTCCTCTTGTGCAGATCTTTTCAGAGTTTTGGGAAGTTCTCAAGGTTTTACATGACTTTAAAATGAAAAATGGCTTCACTAATACACACTGTCTGTATAATAAAATGAATTATGAAAGCCTTTAACTCTGGCTATCAGCACTTTAGAGCTTCCAGACCAGCTTTCAGTGGCTCTGTGGAATGCAATGAATTACAAAGACTTTAACACTCTGTGTCAGTAACTTTAGCAGTTTGATGATTAGCTTGCAATGACAAGTTTCTTGAGTTTGCAAAAGTAAGTTTTCTGTGGCAGAAAAATGTGATATTTTAAATATAAATATATTATATAAGAAATAGTCCCTCTCCCTCTCTCTCTCTCTCTCTTTGGAGGATAACATTTAATCTAGTTTTGGTCAAAAAGGCAAACTACCTTAAAATAGAAATAATATTACCTTTGCTACAGTCCTGTTGGTTTTCAGAATTACCGTACTTTTCTGACTATAAGATGCCCCATGTTTCAGATGACCCCCATTTTTCCAAACCAAAATTACAGTTTTGCAACCACACAGTTCTCTCCTTGGCTTACCTCCATGTATAAGACGACCCTCAATTTTAAGTCTACGATTTTAGATAAAAGTATAGTCTTATACATGGAAAAATAGTGTAAGTAGGGGCTCCCACATAACCAGTATGTTTTCTCAGCCAGTCATCACATGCCCAGTTTTCACTGTGTTACACAATCAGTTTCTTGACATATCACAGGGGGAGCACTTCACATAATTTTAAAAACACATGCTCTAGTGAGCACAAAAACAAAACAAAACAATTGGATTGGGGCCCCTGGGTTTAAATAAATACAAGTGGCATATGGAACTAAATCCAACTGTAAGTACCAACTTGAGTTCCACTGAATAAATGGTAAGTATGTATAGCAGGAATGTCCAAACTTCAGCTCTCTGGATGTTTTGGACCACAACTCCCACAGTCCTTTGCCATTGGCAATACAGGCTTGGAGTTCTGGGAGTTGTGGTCCAAAACATCTGGAGGGTCAAAATCTGGACACCCCTGATGTACAGTAAGTATTGACTTAACAAGTCCCATTCATTCAACGTGTCTCCTTTAGCTGGACTGAGAGTTGGATTTAGACAGAGTCTCAAGATGCATGATAATATTGTTATTGTAGACTATTCTTATTTTAAAAGCTCAGTCTCAGCGTGTTCCAGCTGCAGCCTTCTTCAGGAGCTATGCATAGGACAAAGCTATATATTCATTTAAAAACATCTGGCTAGGGACAGTTACAACTATTTTTTCTCATCTCTATACAGTTAGCATGAATTAATAATGAATATGCATATAATAAGATCAATAAATTCCTAGTAGAGGGAAATGACAGTGTTTAAGATATATACTATGGTAAGCTTTTGGAATTTTTGCTTCTCATTTGGTGTGTGGCAGATCCAACATAAATCCAGAGTGCAAATATAAAAAAAGGGGAATAGTAACTACTTATTCTCAGCTGGCCAACGAGTCAAGGACAGTTAGATAATCGGTGAAGCAGTGGGTGCTGAATTATACTAATAGCAAGAAATCTATTTCCTTGTTTAGACCAAAAGGTGATATTGAGTTTAGCCTGAGTATCTGGTCGATTTCCCTTCTTAACCCATTTTCAATTTATATATGTATGTATGTATAAAAAAATCATATTGCATGTATGTGCACTATCTGAATAGAACATGAAAACAAAACAAACAAAACTAACAAGAGCACATAATTTCATAATAGTTGTTGTGAGTTTTTTGGGCTGTTTGGCCATGTTCTGGAAGTTTCTCTACCTGCCGTTTCTCCAGACTTTGTGGCCAGCATCTTCAGAGGCCAAGTTGCTCAGGGAGCTAGGATTTCTCTCTGTTCTCTGGGTTATAAAGTGAGTGAGACTTGTCGTTTCCTCAACTTAAAAAAAAAACCCAGTCTCACTCACTTTCCGATTCTCTTGGTTGTCCACTGACAGGCGATGGGGAAAAACCAGCCAGCTTCAACCCCCCAAAAAAGCAAAGCTCGTTTCCTTTCCTCCTCCTCCTCCTCCTCCGATCATTAGCCCTTGAATTTGTTGGTTAAAACCTCACCAGAAAGAGCAAGCGAGAACTTGTGACCTTCCGTGCCCATTTGCGTGCACTGCCTGCCAGCTCCAAAGCTTGGCAAAGTCTTCTGGCACCCCTGCAGAGCCACGGGCACCATGAAGGACAAGAAGGAAGGAACTCAAGGGAGAGGAGGATGCCTTTAAATTGTACCGTGGCTTTTTTTTTTAATAAAAGGAGAAGGCAGGGGCGGAGATCGCCTGCATGGACGATAGCTGAAATTCAATATATTGGTATACTGACAGTATGAAAATGAAACTTTGATGCAGACCCTGTACATGGAGTCACATAAGGTATGAAAAATTAAAATGCATCTGTGGGGACGCATTTGCCGTGTTTTGTACCATGTGACCGCAACAAAATAAAATATACATTTTACTTTGATGTAGTACAAAGTTGACGTGGGGTAACAGCCTCTGTGCATATTTCCTGTCTCTTCTTGTTCCCCCATGTAGGAAAGACACAAACAGAAACATGGGAAGTTGTAGTGTTACTCTATGGTCATATCTATGATGTTAGTATCAAGCTGGGAGTGCAGGGTATCTGACTTGCTACCCCAAAATTGCTTTTCTACTCCTGACCTAACGGGGTGAAGGGAATAGGAAACAAGAACAGATCATCCAGGTGTCTATTTTTGAAAACCCCTCCTCTTTTCAGAAAACTACACTTAACATTTGGTATTGGCGTTCATGAGTGTTTTCTGAATTTATTCCAGCACTCTGCAGCATCAAGTGATCCTAATGAGGAGGGGAAACGTCACAGCTCCATTATTAGTTAGTGCTCAAAAAGCATATTTTGTCTTAGCTTCCGCATTGTACTCCCTCACCAAGACAAGGAGGTGGCCATAATAACACTGGCTTCTTATTAGGTGGGTGGGCAACATGTGTCCCCCTCAAATGTGTTGGACTGCAGTTTCTATAAGGTACATAGGCAATAATAGTGAAGGAGCCTGCAAACCAGCAACATCCAAGAATCCTTGTGTTTTTCATCCCTTTGATGAGGTTTACCAGGGAATGCATAGGAAACACTTTGAACACTAAAAAATGCTGAACAGATGCCAACTGTTGTTGTTGTTGTTGTTGTTGTTGTTGTTGTTGTTGTTGTTGTTGTTG
>JAHTLZ010003547.1:5967460-5986899 GCA_023846285.1 Phrynocephalus versicolor | reverse complement strand
CTATTTCCAGAAACATTTGGATCCCCATGATTCCTTCATGACTTTCTAGGCAGGTGGTTGACAGGGTAGTGAGGAAGGATAGCAAATTCATTGAGGAAAGAGCATTGTTCCTGAGACAAAGGGGCCATAATTCCATAGTGGAGCATAGACCTTGCCTGTGGAAGATCCCAAGAGTATTCCTTTGCATATGTCTGTGAAGATTCTCAGTTATCCAGGTGAGTTTATCTGGAAGTTGAGTCATGGCTACTGGACTTCACCACCAAGGCTATAGCTAACAACCCATTCTTTATAGGCTTCAGCACCTTAGGCCATTGTTCACCTTAAAGCTATGGATACTGTTGTCTCCCTAACGAACCTATTCAGGCCATTGTTCATCTTAGGAGCCTAATTCAGATCAGGGTGACAAGAGGTCAAAGCTGACTGACTATAAGATGGAGGACTCACACTAGCTGTATTCAGACTGATGAAGCTGTTTGAATGAGCAGCAAAACGTTTCCATCTCTCAAAAAAGAAGTCCAGTAGCCATGACTCAACTTCCAGATATTCCTTTGCATTTTCAGACCAGACGAGTGTGAAATCATTGGAAAGCTGTTACTGGTTTGTGTAGTCAGAAGTTTAGATGCTGCACTGGCCTGGATGGCGGTAGTTCAACATTTGGTGATCTGAAATGAAAAATAATGATGTATGTTGTTGAGCCATCGCCTACTTTCACGCAAGGTGATCTATTGAGATGACATAGGAAATAATTTTATACAAATCAGTACCTCATGGCATAAGAGCTCAAAATAACAGAGACACCGATGAAGATATCATTCCACTGCTATTCGGCTAGCTTATCCCTTGAAGGTGTATCAATAATGAAAAGTACCAACTAGACTTGTTCGTTATCTGGCATAATGTTTGTCTGTACAAGTCAAGCAACATAAAGAGAATGGTTTCTGAATCCTTACTTTCACATGGTTAATTCTGCCTGGATTGCAGTCTAGGAAAGTTTGATTAAATTAGGAGTTGTCAATAGGTATTTCCTCTGCTTGGCTTTCATAAGTAAACCCAATTAACCTTTTGTCAGCATGTTCCTGCTTAGGGAGGAAGTAGGAAGTAAAAAGTAAAACACTTTACTGGGAGTACTGAATTGCTCTCATGGAGTATCTGCTGGCACCAAAGTGACCCATTTTCCATTCAAAACTACAGAAGATATTAAATACCTAAGAGATGCATGCTCATGTACAGACTGATTTGAATCTCTCCCTACATGTTGTATTGTTCCTGTCTTCACCAGATGATTGTGTGAAGGGATGTTACTGTGAAATAGTTCATGGATTTTGGAGGAAATGTCCAAATAGCTTTGTTTCCATCATGCATGGCATTTAAAGAGATAAACATTTTTAACCGTTGAAATCATGTTGCTTTGTCTACTGACTGAGTCTCACTAGAGAAGACTTATAGAATCAATAACCTTATACCAGGAATTTGACTCACTGAGCCCCCAATGATTCAATGGGCCTCCTGTAGTGCAACCTGTAGGATGGCAGCTACTGGGCTCTCATCGTCATGAGGCAGGTAATGGGAAACATATTTTACCATCTTATAGGCTGTTGAAGCACCGTTCAAGAGCATCATGCACCTGGTTATATGCCTTTTGGTAGAATGTTTGTGTGAGAGGAAAATCTTTATATGCTTTTGAGTGTAACTTGATAGCTCAACGGTGTAGGTTTCGGACTATGGAGCCAGGGGTTGGGTGTTTGAATGCCCATCATGTCTACTTGGCAGAGGCTGGACTCAGTGATTCATGGCATCCCTTTCCAGCTCTGCAGTTATAGGATTAGTTATGAGTGGTGTTGGTGTTGTTATCTGGCTATACATAATGAGCAGAATAAACAGTGGAAATTGTGAACTCCTGTTACAAATATTACAGGGTTGTATCTACAACAACCGTCAGCTGAGTAGGACACCCCATCACCATCACTCCACCCAGTTTCTTATATGCACTAGCGATCACCCACTCAATCCTGCAAAACCTTGGAAATAGGACTTCTGTTTGCATAAAGCAGATGTTGAATACCTCTTTGCTCAAGTTCTATAAATATTGGGCCTCTTCACTTATTCATCTGTTGAATGACTGAAAACAACAACTGGATGTTGACTGTTGAAATTGATAGGGAAAAGTTAGCGATGACTAACTTCTTGACTGCACTGAGGCTAAAACATAAGTACTCTGGTTTGGATCAGAACTGTGTTGCTAATAAGAATTCCTTTTATTGGCATAATAAAAACGTAAATTAAAAATATTTTGCAGGCAAATAATTACAAAGAGACACAGAGCAACCAACTGTTGGGTAACTTCATGCCAACTGTGCTTGATGGCAAGATACAGAGCTGCACATTGTAACCTTAATGCAAGGAATAAGGATGTAGAAAAAGAGCAGGAAATCTCTGTATTTTGAACTGCTGCTGCCATCATTGTTCATTTTTGGTTGTACTAGCTGGGGCTGATGGGCTCTGAAGTTCAACAGTAACTGGAAGATCAAAGATTCCCCAGTATTGTCCCATATACATGGGGAGAAGGAACTACTATAGTGTACATCTGGGAGACATTCCACCCCTCTTTCATTCCTATATCACATTTCTTTTCCTGGATTTGGTTGTCTCAGTCTTTTTCACCATTTGGTTCAGATTGTTGGAGTCATGCTTTATATAGTAGAAGAATCCCCATGGAGGCCAGAATAAATTAGATCTTATGTACATTATCATCTGTGCACGGCTTCTGAACATGTTATCTAGGCTAAGTTAAAATGATTTTTTTTCTTTTTGCTTTCCATTGAGCAAAAAGAGAGGAATATTTCATACCAGAACCTCAGGTTAGCAGCTTACATATTTATATAAGGAGGAAATATAGGGGGAGGGAACCACCACTTTGAACATCTGTGCATACTGTATTAAAGGCTATCTTGTAGTTTGCATTATTACTCAGTAGCTTCTGCTTAAAAATTATTTTAGAGCATTGCATCTACCTCAATTGAAAATGTTTGCTTTGGGGACTATTAATAAAACATGCATTGAGGGTTTGACTTCAGCAGTACTGGGAACCATATTGTATAATACTTCCTGAAATGTCAGAACTCGGGCCTGCATTTTTGCAGAGAAGGAAGCTGAGCTGCAGAAATGACAGTGTGCCAAAACGTGGATCCTTCCCAATCTCTCTGATTTTTAATCTCCTTGGGTCTCTCCTTCTCCTTTGGTACCCTGGAGAAGAGACTTGCCCTCACTCGACCTTGGCATGAGATGTAATTCATTAATGCTTTCAGAGTACAATGATGAACACCACAGAAACTGCGACAGCATAGCTGCCATTGAGAGCCTAGAGCAGAAAAAAATGGGACGACACTATTAGCACACAAATTACCAAGATCATTCTATTATCCCCCCCCCCATTTAAGGTTGGTGTAGTCTCCAGCTTGCGTACCAAAAAGTTAATCCCAGTGAACTCTTACGTTTATGACCAAGCAATCCTGTTACACTGGTCATATGCAGGCTCAACATAAAATACTCATGGGCCCTTATTACTGTCCTCCCTTTGATGATGCCCCAACCCAATATGCAAGATTCCCCTACACAGCTGTACACATTTTGATTTCAGGTTTGTATTTGTTTGGATCAAGAACAGAAATTTGTTCAATATGTTAAGTACAAGCAATGTAAACACACACATCCCAAACTATTCCTGGTTTGATAAATCTTTTCCATTATTAACCCTTGTCTGTGGTTTCATTGATTCACCAAGATCCAAAAGATGATGCAGTAGATGCTGCTACTGGAATTCTGTTCCTTCCCTGACCAAAGTGCTTTCATCTTGCTGCATCAGCCATCTACCTTTTCTTTCTGAAAAAGAAATTGGTGCTTTCCCACAGAATCTCACCAATATTTTAAGTTAACCAAGGTATTCCAAGTCACCAACTGCAGCTGACTAGATAGCATTAGGATGACTCAAATTTAATGTGAATATAGGAAGAGTGGCTGGCATTGTCCTAGAGTTTATAATGTATCTAGAAGGATACATGGGACCTAGGAAAGCAACCACTATTTCCAAAAATTTGTAGTGTCTGATTGGCAGGCTGAGGAGTGGAATAAATGTTGCAAAAACCCTTTTGCATTGTCTTACGAGGGGTGCAGGAAGAGTTGCTATGGTGACCCCATTCTATGCTGAAAGTATGAAAGGTGTATTAAAAAGAAATGGAGCAATAACAGTTCACTTGGTCATTTTTTTACATTTAACAAAGAAAGCATCTATATTTCCAGCAACACTAGGAAAATGTGAGTTTCTAGCACCTCCAAGTTCTGATTTCACTCTTTTGCTCAAAAGGCAGTCCAGTCTTGGCCATGAGTTAGATCAGAGGTTCCCAAACTTTTTCACCCCATAGACCACTTGCCATTTTTTTGTTTTCTGTAGATGCCCTGCCTGCCTAATATTGAATTTTCCTAAACTTATTAACTTCAAATATGTTTTTGACAGCTGACACAGTGCTACTCACTTTGATAGGGGATTTTGTAGCATGGACAATTGTAAAAAAAGAAAAAAAAGAAAAACGTACAATTTTTATTCATACCTTTATTGAAAAGACACAAACTGCAAGTAAATATTTGGATTTGGAATGAAACAAATAAGAACCTAGTAAAATTCTTACATAAAATTAATACACAAATAATGCTGTTAATGGGAGGGATCAAATTTGGCTTCAAATTAGTGAGGTATAGTTTTAAATCTTCACCTTCAGTGATTTACAATCATTTTCTTTTTTTCATAAGAAGATTGGCAACCATGCCAAAACCCCTTTTCACAAGGTATGAAGATGGAAAAGCTATCAAAAACTTTCTTGCGATAGTCCATAATGCAGGATAAGCAACAGATATCTCTTTCTGGAGCCAGAACAGCTGATACCCCGTTCTGAACTGCACTTTAAGTTCTTAGTGCATGCTTATTCCAATCAGTTCTTTCTTCTAATGTGACATCTGAGTTTTCAATGTCACCGTATGGATTGATAATCTGCTGTGGTATTTCCGTAGTCAAAACATCCTCAAACCTGATTTTAAAGCCTGTGTGAAGGATGCTTAAATGTTGAACGTAGACCAAAACATCATCATTTGTCAATGACAAGTTGGGGAACTGGGAAAATTCACGCCATCCAATGGTTTGCTTCATTAGATTAATTCTGGCAAGAAAAGCTGCAATGATGGACTTTGATTTTATTAAATTCAGACTGTCACCTTGTAACTGCAAGTTAGCCTCAATAAATTTAGTAAGCAAATGTGTTAAAGAAACAAGGTCTGGTTTCAATTTGTTTAAATTTTCATTCAAACTGGGATCTTTAGCATCCTTGTCAAACATAAGCTTTTAGAGAGCCAGCATACTTCAGTGTGAAGGAGTAATCAATGAAAGTACTCATCATTTTCTTCACACAACTGTGTAAATAACCTAGAATTCAATGTGTTGATACGGGTCTTGTTTATTGCGTTATGACACTTTGAAGAGATTGATTCAATCTGGCACTCAGATTTTAAGCTACTACATGTTGTTGATGAATGACGGAGTGAATTGCAAACACCCCGGGTACATTTTGTTTAAATGGCTTATAAAGCCACAATAGTGCCCAAACATGGCTGGTGCTCCATCTGCTGCTGATTATATATTTGATAATAATCTTTCAAAACATTGAATATTGATTCGCCTTTAGTGTCTGTTGTCAAAGTTCTCACAAAGAGCAGTTCCTCATGGATTTCTTGGTCCATAAAAAAACTGAACATATGCCAATAATAGTTGAATAGAGAAATGGTCCGTTTTCAGATAATTGCACAAGAAGCTTTCAACACCATGACTCATTTCATCAATACATATTTGAACTGTGTTGTTGCTCAAATGAATTTTTTCGAGTATATCATAGGCAGGCTTGTGTAGAACAGTTTTAGAAACCTCTTCAACAGCTGGTAAAATCAGCTCTTTCCCAATAGTATAAGGTTTTCCTGATTTTGCTATGAGTCGTGAGATATCATAAGACACCTGCAAACCATCATAATCTCTTTTTGATGTTGAAACAAACATACTGTCCACTGTGGTTCTCTTCTGAAGTTTTTCTTTCAGTGTTTTGAAGTGCGTCAAATCTTTATCTGTTTTATCAGGGTGGCACATTCTCAGATGATCTTCAAGCTTGGATGGTTTCATAGCATCATTGTTTAAAACTCTGTTGCACAAAAGGCATATGGGTAGATATTTGCCCGACAGGGGTGGAACTTCAAATAATCAGTATTATACGGCCTACATTTCTTTTTTGCCTCAGCCATGTTATATAGAAGTTATCTGTTGACAAAAATAAAGCTATATAAATATGATAAGACAGAGCAATTCAAAATTGATTCCTGCAATATACAAATATTTAAAAACATTTATCATTTTTGATAACATTGGAAATATTTTTAAAATATTTCTAAAAGTTTTGAAATGTCTGCAAAAATAGCTTACAGAAATATTTCTTAAATATATTTTGAAATATTGTGTGCTGTTTGGGTGGAGTAAATCCTTATTTAAATCTTTAGTTAGGTCGATATAGAGAGGAATCAGGATAAAAAATGTTGCTTTTGTAGTGATACTGTGTAAGTGTCGGTGGTGCAATTTCAAAGGGTACAGACTGAGATGACTAGGTCCCTGGTTAAATCCTGGCCATGCCATGGACCAAATAATCTTTTCTATAAAGATGTAAGTACATAATACTGATTGCTAAAACACTGAAGGGAACCCCATTAGGGAAAACATGTGTACAGTAGTACCTTGGTTAAAAAGCATAATCTGTTCTGGAAGCATGCTTGAAACCAAAAAGCTTGAATATCAAAGCAAATTTTCCCATGGGGAATAATGGAAATGTAGATGATTCCTTCAACAGCCCAAAAATATTTGATTACGATACTGTAATATAATACAAGGTACTAAATAAAATACAAAATACAGTACAAAGTACAAAATACAGTACAGTACAGTGGTACCTTGTATAATGTAATTAATTCGTTCCAAATGAAATTACGTTATACAAATTTTCCATTGTACAAATTGCAATTTCCCATAGGAATGCATTGAAAACAGATTTAATCCGTTCCACTGCATAGCCAAGACCAGGGCTGTCCAGCTTTGATGTCCTACCTCAGGGCTGTCCAAGACGTCGACCATGGACAACCAGTCACCCACGGCGCCTTCAGGGGTCGCCCTCCAGGTCCCCTGAGAAGAAGAACGTCTTGATTGAGCAGCAGCTGGTTCTCCGATTGCTGCCCTTCTTGGGAGGGACATTCTGGCATGAGGGGAGGGGGCAGGCTCCGGAGGACCACCTCCGCCCTTTTGCAAGGAGGAAAGAGAGGCCGCACCGGATGGCGATGGGGGCGTGAGAAAAGCAATCATGCAATTGTGAGGGGGGCGCCCTGCCGAGGTTTCTTTTTGTAAGAATTCTGGTGCAGCCCAGAGTGAGCAACCGCGGAATTCATGGCTCACTTCCTCTCCTCCTTTGCCCGGTCCATCCCCCCTCCCCAATCACTCACAGACCCGCCAGTTCCCCTGCGGGTCTGCTGGCTGCTGCTACTAGGCAGCCACTGGGAGGGAACGAGCGGGGAGGAGGAGGAGATGGAGGAGGTGCCACAAAGCCCTGGGAGGCAGGGAAGTGGTGTGTGCGCGCGCGCTGCTGCTGTTGCTCCTGGTGCAGCTCCCCACACCTCTTCCTGCTTCTTGTCTCTTCTGGGCTCAGCATGCAGTTGTTGGATGCCCCCCTCCGATGCAGATCCCCACTGTCGCCCCAAGGGATCTAGTGTGGGTGTGTTTATGTGCGTGTGCTTGCACTCTCTCTTGTCCTTTGCCTTGCTGGGCAGAATAAGTTTTACATCTGGGACTGGCAGGCTAGCTTCCCTGCTCTCTCTCTCTCTCTCTCTCTCTCTCTCTCTCTCTCTCTCTCTCTCTCAGCAAGGAACAGCAAGTTGAAGCCTGCGGAGCACAGGCTCCAACTCATGAATGAGGGGCGGGGTGAGAGACAAAGGAGGAAGGTACGGCAGAGGCACTTCTGCTGCTGCTGCTGCTGCTGCTGTTCAGGGGGAAAGCGAAACCGCCTGCAGGACTGAGCAACAGCAGCAGCAGCCAGAGACACAGGCTCTGTGAATGGGCCAACTGCGCCGCCCGCCCTGGGCACGTTCCACCACCTCCTCTGCTGGCACCAGCTCCAGGAGTGCTGATCCACAGCACCATCAGGTGGCCTCAGCTCGGGAGGAGATGAGGTGCAGTTGTGGGGAGGGGGAAGAGAAAGAGAGATGGAAAGGGGGAAGGAAAATAGATGAGCAGCGATCCCTGAGGAAGCTTTGTTGTGGGTGCCCACCCAACCCAAGCGGGCTAACCTAGCGCTCCTCCTCCTCCCCCGCCAAAGCCACCACTGCTGTGGGTGCCCAGCAGGGCTCAGTGGGCTGGCCTGGGCCTCCTCCTCCTCCTCCATGGCCAGCCTGTATCTTTGGTTAAGAGCCCCAGAGACTGCCTGCTCCCGTGTTGGAGCGGTGGGGGGAGGGGGAGTGGTGATGGAATTTTTTCCGTTGTACGGATTTTCCGTTATACGAGCTGTACGTTATACAAGGGTCCACTGTACATAGAACAATAACCTGCATTTGAAAACCTTTGTGGCAGGTATAGAGGAGGGGGGAAGCCTCCATGGAGGGGTCTGTTTTAAAAATGGGATGACGGGGATGGGTGTGTCCTGGTTGCAGTGGTGGTGGTGGCAGAGATGGTGTGGAGAGGCCCCATGGAGGTGGCCTCTTTGGGGACAGGGGTTGAGGGGGGTGGCAACTGCTCATACTTTTACTGAGCCTGTTGCTCTTCCTTCCACTCTGCTGCTGTTGTTGCCTGAAACAGAAACTGAAACAGACAATCACCCACTTCCAGCAAGGCGGGGGGAGAGGGAGAGATGCCATTGGCTAAGAGCACTTTTGTTTATGTGACACACATGAGAGTGCTGGTATATCAAGACACTGCTCATTAATAAGGCAAAATGTTCAGAAATTTTTGCTCATTAATCAAAATGCTTCATTTCTCCCCTTCTCCCCCCTCTTTTTCTTTTATCCATCATTTGCCCTGGCATTGTGCCCTTAGTATGTTTGTTTTATTAGCTTTAGTTACTTATTTATTGTATTTTATTGTGTTATATTGCTTAAGTTGTATTTGCTCATTGGTTAGTCGTATATTGTTCTGTATCTTTTTTTTTAAGGTCGCCATGTTGGCAGGGACCTGTATCTCGGTGGTGTCTGGCCGTGGGAGCTACGCTTCAGGCGGGGGGATTAGTCGGGTAAGAAGAACTCGGGCCAGGCATCTCTTGCCTGTTCCCCATTCTGATCCCTCCGCTCACCGCCACATACCTGGGTGCCATACTGCCAGCGCCTCCGGCCTCTCCTGTCTCCTGGTTAATGCCAGGTTGGTTCACAATAAAACACCTATCATCCATGATGTGATCGTAGATGAGCGAGCCGACCTGGCTTGTATTACCGAGACCTGGGTGGGCGCTGAGGGTGGGGCTTCCCTCTCCCTCTTGTGCCCCCCCCGGGTTTCAGGTCCAGTGGGTGGGCAGGTTGGAGGGTAGGTGGTGGGGTGGCCATCGTCTATAGGGAATCCCTTTGTGTTAGCAGTGCTGCGACTATGGTGTGTCCTGGTGTAGAATGCCTCCATCTATCAGTGGGTCAGCGAGATAAGTTTGGTATTGTGCTGGTGTACCGTGCTCCCTGCAACCCAGCACAATCCTTTCCAGAGATTGTGGAGTTCGTCTCGGCTGCCCTGTTGAGGTCCCCCCGCCTTTTGGTGGTTGGGGACTTCAACGTGCATGCCGAGGAGGAACTCTCGGGTGCGGCTCTGGAATTCATGGAATCCATGACCTCCATGAATCTATCTCAGCATGTTGTGTGTACCGCTCATAGAGCTGGCCATACCCTGGACCTGGTGTTTTCCTCCATGTCGTCAGATTCTTGTCTGAGGGTTAGGGGTATTTCGCCTCTGCCCGTGTCATGGTCGGACCACCACTTGCTAAAAATTTCCCTATCGATTGCTCCCCCAACCCCATGGGGAGTGTCGGGCCCACATTTGGGCCCGCCCCCGGAGGCTCCTGGACCCTGCAAGGTTCATGGAAGCCTTCAGGGAGCTTTCTGGCGGCCTGGCAGACGATCCGGTTGATGCCCTGGTGGATAGGTGGTATGAGGGGACCACCGGGGTGGTTGACCAGATCACCCCCAAGTGCCTCCTGTGCTGCGGAGACCACTCCTCTCCATGGTATACGGCTGAGCTGCGGTCGATGAAGCAAGAACGCAGGAGGCTAGAGGTCATATGGAGGGCCAGTCGGACGGCAGAGAATAGGGCTGCACTTAGGCAGCTGACTGGCCGCTATCTTCGCACGATCAGGGACGCTAGAACATATTTTGTCTCCCTGAGAATTAGCGAGGCCTCGAACTGCCAGGCGGAGTTGTTCCGGGTGGTTCGAGACCTCTCCAATCCCAGTCAGCTGGGGCCTCCTAGTGATTTCACTAGTGAGCAATTTGCAGCCCACTTTAGATCTAAAATAGAGGCCATGCATTCCGACTTGTCCCCCAGTTGCCCTAGTCCACCCCCTGATGTCCCTGGGGCACCCCTCCATTCTTCCCTGGATGAATTTGGGCCGGTGTCTCCAGCGGAGGCCTCCAGAGCTATGGCTCATTGCCAGCCGGCGGCCACCCCCTTTGACCCTTGCCCGGCTTGGCTAATTAAATCTGCTGAAGGGAACATGTCTGAGTGGGTTTCTGCCATTGCCATGGCCTCTTTTGGGGAGGGTTGTTTCCCCGCCCATTTGAAGGAGACCGTGGCAAAACCCACTCTTAAAAAACCTGGCTTGGCGTCGGACGATTTATCTAACTATTGTCCGATTGGAAGGGGTTTTGAAGTGGTGGACAAATAGCTCCCTCCTTTAATACTTAAGTTCCAACATTATGACACAGGCCTCAATTAGATACTTTTTGAGCAAAGGAATGAGGTGTGACAATCTTGTTCTTAACAAGCTAGAGTAGAAGGGTATGCCATGTTCGTTAAAATTGATCAAACTGTCTAAACTTTACATTTAGCCTCCACAACATGTTTTAAACTCATGGCCTCTGGACATCAGCAGAAATAAAATTTTCTTTCCTGTCTTTCAAATTGTGGAAAATAAGATGGTGCTTTGCTGCAGACCATCTTTCATAACCTGAATCCTGCTAAATTTTCCTTGCCTCCCAGTGGTGTTGTATCATGATAAAATAACGTTTTATATATATTGGTAGCCTGAGGACACAAAGTTTCCTACTGGCCGCTGCAACTCTCTTGGTGGGGATTTTTGGAGTTTTATAACATGGGTGAAGGGATACTTTATGTTCTGAAACATATGGTTTTGGTGTTGCTCTTTGATTTGTAGTTGCAAACAGACACATTCTCATAACCTTTGTGTGCTTTCAGAGATCAGAAGAAATGGAAGTTCTTTTGTTCAGGCCATTCTTAACTGAAGAAAAATGGATCCTTTATGAAGAACACGATAAATATTACCAGAATTTCAGCATCCGTTTTATATTTCAGGCCTGCGATTTGGCATGCTTCAAAGGTGCCAGCACAGCACTTTAAAGTTATGATTTAATTTAAGATTTTTAAATTAAAAGGCAGCTATGACTGGATGAGAGAAATGTGAGATGACTATAATGTGCTTTCTGAAAAGAACAATATATTCTTGTGTATCCAACAGCTATATGTGCGTGCATTAAGTACCATCAAACAGAAACTGACTTTCAGGAACCCTAATGGAGCTTTAAAGGTAAAGTGAGATATTTAAGGGGCGATATTACCATTTGGTAATATCCATTTCCATGCCTGAGACAGGGTAGGGATTAAAGTCCTAGTCTCCCACATCCTAGTCCATTACTCTGTCCACTACACCACCTTGCCCTGGTTCACCTGTATCTGCAAGAGTTAGATACAAGAAGTTAGATAAAATATTTCATCTTAAGATGAACTGTATCTGAATTAAAATTCTCTCCTGACCTTGGCTGCTAATTCTGTGCAAATAAATGATTGGAGAACACTGAAAAGAGCAGCATCTGTTTTCTCTTAGGGTGCCATCAGTAAAATGTGGTAGGATGGCTAAAGGGGCAGAAGAAGATGGATATAAATATGGATGCCCCCAGTGTGTAGTTGGCCTTGGATGAGCTGCCACTTCTTGGCTGCTTCAACCTTCTTTGTAGCTGCCAAGAATATTGGCAGGGTAAAAAGCTATCTATGCCTTATGACACTTGACCATCTGGATGTTCAGTCATGGCAACTGGACGTCTTTTTCTGAGAGACCAAAACATTTCACTACTCATTAAAGATGGGCACGAACCGAAAAAAATGGTGATTCGTTTTGGTTTGGTTCGTTTTAGGGTTTGTTTCATTTCGTTTTATATTTAATTATTCTTTTTGAAAAATTCATTTTGTTCATTTGTTGATTTGTTATTTATTTTTCCACGCTTTGCCCAATTTAATACATTTGACAGCATGCCGGTGGGAAAAAAATTCAAAAAATAAAAATATAAAAAACACAGACATTGACAACAACTGCACAAACTGGACTGGCAGCATCCTCATCCTCATCCATATCATCATCAATCATCATCTTCATTCATCCTTACCAGGTAGCGGCGGTGGCGGCAGCAGCGGCGGGGCGATCCTGGCCCCTGTGGCAGGGACTTACCCCCCCCCCAAGCGCCGACTGCACGGCCCCTGGGGCTGGGTCGGCACTTCTTTTATTTTTTTATATTTTTCCTTTATTTTACGACACCAACCTGGCCACCCCTGGGGCCGTGTTGGTGCTCCTTTTTATTATTATTTTAATTATTTTATTTTATTTTTATTTTTATTTTATTTTTTAACTGCCAACCATGTGGCTTTTTGGGGGGGGGGTCGCCACTCCCTGCAGCCAGGAAGATCAGACCTCCAGGACCAGCACCAGGTAGGAGATATCTCCAGCACTGCCATTAACAAATAGAACTGAACCAAACCAATTTTTTTAATTTCGTTTTGTTTCATTCTAAATCCACTCTGGGATAATGAAACAAAATAAAAGTTTGTTTCGTGCCCATCTCTACTACTCATCCACGCAGCTTCATCAGAGTGACGAAGCTGCTTGGATGAGTGGCGAAACATTGCAATCTCTCAACAAAAGAAGTCCAGTTGCCACGACTCAACATCCAGATGACCTCACCTGGATGACTGAGACATTTGACTGTGAATTGCTGAGGATTTGGAGGAGGAGGAGGAGCAAAGCAATCCATATGGAAGCAAATACTTCCATAACCCTCCATATAAGTAGTACCCATGTGTTACACTAACAGTTTGATTTCTTCCCTCCCTCTTCATAACTCCTCAGATCATAAAGTGAACATCATTATAGCAATACAGAGCAATACAGAGTTTTGTAGGCCAGGAGTCCAAAGAGGATTCATTTAAATTGCTAAATTATGGATATATATAACAGTGAAGATCCTTCCTTTTTAGCAATGGAATATTGCAGGAATGAAACTTTGTACATGTGTGCTTAGGTCAGCTCTGGAGGTCATGGAGTCACCTATTAATCATTAGCCAGACACGTGACTGGACACACTCTTGACTCAGTGCTTGCACCCAGGCAGGAATATCCTGATCAGGATATGGGAGAGCTACCTTTATATGTTTTTGAAGTAATCACAACCAGGTGGGCATTAAGCTGCATGTCCTTAAGGACAGCATACCAAATCCAGAGCACCATCACTGGAGAAAACCCAAACCCTCTCATTTGCCATTGCTTTGTACGCTTTCAGTAAGCAAAGCTCATGGAAGTGAGCCTCAGTGGAAGTCCTCAGAGCAAAGCGGGTGGGTTGTCTGGCTGTTTCTTCCTTCCTCCTGTGGATAGAGTGGAGTAGACAAAGCTGATGGACTGATTTCAGCCCCAAGGAGCTATTGCTGTCCTCAACAGACCTGAAAAGGGGCATAAATTGATATTTTAAAACAAAGGAAACACAGAAGTGCTGGGTGAGTGCTTCTGGGTTTGATTCCATTTCCGTTTTTGGCAGGTTCTTTGGCTCCTAAAATTGTTGCTCTCAGAGACACCTCCCACAGGAGTAGAAAATTGTCTTCAAATTGTTTTCTTCTTTAAGAGGCTGGTGTGTTTTACCCACTCGTAAGCCCAGAGTTGCCCCACAGAGTCACTGGAGATGGAGTGAGTCAACCACTCCATAAGTCCCATTGATTCAAATGGGCCAACTCTAGCTGCAGTTTATCTGAAGCAAGAGGATTTTAGCTGTAGTGTTCAGCTGATTGGCACATGGGCTCTGCCTAATGGTCATCTTCCTATAATACTGCAACAGCAAGAAAAATAACCCCAGCCAGGAAGTGTTGACAATGTTTCTCCTGCTGGTCCAGCCTGATCTGAAGGAGAGGAAGCTGAGTTACAACTCTTAGCTCTTAACAATTCACATGGTTGAGGAATAACCTTTTTATAAAGAGAACACATTCCCAGGTAACATCCACCAGGAATACAGGCACTTCGTGCCTACGGGCTGCAGTACAGGGTAAATGTCACTCAAGGAGGCCATTGACTAAAGGATGTGCTGATGTGAGTGGCCATATCTAAGTTTAACTGGGCCTCTAAGTTCTCTGGGAAGGAGTAAACCCAAAGTGTAGATGCTAGGCAAAAGAACTCACAGACGTACAAATTATAAAACTTACACCGAAAAGCCAAACATGTCACCACTCAGAGGATTATCCCAAGAGAAGGTTTTGCCTTCTCTTTTTCTGGCCCATGCTACTGACCTCCATTTCACAGGACTCTCTTGAAAGGCAGTCAGCTGAGTCATCACTTATTTTATGGTATAAGCAGGATCTCTCAAGCAGACTTGGAATAACTGCTTTATTGCATCCGGGCTTCATTTGACGCAGAGGCTTTAAAACTAAATTAAGGGCTATTATTATCCTCTTTATAAAACACATTCATACTTATTAACAGTCTTCTTGAACAGGATCTGGAGGTAAAGTCACTTAATTATAAAGTTTCTCATTTAGATTGATGGTCCATTACAAAGAGCTTACTAAGAAATGTTTGGTAATAGGCCTCGTTGATTATCAGGTTCATTCTGATATAGTCCTCCCAACTTGCCCATATCACCTATTACAGCAATAGCCTTTGTGCTGTTGAAGCTGACTTCTGTCAGCATTTCTTAGATAAGTGCCTTTCTTTTGGATTTTACAAGATGATAATAAAAAAAAAGTTCAGCTCTGGTTATAATTGTGTTTGGGACTAAAAGTTGATCTTTGAAAACTCTTGATTCTACAGGCAGTGTGAAATCCCTCTGCCTGTATAGTCCAGCACTGAGAGCTGTTATGACGTCTTACGTGGATTCCTCGTTGCTTCAGTGAAAGGTAACCGTCCAGGCTTGCCAAAGGGGTCTACGAGGGAAATAAATGGACTGGCGTAATAATTCCTGGCTAAGGCTTGTATATTGTGGAGTGCAGTTTTCATCACTAGAATGGATTTTTGGCTCCTCCTGGTTTGCGTTTATTGGGATATGAATATCTAGAGATTCCATCTTTGTTAAGATTTCTGGAGGGAATGTTTCTTATGGGCATATATTTAGCTCTCTGAGTAATATATCTGACTAACTGAGAAACTGTTTGTGAGCCAAAGTCAGGAGAGACAGTAAGTGGACAGTTTAGATACGCATATTTTGCATTATATGTACATGAATGCAGACAGTCAGCTCAGAGGCTACTGAGGGTGAATGTCTAAATTCTGAGAAGAACGCTACAAAAATTTAGATACATTCTAAAGCAGGGCATTTCAAAGCAGAAGAGGATAGATTATTCATGGCAAACCCTTCATTCATGGTCCAAGTAGGCAAAAATAAGCACTGTATTCTAGGAAGAGTGCTGTGTGTTGCTCCATGAATAGCCCAAGGGAGATGGCTGTATTCCCCCCCCCAAAAAAAAAAATCACCTCAGGATGCTGGTAAATCCAGAGATATGTGCTGTTACTTGTTGGTCAAATGCCAATAGTGCAATATAAAACTGTGCAAGGTGCAAATCTCTCTTTCGTTCCCAAATTTCCTATGCACAGTGTTTGCAAATTCATGCCACTTAATAACTCAATCCCCATCTTTCATATTTTTGCATTCCCTGCCTCCTGTTGGAGGTTCACACACATTCCCTCTTCTCCAAACACCCTGTTGCATGCCAGAGGGTGTAATCTTATCCGCTGGCGAATGTCCAGGTGGCTGGACACTGATTCTGCATACATTAGATGGCAAAGCTCCATTCTTCTTTCACAGTTCTCCAAAATTGCACACAATTAAATTTATAGGCTGTAAAGCCAGGAAGAAGGAAGCAGATATCATATCACATATCCTTCTAGATTTGTACTGGGCTATATATTTTATTTTGCAGAGCCCTCATGCACCACAAAACCAAACAATGGACTCAGGAACTCACCTGCTTCTACCTGTACCAAAGTAGTTTACTATGTCCTGTTTCTGTAGCCTGCATAGCAGAATAAGGATGGGGGTCGGAAGCAGGTCAAAAGGTGATCATCATTGTTTGTTTTACAGTGCCTTGACAAATTTCAAGTTAAACATTCTCACCAGTGAGATGTCCACAAAATGGCGGGAATTTGTATCGAGAATTTGTATGGCTTCTTTCGCTCCGGCATCACTTGTGTGAGTTGCATATCACTACTGAAAAACAGAGCGTATTTACACTAGGCATTTCTAGCAGTTTCATACCACCTAAATTGCTACGGCTCCATTGTAAAGATAAAGAATTCTAGGATTTGTAGTTTCTTGGAGTACATAGGTCGCTAGAGAAGATTTTAATGAGCGCCCATCAACTTCAGCATAGGAGCTAAAGTACCTCTCCAAACTGCAAATCCCAAGGATGCCATAAGACAGAACCACTGAAACTAGGTAGTGTAGATACACCCACAGAAGGAATGGTATGGCTAGTGTAGATACACCCACAGAAGGAATGGAAACAATACTCATTGTTTCTGGGTATATGCAGGAGGTGACTTCTACGAATGTAGAACTCACAATATAAGCATAAACTTCACAATATATTAAAATCACCCCTCTTGTTTCTCCATAGCATATATAGCATCAAAATAATAAGATGTAGAATGTCTTTCCCAGGCACATTAAAATAGAATACTTATATTTTGTCTCTTATTATTTTGCTGTTCCTTTTTGTTTATCACTGTTACTGATTGTTATTAATGCCTAATATTGTTTATAGTTATTTTCACATGACTGCATTATGTTTTGTTTCCTTACCACCCAGCGTGGCTAGATGGGCAGGATACAAATTGAAATTAAATAAATAAATAAATAAATAAATAAATAAATAAATAAATAAATAAATAAATAAATAAATAAATAAATAAATAAATTGCATTATTGGGGGAGGGGTTTTCCTTATGTATGATGAGGAAACATACAGAACCAAATAAGATCCAATTGTAATGGTGTGAATGCACTCAACATACCTTTTTTTTTTAAAGTAATTAAAAAAAATGTTAAGAGCAGCCATGGAGAAGCCTGAACAGCTGTGGAATCTAGAGCAGGGGGTCCCCACACCCATTCTGCAGACCAGTACCAGGCTGCGGCCTGTTAGGAACTGGGCTGCACAGCCAGCAATATTCTTTTTACAGCACACACCCATGTGGGGGCACACACGTTCTTTCTCCCTCCCACTTGCATAGTACTTTTCCTTCCCTGTGCCCTCCTTGTGACTACAGTATATTTGTTTTGGTCGCAACAGAGCCAGCATAGCTGGGTGGGTGGGGAGGGTGACTTGTGTGCACACAAGCATGCCCCTAAAATCACACTGTGTAGCAAGAAAACCAGTGCAAAAAAGGTTGGGGATTGCTGATCTAGAGGAGTTAAACTCTTTCTCCCTCTCCTGCTTTCCCAACAAAAAATGCTGGTAGCTGCATTTCAAGGAAAGGAAAGTATGAGGTCAATATCTGAAGATTTTCATTGTTCCATATACGTTCTAATTTCAAAGGAAGAAGACACTAAAGACTGTAGTAGCTATAAGACCATGGCATTAATTTCCCATACAAGCAGGGTGATATTCCAGATGTTATAATAAAGATGGTCACTACACGTGGAAAGAGAAACTGGATTCAGAAAAGAAAAGGCACCAGAGAGCACACTGAAAATATATGTCAACTACTGAAGCACGCCAAAGAATTTCAGAAGAAAATGTACTTGACAGCAGGACCTATGAAGGTATGGATCATAGAAAGCTATTCAAAAAGAAATAGTTGTGTCATAACATTTGAGTGTCATGCTGCAAAACTTGTATTCTTGCCATGAGGCTGTTCTTGGACCAGAATTTAGGAGGGAAATGGAATCCCCCCCCCCAATAAGTATAGGCATTTAAAAAAAGATGCAGATCCTGGAGCGGCAAGGACTAGGGGAAGAGCAGGGCCGGGCAGCTGTAGCAACTTTATCAAGGACAATACAAACGCTCTTTGAACTGGTGGTGGGCCTGAATCCCACTGAGGAAGGAGAGGCCCAAGTGCTGGTGTATTCTCCACCCACAACTTCAGAGACTGATGGGAACTGGGACAACTGTGGTTTAGGAACAAACCATCCATATGCTTCAGCCCTAAAGCTGAGCCCATGACGTTTGTGCCAGGAAACCTACTTGCTGCACTTTTGATGCCCCCGAGGTTGGTCACACTCATACTAGTGATTAACGTTAAAGGAGAAAATGCAAAAGCATGATTACTGTTGAGCATTGAGAAGACAACAAAATGTGACTACCAAAGAATTATATTTGGGACTATTGAAAAGAAAAATTAATGAGTTTCAGATCAAATCAACAGTGAACGCTGACTAGAAGCTACTCTACTAAACTGAGGCTACTATAATTTGGACATATGACAAGACAAAACTCATTGAAGAAGACAATAATGCTAGGGGGGGAAAGACCTATAATGCTAGGGAAAGAAGACAATAATGCTAGTAGAAAAGACCCAATGTAAGACAATGTATTCTCGAAGGCTTTCATGGCAGGGATCTGAAGGTTTTTGTGAGTTTTTTGGGCTGTTTGGCCATGTTCTGGATGTTTTTCTTCCTACAGATTGACTCAGTAAAGGAAGCCACAGCCTTATCAGTTTGCAAGATGCAAGTAGGCTTGTCAATGACAGTACCTTTTGGAGGTCATTTATTTAGAGAATCTCCATAAACTAGAAGAGACTCAATGACTTAATGGCGCAAAAGGGAAGCATGCTTTCCCTTTTTTTTCCTCCTTTCTCCATCTCCTCCTCGTCCTAATCTACAAAAAAACCCGACGGCTCCTTAGGACATACCATCTACCAGAAAAAAAA